>CM028247.1:59829812-61029812 GCA_016432835.1 Brassica nigra | reverse complement strand
GAAACAATTTTATATAAGATAATATTTCATTGATTAGAAGATATGAATGTAGACACTACTTACTTTGTATCACGCAAAATCAGTTGTAGTTTGGAAAAGAATTATTTGACTTCCCTTTTGTCTTCAACGTTGCCAACTTCAATGATTTGGCCAATGATATCTATTTGTTACAAACAGGAATGATCAGGTAATATAAAAATTTATGCGTAGAGCAAGAATATTCTGTATTAATAAATATGTAAGAATAAATAAATTTTTACCTATCAGTAGGTTTCTCTCGTTTTTCCATCTAATATGTCACCAAAATCAATGAAATACTTTTCCGGTACATCATCAGAAAAATCTGTCAACTCTTTGGTCCTAGTTGTCCTCAGTATAGCAAGTTTGAAAGGAAACGAACTAGTCTTGAACTCACCACCGTATTCTTTCAGACTGAATGCGTTTATTGATAATGCTTGACCTTCGTTTAGAAGATGTCTATGTTTCTGTACCAGATCATCCTCTATAGAAGCGTGCAACCTGGTACCCTGTTTTTATTTACAATAAGAAATGTTTAATAAGATGTGGTTGAATCTGATTTTAGTATTATGAAAATAATAGATATTGGAATAATAAACTTAGAGACAAATCCACAAGGACTAACTCAGTAGAGTTGCCGGATTTGGAGTTGTACAAAGTCCATCTGCTGATGATCTTTACACGAATCTTTTGAGTCTCACTAGATGGTTCTAATAGATTTATCGGAATGTAGGCCTGAACATTTTTTGCGACTATTGACATTTTGAAGGAGAAGAGATAGTAATACGCTTTGGTCGTAAATGAGAGGGAATATATATAAGTATCAGACTGCTTAACCTAGTTGACTGAATAATATACCCAAATATCTCGTTCTTTCCTTTTAAAATGGTTAACAAAAAAAATATTATCTCAACTACCATAATTTGTGATATATTAAAAAGAATAATGGTCGTAGATGAGAAGGAGTATCATACTATTATACCCAAGTATCTCGTAGTTTCCTGTTGAAATAATTAACAATAAATATTGTATCTTAACTGCCATAATATGAGATATATTTATAAGATTGAATGAATGAATTATGGTATATACATTAAGTTTTTATTGTTTTGGAAAGAAAATCAAAACAGTTTCAAATTATACGTGGTTAAATATCAAACAAATTAAAAATTAAAGAAAATATCGAAATAACGTTACATCATATAAGATACGTTTTTTCGTGTGAATGTAGATGCTAATTAAAAAAAAATTAAAAACTGCAGCCTCATTCTATGGATACGAACCCTAAACCCTAAATTTTAAAAGTATACAACCTCTACACACAATCCATAAATCAAAGAACATGTAATTGATAAATGTGATAAATATAAATCTTGTTTAACAAAACCATATCATATGTGGTTAAACATTAGAAAATGCATCAATTGTATAAATGTGTATAACATGCATCATTTGAACTAAGGCGAGAAAGTGTTAATAGAGGATACACAAACCGATATACGAAACCAATAACCAGAGAATAGAAGGAACCGAGATTGATTAAAATGGTGTGATTAAAAATTGTTTAAGAAAGGTAACCAGAAGGAAATTAAAAATGGATTAGTGATGGTTTAGCGAGATGATTAGCCAATGAGATTAAGACGTTTTCATTAACTCCTAATGGCGAGTAAAAAAAAGACGCATCAATATTGTAAACTAGTCTAATCAGTATTGTAAAATAATGAGCCAATCAAATTAAGACGATTTCACTTAAGTGTATTCGCAAATAATCGTATGATTGTTCTTTATTTGTATACAAACATTCCTTCTGTGAGTAATGAAACATGAATAAAACATATGTTTATATATCTTGAGTTTTAAAGAATTTATCAAATGTAATAAACTTTCATTTAAAACCTGATAAATGAATAGAATAAAAAAATTGAAATAGAAATAATTTATATAACCCATTATTCATTAAGGAAAAATTTGCGTATATTTTTTGACAAGTTTTGTTTTATTTTGTGCATTTTTAGGTATTATACTGCGAAGCTATTAATTATAAATGTGCAGTTAAACTATAAAAATAATCAAATTCTGAGAGACAATTTAACAAATTCAAAGAAAAAGAACAAAACTGTAATTCAAAAAGATAAAAAATCAAGAATCTCTTAGATTGATAAACCACAGCTGTTTTTTGTTTTGATTACAATATTGATGCGTCTTTTTTTCGATTAGGTTTTAGTTTGTGGACTTTATAATAATTACAAGAATAGCAATACATTATTATCTAATAAAATATATTTGAGCTAATTCATCAATTGTCCAACGAAAGAGGGAGAACTATACTAACAAATAGATGCTAATCTTACTAACTATATAATCAAAATAAAACCAAATTTAAATTTAAATGTAATAAATAGCCATAATCTAACAGTACTAAAAGGCTAATATACTCAATGGAGAGAGTGTCCACATCAGTATGGAAATTCCAACCAATTAGAGACCATCATAATTTGGGCCACATTATTTAGCAAAACTTATAAACTATCCATTAACCAAACCAATTATACGCTCTTTCTTCTATAATTTTGGTCCTATAGTTAAAATTAAGCCCAAAAAGCTCAGCTACCGCCTTTTCCCTCCCCTCTCCTTGATCGCCGGTTACTACCATCCACAGCTATTCACACTTAAACTTACTGCGACCATCAATTGCTTCTCCCAAAGCATTGAATCCTTAACATAATCCCATCGGTGTTCTTCTTCCCCTCCCTCTTATATATAACCTTATGAACCCATTCAAGCGCTATTTCTTCGCTTTTCAACACAAATGGATCATAACAATGGCTTCCAACCAATCGGAAGGAAAATTGTTCCTCTCCCTAACGTGTGGCTTCTCCACTAGCTCTTTATAAATTTTAGTAACATCAAGGTAAGGTTAGTGTTTTCTTCCCGTCCTTTAGTTGTCTGGGATTCTAATTTGGGATTTGACTCTGAAGTTAATAGACAGCGGGAGTGGTAGAGAGGATTAACGCGTCGGAGTCAAGATGTACACATGACGAGAAGAGCAAATACTGGTAGAGAGGATTAACGCGTCGGAGTCAAGACATACACATGACGAGAAGAGAAAATACTGGTTCGGAGGGGATTCCGACGTTTTTGGCATCTGTGTCGGTCAAGAGTGTTTAGAATGTTTATCTAACAAAGATGAGAATTTTTGTTTCATTTAATTGCCCCCAGAAACTTATCGGCCAAGTAAAAATCGTATGCTATTATCGAAGGTTAGCGACTGGTTAGGGATGTCTTTATCAGATTGTATTAAAAAAGTTTTGCGGTTGATTGTGTTCAAACTTCAGGTTAACTAATGGTACGTTGGCGTTCTGTCTTACGAGATTTTTATTAAGTAAACAACCCAAGGTCACTTTATTGTCTCCAGCAATGTTGTTATGTATATACTTTATCTTATTTTCTGTTTGTCGCTTGGAGGTAACAAAAGCTATGAATCATGAACAGAGAAGAATTGAAGTTCTTAATGGATAGATGGTGCGCTTTGGGAATTATAGGAAGGATCCTCAGTACGCCAGTCTGGATTGCTTTTTTGTCAGGCTCTAACATGATGATTTCACTTTGCTCGCACATTGGGTCTATTTTAAAAGAAAAAAGTATTTGACTTTACATTAGTTATGTGTTTTGATTTAGGTCAGCCTCTAAATGTACAATGTCTCCGTTTAGATTCGATGAGGCTGAGAACACAAGCAGTGCTATTGGAGGTAAGCTTTCTGAATATCTTTGGACAGTGTCAAGTTTCTTGATCTCTTATGGATGCAGTTTTGATACTTTTTGTTATGTACAGAGAAATGTCCTTATAAACATTGTTCTATTGGATCAACACTCACACCTGATCCGAAATGATATTTTTCGAGGCATCAAATTTCTACTGCACGTCCAAGGTATAATACAATCTCACAAAATCCATATATGCATTTTGGTTAACTTCAAGATTTTTTACTGCAATTTGTTGAGAATGTTTTTTCGAACATTGCCATTACTTCTCAGCAGCTATATGGAGAGGAGCAGGTGACTGCAATTACAAGCAAGAAGCTTCACCTGAGAAGGCAGTTCATCACAATGTCAGTAGAAAGTAGAAGTCTGATCAGAAGAAAAAAGGTGATGATGAAATCGACCTGAGATCAATAGCCCAATGGACCAACAGCCTTGAGAGGAAATCTGCACTCTCTCGCTTCAAAACAAACATCAAATCTCTAGGATAATTTCTGAACTAATCTCCTAATCATATATCCTTATTCTAACTTAAATAGTGAAAACAAAAATGAACTGGACTAGAGTTTGGTCAATGTGTTAAAAAAGATGCAAGAAGCACATCAGATATGAATCATCCAAGCAGGACAAGAGTCAGGGGAAGTTCGCTTATCGCCAAGGCAGATCCATGATGATGATAGATTTAGATAAAAGGTTAGTGGGGTTGCTTAGTTATGCAACAGCAGGTTTTGATTGTATTAGTTATGTAACTTTCAGATTTACTCTCTTCATATTTAAATGAATCTTTCCTTGCATTCATCGTCCCTTTAAGTTAGGCTTCAGGCACTTAAATCACACAGACACAGCTAGGCTTTGCGGTCTCAGTAGCATTGGGGTTGGTATTTTGTGATCAAGTACTCTCCGCAGGTCAGCCTCCCTTCACTACTCTTTGGTATGATCCATTTCATTATGTAGAAAGCCGCATTGTCTCAGTGTCTCATGGATCCCAGTAACCTTGGACTTGAAAAAGAACAACAAATTCAAGAAATAAGGAAGAACATAAGTTGTGTTATGCTCTTTTGGTAAGTTTACTTTTCGGCTGTTGAATCATGGTGTATTTATGTGACATGGATCTTCGGACTGATTAACTAATGCATTTTATTTTCTTTGTTAGGCTGCTGATCATTTCATGGATATGGCGTGCGAGCAAGGTAATTCTTGCTAATTGTATGTTTATGTGCTTTGCATCATCCTGGTTATGCATGTGGAGTAGAAAATCTTTAAATTCCTTAGCTGGTGCCTTCAGGATTTGAAAAACAAAAATCTTCTACAACTCCAACGGATGATCTTGGATTTGGGCTTGAACAGCTTCAGCTAATGTCAAAAGTTAAGAACATTGCTTCTCTGCAGCTATATGGAGAGGAGCAAGCGAGTGTAATTGCAATCAAGCAACTTCACCATAGAACGCATTTCATCACAATGCCAGTAGAAATAAGAAGAAGTCTGGTCAAAAGATCATGTCTTTCGGGATATCAAATAAAACGATAGACGTACGTCTGTATTTAAAAATAATAATAATAAATGATGGACATCTCTCTAGCTTCCATGAATAAGTATATGAGCAGACAAATAGTAACAAGGTGTAACAAGGATGGGTTAGTTTCCAGCAACGTGGCCATTGCACAAGTCATTTATCTCCATCGTTTTGACTTGACATAGTTTCAAAGAGAAATAATGGAATTTTCATAAATCATTTTTTCTTTATTTCTTTTATGTTGCTTTCGTATCTTGGGTCAATTTCTTAAATAAAAGATAAGTTTTTAACTTTTTCAAATTATCATATCAAATTCATTTATTGGAACATAATTTTTTGTGAAATTTGATGATTCTAATACTTGAGACCTGAGAGGATTTCACAAGTTAACTAGATTAAGTAAAAAAATTAATCGTTGCAAAAGAAAGCGAAAGATAATTATTTCAGTTATGGTAATTGTCTTAAATAGTTCTTTTTTATTTTTTATAACCAAAAGAACCCTCAAACAGAAAAATGATCAAAAAAGTATCATTAAAGAAGCAAAATGTTATTGTACCCATCATTTTCAGTTTAAATAAACAATAAAATAAAAATATTGTTTTACAGTTTCGAAACATATGTTTTCAAATTCAAATTTTTATGTTGTATTTCCTCAACGCATAACATGTGCACAATTTAAGATGTGGAATTGGTTTTTAAATTTCTTGAACATATACATAACTTATCTATGTTTAAAAATATTAAACATTATTATATAATTTTACATTTTACACATGTTTTTATAGTTATATGTTATAAATTATTATCTTTTATTAAACTCAATATTGCACCATGAAGCAAATTAAAATGGTCTCAGTTCTAAAACTATTATTCAACAATCAACTTGAAATAAAATTCATAACCTATAATAATACTTTGAAGTGCATTATCAAAAAATTATTTGTTCCGAGGTATTTACTTATTATAAGATTTTGATCATTTAACTATGCTGAAAGTATATACACATGTAATATTAAAAAATTCACAAAACTATAATAATACATTGAAGTGCATTATCTTACTCATTTTGTAGTGATAAGTACTATTATTTATTCGTTTCACATAATAAAAATTATTTTACATTAAACAAACTCTGTGTAACAGTAGAGAAAATTTTAAATTTCATTTTCCCATTTTATGTCAATAAACTAAGCACAAAAAAAATAAAAATATTAAGTTAAACTGGTCAAATAAAAACAAAACTCCCAACTTAATGCAATAATTTACATATGAAAAATATGATTACATTTAAAATACAATTTACCATGAAAATGTTTACTTGCATTTATAAACATCGATATACTGAAGAAATTTACGAAAATTTACAAAATAAATAACCAAAAACACCTACAAAAATAATAACTTACTAAGTTAATGCTGGGAAAAATAAGTCATGAAAAATGAAAAACAATATATTGCATATAAAATAAAATAAAATAATTAAAACATTATATAACTATACTAATTGAAAATATACAATCCACAGAAGCTGAAAGAAATCTAGTACTTCATTAAAAGAACTCGAATGCGAAAAATAAATTTGCAATAATAACATTTATATATTAGAATATCTAATGGTTGGCTTTGGGGCTGTAATAGATTACAAACCTATATCCAGATTTTCCGTTGTTAACCAAAAGAAAATGAAGTCATTTTCTTGAATGGTCTTCAAAAGGTTCAAAACTCTAAAATGGATCCCTATTTTTTTTTAAAAAAAAGTTAAATTTAAAATACATCAAAAATTGAGTAAACCTAAGAAGTCTATTGATACGTGCTTAAATTACCCTAGAGCAACCTTACTCTCATCAAAAGAGGTCAAGTTGTAGTACTTAGGGATCGAATCCACAGGAAGCGATCGAACACAATAGATCTTATTATAACTAAGTTAGGTCAAAGATTTCAAAGCATTAAATTGCAAATAAACTTAAAACTGTTGAGAAAGACAATTACTCAAGTGATTGATTTGGGTGTTAACTAATATGGTGAAGGTGTTAGATCTAGGATTACTATTCAAGTTATCAGGATTATAATAGTATGAATGCTTATGTGAGATGCTTGCATGATATTAAAGAACCCAATGATGCAATAGCCTAACTGTCGTTATGACCATATATTACTAGAACCGATGAAACTCCCTTTGGCGAATCATAGATTAGGGCGTCGATCGGTGTGCAGTCGCCGATGTCGATCGACAAAGCCCACGTCTATCGACCGATTACTCTATAGGAGTATCGATCGATACAATACTAGTAAGCTTTAAGCGTGTGGCTGAATACAGTTCACTAAAGAATTTGCCTAGTCAGCTGTCGCTTGTTCCCAGCAAATTCCTAGCTCAGAGAAGATAGATCCAAGGATGTTATCTCTGTATTCATGTGTAGGTTAGCTACTCCTACACAAGCATTAAGAACAATCTTCTAAGATGAATATCACATGCTCAAGTATTCATATTTAGGACTAATCCCTCAACCTATTTGAATCCTAAATCCAACAAAGGTGTTTACTCAGACATAGCCATGTAAAATATCATAACAATAATATAAAACTGCACAGATAGATAGAATAGATAGAAACAAAGGTGTTCAAGAAAGCTCTCAATTTGTAACTCTCTCTCTCTCAAAACAATGATGAAAAGAAACTATGAAAAGGTTGTGTAAAAACTCTCTGTAAAAACTCTGTGTCTTTTGCCAAAACACTTAGGCAAGACTTAAATACTTAGGAAAATTAGGTTAAAACTCGTCAGGGGCATTCTGGTAAATAGATGGATGTTTGGGCTTCAAGTCGGCTGTGACCAAAATGGGATTCTGTGTCTCAAATATCGATCGATATCACTGGAGGTGTATCGATCGACGCGTCTCTCTCCGTTTCGACCCCGAGGGGGTCGACATGGTCATCTCGGGTGAAATCTCTAAAGTGCTCTAAAATGATCCAAAAACACCATCTTTCTTCCAATTGCTCTTGAATCTGAAAATATGCTAAATAGACCCCAAAACATACTAGATATATCCTAAAACACTCAGATATCATGGATAAAATAGGGTCAAATTTATGGTCTATCAACTCCCCCAGACTTAACCTTTTGCTTGTCCTCAAGCAAAAACAATGGTAGTCTCTCTGGTAGAGGTTTTAGGAACAGCAGGGACTCAAAAAGTTCAAAGATCTTAGTCACATCTTCCTAGTAGTGCAAGCCAAGTCATAGTCATCCTAACTACAAAAGCACATTATACCATATCCTAGTATAGCAACTAAATTTATCTAGCCAACAACTTAGCAAATCCTGAATGACTCACCCCTCTACTAATCTCATTTCTTTGCATAAATAAAAGTGTAGGCTTTATCTTGGGAGTATCGATCAAAGGACACATGAACTCTTACTCAAGCAAGTTTCTGAACACACATGTAGTCTTCTCTGATTCCTTTCTTCCCTCTTTCTCTCTTCTCTGAATCCTAATGGTTTCAATCCCAATGAACAATGATGTAGTACATCTTGTTCATCTTATTGACCTATATAAATCTTTTCTTTTATTGACAAAGTGTAGGCGAATAATGGGATCGTTGGTAATTTACCTATCCCTCGCTTCCATAATGTGTGATCATTCCTTTGAATTAGAATAATGGGGTCATTGGTAATGTACCCATCCCTCTGCATCTCAGGAAATCATCTCAATCTTTTATTTTTGGTGGATGCTGAAGAGAGAGAGAAAGGGAACCAGAAACACACCGAATTTTTACCTTCCAGACTTGCAGGAGGAATTCGATCCAATGCATACCAAGCCCCAAGATAAGCAGGTAATGTCAGTATTAGGTTGGAGGTCAGCTTTGGTTCCTTCAAAAATTCTTAGCAAGTGCTAACATAGTAGACTGGTTGATCCACTTTAGTATCTCTAGTAATTCTGCAATCAATGAATCTAAGACTGGACTAGAAAATGATTAGATGACAAGTATTAAACTATAATAGATCATTGTCCCCTTCTTAACTCAATAGAAATTTCAAATAAGACTCAAAATAGTAGATAAACAATAAATAATCATTAGTAATCCCCCCCAGACTTAAATTACACTGACCCCAGTGTAAAACAGTCAGAGTTTAAAGAAAACATAAATGCGAAATTGAACAAGTTAGAACGTTATACCTGACCGATACCATATCGATCGATGTAGATGAAAGTGTGTCGATCATGGCGGATGTAGTGTCGTCGATCGATGTCGACTTGGTCGCGTCGGTTGATAGAGAAGGTAAAAGTCTACTCGGATCTCTTTTTTTTGAATAAAAAGCTATAAAAGAAAGTACCTAATAGTGGGTTGCCTCCCACTCAGCGCTTTGTTATAGTCATTTAGCTTGACTTTGGAGGTTGAAAGGCTAGTTGGTGTGAAAGAAGTTGTTTGCTTGTGTGCAAACATCCTCTTGGTCTATGGACTTAGTTGCAATGAAGCTTCTTGTGGCATCATCTGACTTGGTCCATCTCTTCTTCATATCTTCTAACTCATCTTTCAATAAGTGTAGCCTCTCCTGTAAGTCTTCAATGTTGAACTGCTGCTGTTCAAGCTGGTCATAAGTCTTCATTGATGGCTCTGGCATCTTCATGTAGCACATCCAATCTGTCCGTAAGGCATTCTTCTCGGACTGATGGTGTATCAGTATCGCTCGATTATGTTGCGTTGATGTCGATCGATGTCGTGGTGCCCTCGTCGATCGATGCACGTTGTGCCATATCGGTCGATGTGTGGTGTGATGGGCAAGTTGCAAGTCGTTTCTGAATAGCCTTGATCTTCTCTTCTATTCCTTCTGTTCTTGACTGCAGATTTGTAATGCATCATACTTCTTGTAGTATTGTGTCTCTGAATGATCTAAGGCTTCATAGATCGCAGCTATCATCTTGTCAACTTCTCTCTTGGTGTAGGTGGCTTCTTTTCTGTGAGTGGTTGGATCCTCTCTTGTGTCTGACCATCGTCTCTTCTTGCTCTGATAAGTATCATAAGCTCTAGCTCCATACTTTGGTTTGTAATGGAATTCCTTGCTCCATCCATTATTCTTGTCTGCATCCATATCGATCGATGGGTCGGCCATGGTGTCGATCGATTGTGACCACTTCTTCCTGTTGCGGAATATATGCAATTCCTTTTGCATCAATTCAAAGCCTTTAGCTGTCCATTTGAGGTTGGTGCTTAGGCTGGCGTAGAATAAATCAAGAGTATTCTTCAATGCTTGTTCTTCCCATTTGTTATTTGTCTTGATGGTGTCTAGAACCTTCTTCCTCATACTAGTGTATTCTTCTTGAAGATATGTGTCGAGCGATGTACTTTCTGCGCTGTCGATCGATTGTTGTTGATTCTCTGCTGGTGCTTGGTATGGATCGATCGATGTGCTGGTAGGCATGTCGGTCGATGGAGATGTCTTCAGGTGAAAATCGAGTTGATTCTGAATCGTACCCATCTCCTGCTGGAAAGCATCCATTCGTGATTCTAGTGCAATCACATCATCAATCATCGGGTAGTAGGAACTACCAAACTTTTCTTCATAAGAATATAACCTCTCTTCCAATCTTGTGAAGCGTAAATTGATCGATCGCTTGTAGTGGATGTCGATCGATGTAGGGTGAGTTGCGTCGGTTGATGGTATCCTTCTCGCGTCCGTCGATGTGTGGTGTGGAAACTCATTGGAAGTTGAAGGTTTCCATTGCTTCCATGCTAAAACTCCTTGTGGTTTGTGCTTCATCAAGGTGGTGACATCATCTGCAAGGTTCTCCATGGTCTGGGTCAGGTGTATGATCTTGTCATTGAGTGGATTGTAGACACTATCAAGTTTGCACTTGAAATCATTCATTGAATCATACTAAATGGTGTAGATGTCATTGAGCTTCTCATCCATCTCTGCTCTGCTGTAAGGATCTGGATCTGCTGGTGTAGCTGGAGTGAACCTTTCGCGATGCTCTGGTAGGCATAAGAATGATGGCCTATCTAGTGAAGCTCTTTGTAGGATGTCTCTAATGTGTGTATGGGATACTGGAATGAACTTCCCTGTGATACCCCTTGGACGTCCATACATGTCTATGTAGACTCCATACTTACCTTGTTCTTCTTGGTACTCGGGAGGTTGCATATCGATCGATGCGGAGGTGTCACCGTCGATCGATTTATCATCTTCAAGCTGATAGTTGTATTTGAAGTAGGGCTCTCTCCTGCAGGCTATTGCATAGTCTGCATCTGCTAGCATTTTTTGATAGACTGGATCATCACGTTGCTTGTAGAATAGATTGTTTGGTCCATGGGCCATAGCAAGAATGTCTGAGATGTCTTCTCTTGAAACTTGTAGCATATGGCCATCCCTAGCTCTTGCATTGCCTTCTGGATCCCTGAAAATACCAAATTCATCTGGTGTTAGATATCCATGATCTAACTCATTATCTTTATTTAGATCGAATGGTAAAGGTTGAGTATCGATCGATGCAGTAGTGTTCTCGTCGATCGATTTCGTGTTGTATAGTAGATGGGGAAGGTTGCAACTGAAGTCTTCTCCATATAGCTTAGGGTTGGAAGGTGGCTGATGCATCTTGTCTGCTTCTAGGGTTTGTGAATCTGCTGCTTCTGTGGTTTGTGAAACTGCTTCTACCCCGTGGCTCCTTTTACAAATTTCCAAATTTGAAATTTCCATTCTTCTCTGAGTCGGTTTGACTGGTATCGATCGATACGTCTTGGCGAGTGTCGATCGATTCTTCTTTGTTTAGCCCTCGTCTTAGACTGGTATCGATCGATGCTGATGATGTTGCATCGATCGATCTGGGTAGCATGGTTCCATGTGATCTGGATCCATCTCTAGTGAGAATTTCCTGGTGGTCTGTAGCTGGCTCTTCCTCACGGTTCTCATTGCATTCTTCCACATGTTGGGAAGGTGTAGTAGTCTCTAGGGCAAAAATCGGATAACATTGTGCTGGCCAATCATCTCTCGTCCTTGAAAATGTCGTATCGATCGATGCATAGATGCTGGTGTGATCGATGTAGCTCTGATTGATCTCGGAATCGGTTGGATGCAGGTGTAATCTCTGCAGCATGATGAATATGATCTTGATGGAATGAACTACTGAGAAACATATTGGGTGGGTACCTCATCCTCATGAATGAAAGAATTTCCTTTTTCTTCCCACAAGTCTTCATAATATGTCTCCACTATAGGTGGTATACATTCTCTTCTCCGCGGATGTATGAATAAGGTATGTTCCTGTTATAGTCCTCATCATACTCTTCTTCTCTGCGGATGAAAGAGTATTCAATATCTCTTTCCCTCATGTAATCCTCATCATAATCATCCTCTATTGTCTCCACTGCATATGTTGGCTGATAGTAGGCTGGTTCCCAACTTCCGTCTAAGTAGTCACCTGTAAAGTGATACAACTTTTTACATAGGTGTACTATCAATCGATGTGGAGTGAAAACTATTGCCTGTATCGATCGATGTGATGACT
The DNA here is from genome assembly GCA_016432835.1 of Brassica nigra. Taxonomy (NCBI): domain Eukaryota; kingdom Viridiplantae; phylum Streptophyta; class Magnoliopsida; order Brassicales; family Brassicaceae; genus Brassica; species Brassica nigra. The sequence goes on along the minus strand of CM028247.1, from coordinate 61,017,026 downwards.
GACTGGTCGATCGATGTGAGATCAATAGGATCGATGTGAGATCAATAGGATCGATCGATGTATCTGTATGTGTGCCGATCGATTCCGAGTGCTCTTTCTCGTACTCTTCTGCACAGTAACATGTAGCTACGAGTGTTGCTTCATCTGGAGGCTTTCTGTAGAACGCTGGAGGTCTGATAACCTTGACTGGATCATAGTAAACCTTTGGGTCAATGAGAGTCAAACACATCTGGCTTGTTTGCAAGTCACAGATAGCTTCCACAGTAGCTAGGAATGTTCTTCCAAGTAGTAGAGAGGAATTCCAATTTAACTTGATGTCTAGGACATGGAAGTCACCTGGAACTAGGGCATTACCAATCTGTACCTCAAGGTCTCTGATGATTCCCAATGAACTCCTCCTAGAACAATCCACAAAGTAGAAGGATTCTTTGGAAGGTTCTACTTTCAGACCTAGTTGGTCTTCCATAACCTTTGGTAGGATGCTGACTGATGCTCCTGTGTCACATAGTGCATGTGATAATTCAATGTCTTGTACTAGGCATGAAATAATGAACTCTCCAGGATCACTCTTCTTCTTTAATTTAATCTTCCTTAGGAGGTCCTCTCTGATCTTGTTGAACATCTTCTCAATATCAACCTCTGTGACTTTTGTTTCTCTGAAGAACATCCACAATCTGTGTGTGAAATTTGCTTCTTCAAAGGGTCTCTCTGCTGGAATCCTTAGAACTCTCTTCTTGAAGTTTTCCAACTCCTTCTCATTAGCCTCCCTTTTAAGGTGCTTAGGGATCTTCTCTTTCCTTTTTCGTAGTGTTCTCTTTGCATTTTCCTTTTCAATCTCCATAGGCTCTGATGTATCCTCAACTTCTTCTGGTGGGTTTTCTGTAGTTTTGGGTCGGGATCTGTTTGCATAAAGTAGGGCAGCATCTATTTTTGGTAGCCGCTCGCTGTTTGATGGTTGTAAATCGATCGATGTCTAGTGATGTACGTCGATCGACGTCTGGTTGTGACTGTCGGTCGATATCTGCTTTGTCTTGTCGATCGATGAAAGGGTGGAGTGGGTTCGGGTGTCTCGCTGCGAAATCTGTGTGTGTCATAATCTAGACTGGTCCGTTCGTAGTCGTAGACTCGGTAGACTCTGTCGATTGATGTGGTATCTCGAACATCTATCGATATTCTTCTTCGAACGCCGATCGATGAGTATTGTCTGGTGTCGATCGATATGAGTGAGAGCTGCCGATACTCATGGTGCTCTTGACTTCAAAGTCTTCTTCCTGAAGCTCCTCATCCCCATCCACTTGCCAGAATTCATCTACTGTGATAGCATTGATGTGGTGTCTGATGAGATCTTCCTCTCTCCCTTTTATTAAGGCTTCTTGCCTCTTAATAGCTTCTGCTGTTTGAATCACATGTGTCTCTAGCTTCTTCACATGGATACTCAAGGTGTCAAACTTCACATTCAGGCTATTGTATGCAGCATCTATCTTTCCATTGAAATCCACAGTAAGCCTCTGCTGACCTTCTAGAACTGAATCAAGCATTGCTTCAATCTTGCTTTCCTGAGTAGGTGGTGGTGGATTTTGGTAGAAAGAATTGTTGAGATTCTTGTTGTTGTTGTAGTTGCTGTTGCTGAAGGGTTTCTGGTACTGTAAATTTTGATTGTAGTTGCTTCTCTGACTGTTGCCATAGAAAGTCTTGTTTCCACTCTGATTTCCAAATCTTTGAGATCCTCCTATGTAATTCACTTCTTCCTCACATCCTTCCTTATAAGTCTCTATAGCTTCTACATCTTCTGCAAAGCTAACCTGCTTCCTTAGAAGCTTCTGAACACTGTCTAGTTTAGCCTTCATATCGTCTAGCTGCTCCTTTCCAAGAGCATTGGCTAGTCTCCTTCTCTCATAATCAGTGTTCTTGGTGCTACTGCTAGTTGCCAAGTTCTCAATAAGTCTCACAGCCTCCTCTGGAGTCCTGGTGTTGAACCTTCCTTCACTAGCTGTGTCTAGTGCTGTCTGGTAGGTTAGATCTAAACCTCTGAAGAAAGTGCTGAGTAGCTGCACTTCATTGAATCCATGGTGTGGACAATCTCTCTCATAGGATTTGAAATGAACCCAACAGTGTCTGAAAGGCTCTACAGGCTTCTGCATGAATGTAGCAATCTTGCTTCTCAACTCTTCTGCGCGTGCCTCATCAAAGAAATTAATCAAGAAAGCATTCTTGATGTCATCCCAGGATGTGAGAGATCCTGGTGGTAGTTGCTTAAGCCATTGCAAAGCTTCTCCAGAAAGAGAATATTTGAAAAGCTTGCAAAGTAGGTAGTCAGCTGGGACTCCATTGGCTTTGATAGCAGATATGAGATCCTCGTACCTCTCTAGATGGTCCATAGGATGCTCATTGGATGCTCCACTGTAGGGTGTCTGTCCTACAAGTGTGTAGTATTGAGGCTTCACCTCATAATCAGCCCTCAGATGTCCGGAGGACCGATTGCAGATCTGTTGGCATAGAATTGATCTGGACGGTTGTAGTCAGCCAGTGATCTGTTCCTGTTGGCTTCTTCTGCAGCTCGACCAGTTGCTGCAGCAGCTTCAGCTTCTGGATCAGGGATTGCAGCCCCCTGATCATTGATTCTTTGACCTGCTGCATTACGCAGTGACCTTCGTCACGCAGGTTACCTTCGCCGCCTTGCCGAGTATCGTGTTGCGACCATGTTTGGTGATTCGGTATCGATCGATGTGCGGTTCGCGGTATCGGTCGATGTCGGATGAAAGGATATCGGTCGATGTCAGATAAATGAGATCTGTCGATGTTGATGAACGGTTATTGGTCGATGTCAGATGAATGAGATCGGTTGATGCTGGTGAACAGGTATCGGTCGGCGGTGTCTGAAACTCGGTAGACGGTTATGAGTGAATATCGGTCGATGCACAAGCTGGTGTATCGATCGATGCGGAGTGAATCTGTTTGCGGATTGAAAGTTCCAAAGCAGCTGGATCAGTAGACAAAAGTTCCTTGTTCTTTTTGCTTCTGGTTATGCTGGGCATGCACCTGAAAAGAAAAGAAAAATTTTATCAGTAACAAGTAGTAAAAAGAAAACCTAGACTTAAATAAAATCTAATGGCGATCAAAGCTCCCCGGCAACGGCGCCAAATTTGATACGTGCTCAAATTACCCTAGAGCAACCTTACTCTCATCAAAATAGGTCAAGTTGTAGTACTTAGGGATCGAATCCACAGGGAGCGATCGAACACAATAGATCTTATTATAACTAAGCTAGGTCAAAGATTCTAAAGCAGTAAATTACAAGTAAACTTAAAACTGTTGAGCAAGACAATTACTCAAGTGATTGATTTGGGTGTTAACTAATATGGTGAAGGTGTTAGATCTAGGATTACTATTCAGGTTATTAGGATTATAATAGTATGAATGCTTATGTGAGATGCTTGCATGATATTAAAGAACCCAACGATGCAATAGCCTAACTGTCGTTATGACCATCTATTACTAGAACCGATGAAACTCACTTTGACGAATCATAGATTAGGGCGTCGATCGGTGTGTTGTCGCCGATGTCGGCGACAAAGCCCCGCGTTTATCGATCTATTACTCTATAAGAGTATCGATCGATACGCTACTAGTAAGCTTTAAACGTGTGGCTGAATATAGTTCACTAAAGAATTTGCCAAGTCAGCTGTCGCTTGTTCCCAGCAAATTCCTAGCTCAGAGAAGATAGATCCAAGGATGTTATCTCTGTATTCATGTGTAGGTTAGCTACTCCTACACAAGCATTAAGAACAATCTTCTAAGATGAATATCACATGCTCAAGTATTCATATTTGGGGCTAATCCCTCAACCTATTTGAATCCTAAATCCAACAAAGGTGTTTACTCACACATAGCCAAGTAAAACATCATAACAATAATATAAAACTGCATAGATAAATAGAATAGATAGAAACAAAGGTATTCAAGAAAGCTCTCAATTTGTAACTCTCTCTCTCAAAACAATGATGAAAAGAAACTATGAAAAAGCTGTGTAAAAACTCTCTGTAAAAACTCTGTGTCTTTGCCAAAACACTTAGGCAAGACTTAAATACTTAGGAAAATTAAGTTAAAACTCGTCAGGGGCATTCTGGTAAATAGATGGATGCTTGGGCTTCAAGTCGGCTGTGACCAAAATGGGCTTCTGTGTCTCAAATATCGATCGATATCACTGGAGGTGTATCGATCGACGCGTCTCTCTCTGTGTCGACCCGGAGGGGGTCGATATGGTCATCTCGGGTGAAATCTCTAAAGTGCTCCAAAATGCTCCAAAAATACCATCTTTCTTCCAATTGCTCCTGAACCTTAAAATATGCTAAATAGACCCCAAAACACACTAGATATATCCTAAAACACTCGATATCATGGGTAAAATCGGGTCAAATTTATGGTCTATCATCTATTTAATCACTAACCCACACTCACTATCCAAACCCTTAATTCCGACTCGACTCGTGTTCTAACCCTAACATTCTCAAATCCTTTATTTTCTGACATGACCAACCACATCTTCAACTTTATCTCTCATCACGATTCCTCACAAATCAATCTCCAAATCGAATCATTCATCTCTAGTCTCATCCTCAATTCCAATTTCGTGTCTTTTATTTCAACAATCTCTCCAAATACTCGAGTCACTGGTAAGAAAAAAGAAAAAGTGTGGATCACTGGCAACGAAGAAAAAGTCTGCATCAAAGAAGAGGAAAAAATGACACAGCAATGAAAAAAGAGATATGATGCAGTGGCCAAGAAGAAGAGAGATGCGGGGAAGAAGAAAAAGAGTGAAACTGCAGCAAAGAAAAAGAAGCGAGAAGGTGGTGTCGGTAGTGGAACCTCGTTGAATCTAACGAAGCGAGTTTGGAATCGTGAGAGAGCACATCTCCACCAGACCCGCAAGCCAGTCTTTCTTCACCACATCAACGGCTTTGCCTACTCAGACTGTAATGAGACTACGCCTAGCGCACCGCTTCCCAGTCAGCCTCAAAATTCACCAAATTAGCCCCAAAATCCTCTGCCTCCAGTAACCCCACTTTCATGCTCTTCCATAAGGAGCAACGAAGATTCATGCACACCTCAGCCAGCTAATGATATAGAGGTACAAAAACAGTAAACCAATCAATTTGAAATGGTTTTGGAAATTTTTTGATTGTTCTGGTAGGGTTCAACTAAAAGCAAACATAGTGGATTAGTATTACCTGTATAACTTTGAATTGTTTAGGTAGTAAAAATAGTTGTAACTAGTATAACTGATACAACTAAAAATTATATAAGTAGTATAACTGAGTGAGTGTTAAAATTTATAATTGTATAATTGTGTGGAGTTTAAATAGTGTAACTAATACATATGAGAGAGTGAAACTGGATTCAGCACAGCTGGTATAATTAGTACAACTACACATCTTATAACTAATATAACCGGTACATCTACCATTATACGTTTACTATACCCTACACCACAAACCCTAAATCTTAAATGTCTACTAGATAACTAAAAAATCTCAATCAATCATAATATCAAATATCAAAATATACTAAATATAAACTACTTAACATTGATATGCAAATTTAAGTTAATAAAACCGTAAAAAATCTAAATCTAAATCTAAAATCCAACCCTAAGAAACTAATCCAAAAGTATTTACATATTTGAACATTTTATTGCCAAAACATAAGCATTGTCCACCACATGGTTACCAAATCAATATGTATTCTTTTAAATTGTTCAATTGTATTCAATTTTAATTTATATACTTTATATTGATTCTTATATTGATGATTTATTTTCACACATTATTTTAATATATAAACTTTTGAAACAAAATTTCTAGATCAAGTTGTGATGTAAACTTGAGAATAAGTCTACAATGTTGATTGTTTTATTAAATGTAGACTTTCGAAAGATAGAAACGTTAAATAATTTTTTGGCTTTTTTGTTTGGTTGTAAAGAGTAAATTATAATTTTACCACCTTTTTAGGTTAGTTTTACATTTGATTGAATATGATATCTATTTTGCATTTCAAATCAAGTTTTAGGTTATATTTGGTAAATTTTCATTAAAAATATGAGACTTTAATAGAATAATATTTATATCTTCCTTTCAAATGAATACATTTTAAAAAAAAAATCTTTATTTTTTGATGTTTTCTTTTAAAATGAAACATTTTTTTCTTGTAAATCTTTTTTTTGTCAACTCTTGTAAATCAAATAAGACATTATTCCAGATGGTCTCGGAGATAGTGTTGAATTATAATTTAAATTGCAGATTTTTCGAGGTGGGGTCCTATTGTAGACTCTCGTGACTACCAGCAATCATCAACTATTTTAATTGAAATTCGAATGTTTCCTCATTTCGAAGAACCCTAGATATAGATTGGTTTGTTTGATTCAGAGATCCTTTCCATTATTGGAGTCTCCGTAATATTTTAATTAGCAATGACTTTTGGATATAAATTGCTTGATTAATTTCGAGGATAATTTCTCAATGTGGGTTCTTCTCAATCCTTGCAATTGTTATAATATTAGTAGCATGTATTGTATTCTCAAGAATTTAATTTGTTTACTGCTATTGGTTATTTTGCTGATAATTTCTCCATGTGGCTTCTTCTTTCCTCTTGATCCTTGGAGATATTATAGGTAGTAGCAGTAATTACTCTATAACATTTTTTTTTAAAAAGGGAAAATTGTGTTTTTAGGCCAAAAAAATGATAATTATATCCCATTAAACTAATCTTATATGGTCCATGTCCTATTAGACTAAATATTTTCAAAATGACAAAATTACCCTTAATTTCAATTAAAAATTCAAAACTATAATTATTAAAACAGTTGTTAACTATTAAAATATAAATTTTGACTAAAATAATTTTAAAAATATATGAAAATCCCAAAAAACCTAAATATATCTAAATCATTATAATGTATTTAGATATATTTAAATATTTTATAAAATATATTATTATAACTGAAATTCATAATTACAATTAATAAATCATTATAATGTATTTTAATATCATGATAATATATATTATTCATCTATGGAAAAAATATTTCCAAATATGTTTTTAATAAATCAAAATTTTAATTTGAAATTCATAGTTATAATTAATAAATCATTATAATGTATATAGGTATATTTAATATTATAATAAAATATTAATTATAATTATAATAAATAATAATATAAAAATAAAAATCATTATAATGTATTTAGATATATTTAAATATCTTATAAAATATATTGTTATAATTGAAATTGTAACTACAATTAATAAATTATTATAATGTATTTAGATATATTAAATATTATAATAAAATATATTATTCATATATGGAAAATAAATATTACCAAATATTTTCTTTCCCATTAAAACACGATTTTTTTTTTGAATTTTTTTAAATCGATTTAACAAATAAGAAAACTAAATATTTCCAAATATTCTTTTCCCATATTTTTGGAACTGATTATCATTATCCTTATCCGTAGAATCTATATTCTACTATATTTAGAATAAAGTTCATATTTGAAATCGATTTCTACTAGTTTTAGATTTATAGTATTCTGTAGATTCTGATTTCTACAGGTTTTAGATTTATAGTAATGTGTAGATTCCTATTTCTATAGATTTTAGAACGATATATTAAGCGCAGAATGTGTTTTCCAAGTATTTTTAGATTACTATTATTTACGTAGATCACGTATTCTAAACATAGTAGATTCAGTGAAAAAAGTGGATCACATTTTCTACTATGTAGAATGTCAATTCTACATTTTGTAGAACAAAATATGAATTTATGATTTAAACATTTTTCAAATAGAAAAGAATACCAATAAGTTGATATAGGTATTTCATCGCTAGTTACTATTTTTTAATTTTTTAAGTTTGTATAACTATTTATTTGATTTATTTTGTGAAATACTAAAGGGTATTAGAGGAAAAAATGGAACAAAAAAGAGATTAGTCTAAAGGGACATAGTTATCATTTTTTTAGCCTAAAAAAACAATTTTCCCAAAAAAAAATTGACTTAGACAATTGGATTTTTTTTTTCTCATCAAGAAGAATATTGGTTAGCTTAGTTCGAGTGCATTTCTTGTTTCCACGAAATACCAGTAGATTCTAAGCATGGGGAAAATAGCAAATACAATTTAAAAATACAAATGAAACACAACGATCTTTGTGATTCTCTTATTATTTCTTTGGCCATCGATCATACGCCAGTTAGGTTCTGTTGCTTCTTCTTTCACTGTAGCCTCATGTTTCTCATCCTGCCAAGAACGATAAAAATATATTAAAAGTGATTTTTTGGTAAAAATGTTAAAAGCGATGTATATAGCTTGTGTTGATTTTGTTAATTTTCATGGCGAATGTATAGCCTACATTATAGAGAAAAACATTTTTGGTAGGAAGTTCTGAGGTTCTAAATCTAGTTTTAGTTTCATTAGTATCTTAGAAACCTCAGGTTTAAAATCCAAAACATTTGGTATTATTATATATTTTTCTGGGCGGGTTTCAAAATTTTTTTCCTTGGGCAAGATGTGGAAATCACTTAATACTAGATACCAAACTGACAAGGAAAGTTCCCGGCATATTTGTTTGTGTGGCCTTTTAGTTTGGTTGTCACAAAGAATGAGGAACACTGAGAATGAAACACTTGGCAGATTTAGAGACTTCCAATGCTTAACATGACAAGTCAGACAGAATCTTTATGAAGTAAAACAAAGCTTTATGCTGAAACAGACATGCCCTTCTTCTTTTCCATGTTTGATTTGGTCTTATATATATTGTCATGTCTTTCGACCAAAAAAAACATATTGTCATGTCATAGGAATATAACTTAAGTATCGTCATATGGAATATAAGTGTGCTATTATGGATATAAACAGAGTTGATTAGTTGTAATTATCACAAATTAGATTGCAAAAAAAAAAAAAGCAGAATACCTTTTCTCCTCATCACGCAGCCTGCCTTTGGTGCTGCCTCCAGTAGTCTTGTAGTTAGGGAATGGCACGTGCCCATTCTCAATGCTTTCGATGTCACGCACGAGAATGTCATATTGTCTCTTAGCTTCATCTGGTGTTGTCCCACCAACGGCTCTAGCAACATTGTACCAACGGTCAGGAGTGTCTTGGTCATAGGTTGCAAGAGCACGCTCAAAGGCTTTGTTCTGCTTAACAGTCCATGAGCCAGATCCATAAGCAGACATTGAGTTTGATGCCATTGTGAAAAAGGTTTTTAGTAATGACTTATATGAAGAAATGATAGGTTGCACAGATGTCGCAGAGCCCTTGCTCTTTATAAAGGAGGGTCTGAAGTGGGGCATAGTGCCAGTTGGCAAAGAAAGATATTTCTGCTTTGCCTAAACAGTGAGAATTTTAAGTCTTTGTCTCTATAGAAAAGGAATATTGAGCAAAAATTGTGGAGATCCCAACTAATCACCTCAAAGATTGTGTTTTAATTGCTTTTTTGCCATCTACATTTAGCATATGATGCTCGGTAGCGACATTTTTCTATAAATGTTGTAACTAATATGTTTACTTTTCTTTCCCAATTTGTTTTATGATGTCATTCTTCAGATTAAGCTTGTAGTCAAAAGAAACAGTTTAGGTGATGAATAGTTTGGAACAGTCTCTATACATTTTCTTATATTTAGTCATCTACCTCCTGGGAATAGTGTCTCTACTAGTCACAGCACAAGGCTAACCGTGCCCGCAAGACAATCAATAAACATTTTTGTTGTGTGTGTTTTTGTTGTTGATCCTGTTAAAAACAAGGTCAACATTGTTTACCTAGTTAAAAAAAAACATTGTTTACCTAGCTTTTGTTACTCTTGGCCTGTTGGGTCCATCTCCATGAAGTTAGGTAATTGTGTTTTTTCTTGGTCTTATATTTTATAATGAATGTGGATTCTGAGTCGTTAATTTGTTAAGTAATCACTTTCTTGGTGGATATTCAATTTTTTTTCTGTTTTTGGTGTATGCTTTATTAAGTATGAGGAGGAGCCAACGTTTTACAGATGTTATTTTATAATCTTCTTTAAGCTGTAACTTTTTGCTGTTGTTGGTTGTGGAATTGTATCCATATGAGAGCCCATGATTAAAAAAGTCACCTATTATAATGATTAATTTGTTGTCGTATCATCAGCACTTCTGTTTCGAATGAACACTTTACTTACCTTGAATAGTAAGAATCCAGACCTGGGATGGGCAAATGAACTATGTCCTGAAACTAAATTAGGATGCTATTATAGACGAAACTGTTTCTTTTTTTTTAGACGAAACTGTTTCATTGCTTTTTTTTCAGTTTTCATGTACAACTTAAAAAGGTGTTCACATCAAATAGTGCTCAATACGAGTATACATACTTGGCAAGAAAACAACAACATCCACAAAGTGTCCACTTGTTGTTTGATTGTAACTAAGAAAGTGAGCATAGTTATTTCATTCTGTAAGGATTTGAAGATTATCATTTTTTTTTGCAACACATGCTCATAAATGATCCATTTGTTTAAAGTCTCAAGATTTCCTCGGAAACAGCTGCTATGGGAGATGGACATCCATACTCATATCTTCATTATCACTACTGAATAGGGTTAGTTATCCAAAGTATATCAAGTTTTAGTTAACACATTTTGTAAAGTAACTAACGCTACTAAGAATCCCTGCATACTTCTTGGATCTCTCTTGTTTACTGTTTCTATTTATTCACTGATTTCTAGTCACACTAAGTGGATCTGGCTTTGAAATGTGAGTTGATATTCGCTTACGTGAACAGTACTTATGATACTTTATTCTCTTTCTTGATATATGGCAATATAAGCCCTTACACGTAGGGGCGGACGCAAAGCGAGTACTTGCGTTTTTACGTATATTTGATACTTGCCTTGTCTTGAACGAGTAATGAATTTTTTGGCTTGTACTTGCCTTGTCGGAAACAAATACTTGTTATTTCGAGTACTTGTCCAAAAATATGTTACTTGCAAGTTATTTGCCTTGCCTTGTTTAATTACTTACTATTTACAAATACTTATGAATTATTTAGATATATTTCTAAAAGAATTACTTGACAGATAATATTATATCAGAGAAAAAATGAAGTTTCGTTTTGTTTACTCGACTTGATAAAAACACGAGAGTTATTTCAAATAAAATATTTGCACCTAATATAAAAAAAAGGAATATAATACATATATATATATCGATATGAAAGTATTGTTTACTTCTTAGAACATAGAAATATCAGCTTAGGACTTTGGTTTTTATGGTTTAGTTATCATTTTTCAGTCGTAAAACAAGTAACGAATAATATCAAGGCGAGTCGTTAACTTTTTTGTGATACTTTTTACTTGCCTTGTACTTGCAAGTACTCTTGAAAAAACGAGGCGAGTACGGGTTAAGTAACGAGTATAAGGCAAGTAACGAGTATTCGTGCCCAACCCTACTTACACGATTTCTTTTTTGTGAACCAAACTATCCCACGTTTATATTATGATTCTTGGTACGATATGGATGTATATAGTTTCTAGGTTTCGTTTTCAGGTAGGGGCGAAACTTCTTACGAGAAGTAAACTGTAAACCGGAGAAAGAATCTTAATAATAATGAGGCCTTTGCCACACAATATATTCCAGAGGTAATTGTTCGCAAGTTGCCAAGAAATTCTGCAAGTAGGCACTGCACTACTGATATTCTAATCGTCATTATTCTTTAATCCGACCCTCTTGCCTAGGTATTAATAAAAATGGTAAATGAAACATTTTCTCCCAGATGTAGGTCTCCTGTTTTAGCTGTAAAAATGATTTATCTTGAGGTCATAAGGTCCATGGTTGTTTTGAGCAAAATGCTTGCATATTCTGCTTCTTACTTTCTCACTATGAATAGTTACTATCAAAGATTTGATCAGGGTTTTATTCCAATAACTTGATTTTCACATCTTTTGATGTAAAGGTGCTAGCCCCATGATCATCATTGGTGAGAATTTACAAGGAATCTGTATGAAAAGGAAGGTAAACCTTTATCCCCTATTTAGCACCCAAAAAAAAACAAGAAGTATTCTTATTCCTCTCCTAGTGGAAGTATGCTCCTTTTGCAACTTGGAGAACCCGAACATGAAGTAATCACTTGGTTCCTCTATAATGGAAGTTTCTGTAGCTCAGTTTAAGATGTGTGTTCACGTATCATAACACAAACTTGAGGAATATATTTTCCACCCTAGTGGTGAGATATTACTATCACTAAAAGAATGATCCCTTTACAAATTGGGATTCGGACAAACTTTACACAAAAGAAGGAGATGCCATATTTTATCACCAGTAGAGATCTTTGCTTTATACATGTTGTTTATTTGGGAATCTTTGAATAAAAGAACTCACGAAAATGGAGAATCTCCATGGTCAGGGGTTTCCCATTGGTTAATGAAGAATATACAGACCCTACAAATGTACGAAACTTTGCTTTTTAACAACTGATGCACAGTAATCATCTTCCCATCTGAGACAGAGTAAGTGGAAGTACGCATTATTAGCAGCAGCGAACTGTTTTCTTCTGTGTTGGTTTATCAGTTAACTGCTAGTATTCTTGTTTATTTTCTGCATAATATTAGTAGTAATCCAGTGCATAAAACTGTTCATATAAGTTTCTATTAAAATAATTTGTTTCGGTTGCTGAGCTATATTCATACCTTTGTCTCTGTTGATTTTTGTGTTTGCAGCGAAGAATCAGTTACTACTAACTTGGCCAAAGAATTAGTGTAAAAATTTAGTTTTAAAATTTGTTTATGTAGCTGTAAATTTACTATAGTATATATTTTTGTAGAGATTTTTGCCGTAGATGATTGTAGCTGTTAATTATTGGTTGTAGTTTTTAATATAAAACATGATTGGTAAGATATGTTGTAGCCGTAGGTTATTTGTTTTAGTTATTTTAGTATAATATGTAGAAAACTTTAATGTCATTAAAATAATAAATTATAGAATTTATTCAAATAAAATAAAAACCATCTAAAAAAGAAAATCATTATCTAAATAATAATAATGAGAACTCCATAAATTCATTCAATCTCATCTCGAAAGCCTTCCATGTATTGTCGAGAATCAACCATTTAAGCATCTTCATGGTCTCCAATCTCTTCATTAAATTTTGTTTGATGGCGGCGACCTTGCTCCCAATTTGCTTCAAAGTTAGGAATATTTGATTTTCGTACAAAGTTATGTAGCATTGTTGTTGCTACAACAAGTTTTCTTGTCGTTTATTTTGATCGGTCTTGCATTATTCTCTATTTTCCTTTCCACACTCCACAGTTCTTTTAATAACATATCAAATCGAAGACTCAATATGATTATTTATTCTTTTGTAACTATTGGGTGGTGCTTGATTTTGAAATTGAATGTGATGGTACCGAGATTGTCTATATAGTGCCAGATATCCACGACGTAAATCATACCCTGAATCAACAAGATAGTATTTACCTATAGGTGGATGCAGAAAAAATAGGATCACTTTCCATAACCAATGAAAGAACCTTTGCGTCAGGAGTAGACCCAGGTGCGCCAACATATACATAGTGAACAACATGTCTAAGTTGCATATTTCCAAAATTTTCATGTTGCATTGGTTGTCTTATCCCAATATCGTTGTTGATCTCGTCTTGAGACACAGGAACATGTGTTCCATCCATTGGAACTATGCAACCCTTAAGTTTGATCCATAATGTCTATCTGACTGCAACTTTCGATGGATTTAAGTGAGATTTGTTGGATCCGGCTTAAACGTATCTATTGCCATAAGTTCCATGACATCAAGAACTTCATGAAATTTTCTAAATATGCTTTTGAATGTCCAAACAATCTCATGACTCTTCTCTGAGTGGAATTATATTCGTTGATATACAAAAATATTGCAAAACTCTCTTTCACTGACATGTTTATGATGATTTTATCTTGTACACCCCCCGTTTCTTTTTGTAAGATGTTTTAGAAAATTTGTTTGTTTCAATTTGTATGATGTTTTGAAACTTTCTATGTAGAACAATTAAAATAATTGATTAAAATATTAAAAGTAATATATAGTTTTTTGTCTTATTTGTTAACAACAGCAATGATTACTAATTTTTGACTACTTTTTATTGAAATCAAGTGTTTTTAATAAAAGTAAAAAATTTCTTAATTTGTGTGTTTATAATAAAACATCTTATAAAAGAAACAGAAGAAGTATTAATTATCTATCCTATCACATAGATCAAGAAATACTTCTGAATGCATTCTTAAGAGAAAGTGACATTATAATATATGTACATGGATTAAATCGTGGATAAGTTGACGACCACGAGTAGAATGTGCGCACAATGGTTGTCTAACCATTTTTAACCTAATTTTGTCTGGAAGTTCAGAAATCAACTGAGAATACTTTTCATCTCCATCTTCTATCGTACACAACTAAAGTTGTACAATCTGTAATAACAATATAAATATAAGTTATATGTGAGCTAAAGTATCAAACATAAATATCTAGTATAAAAGTAAAAAGTTTTAAATTAATATATTCAAACATAAGTAAAATAAATAAAACAAATAAAACAAATAGTTTTTAAATCACCACTTAAAACCTAAAACAAAGCTCTAAATACTATACCAATTATTTTGTAAGAATCTAAAACCAAACTTTAAAATCTAATAACAAGCTCTAAAATAATCTTTCAAACAAAAGATAATTGTGTTATCTTAGAGTTGACGATTTTTTGACCATAACGATTTTTGAGCACAATAATCTACCAATGTGGCAGAATTGGACCGAATCCTTCTTGGGAGAAGATTTTTCTCGCTGGACAAACTCTAGAACCGATATCTCTGACGACGATGTCGCTAGATGTTAGATTCGGATTTTATTATGGGCTTCCAACTTAAAACCAACTGGTAATTAGTGGATTGGCCCTAACCCTTTATATATTAGTTAAAATTTCTTAGAATTCCCGATGTGGGATACAATATCCCTAATACCCCTCCTCGAGATGGCTTTTATCGGCCAGAAATCTCGGAACTTTAAGACAGTTATACTCGGTCGAGCGAGTTAATTACGACCTTTATACCCGGTCGGGAAGGGTTAATTACGACCTATAAATCCGGTCGGGAAGGGTTAATATTAATTAGGGGTTTAGTGTATTTAGGATCTGGGCTCTGATACCATGTTAGATTCGGGTTTACTATGGGCTTCTAACTTAAAACCAATTGGTAATTAGTGGATTGGCCTTAACCCTTTATATATTAGTTAATATTTCTTAGAATTCCCGATGTGGGATACAATATCCCTAATACTAGAAGAGCCGTTTTTGGGAAATAGATTTATGTTTTGTATGTTGAGACTAATTAAGGAATATATAGTGGATGCATGTGGATGGGTGTATCATCAATATGAGCATCGTGAATAGGTGCAACTTGGATGGGTGAGTCGTGATCAGTTACTCCCTGGATAAGTTTATCGTGGATAGATTTCATGTGGATGGATGACCCGTGGATGGGAATGGATGCATAGAGGATCTATTGGAATGGTAATCTAGCTCATGTGCATCCCGGCTCAGTGGACTACCATAAGGCTCCGGGAGGAGGGGGAAGGTGAGGCGTTTGGGATGAGACAATGGGGGCATAGTGTGTTTTCATTTGACGGGTGTGGATGAACCATTTAGCTTATTAGTGATGGTAGGTAACAAGATTTGGAAGAGTCACCCATGTGGTGGTGTGTGATGTGGAGTGTGAAATTAAGGTTTTACCAATCTTAAATCGAGCTAGTGTGGTTAGAATTTCTGAACGTAAGTGGTGGGGGGAGAGTAAGGTAACATCGTCGGTGAAACACTCACGTAATTGGTGAATTATGCAAGAGGGGAAGAGGAAGAAGAGCTTAAAGAGGATGTGGATGTGTGATGTGTTGAGGAGTGCAACGATGTGTTTCCGCTGAGCGATATCATTGACCGGTTGAGATTAGTTAGAGTTCCTAACCCAAAATCAAACTATCACTAGAGAAGTCGTGTAGATGTGAGTCGGAGTTTGTGATTTAGTTGTATGGCGTCGATGATAAAACTCCCACCAACAATTCGTTAGAGATGATGTATAATATTGTATAGTTAGAAATCAATGAAGACGAAATAGATATTTCAAGTCGTTTGTCAAAACCTCTTTAGTTTAAATGAAGACACAAATATAAATGTACGTAAGAGTGTCACATATAAATATAATAGAATTTAGAATAATACGTATAAATGTGTTGTTTTCTTTTAACAGTGCATATATATATATATATATATATATATATATCAAAATGTCTAAATGTGTTAAGCATGAAAAAGTGCATGTATATGTAATTTTCTCTTGTTTATTTTGCAATGTTTTTTAGTCCTTATGTCATTGTGGCTGATACTGAATTTGTTACCATATGGTTCTTAACTTCCTATACAAGTAAATTTACTCATAAACCAACTGTGATTTGGATTAATCAAAAATTTTATTTATGTTAATACACGAGAATATTTGAATTTTAAATATAATAAACTGTTCATTTATTAAAATTAACTGATGAAAATAAGCTGAAGTCTAACATGATGCAAATAAAATCATTTGCTCTGTTTGTAGTTTCTATTGCTTTCGAGAAGCTCGACAGAGGAATCAACAAAATGTTTTTTTTATATATTTAATTCAAAATAATATACTCGACGTGGAATTTTTACATGTTTTGACAGTCAAAATTTCAAGTCATAACTTTCTGTAGTTTCTAATTTGTATTACTGGACTGGACTGGACTAGACGGATTTTTAGGGTGAGATGCTCTATTTTATTTTATCTATCTGTTTTTTGGTCGAACTTTATTGTATCTATCTTTTTTTTTTGGCTCAACATCAAACTTTTCATTAACCAAGAGTTGAATACATGGACTTGACCTCACAAGGGTTCAACCACAGAGACAAGGATTGATCTAGTATCACCCATGAACACTAAGTTGGATCATACGCTACCCGATCTATACCTCCTTATACCCTTTCAACCACAGCGAAAGCAAGATCACTCTGGAAAGAATGACCTGCCTCTTAAATCACTACAATCTACCACTAAAAAAACAAGATACAATGCAAGTACTAAGACCATTGATCTATCCTATCAAGAGAATTCCAGTTACTGCTCGCTGCAGCTGGGGCCATAAGATAAGAGTGAAAACACAAGACCAGCTGCATCATCACCAAAGGGTGCTTATTCTCATTCCAGGAAGACCAAGAAGCACAGAGCACACACATTGCATCTTGAAGGTGTAATGACGATCAACACTGCGATAATCCGTAACCAGAGCTTCCGGGCTTCGCTTGATCAATCAAACACCGATAAAGGGCGGGCTGTCGCTTTGGCACCAACCACGACCATGCTTGAAATCCTGCCACACCGAAGACAAGGCAAATCTACCGGTTTTGACTATCATTGCGGTACTGCGAATGATTTGCCTCATAACATGAAACACCGAGAACTTAAACACTTCCGATGACCAAGCGAAAGGTTTGAGTCTCTTCACGTCCTGTCTCTGAGAACCAGAGAATCAGCTTCTTCTTGGGGAATAGCCTCGTCGTTGTTGTAGTGTGACGTCGCTTGTCCGAGTAGAGCTCCATAAACTCCCCGCCTCCTGGCAAACCATAGACGATCCTTCTTTGATGCAGGGAGCAAGGATACACACACCTCCATAGCCCATCAGGCCGACACACATCCACCTTTTGGTCTCGGAGCATGCCTTCAAAGATAAATCTTCAAAGTCCACTTGGGAGAGAGGAAGACTGTAGCACCACCAGAGCTCGGATCTACTCCACTCTTCATCACAAACTCCGCGCCTCGTCCAGGTCTGAACCTCAAGCCAACCACACCATCCAGCTTTCAGATCTGCAAGAGAAGAGACAGAATCGAAGCCCACACGCCGCCACGACTATGTTGGGAAACTCCATTCAAAGGGAAAACGAATGTTATCCTCATCCAAACAAACCCTAAAACGCCGACCCAACCCAGAGCCGCTTCCTTTACCAACTCGCCGCCGTTCCATAGATCTGCCGTCACCATGTCTAATTACTCTCCGCGGTCAGAGAAGAAATAGGAGTTTCGAACAAACACAGAATCGTCGAGCATCTCACCGGTAGGAGAAGGGGCTTGAGGAGGGTAAAGAGAAAACGAGAGGGGAGAAGAAAGATGCCTCCGACGCCGGGAGTGGGCTCCGGCCGTCGGGGGGACCGACGCAAAATTAGGGTTAGCCGCCTAGGTTTGAAAGGTTTTGAGAGAGAAAAGGTTTTTTAGACTTTTTGTAAATATTTTATTGTATCTATCTAGACGAACAAAATGAGTTAAGAAAGGAACTTGACCATTTTTCTCTTGAGAACTAAAAAAGAAACATTTTTATCGTATTTGGACGTTTCTTACCATACATTTTTTAGGCCAGAGATGATATATATTGTAAAGGGCCCAAAAATATGGGGGTCGCGATTGATCGAACAAGAGAATACACCATAGAGAAATAGTAAGTAATGCTCTGTTTCACTAGCTTGAAATGAACTTTGATGCCTTCCTTTCAGACATAGTATTGTTCGTAATGTTTATCTCTTTCATTTGTGTTGTGAATTTTACCGGAGAAGAAATACCTATCAATCATGTGAATTTATGAATCTAGCCTCATGTATTTGAGATGTTCCTAATAAAATAAGTAGTAACATACGTGCACATTTCCAATTATTATTAATGTAAGAGAAGTTTGAATGCTTTATGGAACAGAGGAGCCTCTAAATGCGAATGTTTTATAGAACAGAGGAGCCTTTAAATGCGTTGTACCGAAAAACCGAGAAGAGAGAGCTTGGAATAAAACTATTTGAAAGTTTCACCGAACGATTAAATGATCAAAACATTTTCAATGCATGATGATACGATTTATAAGATCTAATTTTAATAAATTTGGTGAACAGGAAAAATAAACTCGGTAAGATTATGAAAAGTGATTTAACATTGCGTTTCCAGATATCAGATACCTAATCACGAACTGTTACACCCAAAATAGCAGAACCAAACATCAAACATAGAACCATAAACCCGAACCAGAAACGGCACAGTCATAACAAACTCAAACCTAATCTAATTACCAACCACCACCACCGCTTCCTCCTCCGTAACCTCCACCTTCACCACCATCACGTCTGCCACCTCCACCGTAGCCTCCACCACCACCTCCTCTTGAGGAGTAACCTCCTCCACCCTCGCGCCTTCCACCTCCGTATCCACCACCGCCTCCTCCGTAACCACCGCCGCCTCCTCCGTAACCACCACCGCCTCCGCTGCGGTATCCACCACCTCCACCACGGCCTCCTCCGCCACCGCTTCCACGAGACTGAGCCTCGTTCACAGTGATGCTGCGACCATCAAGATCCTGCCCGTTCATCCCTTCGATGGCATCTTTCATGGACTTCTCATCCTTGAAAGTGACGAATCCGAACCCCCTTGATCTTCCAGTCTCACGATCGTTAATGATCTGTTTTCACAAACACATAACCAAATCATCAGCATACAACAAAAAAAAAACATAAACATAAAATTTTCAAAAAAAAAAACCGATCGATCTCCAGGCTCATAATAGCAGGAAGATGAACGTACCGATTGAGAAAAGAAAGTAACAGTAACAAAGCATAGTAACAGTAAGTAACAGAGAAACACAGATCGGAACAGATCCGTCGAGATCAGATCATCGGAAACCTCCGGGAGTCCGATCTCTGCGTGTAACCGACCTTGGAATCGAGAACCTCGCCGTAATGAGAGAAGGCAGTCTCAAGAGCTCTGTCATCAGTGGCCCATGCTAGACCTCCGACGAAGCACCGGTACTCAACATCAGCAGACGCCATTGAAATGAGAGAGAGATGTAGGCTTACGGTGAAAAGAGAAGGTGTGATGAAGTTAGGTAGACGATGAGTGTATTTATAGTGAGATGAGATATTAACCAAGGTTAAGATATTTTCTAGGTTGGGTCGGTTTTTTGGTGAAACATGGTTTAACTATGGTTAAAGAGTGTGGTTTAAAAATTGGAGTGGGAGTTGTTGGGGACACATCACGTGACACTTTATGGTTTGATGCGAGAGAAGATATTTTTCGCTCCCCTTCCAAAAAATATCTTATCGTGAAATGACATATTTACTCTTTCGGCCTCATAGTGTAATCAATTATGATGGGTTTCGGCTGACACAACTCAAAATGAGCCAAAACAGCCCAGAATGAAACATAAGAAAAAGAAGTAACAGAAAAAAGATAATTGTGTTTCACAAATAAAAAAAAAGGTAAAAGATATTTGTTGACAGTGGGATTTGAACCCACGCCCTTTCGGACCAGAACCTTAATCTGGCGCCTTAGACCAACTCGGCCATATCAACACTGTTGCTCTTGTTTCCAATGTATTTATAGTATACTATATCATACGCAAGGGAAGCACCGTATGTATGATGAAACTGTAACAGATAGAAGTATACAACTTACAAGTTTTGGTTTAAGAAGAAGACTCTATACTACAACTATTGCAAGTTTCTTTTCTGTTTGATTTTGGATTTATAATTTCTCTGCATGTAATTAGATAAAAGAACCGCTAATGTGGTTCTGCCGTGTTTGACCAAATATGGTATATTGGTTTAGAGATGGTTGTGACCTTGCTTGATATCCTTAGTTATAAGTTTATAACATGTGGTCGTAACCATGTGCTATAGAGCTGAGTCCGCCAGGTTGTGCTTACCCTTCTAAAGTCGCTTTCTGTTGAGCTTTGTCGAACTCTTATTGTTTAATGATAGAATGGGAAGGTTTCTTGAGGTATGCTTCTTTTGGGACTATTTATGATGAATCATGATGTTGAGGCATGTTAGTCTTTCATGAACTTTAAGGTTTATCACATCTACATTGTTACATTTCATTATTGATCAAACGAAAATATAGTCACATGAACTTGCAGGTTTATCAAGATTCTTATAAAAAGAGAAACTAGTGTTATACGAGAACAGAACAAGCATTCCTTGCAAGAAAATCCACCTTTAAATTTAATTTTCTAGCTTATATGCGGGCTTTTGTTAACGGCAATATAAACTTTTATAAAATGTTACAATAATTTTTAAAAATAAGAAAAAATGATTTAGTATTAATTGTCTTTTTGGATTATATTTACAAAAAGTGGTTTTTAAAAAGGTTTATGAGTGTTAAAAAAAAGAAGTTTTTCTTTTTATAAAGAAGAAGTGAATGAATCCGGAAACAGAGATGATTAAATAACAACACACGAGTCTTTCTTTCGCAAAAAAGATACGATAGCTTACCGTTAATTCGCAGCTAACTGATTCTCTAACTCCACACGGCAAGCCATGGTTGTGATCTCTGACATTCCCGACGGTGATAACGGCGGATCTCCAAACAAGAAACCGCAAGAACAACCCGGAGGAGAAGCAAAAACAGCGACTTCTTTGGAATCATTACCTGTCGTTCTCATCGACCACATCGTCGCAAGAGTTCCGAGATGTAACCACCCGTCGATATCACTCATCTCCAAACTCTTCGGTCGCATCGTCGCTTCACCGGACCTCCGCCTCACGCGATCGCAGCTCTCCATCTCCGAACACGTTCTTTACGCCTTGGTCGGATTCCCTCCTCTTCCCCCGAGCTGGTACATTCTCTATCGAAGCAACAACGATTCTTTACGCTTGCGCAGAGTCAGCGCACTCCCTCCCACGCCTTACGGCCCTGCCGTCGTCACTATCGGACACGACATATACGTCATCGGCGGAAGCGACGGCAGCGGAAGATACTTATCGAGCGTGACTCTCGTCGACTGCAGAACTCACACGTGTCGGTCTCTCCCGAGCATGAGAGTTGCTCGATGCCGCGCATACGCGGGAGTGGTTGACGGGAGGATTTACGTGATGGGAGGTTGCGATGACCGATGTAAAGATTGGGTTGAAGTGTTCGATCTTGGGAGACAGGTATGGCATGGAGGGGGAAAAGAACTATCTCATGTGAGTGGAGATTTCGTGGCGTATGATGTGGTGAAAGACAAGATCTATGCGTTGGGTCGTCAATGTTTACACGTTTGCGAACCTAAAGAAGGTAAACTAAACATATGGGTGCATTTAACTGAGTTGACGGGTCTGTGGCAAGCGTCTTCTTGTGTGGTTGATGATTTGTTGTATACCTTTGATCCTGGGTGTTGGCGTGGGCATCCAATAATCGTTTTTGATCCGGAGGAGGGTGTGGAGGAGGGTGTTTGGAAACCTGTGAAAGGTGTATATGGTTTGCCTCCTTGTCTCTATTGGTATGCCTTCGAGTCTAGGATGGCGAATGTTGGTGGGAAATTGGTGATCTTGGTCGGTAATCAGAGCCAGTTTTTGAATTATTACGGGGAGAAATATATTTGGTGCGTGGAGATTGCTTTGGAGAGACGTCAAGGAGGTGAGATTTGGGGGAGAGTTGAATCAGCAGATGTTGTGTTTAAGACCACCGAGTCCACGCCTTTCATTGAGCTTTGTCGGAGTGTTATCGTTTGATGAGTACACGAGATTGATGGGTTTCTTGCAGGTATGTTTCTGTGACTGTTGTAGAATTGATGAACTGTGATCGATGTTTAGACATACCCTATCAAGGTTTAGTTAGACCTTTTTTTCTATGAACTTGCAGGTGGAAGATTTTATATTGCATGTACTTGTTGAAGCAGAGTGGCTAAGAAGCTTTTATCTGACGCCTGGAGAGTAACTTTCCTTCTTTACCTACCTTTCTGAAGTAGCTTTCATTTTGTAAAGTGTTTTTTAAGCTGTAAAAAAAAACATCCCTTTTAGGCTTAAACACAAAAGACTTTCGAAAATGCATCGTCTGTTAGTTTTTTTTGGGTTTTTGTGTAGTTGCACAACAAAAAAAAAACAGACTGGTTTAGCAATTAACCAGTTGTTTTGGGGTATAGGTAACTTGGCAATATACAAAGACTAGTCAACGCACAACAGTCCAAAGCCTTGAATTCTACATTTATTGACATCATTTGAAAGACAAATTAAGGTTTCCAAAAAGAAAACAGAGAGACTTGTGACTTGACTTGAGAGTCACGTTTGGAGGTGCTTGTCTACAATAAGAGTTTTAATTGAACTAGAGCGCAATCTCTGACAATTCCAACGAGTGACTTCTGGAAAAGTTACATGGTCTCTTTATCTTGCATGGTTTACGTACCGTCTGGTGTGATTGAAAGTCTATTAAACGTGTATGATCCAAACGTGTTTAATCTCATGTTTTGACATTTTCTTAGTTGCACTTTCATGTTACATCTACCGCTTGTTGGTCTGATAGCAAAGTTGAAGCAGAGTCGCTAAGAAAATGTTATCTGATGCTTCATGAGTAATCTCGTCATTCTCAACCTACATTTGTGCACAACGTGAAGTCGTACTTCATAAATACTTTACCCTTGAGTAGATTTCTTTAGCTGTAAGTAGGTCATGCCTTCAGTTTTAGTCTTGGTACAAAATTCTAAGAAACTTGTTGAAATGGATCTATACTAACATTGTCTCACTATTGCAAGTTCTTCAAGTTTGCTTGTATAAATAATTTAATCCAAGTAATTCTAACAAAAAACTGAAACTGGTTCTACTATCTGGTCAAAATAAGCAAAATAAACCAGCTCAGTTAAATAGGAGATACTATTGATGATGGGACATTTAGTTTTAGATTTTCATGACCTTTTGTAGGTGACCAATTTTTAGTACTTCTAACGGCTATTGTAGAAGTTAAAACCGGAAAAAATGTCGTTGTGTGTCCTGGATATAGTGAATGAAGATAGATCAAAACGGGAATTGAAAGTGATTCAATCTCTCAACAGTTATATTTCTTTTTATTTTAAGCTGTAATAATAAACAAAGCTTTGATGTTGGACCTGTAAAACTCTGATCTTATTCATAAGATAACGATGGCTTATATAGCCTTACAATAACAGAAACTCCTAAAAAGACTCTTAAATGATAGAATTACTTGCTTACCACTGCCACAAGACTCAGGTCGCTTATTGACTTAGACACTAAAACACAACAAGATACGATTAGAGTTGTTCAGTCTCCAACTCCTTTTATGTTATTTGCTCGAACATAAGTTTTAAAAGATTATTCGTCATGAACATTTGTTTCCACCTTATGCTTCCTCACCCTTGGCACTTACAAGCTCTAAAAACAAGCGAACCATTTCATCAGCTTTGGTGGGTTTGCGTGGCCACGCCTCTTTCACAGTTATAACCTGATGATAACTTCTTTTAGACTTCTTAACACGGAGGTACAGTGACTTGTTCTCATGGCCGTTAATTATCCTAGTGGCTTCGAGATTCCGACCATCGAGTGCCAGTTCATCCAACTCCGCACCACCCAATTCCTCTATGGCGTTCCTCATCGACTCCTTATCTTTGAAAGTAACATATCCAAATCTTCTAGACTTTTGTGTCTCGGTATCGTAGACGATCTACGAAGAAAAAATAAATGAACAATCAAATAAAAGAGTAACACGTGCAAACAGACGTATCGATACAAAGATCTCTCTACGTACCTCGGAATCGATAACCTCACCAAACAAGGAAAAGCCTCCCTCGAGATCCTTTTCGGTAGTGCAGTCAGCTAGATGGCCAACAAAGCACTCAAACTTTACATCTTTCGGGTCGACCTTGCTACCATCGAGCTTCCGACCATTCATTTGCTCTATCGCATCCCTCATCGGCTTCTCGTCCTTGAATGTAATAAACCCAAAGTTCCTTGATATTCCAGTAACATGATTGCGAATGATCTGCATGTGAAAAAAAAAAAAGCAAAAGACGTAAGTCTTCCCCCAACAAAACCTAATAAGCAACAAAGACTAAACAAACACTATTAAAAGTAATCAGAGAAACACATGACCCAATAGATGCACTGATCAGAATCTTGGGTTAGAAATCGTGTTGACCTTTACCTTAGAATCGATAACGTCGCCAAACTTTGAAAAGGCTCTCTCAAGATCTTTTTCATCAGTGTAATGGTTAAAACCGCCAACAAAGCACTTGAACTCAACATCTGGTGAAGCCATTTGAAAAGACTTGATAGGGGAGTTCTATACTGAGATTTCTTGTGACTGGTGAGCATTCACGACATCTGAATCAATTTATAGAAAAACTAAAGTTTTTCGATTATTTTTCATGCATGACATAAATGATATCTCAATCTTTAAACATTTTTGGGTAATGGGAGCTTTCTTTAGGAACTAGTGAAACTAATTAAAGTACAACGGCTTTTTTAGTGTTAAATATTTATTTCTTGGTTTATACATTTTCACTAAATATTTATTCAGTGTTAAATATATTCTAATTATTTAAGAAAAAAAATTAAATACTTTGGAAGAGCTGGACCTGGCCCAAGTAGACTGCAATTCCAATCGAGAGGGGCCAAAAAACAAAAAGAAGGTTCCACCGAGAATTGAACTCGGGTTACTAGATTCAGAGTCTAATGTCCTAACCGCTAGACCATGGAACCTTTTTGTTACCACAGTGAGTAACGCCCGTATTCATATATACTTTCTTGCTTTATTTATCTACCATTTCCTCTCCGTTTACTCTAAAATCTTTTTTCAATTCAATCCTCCGATCCGAGCAGCTCTATCTCTCTCCTCCATGCTTCTCCACTGCAACGCAAGCTGCACCTCAACCTTCTCCCTCGTCTCCTCCTCTCTCCGCCGTCACGACCAATCCGAAGACTCACAAGATACAGTCATCCGCCGCCGCCACAATGCTAGATCCCTTTCTCTGTTCACCCGCCACAACCGAGACCTAAAGCAGAACAAAAACCTTAACGAATCCCCAGAAACCTTCGTTCCACCGCGGCATGACGATGACCGATCGAAGCTACTTGAGCTCTCTCTCGTAACCAGAAGAACTCCACAGTTCCCCGGCTCAATCTACGCCCAATCTGCTTCCGATCCCGACATCGCCTCCTCTCTCCCTTCCCTCCGTAAATTTCTCGGCGAGGGAGAGAGCGAGAGGGAGATGATAGCTAAGGCGGTGGAGATCAGGAGGAAAGTGACCAAGGAGATTATCAGAGAGTCTCTGGTGAGGAAAGGTAGATTCGGGATCACGTACGCTACTAACGTGACTGATCGTTTGGGTGAGTTCGTTGATCATGTCATGATCGAAGCTGCGGCGTTGAAGCGGCTGCCGGAATATTCGGAGACGAGGTTCAACATTCGCGCCAGGACGGTGATAGAGGACTCCAACTTCGTGCCTCTTGTAAGGTCAAGCGCCTTCATTCATATCTTCTTTGCTAGTGCTCATAAAGTGTTCGATGTTTGGTCTCACAGAAAAAAAAAACGCTGACTTTATCTCTATTAGGCTTGCGGGTTTGGTTAGTCCGGTTAGTTCCGGTCAGGTAGTTTGGTTTCTCCGTTAAGTCGGAAACTGAAAAAGCTGCTGAATTGAACCATAAATTATTGTTTCGTTTCGGTTAATTTATTAACGAATGGAACTGAAATTTTTGATTTTTCGGTTAAGTTTGGGTGATAGTTGGTTAATCTGGTTGCCGAGCCGAACCGATAAGCGAATTGAATTTGAAAATGTGGTGATCGGTTCAGAACCCATAACCGAACATGAACCAAAAACTGAAAATCTCGGTTCGGCATGTTCGGTTAGGCCTAATTGAGCTTACTGAAAGCTCAACTTCATTTTAACAGTATCGACCCATATGCGAGAATTGTTTCTCATTTGTGCCGCATAGTGGATCATGCAGCATTGTTAGCTTGATTTGTAAGGGTTTGTGAAAGTAGTAGTTTTTTTAATTATGATTTTGACCAGTGCAGGTGGTTGAAGTACCATGAGTTTTCATACAACAGAATTGGGAAGATCATATGCATGTCGAAAGGAAACCTTGACTCCATAAGAATCATGATCGAGTGGCTCAAAACTATTCATGTCAAGGGTGAATTCATTGGAGTTGCCTTCTTGAGATCTGGGGACAACATCTTGCAACGTAGCCGTGAAGAGCTAGACGAGATTGTTGAGTATCTAGAGAGCAATGGGGTGAAGAGAGATTGGATGGGGTATGTGGTCGGCCGATGTCCCGAGTTGCTTTCTTTCAGCATGGACGAAATCAAATCCCGTGTTGATTTCTTCTTGAAAATGGGTATGAATCAGAATGATTTTGGCACTATGGTGTTTGATTATCCAAAGATACTTGGGTTCTTTTCGTTCGAGGAGATGGAGAAGAAGGTATTGAAAGCTGTTTATGTTTTTGTTGATCCACCACTGTTAGGAACTGTGTTTTGAGTTCATAAATGTCTTTCTTGCCTTAATATCAGATAAGTTACCTGAAAGAGTTTGGGCTTAGCACAGAAGATGTAGGGAGACTATTAGCCTTCAAGCCACATCTCATGGGGTGCAGTATAGAAGAAAGATGGAAGCCTCTGGTCAAATATTTCTACTACCTTGGAATCTCCAAAGAAGGAATGAAAAGAATCCTTGTCGTGAAACCAATTCTTTACTGCACTGATTTGGAGAAGACAATCGCACCCAAGGTATTTGAAACGTTGTTAGATAGTACTATGAACTACATGCAGCAGATTACAGTAACTCAGCTTCTCTTGTGCGTTTTAAAGGTTAGATTTCTCCAGGAAATGGGTATTCCTAATGAGGCAATCGGAAACATGTTAGTAAAGTTTCCTTCTTTACTAACCAATAGCCTCTACAAGAAAATCCGACCAGTGGTTAGTATCATCATAACATTATTTTTATAAAAACAAAAGA
Source organism: Brassica nigra (assembly GCA_016432835.1). Taxonomy (NCBI): domain Eukaryota; kingdom Viridiplantae; phylum Streptophyta; class Magnoliopsida; order Brassicales; family Brassicaceae; genus Brassica; species Brassica nigra. The sequence goes on along the minus strand of CM028247.1, from coordinate 60,989,209 downwards.
TGGTTATAGAAATGTGATTCTGATACCTTATAAGTTGGTCGTGCACAGGTGATTTTTCTGTTGACCAGAGCTGGAGTGAGCCAAAAGAATATTGGTAAAGTTATAGCAATGGATCCAGCTCTCCTTGGATGCAGCATAGGGACTAAGCTAGAACCCAACATGAGATACTATGTATCGTTAGGGATCAGAATCCATCAACTAGGTGAAATGATTGCTGACTTCCCGATGCTGCTCAGATATAACGTTGATATACTACGTCCTAAATACAGTTACTTGCGAAGAACAATGATCCGCCCGCTTCAAGATCTCATTGAGTTTCCCAGGTAACGAAACTTTACAATGAAATAATAGGGGATAATATAATACAGCTTTTATAGTAATGATGAAGTTTTAAACAACTTAAACAGATTCTTTAGCTATTCACTGGAGCGTCGGATAATACCACGGCACACTATTATGGTTGAGAACAGGGTTAACTTTAAGCTCAGGTTCATGTTGGCTTGTACTGATGAAGAATTTGAGAGGAGAGTGAAAGACAAAGTGGAGAGAAGAGAGAGATTCGAAGCTGGTCTCGATTCTGATGACTCTCAGCTATTGGATGAGACAATCTCCGATGAGGAGATTGCTTTCTCAGATTCTCCGGACGAATGAGCATATAATTATAACATTAGAGCTGTACATATGTATATTTTACACATAACAGGAATAATGTTTGAATTAGACGTGATTAAAAAGTACTAAAACGAATCTTCAATTCTTACATATCTTCAAAAAACAAGTTGATAATCTTTAAACTGATGATGATAAAGGAGTCTATAAAAGTAAAATTGGCAGGATCATAGGTTGCGAGTATAGCACTTAGCATAACTGAATCAAAGAAACTGTAGAGCAAATGCATAATCCGAATCAAGCTGACTCGATTCCAATGCGACAGATGGGATTCCGTTTGATGAGATCAAGATCCACCTGTAGTAAAAACCAATATAACCCAATGAGAACTACTATACTTGTTCAGATATGCTGTAGTATCAACACAAAGTAAGAACTTGCTGTACCTTGTGTCCAAACAGATCACGGATGTTGTCAATGCCGTATAAGATCATTGTTGGTCTGTTTATGCAGCAAAATCACAGAGAGTCAGCAATATTTTTATGTGATAAAAAGATGTCTCTGAACTCTATTATTCATTACCTTTCAAGAGACAGACCCCATGCAATGACTCGAACATCCTCTGGGAGACCCATTGGTTGAAGCATCTCGGGTCTGAACATGCCAGAGTTTCCAATCTCTACCCATTTCTTTAGTCCTTCATGGTAGCTGATAAAAAGCAGCAGACACACTATCTTTAGTGGCCTCTGTTCTTCTGTTTGCATATTCAGAGATGATGAATTGTTCGAATTTTACCTGAAAATCTCCATGCTTGGTTCAGTGTATGGGTTGTACGCAGGCTTGAAACGCAGCTCGGACATCCCTGTAATAGCATAATAATCGCATAAGCCGTTGTTTTATCACAAGTGACTCTTAAGCATCAAAATAAAGAGCAAGGGGGAGAAGTAATAAGATAATTCACCTAATCGTTTGAAGAACTCTTTTAATACACCAATGAGATCACCCAATGTCAGACCACGGTCACAGATCAAACCTGAGGAAATGGGATGAAACTTTTACAGGAAATATCGGTGCAATTTTCATGATTCTGACTACGAAATTCTCAAAATGTTACAGATCATTAGATAGTGAGTTACCTTCAATCTGATGGAACTCTGCCAGATGGGTTCGGTCAACAGCCTCGTTTCTGAAGACACGGTCGATTGAAAAGTACTTCTTGGGAGTGAAAGGTCCCTATAGTAAGTGATTTAATGAGCATAGTGTACAGAAACAATATTTGCACAGTTTGTAAACGCCTAGCCTAAGTGTTACTCATAAGCACGAAATTGCAAGACGTCTATATGATTCATGATTCATTGAAATATAATGTATATCGATATGCTTTGGTCGGGCAACCATATATAATTGAGAGGGAAAGTGAAATTTAGTCAGACCTTTGCAAGTGCATAAAGCATCCTAGACGAGACTGCTGTTGTGTGTGTACGGAGAAGATTTTTGTTTGCTTCCTCTCTTTTCCACTCATAGTTATACCTGTACAATGGAAAAGTCCATGATGAGAAATTAAAATTAATTGACTACTACCCAAGGTTGTAAGCATCAAAACAAGTTGTTACCCTCGCGATCCATATCCACCAGACTCATGAACTTGCTTCACCCTCTCAACATAATCTTCAGGTAATTTCCTTGTTGTCGAAGGAGCTACAATCAAATAAGTCACATATTACCATAAAAGAAATTGAATGCTGCACGAGCTGACAATAAACCTTAGCTGAGAGAGAATTTTCCACGAGACGAACTCAGTAACTGAGAATTCAAAACACTGAACCTTTTAGAAAGAAGGTGTCATGAGAGTCACGAGCAGGGTGCTGCTGAGGCTGGAACAGTGCATCGAAATTCCAGAAGCTACATGACAGAGGAAAAAGTTTGTGATCAACCAATGAACATGAAAGATAATTCCCTTTGTCTTCACACAAAGTTTAAGATACCCAAACATCACTTCTGAATAACTAGAACAAATCGTGAAACAGATTGATAGGTTTGCATTAGGTGCTTTGATAGATAGTATCAAAAGAGATATGATGATACCTGCTCTCCACAAAGTTGTTTGTTGGCATCTCTTCAAATCTGTGACCACAATGTTGAAAATCACTATTCCACGGTAGTAGAGAAAATTCAAGAAAGAGTAGTAAAATGGTAAAAGACTCACCCCATCTGACAAAATATGTCTTTGAACTGCTTCCGCACCTGAAACGCAGAAGAATAAGATTAAAAAAAATTAATAGGCTATGAAACGTAATGGTTACTCCAAATGTTTGCAACAGAAAAGTTAATCATCAAGAAAACTACATTTCAGTATGAGTTATAAAACACACACACATTGGGCTTGAAGTAAATGATTTCAACAACTCGTGTTACGTTTGAGTACCTTAAGAATGGGATGAAGATGCCCTGCATCAAGAGGTTGTCCCATAGCATTGAAGTTATATTCTTTGAATTCCAACTCTTTCCAGCTACATGCGAGTACCAATTTTTCACTTACGTCACTATGCCAACAACATAATTAATAGATCGAAAACAAACAGTAAGATTAGTACTCACTTCTGCAGATTTTCACGAGTCAAGTCGGTAGCGAAAATCTTCCTTTTGGGAGCATAATTGGGGCCTTTCTTTACATCAGAATATCCTGTCCATCCCCTAAGAAGAAAGAATGGTAAGCATTAAAATAATGTCTCCCAAAAAGGAAACAAATTTACAAAAGAAAAGCGCAGGTAGTTACTGTGTTACTATGAGTTTCCTGGTTTTGAGAGAGTTGAGACTTTCTTTGTCAAGTTCCTGAAGGTGAGAAAGGCCAACACTCAGTGACATGAACCATGAAGCTGGATTAGAATTTTACATAACAGTTCCGGAATAAGATGATAAACAAACCAGTCCTTGTTGTATTTGCAAAAGAGACTCCTTCACTTTATCTTCAACATGTTGAACCTACAACAAAAAGATTCAAACACAAACTCCATAGGATGAATCAACATATGAAGCCAAGCCAATTCACAATTCAATACCTTCCTAGAGACTTGCTTTCCCATTGCCACCCACTTCTTTTTCGCAGCTTGTGTACTTCCAATTTTGAATACCGAAGCATCTAGATTTTTCTGTAACAGACCGAGAATCTTAGACACCAGATAAATAAGATTAGGAAGAATCACAAGCATTGTAATCACCACCTCTAGATCCTCCTTGGATATGCTACCTTCCTCGGGAATAGCCAAGAAAAAGTGGAACTCCGGCGACCCTTCCTCAGCGTATTTCTTCCCTTCATCAGTCAAAACCAATGTTTCCCGTTTAAGCTCCTGCACATCATCATTACATTGAAACGATTACTTATGAGAACTAACAACGCATAGATCCGTGATTATCCTTGGAAGTAGTGGGTACCTTAGCTTCGATGTAGCGAAAGCCCTGCAAGCTCTTGATGACGTTTTTGACTTCGTCGTGGTTGAGATTGTGTTCCGCGGCGAATTGACCGGAATCTGAGATTTCATCGTTGTTCTGCAGGAACCCTAGAATCGCCTCCTCCGCCATGTTCTTCGCCGTGTGATACCAAAGAGCTCTCGAGTGTTTCAGAGTTTCCTTAAAAGGTTCATCAATTTACTCGTTTAAATGGGCCATTGGGTTTATTATGGGTCGGTGTAGTGGCCCATATTTGAAATATGGAAAAACAATCTTTCTGCACTTTTACTGAAAACGACTTCGTTTCATATACGATTCACAATCCACTCATTTGCATGGGTGTGCCATGTGGCATATGCTGACAGTTTTTTTTCTACATCACCAAAACAGAAATAGCAAATAAAGGCAAAGACAAAGGCAAGAGAAAAGAAAAAAGAGAAAAGATCACTAGAAAGTAGACAATAAGGAAGATGAAGCAGTTATCCTCCGTTGCTAACTACGTCGTTTTTAAATGCTCAGGTATATTATTTCTTTCTCTCCCTGCTTATTTTTATAGACAGGTCTGTATTTTGATTTATACAAAGTTAGAGGATTATTGACATTGATATTCAATTTGTAGAAAGAAAATAGTGAATATGTTAGTTATTTAGTTTTCTATTGGATTTTCGATTCTTTGGTGGTTACGCCAAAAGAATTACAAACAAGCTTATACTGATGATTCCTGACCGGTTTAGGATCGGTTTAATTCGGATAGTAATTGCGGTTTGTGAACTTGTGAGAATTGGTGTTGCAGCGAACTAGGGTTAACCATTGATGAAATGGTGGAAGAGTTTGAATGTCAGTGGAAGCCTGGACCCGAAGGTACTTATTCGAGGAAGTTTGTAGAGTTCTGCAACTCAAAGGCGATGAGCAGAATTGTCAGAACATGCTTGAGAGGATAAAAGATGGTTCTTTTACGCGTCTCACGTTCTATATGATGCTTGCGTGGCAACAACCTGATGTTAATGACAATGAGTCTCATTTGGTACCCAATTCTTCAAACATTGAGACTTGAATCACTCTTGATTTGGAGACCCTTTAAATGCATGTTTACTTGGTTACTTGTGGTCAAAGGAAGCAGGAGGTAAGGAGAGTGAAGATAAGAGGATTCAAGCTACCTAGTCCCCAGAGCAAGATGACATCTCTCTGTTTTATTCAGATATAATGCCGCTTCTAGTAAGAAAATTCTTGTGTTGTTAAAGTTGTGAAGCTAATCAAATTCTACTTAATAGTAATATTTCCTGTGAATTAATTAGGCTGATCATGAACCAAGTGTGGGTGAAGATGCATTTGTCTATTTGGCCTCAGTCATTCCTCTCCCTGTTGATATCATCAACGGAAGATATACGTTTGAGACTCTAACCGCTCCTACCGGCCACCAGCTTCGTTTCCCAGCTTATGACATGTTTGTCAAAGAAATAAGCAAGTAATTATTCTTAATTATATGTATTTTAATTTAGTTGGTTTTTAATTAATTAGACTCAATATAAATTATGTCTTCTTTTTTTTATTGTTTGAATTCAACTTTTTATGTATATCGTCCAGGTGTATGAAATATTTGCAAAAAAAAATTAAAGCCTAAAGGGGTCCATTTAGCGGATGATGAAATTATATTGCATGTAGAAGGAAGAATGGCTTCACAGAGAGTGGTTCGCCACATTAAAGAAACAAGCTGGCCAGGTTTGGTTTTCCTGCGCTATTTCCTTATGTTACGTCATATAAACTTTAATTCAGAGCCATGGCTCTTGGCTTTTGTAGGTAGGCTTACTTTGACAAACTATGGGTTATACTTCGAAGCCGCAGGAATTATAAACTATGAAGATGTTCTTAAAGTAGATCTTACCAAAGACGATGCTAGTTCTGCAAAGCCTATTTCCACTGGTCCATGGGGGGCCCCTCTTTTTGACAAGGTCATTGTCTATGAGTCTCCCGATTTTTATTTATTCATGCATAAGGATTAAATTCCTTGCATAATTAAGGAGCAACTCCCAATAGGAGATTCTAGCACTGGGGTTCTCAAAATACACATATATACATGGATTTTGAGAATCCAATGCTAGAACCTCCAGTAAGGGTGCTTTAAGCAAACTAGTTATATTGATTCACCCTAAATGTTTCCTACTGATTTACTTTAGAACCCTCAACGTGAACCATTGACTACATCACGGCAGGGCATAATTATTCTTAATTAACTCTGTATTTTGTTTCAAAAATATTTCTTTTTTGTGGGAGCTAGTAGGCTTATAAATTTCGCCTCATTTGTGTATAATGTGTATGGCTTGTAAAATGTTCACCTTTGTGATTCATTTTAGTGAGGATGGAATTGTCTTAGAGTTTCCGGAGATGACAAGCTTAACAAGACAGGATCATTGGCTTATGCTTGTAAAGGAGATAACATCAATGCACCAGTTCTTGAAGAAATACAATGTTGAATCTCCCTTACAAGCATAGGAAATTCATTCGAGAACAATCTTGGGAATCATACGGTTGCATGCGGCCCGTGAAATGCTAAGGATTTCTACCCCGAACCCGAAAAAGTTTTTAATATTTAGTTTATTTGAGGAAGCTCCTAAAGGAGACTTTGTACTAAAAGAGCTCGCAGAGATGAGTCAGAAGGTAGCTACTGCCAAAAACCTGTGTAGTGCTAGCTCCATATTGAGGAATATAAACACGGAACCGCTTGGTAACATATTTAAAGAAGAGGAAGAAGATAAGTGTAAGGAGAAGGGGAAAGTGATTGATAAAAAGGAAATGTTTGCATCCCTTGAAAGTGCAGTGAATCAAACTAGAGAAGAGGGAAGGGAGATTGAAATGGCTAAATCTACCACAACGGAACTTGAGGAAGAAGGGATTGCTGAAAGTGTAGCAGTTCTTATGGTGAGAAGATTCTTGTGATGGGTTTAAAAATCAATAGTCTCGAGTGCAATTATGCATGGATGAAAAAGATCATCTAGAATATATTAACGAGATATCTTGCATGAGCTGATGAGGCCACTGCAAGACGCATTGCCATGGTTCCAAGAAGTGATTAATTGGGAAAGGCCTTCCCGTATGCTTTTTGTTCTAGACATTACCATTTTAACCGTCTACAAGTGAGTTTAAGGTAGCATATGATCAAGAAGATTAATTTGACATTATTAATTCAAGAAATTAAATACATGTTACAGGGAGTGGATCGACAAGGCTATCGCTGTTTGCTAAGTATGGGTGGTGATTACTGGTTAGAATGGCTCAGGCTAGACAAAAGAAGGGCGGTAAAAGTGAGCACCGAGTCCGACCAAACAATGACTGAAAGCATTGTGTCGGCTCAATATGGCTTAATAAGACTTCACCAATTAATACAGCATGTCAACATCACCATCATGAAGTTGCGATCCATATATACATCCAGGCTAGCAAGGTAACTAGTAAATATGTAAATTTGATATATTTTGTTGTTGTTTCGAAAGTGTGTTTACACTCGGATCATAGCATGCAAGCATGGTGATGGCATCGATGTTAGCGTTGGTGATCTTTTTTGTGGTGGTGCCGTTCAAGTTGATCATCATGTTTGGTACAATATATTGCTTTGTAATGACATCAAGTGTCGGGAAACGCATGAGTAAAGATCAGAGTAACCAGAGGATGAAAGAGTGGTGGGATTCCATACCCATTGTTCCCGTTCGTGTACTTAACTCTTCTTACAAGTAGTTCACTGAATGTGAGATTACTAAGGTGACTCTTTGTTTTTTTTTCCTTTTACAACAAGCTACGTAAGAAGAATAGTGTTTGATTAGAACAAAGTTTTTTTTTTTTTAAAGTTTTACAAACATATCTCAGTATAGAAATTATTATAAGTAAATCAGAATTCTTTTCACGGAAACTTCTTTTCTGAAGGGTAAGAACAAACAAAATAGCGTTTTTGAAACATAGTGGGAAGGTAATTCATGCTGATATAAAAAATCAATGGATTTGATTTTTCCAAAGATTTTCATGGATTGTAACAATATATCCTCTCATATTTATAGAATCCATAAATTTTGTTGTGTGGAATGTCGTGGATTGTTTTTGATTTATATAACCTTTTGTCTATCATTATTACGTAAAGTAATGATATAGTAATAATTTTTATATATCTTCCATAAAATATATATTCAAAAAATATAAGGTATTCAGTTCTCTTTTACGAGAAAGTATGTTTAATTTGTTTATAAAGAAGTAGTAGCGTGTAAGAATTATTCTGTGCTTTTTATTCATCTTTTAGAGTTTGCATAGGTAACAAACCCAAAAGTAGTAACTTGATGTGTTGTTGTGTGATTGCAATCACGTATCATACTAAAGCTTATAGCATTGTCATATATATTAGTTATACTTCAACATTTTTAGTCACAATTTTGTATATTTTTTCACTGATAACTTTTAGAGACCTTGTACTGGTCGCTAACATGATAAAGTAGCGCTAGAGCCAATGTATTACTTTGTTTGACAAGAACCTCTGCGTATTTTGGTTCAGCCTGCAAAAGTGTTTCATAGAAAAATAATGTTTAGGTGTTGTTGTTGTGAGACTGTGCAATCACGTATCATTTGACAAAGAGAAATTAGTTTTTTTATCTCAATTTTGAGAATACAAGAGCTAACTATAAGATTATGAAAGTCATGATTAATGAGTAAAATGAAGAGAATCATGGCTCCAATAACACCAAAGTTTGATAGAATTACAAAATCAAAAAAATACTCAACTTTTTGAATAACAAAAGATTTATATAGAATTATAAAATCATCACACCAATAAAACAAGACTTTTTAGGATTTTAAGAATCATATCACCAATAACAATAGAATTTGGAATTCTTCAAATCTTTACAAATCAATCCCCCGCTAACCCCCTCCCCCCTCTTAAATTATGAAATGGGGAAAGTGGTAAACAACCGACCTTTTCTCCATTTTGTGTCAATACCATTCTTTGTGCCTAATACACTGGTAATCATTTAGGGGGGTGTATTAAAATGACAAATCTACTGTTATTCAAACAAGAATTTTTAAAATTCATTTAAAATCCACTGTTATTGAATTTGACATTTTGTAAAGTACTCTGAAATCCACTGTTATTGAAAAATTTTTAAATTTTGAAGTTTTAAAGTTTTCAGGTGATTTTAGGGTGTTTGGATGGAGTTTCTTTAGTTAAAAATATTAAAACTCAAATCTCATGGTTTTAGGTGATATTCTAGAGTGGTTTACCAAAAATCACATAATTCTACAACTTATTGAAATAATCTAAAACCCCATTAAAAATCAAATCACCTCAAATGTTAGATTGAATACAACCCCCCTTAATACTCGATTGATTCTTCAATCTGTATTGAGAAATGCGTATTTAATTACTTTGACGTTAAGATTATATCAGATTTTTAGTATTGTATTTCGTTTTCCATATAACTAGAATGAAATAAGACCACACACAAAGGGTAAGTTAAATACTCGCTCTTTTAGGTAAAATACACACTATTAAAAATATAATTGTTTGGAAACCAAATATTTGTCTTGACTATTGTTTTATGGGAAAATTGTTTTTTTAGGCCAAAAAATGATAACTATGTCCCTTTAGACTAATCTCTTTTTTGTTCCATTATTTTTTCTAATACCCTTTAGTATTTCACAAAATAAATAAAATAAATAGTTATACAAACTAAAAAAAAAATTAAAAAAATAGTAACTAGCGATGAAATACATATATCAACTTATTGGTATTTTTTTCAATTCGAAAAATGTTTAAATCATAAATTCATATTTTGTTCTGCAAAATGTAGAATTGACATTCTACACAGTAGAAAATGTGATCCACTTTTTTCACTGAATCTACTATGTTTAGAATACGTGATCTACGTAAATAATAGTAATCTAAAAATATTTGGAAAACACATTCTGCGCTTAATATATCGTTCTAAAATCTGTAGAAATAGAAATCTACACATTACTATAAATCTAAAACCTGTAGAAATCAGAATCTACAGAATATTATAAATCTAAAACTAGTAGAAATCGATTTCAAATATGTTAACTTTATTCTAAATATAGTAGAATATAGATTCTACGGATAAGGATAATGATAATCAGTTCCAAAAATATGGGAAAGGAATATTTGGAAATATTCAGTTTTCTTATTTGTTAAATCGATTTAAAAAAACTCGAAAAAATCGTGATTTAATGGGAAGAAAATATTTGGTAATATTTTTTTTCATATATGAATAATATATTTTATTATAATATTAAATATATCTAAATACATTATAATAATTTATTAATTGTAATTACGAATTTTAATTATAACAATATATTTTATAATATATTTAAATATATCTAAATACATTATAATGATTTTTCTTTTATATTATTATTTTTATAATTATAATAAATATTTTATTATAATATTAAATATACCTAAATACATTATAATGATTTATTAATTATAACTACGAATTTCAAATTAAAATTTTTATTTATTAAAAATATTTTGGAAATATTTTTCCATATATGAATAATGTATATTATCATGATATTAAATATATCTAAATACATTATAATGATTTATTAATTGTACTTATGAATTTCAGTTATAATAATATATTTTATAAAATATTTAAATATATCTAAATACATTATAATGATTTAGATATATTTAGGTTTTTTGGGTTTTTCATATATTTTTAAAATTATTTTAGCCAAAATTTATATTTTAATAGTTAACAAGTGTTTTAATAATTATAGTTTTGAATTTTTAACTGAAATTAAGGGTAATTTTGTCATTTTGAAAATATTTAGTCTAATAGGACATGAACCATATAAGATTAGTCTAATGGGACATAATTATCATTTTTAGGCCTAAAAAAATAATTTTCCCTTGTTTTATCAACTGTTGGATTATTTGTTTGACCCCATCTTTATATAAGGAGCATGTGAGAATTTCAAAAAATAATCTACAAACCAAACTATGTATATTATAAAGAAGAATTACATGTCCACGGGAAATGAGAAGCGAGAAATCTTCACATGCTTATTAAACATCTTTCCTTCTATAGTTCTACCTTGTTCGGAAACTCATTAGGCGCTACGCGTACTGCACACCCGGACCTAATGATTTATTAGAAAAACGGGAAAAACTCGGGGAGTACATGAGGAGGAATTTTTTGTACTTTTATATGTATAATACCATAATTATAAGTATAATACAAAATATTTATGCATGATACTTGTTTATATATAAAATATACTTCGTTCTAAAATTATAAATTTGTAATCTATTAACAATTCAAATCTATAGTTTTTTATACTTTTATATGTATAAGACCTTATTTAAATGTATAATACAATTTATATATATATATATAATTCATGTCTAAAATATCCTTGGTACTAAAATTACAAATTTGTATTAAAATTAATCGGTGTTTAATCCGATTAATGGCGCGTACTTGATTACGCGGCTGGTTAGTAACATGCCGATTTTGTTTAGCGAGTTGGCCCAAATCGAAACACTGGGTCTCCGAGTAGCGTTTTCGCGGCCGCGTTTGCGGCTACTCGACTGCGTTTTTGAACAGAGATTCTATATCAACCATTTGATTGATTTTCTTGTCACCTAAGTCATTTTTTATACTCCCTTTATTTTATTTTATTTTATTTTATTTGTTGCTGTGCAGTAAAACTTTCGTTTCAAAATAAATGTTATTTCAAAATTTTAGTGTCAAATTTATTAAATTTCTTTGGTATATAATTTTTTATATTTTTCAATTTTTTTTTTATTGGTTGAAATCTAAAACGACAATTAATGAAGTAAATTTCAAATAAACTGAATTCCTGTGATGGTGATATTTGAATGCGTGGTTAGATTCTTTTATCGAGTACATGACAAGCAAGTTCATAGCAAATGCTCTCATATGTTCGGATTTGAACACATCATGTTCTGAGTGCAAAGCACAGTGCAAGTCAAGTTATGGAGCATTATGTTTACTAGGGGTGGGCACGGAGCGGATATCCGGAATTTTAAGAATATCCGTGATTCGATCCGTCCCGTACGAATATTCGATTTTTCGATTCGAGTGTGATCTTCCGGATATTCGGTGTTACGGATATCCAATACATATATTTTACCGGATATCCGATCCGATACATCGATCCGGTAAAAAATAATAAAAAAAAATCATTTTTTGAAAAATATTTTTAAAAGAAATTTTTAGTATAAAAGAATAATATTTTCATTACAAAATATTTAAAACTACATATTTTAAAAATTTAATGACCAAATTATTAATTTAGTGGATAAAATAACTAAAATATATATAGAGATATAAAATTATATATAATTTTATATATACATGTATATGCATATGTATATTACGGATCGGATCGGATATCCGTTTTCTAAAAAATGAGTATTTGTGATTTGCTCCTTATTTGACGGATATTAAATTTTTGCATTTGCTTCGATTTGTAAAGTTACGGATATTCGAATTTTTCGGATCGAATCGAAACGAATAACGTATCTAATCAAATTTTACGGAAATTTTGCCCACCCCTAATTGTTTACAAAAAAATTAAAATCCGATCGTCTAATTTGTTGTTGCAAACAAAGTCCTCCGCCATCATATCATGGTCCCACAGAAGCTCCTTCGTCGTAATTTATATATTTAACAATAATGAAGTCAACGTAGCGAGTTCATTTCATCATATTTCTTCGATATAGTAGCCTCACATAGTGGCATTAGTGCAGTTTTGAGGATCCATCTAAATGTCTGTCTCATATGTTCTTGTTCAAAGACGTCTGCTTTTTACTCAAGCTTACGTCTGGGCACGGATCGGATATCCGGGTTTTTGAAGGTATTTGTGATTTGTTTCGAATGCCTGGATATCTAATTTTTCGATTTGCTTTGCTTCGGAAAAATACGGATATTCGGAAAAACGGATATTCGGAAAATAAATAAATATTTGCAAATATTTACGAATATTTACGGATATCTAATATGTTTTGATTAATACAAATAATCTTAAAATTTTGATACAAGTTTCTTTTATAAAATATTTTTTGCATGATATATAAAATAAAAATTAAATGAAGTAGTGAATCTACATATTTTAAAAAAAATTAAACTTAATTAACAATTATAATAACACAAAAATTAAGAAAAATTATAATTATCATAAATTTTTCTCTTCCTTTATGTAATACTTTTATATAAATAATAATGTGAATATAATTTGTCAAATCATATGTTAGAATAATAATTATATACTTTTAAACATTTAAAACTTTAAAATATAATTAAGATATACATGTATTTATATATTGACGGATCGGATCAGATCGGATATTCGCTTTCAAAATTTTAATATTTGTGATTTGCTTGATTTTAACGGATATTGATTTTAGTATTTGCTTTGCTTGAAAGTTTACGGATATTCGGAATTTTCGGATCGAATCGAATCGAATAACGAATCGAATCAAATTTAACGGATAAAATGCCCAGCCCTACTCAAGCTAACCTTACAAATAGATATTTTTGTAAAAAAGTAAAATAAAAATATAAAACAAAAATCAGATGTCATATACCAAAATTAAGAATTTAAGATATGATACATATACAAAGATTTCTTATTTATTTTATAGGCTGAAAATAGAATAAAAAAACTTAAACGTAGTAACTTAAAAGCAATGAAAAGAGTTAAGAGATCTAGAATCACATAATATCAAAAATGCGTTCAATTTTGGTATGAAAAGATAATTTACCTAAACAAAAATTTTTGTACAGTTACTTTCTTTAAAAACTGATTGTGAAAATAATAGAAGATTTACTTCCTTAAATTACTGATGGAAGCAAAAAAAGAGTTACGTTTCCATATATGCCCCACGAAGCTTGATCTTTAATAAGATCCAAAATACAACAACCAACCAATCGCTCACGTCACAAAGAGAAGAGAGAATATGGCGAATTCTCAATCAACAGATGAGAACAAAGCATTTGGTTGGGCGGCTAACGACAAATCCGGTGTCCTCTCTCCATTTCATTTCTCTAGAAGGTTTGTAGAGAGAGAGGAAGACAGATTCAAGTTTTGCTCGTTGTGATTGATGATGATATATAACATGTCTTTGTTTTGGTGTTACACATGAGCAGAGAAAATGGTGACAACGATGTAACAGTGAAGATATTGTTTTGTGGTGTTTGCCACTCTGATCTTCATACCATCAAGAACGATTGGGGATTCTCTCATTACCCAATCATTCCCGGGTATTCAAACAAAAACTCTCTTACCATTACTAGTTTACTACCATTTCTTATATAATCTCCTGCGAAATATTTAATCCACGATGTTAATTGCAGTGATTATAGTAGGACAAAATATTCGGATCTATTAACGGTGGATTAAAAAATGTTCTTATTGAGTGCTGAATTTGTTTTGCATAATACGAATATTTTGAATAATAGAATTAGAAACCATAACACCATTAGAGGTACTTTTACGGTTTATTCATGGACAAAATATTCTTATGCCTTTCTAGGAGATCTTTATTTCCATATCTTGATGAATAAGAATAAAGTATAAAATGGAGATTTAGTTGGATCATTTTATGGTGTGAGATTCACACACAGTATTTTTTTAATCTATAAAAATAATAAATAAATAAAAAGTTGAAAGAAAAGAAGAAGAATATCTCATTGGACTCATGAGGTACTCTTCAAACGTGTCATTTTTCAATTGGATCTTTTTCTTTTTAACATTAAAATTGAAATAGATAATTAATCTGTTGTTTGTTGTTTAGATAGCTTCTTTGAAAACAATGGGATGAACATGCTCTCATCCTTTATAAAGTAAAAGGAAAGGGTTTTGAGAAGGAAAAAATTGCTTTATATATGCTTTAAAGTTTATGTTGTTAGATTAAAAAATTGAGTTTGCATTATGTAGCGAGAAATGCGTACGTAAACACTAAACTTCGAATATATTTTCTATTTTTGCTAGGCATGAAATCGTTGGAATAGCAACAAAAGTTGGTAAGAACGTAACAAAGTTCAAAGAAGGAGACCGAGTAGGAGTAGGAGTTATAGTCGGCTCATGCCAATCATGTGAATCATGTAACCAAGACTTAGAAAACTACTGTCCTCAACTCGTATACACATACAACTCTCGTTCCTTCGACGGAACACGAAACCAAGGTGGTTATTCCGACAAAATCGTTGTCGACCATCGCTTTGTCCTAAGCTTTCCAAATGGTTTACCCAGTGATGCAGGCGCGCCGCTGCTCTGTGCTGGGATCACTGTGTATAGTCCAATGAAATATTATGGCATGACTGAAGAAAAAGGGAAACATTTAGGTGTAAGTGGACTTGGTGGGCTTGGTCATATCGCTGTGAAGATTGGTAAAGCCTTTGGTTTAAAAGTTACCGTGATTAGTAGGTCATCAGAGAAAGAGAGTGAAGCCATTGATCGACTCGGTGCTGACTCGTTTCTCGTCACAACGGATTCTCAAAAGATGAAGGATGCAATTGGGACTATGGATTTCGTGTTGGACACGGTATCAGCAGAACATTCTCTGTTACCGTTGTTTAGTCTGCTTAAAGTGAATGGAAAGCTTGTGGCATTAGGTTTACCGGAGAAACCACTTGAGTTACCAGTCTTCCCTCTTGTTCTCGGTAAAGAAACAGATTACAAGCTGTGATTTTATGTTTAGCGTGTTGCGCAAGTCACTGTTAGGATTTTTGGTTTTACAGGAAGGAAAATGGTGGGAGGGAGTCAGATTGGAGGGATGAAGGAGACACAAGAGATGCTTGACTTCTGTGCTAAGCATAATATCGTTGCGGATATTGAGCTCATCAAGATGAGTGATATCAACTCTGCAATGGACCGCTTGGCTAAATCTGATGTCAGGTACCGGTTCGTGATCGATGTGGCCAACTCCTTCAGTTCTGCTTGAATGATAAGCTGAGAATAAAGAACATGTGGTCTCGGTTTAGAGTCTGCTGTGATGTTTTTTTCTGCTTTCATTTCCTTTTCTTTTTTCTTGTCTTATATCTATGGTGTAATGAATAAAGCAAATATTCTGAGATTTGGATATTGTCGTGATAATAATTATTTCGTTATCATTTAAGATTTTTCTTAAAATTAAAAAAAGATTCATGAAAAGGTAAAAATCTAGATGGATGTGTATTCTTAACGCAGACGTGGTTTTAGTTAAAAAAAAAAAGAAAGAAAAGGAAATCGAAAAGGAGAATGCATTAGTCAATTATTTTTAAGGAGATTCCACAAGTCCATATTACATGATATTAAAATAAACCATTATTATTAGAGGTTTGCATACATCAAAGTTTTACAGGGGAAGGAGCAGGAGTTAAACCACCGTGATTTGGCGACTGACAGAAGCCACGGAGGACGTTGGTTTCCTCAGATGTAAAGCCAAGAGAAGTTAGCATCGACGGCCAACAATTTACGGTGATGACGTCGACGGCGTGACAGCAACCTTCGCCGAGTTTGGTCTCGCCGTTGAGGAAGAAGAGAACGATTTCGTTGGTGCATGATTTCAGCTCGTAGAGAGCATCCCAACACTCCATCAGTCCTCCTCCGTTAAGCCTTGCCGCTATGTTGGTGGGATCTGCCGTCGTCGGGAGTGTCCTGGCGGATATGTTGAGGACGAGGAGGAGAGCTACGGTGGCGAAGAGGGAGAAACTTGTGTTTGAAGCCATTGTTCCTTTTGGGATTTGTTTTTGTGGTGATGATTTGGTTATGAGAGTGCTGTTTTTATAGTGTGGTCCTCGATGGACTTGAAGGTTAGTGGTGATTTAAGAGTACTTAAGAGGTGGATTAGTGGGAGGAATGTGAAAGGATTAGCGGTAAATGATTTTACGTACTTAATGTCAATTATGAGTTTACTTGAGCATTGATACTGAAAACGTATATAACATCGGCTTGGTGGCTATAACGGTCCTAGTGGAGACGAAGGGTTAACGTCATGTTATAAAACAGGTGAGCAAAGAGTGTTCTGTCGAATTTAGGTTTTGTTCCGTATTGGTAAAGACAACTTATATGGAAAAGCAGACTTAGCATATGAGCAAAATCTCTGACTAGTTTTAGTATAAATAATTTCCTCTGCAATGTGTAAATTTTCTGTTTTTCTAAATATATAACTTTTTGACATGTTCCAAATAAATGTTTATTTTCGAATTATGCATTTTATAATTTATCATTAAATTTCTCTTGTATTTTTTTTGGACAACAAATTTCTTTTGTATGATTGTTCAATTTTACTGTTGTAATTTGTGCCTTCTAATAAATTGTTTCTAATGAGTAATAAGTAACTAGGATAAGACCTGCGCCTTGCGCAGGGTAAATTTATATGAAAATTATTTAAGAAATATCGTATGGAAAAAAATTTATATTCTTGATCGAATTAATATTTTTGGCCCTTAAACCAATTTTTAAAAACTTTTTTTTGTTAATTACATAATTTGTTTACTGATGAGCTGATCCCATTTTTAAAAATATTTTAGGTCAAAAAATTATTTATCGCATAAGAACCTAACATTTAGGCCGGAGAATCTTAGGCCTACTATTTGGTTACAATGAAACTATGTAAGCTCGGTTTTATATCATGATTTAGAAATTTAAAAGTTAATTATGGTTATGATAAGTTTACGTTCACATGCCAATCATATCTATCTTCAATATTTTTCTTTTTTTTGTTGTTTTTTTCATTTTGGTTATTGCTCGATATAAATATTGATTTTGGAGTTTATTCTTATTTCGTTCTTTTGTTTTGGTCTGAGATTTAGAAAATGTTTAAGATTTAAAATTATTAAAGAGATACATACTTAGGTTAAGATCCGTGTCTTGTGCAGAATAAATATTTTATATTTATTACTTATTTTGTGTTTTTCTGCATATTATAAAATAATAAAATAATAATTATATATTAAATAAAAGAAATCAGATACTATTATGTAATAAATTGGCGTGCGCATATAAATCAAATGATCGCTCTTGTTTATTGGCAATCATTTTAGGGTAAATAAATAAAAGCAATCAATCTTATCTATCGTATATGATATATAATTAAATTTAAATGATATTAACATAGATATATAGTATACTTTTAATATGAATATTTATTAAATGAGGTTTCTACTCGTATGATTTTATTATTATTTGCATATTTGTATAACAAAATTTTACACCAACAATTTTTTTTAATGTAGAATGTTAAGTGCTTTCAATAATTTATAATCACTTAAAAAACATTGAAGATTTCAAAATTAAAATATTAACTTTTCAATATATGTTCAATGCAAATTTCAAACTATAAGTATGTATTTTCATATGATGTATAGTTTAATTTAAACGATGTGAAATATATATATATATATATATTAACATAAAACCTATTAAAATAAAATTATTTATCCATATGGTTTTATAATCATTGTATCTTACTATAGAGAAAAAATTTAAACCTTCATCACAAAAGTTTATATGAGACTTTTAACAGTTTTAGTAATTTATACTCGTTTTGAAAAATTCAAAATACAACATATACAAAAAAATCTAAATTTTATTATATGATTAATGTAATTGTGTAATTTATTTTAATAATAAAGAATTAAACAAAAATAATAGAAAGTATACATATTGTTAACAAATCTCTATTATTTAAAATCATTAATTGCCATATATATATTTTAATTACATTAGGTAATTCTGTAGGTGTTATTTAAGGAAAGAATATATAATAAATTTCAATTTGATAAATGAATGATCCATAATGGAAATACTATATAATATAACATTCCCTAATTGTTGGTTTCGGTTTGAGCCCACTAAGCTGTTATTATGGGCCAGACCTATTATTCCAGCAGCCCATCAGAAGAGTAATGTATATATATGCATACTCGTGAGACGTCTAGGTCAAGCGAACGACGTCAACCTGCAAGAGAAACACAAGAGCATTAATAATGGAGGCTAAGAAGAAAGCACGAAGGAGAAAGGAGACAACAACTCAAGAGATAAAATAGCTTAGGCCTAAGTCTATTTGTATTTATCCTAGTTGGTGTTTTCTCCAGCTTTAAGATTCTAATTCTTGTGTAACCTAAACACTAAACATCACAAGGTTGTGTGGTGTGTGTAATCTCTTTGATCTAGTGGAGTTTGGGTGCAGGAGTTCTCCCACGAGACGTACCTAAATTGCTTGTGTCTTTTACTTCAAGTTTAAATCTTCTTCTAAAGATTACTTGAACTCTAAGCAATCCTAGGTCAATAATCTCTACAAGTGGTATCAGAGCTCCAGGCTGCTGGATTGTGTTAGCAGAAGAGAGACGCAGATCAAAGGAGAATTCAGGTGAAAGATACGATGTCTACCAATCGTATTGAAGTGGAAAGATTCGACGGAACTGGGGATTTCGCCCTATGGAAAGTGCGCATGCTTGCTCACTTCGGTGTTCTCGGGTTAAAGAGCATTCTCACTGATGAGAAGCTCCTGAAGGATTCATCAGGTGCCAAAGATGAAGAGGAATCCGCAGTAAAGGACACACAGAAGGGACAAGCAGGTACTATGGATGCTGGTCCAAGTATTGATCCGGCTAAGTTTGAGAAACCAGAGAAAGCCAAGGACTTGATCGTTCTGAATGTGGGAAACAAGGTTCTCAGGAAGATTAAGAATTGTGAAACTGCTGCTGCTATGTGGTCTACACTTGATAGGCTCTACACAGAGACATCACTACCAAATAGGATATATCTACAACTCAGATTCTACACATTTAAGGTGTCTGAATCAAAGAGTATTGATGAGAATGTTGATGATTTTCTCAAGCTCGTTGCAGACCTAAGTAACTTGCAAGTAGAAGTATCGGAAGAAGTTCAAGCTATCCTGTTGTTAAGCTCACTTCCTCACAAGTATGATCAACTCAAAGAAACATTGAAGTATGGCAGAGATACTCTCAGCTTAAATGAAGTGACTGGTGCTGCAAAATCTAAGGAGCGAGAGTTGATAGAAAGTGGGAAATACACGAGATCGAGTGGAGAAGGACTTACGGTTGAAAGGGGAAGATCAGATCACAGGCCTGACCGAAACAGTGGAAAACCGTGGAAAGGAAGGTCAAAGAGTAGGTTTGGAAGATCTAAGTCACGCGCGAGAGGAAGCAAAAACAACAAAGGATGCTTCATTTGCGGCAAGGAAGGACACTGGAAGCGTGAATGTCCTGACAAGAGGTCACACAAACCTAATGACTCCGCGAACATGGTGGAAGAACCGAAACAACCTCTTGTACTTACAGTAAGCACACATAACACTAAGGATCAATGGGTGATGGATTCTGGATGCTCATTTCATATTACTCCTGATAAGGAATTTCTTTTTGACCTAGAAGAGTTTGAAGGAGGGAAGGTATTGATGGCAGATAACACCCATAGTATCATCAAAGGAATTGGAAAGATCAAGGTGATCAATCCAGATGGATCATTAGTGGTACTCACTGGAGTGACGTATATGCCAGGAATGAGCAGAAATCTGATATCTTATGGAATGTTAGAAATTTCAGGATGCGCATATGAGGGTTGAGATCTGATAGTTCAGTTCTACAAGGGTGATGGGAAAGTGATTTCAGGGAAATATCATCAGGGACTCTACTACCTACAAGGCACAGTTGCTAGAGGAGAAGTGAATGTGTCAAAGGCTGAACGAAATCTAACTTACCTATGGCATTCACGGCTTGGACACATGAGTAAAAAGAATATGAAAATGCTGGTTAAACATGGATACTTTTCAAAGAACGAGGTGAACGAGTTAGAATTCTGCTAGGAATGTGTGATTGGCGAATCGCATAAGTTGAGTTTTCCATCAGAAAAGCACACGGCCAAAGGGATCCTGGAGTATGTTCATTCAGACTTGTGGGGATCACCTTCTACACCAGACGGTCTAGCAGGAAGCAAATATTTTGTTATCTTTATCGATGGCTACTCTAAAAAGGTGTGGATCTACTTCTTGGAAACTAAAGATGAGGTGTTTTCAAAGTTTAAAGAATGAAGAGTAGCAGTTGAGAAGCAAACAGAGAAGAAAATCAAATGTTTGAGAACAGACAACGGCTTGGAATTCTGCAATCTACAGTTTGATAATTACTGCAAGGAATCTGGTATTAAGAGGCATAGGACTTGCACCTACACGCCTCAACAGAATGGAGTCTCAGAAAGGATGAACATAACCATTATGGACAAGGTACGGTGCATGCTTGCAGAGTCTGGACTGGATCAAAGTTTCTGGGAAGAAGCAGCTTCAACAACTGTCTATCTCATCAACCGATCACCTAACTCAAGTATCGAGTTCAAGTTACTAGAAGAAGTCTGGTCGGGATCGAAACCAGACCTGCATCATCTGAGAAGGTTTGGCAGTTCTGCATATGTACACATAACGGAGGAAAAAATTGGTCCGAGAGCCATTAAAGGGGTCTTCATGGATTATCCGTTTGGGATCAAAGGGTATCGAGTATGGATAGAGGAAGAAGGAAGATGCAGGACTAGCAGGAATGTTGTGTTTAATGAGGATGAAATGTATAAGGATACATTGAAAACCACTGATGAAGCTAAGACAATTCAGGGTCCAAAAGAAAAAACTCAGAACAAGAAATCGAACAGGAAGGTTTCATTTAACGTTGACTTGATCATGGGTCCGACACAGTCATATTCAAGTGACACAGAAAAATCGGATCAAGGTGGAGAATCTTCTTCTTCTTCAGAAGACTCAGAAAGTTCAGATGAATCAGAAGAATTTCTTGAGGCAACAAGTACTGAGTCTGAACAGAACCTTGACGACTATGTGCTAGCTCGTGACAGGGAAAGAAGAAAAAATACGAGACCACCATCCAGGTAACGAGGATGGGGACTTTGTGGCTTACGCGTTGGTTACTGCGGAGGATCTGGAAATTGAGGAACCTAAGACCTATGCGGAAGCCATGAGGAACAGAGAGAGAAAACACTGGGACAATGCTGTGAAGGAAGAAATGGAGTCTCATAGGAAGAACATGACATGGGATCAGTGGCGGAGGCAGAGAAATTGTTGAGGAGGGTCATAATATAACTTTGCTCAAAGCACATAAACTGTTGAAAAATAAAAATATCACGGTACATTGAATTTCAAAGATGTACTCTACGCTCACTCATATTTTGGAATGATTGTTTCGTTTGTTACCGTACCAAGAATTTGCTTTTCAATAAAAAAAACTAGACAATCACTTAAAAATTCATCACCAATACTATTACGCGAGGCCGTCTTCACAATGTTCATGGCGGAGAAACACCTTTCAACACTTGCAGTTGCAACAGGAAGAATCAAACATAGCTTCAAAAGACGATAAACCAAAGGATGAGAAAGATGTTTCCTTGTCTCCACCAATACACGAGCAAGATCACCAATACTCTCTAGATTAAAAAATCTTTCATCCTTTTTCACATTATCAAGGTAGATGTCAAGTTGTTGCTAGAGATCTTCGCTCCACACAACTAAAATCATCTGGATAAAGCTCAGCTAGTCTCACCAACGATGACTTGTCAAACTGAACAAAAGGATCTATCGGACTTAAGGATGCCATACAGATTAGTAGTTCAGAATTCACCTCATCAAATCGATCACTGAACTCTTGAAGCTGCAAATCTAGAATAGTGTAAAAACACTCCACCTTATAATGATGCAAGTTTGTGATGCCAGTTTTTCTCCTTGGTTTTCTTGGGTCAACAAAATCTTCATCCATATTAGGAACTTCAGTATTATTCTTCTCACCAAAAGAATAAATTTCAGCCACAAAATCATCCCATCCTTCATCTCTAAGCTTCTGTAACTGTCTCTTAGTAGATTCAACCAATGAAACTGCATTCAAGATCTCTTACTATCTTTTCTGTAGAGCCTTTGACAGATTATTAGTGAGTCCCAAAACCACAAGCATCAAGTGTAGATGAAAGACAAAACCAAATGTCTGAAAATATTGAGGAGACCATATGCTTGTTGTCTTTTGGTGCTGTCTGTGCCTTCTATCTGGATATGTTCAAGAACTTCAATAACACATGGAAACATCACAACAAGACGTAATAAAATCTTGTAATGTGAACCCCAACGAGTATATCCAGGTCTTTTAAGAGAAAGGTCTTGATTCAGCCCATTTCCAGTCTTCATTTTACCCTTACTGATCTCTTCTTCCATTCTCTTGCGATTACCTTCAGTGAGCATAACTTTTCTCTTACAAGAAGCTCTAACCACATTCAACAGCACATGAACCATATCAAAAAATTCTCCAACTTCAAAATGCTTCTTTCCCACAGCCACAACAACCAACTGAAGTTGATGAGCAAAACAATGAACATAGTATGCAGATCTACTTTCTCTCAAAATCAAAGATCTTAAACCATTGAATTCCCCTTTCATATTGCTGGCCCCATCATAACCTTGTCCTCTCACCTTTTTCAAACTCAATCCATGTTTCGAAAACAAATCATCAATAGCATCCTTCAGAGTTGAAGAAGATGTCTCTTTCACATGACTAAGGCCAACAAATCTTTCTTTTACGAGCCCAAATTTATCAACGAAACGAAAAACCACAGCCATTTGCTCTTTATCTGAAATATCAGCAGATTCATCTACCAGCAAACCAAAGAAATCATTGTTGATTTCTTGTATAACAGACTTAGTTACTTCTTCCGCAAAGCAATGAGCAATGTCTTTTTGGATAGGAGGAGAAGTCATCTGATTATTTTTAGGAGCATTGTTCATCACAACTTTTCTAACAGCCTCATTTTGACTAGCCGTATACTTCAGAAGCTCTAAGAAATTACCTTTGTTTGTTGAGTCTTCTTTCTCATCATGACCACGAAAAGACAATCCTTGGTGTAACAAGTGTTTAGAAACATCAATCGAAGCACTCAAACGGATCCGATACTCATCTTTCACAACATTGGTTTGTTTATGTAAAGCATGCTTGATAGACTGACCTTGTCTCATCAAGTCTTCACATTTATTTCTAGCATCGTTGTGAAAACTAGTATGATCCCCCACATGCTTACTGAAACTGTCAGCCTTATTCCAACTAGAAAACCCTTTTGATACAAAAGTATCACTTCCACCTTGTTTTCCAGCTTGAACTCTGAACAAGTAACAAAATAGACAAAAAGCCTTTTCTTGTTCTATACTATACTCTAACCAATCAGGGTACTGCTCAAACTAGTGAGGATTAAAGGGTAATACACCTCCTATTGATTTTTTTTTGAAAAGTATGACCACTAGGTTGGCAAGGTCCTCTAGTCAAATACTTGCGTCGTACCTCATCTCTTTGATTATGAGGGTAATCTAGAATGTTTTTCCGCTTAGCTGGATCCCACGGCAAATCATCCAAGTTGATATCGGGAGCTTTTCTTTTGTTCAAATTCAAATACTGTTCCATTTTGTTTGATGGTACCTGCATAAATAAAAAAAAATATATATATATATATCAAACTAAATATATAATAAACGGACAATGTTCACTTCTCTATGTCTGATAGTTACAAAATTTGTATGTTGAACAATTATTCTGTTTTTGTGCAAATGGTATCCTATATGTAGAAATTTGGTATTTTATCATTTGAAACTATGAAACATAACAATTTCAGTGTAAAATAATCTAAAAACCTAAAGAAGTAAGGAACAAGCCAAAATAAAAACTAGTCTTAAGATCTTTTGTCTTTTATAAAAATATAATACTATATTTATATTTGGTAGAAGAAGAAAGCTTAAACTAATTATTTAACAAAATACAATATTTATTACCTTCGCTGGTCGCTACTGCTGTTGCCTGGACGAGTTTCAGAAGAGAAGAAGAAAACTAAACATCTAAATGACTAAACTAATATAATAATTAGGTTTAGGCCATTGAAATAATATTGTTAGTTGGGTTTATTTTATTTAGTGGGCTTATTCTGTTGTAATTCTTTATGTAAAATTTAATGGGCTGCAAATTAATTAATGTAGTTATTAGATTATGGTCCATAAATAATTTGGACTAGGGTCAAAGTTATTTGGATTAGGATCGGAAGAATTTGAACGGGGTCAATATATATTTTGGACCAGGGTCATTTTAAAATTCTTAATAAAAAACATAATGTTACCATAATGTTTTCATAATTTCACGTGGGTCACATGACCACCGTGACAATGAATTGCCTCCGCCACTGCATGGGATCTGATTGAAAGACCATAAAAAGAAAAGCTGATAGGATGCATGGATATTCAAGCTGAAACCAGGCATTCCAGGTGTTGAACCAGAGAGATACAAAGGCAGGTTAGTAGCCAAAGGGTATTCTCAGGTAGAAGGGTCTGGCTTGATCGGAAATAGATGAGAGGAAGAAAAGAGAGGCGTACCTGAGAGTACTGGTCACGTCGATGGTGGTTCGAGAGAGAGAGAGAGAGAGAGAGAGAGAGAGAGAGAGAGAGAGAGAGAGAGAGAGAGAGAGAGAGAGAGAGAGAGAGAGAGAGAGAGAGAGAGAGAGATCACGACAAGAACAAAGAGACAAGGTGGGCCGTATTGGGCTCATATGAAACAGGTGGAGATTTGTTGGTTTCGGTTTGAGCCACTAAGCTGTTATTATGGGCCAGACCTATTATTCCAGCAGCCCATCAGGAGAGTAATGTATATATATGCATACTCGTGAGACGTCTAGGTCAAGCGAACGACGTCAACCTGCAAGAGAAACACAAGAGCATTAATATTGGAGGCTAAGAAGAAAGCACGAAGGAGAAAGGAGACAACAACTCAAGAGATAAAATAGCTTAGGCCTAAGTCTATTTGTATCTATCCTAGTTGGTGTATTCTCCAGTTTTATGTTTCTAATTCTTGTGTAACCTAAACACTAAACATCACAAGGTTGTGTGGTGTGTGTAATATCTTTGATCTAGTGGAGTTTGGGAGCAGGAGTTCTCCCACGAGATGTACCGGTTAGAGGCCGGGAACTCGTTAAATTGCTTGTGTCTTTCACTTCAAGTTTAAATCTACTTCTAAAGATTACTTGAACTCTAAGAAATCCTAGGTCAATAATCTCTACACTAATAATTTAATTTTGGACTAACAAAATTCTCAGTTGATTCTCAAGCCGTCACGTAAGAAAAATTAACATCCTCTTATTATTATTTGAGGAGCATTAGAAAAAATTAACCTTCACCTCATGTGTGATTTACAAGAGTGCCATTTCCTAGGTGTCATCACCACAAACCTTCTCACAACATAATTTCAATAACCCTTAAATTACTAGAGTAATTACAATAAACTGCCATTGGGCATTAGATATTTACTTAACTAATATAATCTAAGCTTTTACTTATTGACTAACCAAATAATCATGTCTACGAAATTAGATTGTAGCCTGCGGTTGTGACCCGGGTCACGGATAATATGTTGATTGACTATTTTTATCATGTTTAGATGGTTATCTTTCATATAATTTACATGGTTATCTTATTTATTTTTAGCATGTTCTGAAATATGGTTTCAAAGTATATTTTGTCTCAGTCGTACCATGTACTATGCTTATGGATGAACGACCAGTACGACCGTTAAACACAACGCTAAGTATATAATATACACATTCGGACCATTTATGCTGACATGTTATAACTTAGTTAGTCATAGTTGCTGTAAGGTATTTTTTACTAGATTAGGATATTAATTATCATCATGCGACCCATCATCATTATTTTCATGATAATACAATAAGCCATTATAGACAAGAATTATTTGGTATGATTCGATAAACTGGTTTATATATCAAATCGTTTTCATGATATATTAGCCGATTTTTCTGACGTGTTGTTACTCAACTCGCCAAGTTTGATGATATTTATTTTTATTAGAAATTTGATACTAATTATCGTGAAATAAATATGCCCAATTGTTTGATTTGGCAACACAAATAAATGACGTCAAACCTGTAGAAAAAATATAACTATGAATAACATTCATAGCCATCAGATATAGAAAGTACATGGAATTTGACACTAATTGTTTTTTTTTTAAAAAATTTTTTTGTGAGGATTATATTCTCTGTTAGTTTCCTTTGTTACAACAAACAGATAGTCAAATCAAACGAAACAAGGCAATTAATATAGGCGAAAATATAGAATGTGAATAATTAAACGGAACAAGACAATTCCTTGTGTGACAAACCACATGATTTGATCAATCATCATACGTTAATCATGTTATTTATAAGCTTAATTATGTCTTTGATTCGTATATAATAAATTAAAGATCTTCAATTTTTAATCAATCACGTAGGAATATTGCTGGTTTTAAATTGTATTCTTATCTATTTATCACACATTTGGTATGTGAATACAAATATCACTATAGATTGATTATATTCGAAAATGTAAAGATAATTTTAAAATGATATTATTAATACATATGCACCGTCGATTAATACAAAGATGATAAAGAAATTGATAACTAGCGTTGCAAATATATATAGTACATATTATTTTTTAAAATAAATTATTTGAGGAGCATTAATAAATTGTATTATTTAAGAACCATCACTCATTTGAAATGTGAATAAAAAAATATGACTACAGATTGAAACTATATTCTAAAATTTAAACATAATTTTAAAATGGTATTATTAATACATATGCACCGTCGATTAATACAGAGTTGAGAAAGAAATCAATTACTAGCGTTTCAAATATATAAAGTAGGTTAGAGTTTTTAAATAAATTCGACGGTAGGTTATATCTTTAACATTTAATCCCGTACATATGATTATTTAAATAAATTATTTTAGGAGCATTATAACTCGGTTATTTTCCTTTGTTATAACATTAGAGATCGTCAATATGGTAAGACTGAGGTAATTATAGTATTTCTGATACAATCTCGATTGCGAAATAACATTAATTGCCATCAAATATAGAAAGTGCATCGAATTTGGCACTAATTGGTATTATTTTAATTTTGTGAATGTCATATTCTATGTTAGTTCCTTTGTTACAAAAATATGATCGTTAGTATCAGACGGAACACGGCAATTATTATATTTTCATTAATTTCTTGAATACGAAAAAATCGTTCATTGTCTAAACGTGTGTCGAGTTGACCATAACAGTATTCCATTTTCCAATTTTTATAACATACCTTATACATATGTATCTGTTCACAATTAATACATGAGTTAATAGAGCATAAACTGCTCCTTTATTCGAAAATTTTGAAAATTATATATTCATTTTACATATATAAGATGCATACGCTTCAATTACGGAAATGTAATATTTGTTATAAATTAAACTAATAATATATTTCTCATAAATGCAGAAATATACTACTCATATCACTATAAAACACCTATGTGCCGTGAATAAAAGACCACACACACACTCACCCTCTAATAACAAGGAGGACGTTAGCTCTCATGTATCCCTGAATCCTCCAGTTTTAATTGTTATACCAACTTTGCATTGTTTTGGTTTGTTTGTTTCCGTGGTATCCATAATTAACTTCGGTTTTGCTTTCTTTGGTCGACTTACGTGTATTAAATTAGGGTGGATAAGGTTTTAATTATTGTAATCAGGTTAATTTTGGGTCTGAAAGGCGTCTAATGGTTAACAATGTTTTGGTATACAGTAACCAAAGTTAATTCTGGTTTATGTGTTAATAGATTTCGATGTATTGTTTTGGGGTAAATAGATTTCAAATCTTTTATCTATGGGAAAACAGGTTGTTAATATTCGTTCGATAGACATATAGGACGAGGGTTAAATTCTGTGGAGAATTGGTGCTATATGAAAGTTCTCGGGAAGAAATAGATCGTCAACCCCTCCTATTATTATATAGGGTTTGATTGGTAGATCATTAATATTAGCATTATGATTCTTATTATCCAATCAATAATTTTTACCAAAGCATGTAAGATAGCATTTACAAGATGCAAATGCTCTATAAATATTCTCCAGTGTTCTTATATAGAGTTTTGAGAGAAGTTATACTGTATGTAATATTTGTGTATATGATTTTTACCTTTCTAATATCTATATATTCAAAACTATAGTTTCTTTAGGTTTCTTCATCCTGCGCAGGGCGCATGTTATCACCTAGTTCTAATTATGTGACAACTCCGCATGGCGTTTTTTTAATTAGTACAAACTACAGGTTATAACTTTTTAAATGTTTCTCTATTAATGTATAGGAGATATAATATTTGCACTTATTTAAAAATACCTTAATTCCCATCTAAATATTATACCGTTTAACCTTGGTGACTACTTTTTTCCATTTTACATATGGATTTACCGTGATATAATTATTTTGAACTCTGTATCAAGTAAAAATATATTTTCTACTAATAAAAGGAAACAGAACATATTCTTCTGTATGGACTTACCGTCACATGTTCTTTGATGCCATACGATATCATATCATATAGTTTGTATTTTGTTAATGCTTTGTTAAGGTTTTAGGTTTAGTTTTTTCGATGCCATACGATCATATTCTTCTGTCTATCGAAAACAAATTTTTAGGTTTCTTTTTTTGTTAATGCTTTGTTAAGGTTTCATTTTTATTTTTTTTTGTTAATGCTTTGTTAAGGTTTCGTTTTTACTTTTTAGTTATACTCACATCATACGCTCGCTCTCACGAATATATAGAGGATATCATATCATATAATTAATGTTTTAATGTATCTAGTGAGACATATAAATTGAATTGGACCTCCTTGTTTTTCAATTGAATGTAATGCTGACATACAAGACTAATTAACTATATAATTGATTGCCACATAAGCATGGATCTTTTTTAATTATTACAAAATTGAAATTACATATTTTCAAATGTTCCTCTATTAATATATAGGGGATTACAATTTATTTTGATGAAAGAAGATACCTAAGTGTAATTTTAATATTTATGTTGCCTTGCTTGAGGTTTTTGTACAATTGGTGAATAAGAAAACAACAAAAAAAACTTCCTTTTTTTGTTCAAGAAAAAAATAGGAAAAACTTAGAAAAAAAAACTTGCAAGACTGTTTCAAAAGGAAAGACTCAGTTTCAAACAAAAAAAAAAAAAACTTGCAAGACTCTGAATAAGACCATGCTCTTCATCTTGGTTGATCAGATCTTTTGGATTCTGTTTATCAGTCATATTGCAGTCTATGAGACTATGACCATCATCTTCTAGGAAACTGAAATATATGTTTATAAGTATAAGTTAATCACACGATTAGACCAATCCAATTTTTGCAGTGTATCTGCTCTTTTTTTATACTTTGTTTTCTTACAAACAATGATTTTCTATAAAACTAAGCAAAAGCATGAATTTGATCTCTTCTTGGACAAGTTATTTGTTTTAATGCTCTGTTTCTTGGCTGATAGCTGATGGACTCTTTCCTTATATTAATACCAAACGCATACGCGCCAATATGAAACTAAATGAACTGACATCAATTATTTTTTTGAACAAACTGACATCAAAATTAAACTGTATATTTTAACGATAGTTAATGTCTGTATACATCTACGACTAAGAGGAACATATATCAAATCAAAATTTCAAAAGGAGAAGGCGCCGGGGAAGAAGAAAATGGAATTTGCTAAGAGCTGCAATATATAGTACTGTGGTTATGAAAAATTCTGAGGTTTGCTTGCGAGTAAATATGATTCTTACGGGGCGAGTCGGTGAGGATTAAGAGTTAATAAATACTAGGTGATGACCTAAAAGAAATTATTAATTTTAATTTTAATCTATAGACTAGCATAAATAATGTTTGATATGCGGATTAATGCAAAGAAAACTAATTTAGGACTGAAAATTTACTGGAATTTTCAATCAAATTTGTTTTTCTTGGAACATCCGGGTAACGACAATCTTATTATGATTAACTAAACAGTAATAATCTTATTATCGAAGTTGCATCATTATATTTTATTAAAATTATACAGGCTCTAAAGTAAATAAAAATTGTAAAAGAATAAAAACAAATTGAGGTAAATAATATTAGGTTGGAAATATAAATAAAAAAAGTGTAAATAATATGAATTTTGAAATTTAGTGAGTTGAGTAGACTCAAAGTTTCAAAAGAGGTTCATTGCTGAACATTAATATTCATTATGTCTCAAAATACATATGAGTTTTTTTTTAATTTATCTTTTATTTTAAAAAGTGTGTTTTTACTAAAAATTCTAGAGATAACACAAGATAAGGGGTTACGTTTCAGTATTAAAATGATATTATCCTTAAACTTTATCGGAAAGAATTATATTGATTTCAAAATTAATGTCTATCACCATTTATGTTAATTTCATAATCAAAAAGTCGCATGGCGAAAATTAAGGGATCGCAAGAATAATATTTATGGAATTTCTTTTTGAATGTATTTTACAATCACTCAAGATTGCTCATACATTTTTATATACAACATTTTAATTTTACAATATAAAACAGTTTCTATTATCCAGTCCCAAAATAAGTGTCACATATCCACAAAATTCGGATTGTCTAGGTTAGAATCCACATTTTAAGTGGGATGAGATTAATATTAAATTACTAAGATAATATAATTTATCATTAGATATAGTTTGTAATTTAATATTAGTATACGAATTGAAAACTGACAATATATTACATGAAGTACAAATTAATAAAACAAAAACGTGTGGATTGACCGAAATTGTATAAAACCATACTGAGTTTTGGTAGATCTACATATACTCCACGATCCAACGGTTTATAAATTGGATTAGACACTAAATCATATTAATGAAATATGTTATATAAAGGAATGTGTATATATGACATTAAATGTTTTAATTAAAGTGGAGATTTTTTCAAAATGGGATATAGAACCGGTTTTGAAAAGACTTACCTATACTAATTCTACCAATAGTAATATTTGCCTTATATATAACTGTCACAATTCCATATATATCGTAATACATTCAATGATTTGAAAAGCTTATGGCTAGAGCAATGGGAGGGGCCCAGACGGGTGTGCTCCAGTACCAGTTGGGACATTGTACTGCCCAGCGAGGATTGTGATCATGTGAATACATTTCATTTTTTTTTTTGCATATGTGTTAACCAAGTACGATCTAAAACAATTTCAGTCTTTATGAGATTCACACTCCATCGACTTGGGTAAATAGTTTATTAGAAATATTGAACTTTCAATACATTTTCATATAATTACATTATTCCAATAGGTTAACCCGTTTGTATCAAAAAGGTTTTGTTGTACTTTTATCTCTATTTTCTTTATTATAGAACTTTCACTACTTTTAATAACTAAAACAATATTATAATTTTTGACTCAATACTATCAAATAACAAATAAACATGTGTTGTCGAAAAATGAATGTCACGTATCCATGTATCCTACGGGTGGTACTATGGCTTCAGGAGGTCTTATTCTAGGAAAAAAAGTTACTCGTGATGATATATATAGTAATAACTAACATGGTTTAGGCCACAAAAATTGAGTCAATCAAATATATACATCCCGAGATTAATGACAAAAAATTCCTACAATTATGTGTATAATTTTTGATCAGTCTTGAATTTAAATAAATTGGTATTAATTTTTCTATATTAACTTAAATCAGAATGCGTTATGAAGAATATTGGTATCTCTGTATTCATGATCTTCCTGGTATGTAAGGAATACTACGTATATCAGTATTTCAAATTTCCTGCTACTTTCCTATTTTATTGGCTATTGCATAAATTACGATTAAACATAAAATTATCAAAAGAAATAGAGTAAATATAGGAAAATAATATTATTGGATTTGATATTTAAAGACACCATTAAATCCCCCATTTAAATTCTAGAGCTGATTTTCTATTTATTTTTTGAATTATATAACATTTTCATATATAATAAGTTTATACATATATATGTTTATTATATTTACTTGCATTATATATCTTTTGTTATAAATTATAAGATTATATATAAGTTTAAACAAATGATATATGTTTATGCGCCGTTTTTTTATTATACTGACCAAAAATCCAACTAACAAAAAAACAAAACTTATAAATATAATCGATTATATATATGCTTAGACAAGACATATGTTAACAAACGACCACTTACCTCATCTTTTGAAAGATGTCAATTTTCCTAGTTATATAACGCAAACAATACCATTTGTTTTAATGTAATAAACTTTCCTAATTTTAAATCCGTAGCTATCAAACGTTAAATGTCCAATGGCATTACATGTAATTTATCTAGATAATGGAGGTCTTTTAAAAAAAAAAGGGTGCGAGAAGAGCTCTCATGATGACACATAAGCAATGACAATTGTGTTAATCGCACATGAAGGTGAGGTTAAATAATAAAAGTGCTTCTCAAATCTATACTATAATGAGACACTTGCATCACTCCTGATGCGACACATCAGCGTTTTTGTGGGGTCCACTTTAAAAAAGTGTTAAAAAATGTCAAAATCGTGGTTTGAACCCAGGTTACTAAGATACAACATCCACCATTTATACCACTGAACTAATGGATAATTTATATATTGATGGTTGAAACTAATATATATTTATGAAGGTTGGAAGCCATTACTTCTTGGGTTTTCTCTGAGGACGGGCCTGCAAATGTATTATGGGATTCATTTTTAAATGAGCTTCATCACGTTATATTAAGAAATAGCTTAAGTTTGCAACAATTATAGTTTTCTCATATTGTAAATCGTCGTTGTTTAACATGAGTTAGAATTCTTTTCATCATTGTATCGGACTGAGTTATAAAGTTGCGCCGTTTGTCTGTTCGTAATTTTTTTTTTACCGGTGAACTATTTATTTCCCCGTCTTAAATCGTTTGATCATAAATATTTCTGATTTGTAGCCCCTCTTTAAACCATATATATATATATATATATATGATTTTCATCTTTGATTAACCCAATCTGCATTTCCAAATAAATCATTGATTCCTCTTAGCTTTAACCATCTTCTAGAAAATATCTCTCTCCGCCTCTCCAGTTTCTCAAACCAGCGTCACCGGCGTCTGTCACTAAACCTTCGAGTTTCTCCTTATTGGTCGTAGTAGTCAGAGCATTGTCGCTGCCTCCTCTGCTTTTGGGATTCCTTAAAATTCAAGAAAGGCAGTGAGTTTATGGTAAGTTAATATTTGATCTATCACATTTATTTAATATAATTGTTTTTATTTGATTTCATGATTCTTTGTTGAATAATATTATTTGCAGATTTTGTGATTCATGGATTTATTCCCGCCGGATGTGCTAATTATTACATGTCATCTTTCAAAGCCGGTTCGTGAAAATCGATCGTTTTGAGATTGCTAGGTGCTCAAACATGTACAAGATAACTGATCATCAATTCCTTATTCCATCAACCATTATTGATGAAGTCATCACGAGTGCTCTTGAGATCAATCTCCAGTCATGATTAGGCTGTTCGACAAATCTCCAAATGATTGCAACCACAAACCTCAAACTTCCACGTATATTATCATATTACATATGGGTTTATATTACGTTTCGATATTATAAATGATATTTAAAATCACATTTGGTTGAGCAAATCCGTTCTGTCCAGGGCTCGAACCTCATAAAATAAATAACTCGAGTCATTATCCGTATCCTCTATGACCAGTCAGAAAAAATCAATACACAATTACTGTCTATATTGCACTAACGTTAACGATCAAAAATATTTCCTACCCAAGATCTGTGGTTGTCTATTTATCTCCCTTACTTATCAAACTAATTTCACACAAACTTTTATTTTACAGCTTAAAAGAAACCACAACAACCCAAATAATCAAAACATCAAAAACTAGAATAAAAAAACTAGAGTCCAAAAAAAAGACGAATCATTAATGATCATCTTTTTGTCTAATTTTACAAATAAACTTCAAACCAAATATATCAAACCAAGCACCTTAACTAAAACTCAACGACATATAATCGAGTCAGGTAAACAAATACAAACTACACAATCAGTTATTTAACAATTTATAAATATACTTTCGCAGATGCTTATGAAGAAGACGAAGAAGACAACCAAGATCAGTGAAATCACCTAAACGAAAAAAGCTGAGTAAATTATGAACTCTGATAAATATAACAAACAACGATTTTTGTTTACATATTACCCATCAAATTAAAGAGAAACATACACATGCACATCAAGAGATACAAGAGAAAATCCAGACAGACACAAATGCAACAACAACATCTCCACCTGCTCACTCCTCTTGTCTTGTGAAAATAGCTTACATGTTCAATGTCAACATACCAATGCTATTGTCTTCTTATGAGAAATACATAAATTTGTCGAAAATCCATTAAGGTCCAAACACTCAGAATTATCACTCATTTTATAGTTATTTCTACAAGTCTTCATGTATTTGTTTTAACGGTTCTGTAAAAGCAACAAGTTTAAAAATAAAATAAAAAAATATAGCAAACATAATAAAGATAATAAAAATTATTACTTAATACATACAACGTACACAATTAATTTGGAGAAAAAAATCCAGAAACAAAGGTACTCTCAACAACTTAATTTAATTTATGTACTCTCAACAAGTAAGAAACAAATAAAAAATACAAACAAACAAGAATTCTCAGTGACACAGCAAGCAACACTACAAACTATATATATATCACATTACTAACACAGTTTAGTCCTTCATAAAGGGAGAACAATGCCTATACAGTTCATCATCGTAACTCTAACCCTATAACAATAAAAAAAACTTGAAAAACAATGATCGACCGAAAACGCAAAACTCACACTACAATAACTCTAGCAAATATTGAGATGAAACTCTGTTCATAACCCCGCGCTTGCGCCCTCCAAACTCACACACTTATGCATATCAGGAAAAGAATCGCAGATGTGAAGCTCACCCGAAGATGGAAGAAACAATAAAGACCATACTTTTATTTTTTTTCCAATACAATAATTCAGAAAAGGCCTATTGTAATTTGAGCCCAACATTTTAAACCCACGATTACTAAACTTTACAATAAAACATTAGGGAAAACAGTTTCAATTTTATGATCAGCAATTCAAATAATTAGAAAGACAACAAAAAAAAACTCCACAGCTCAAATAAACCACTAAAATAAATATTTATATAACAATATGAATAGAATCCTCATTTTGTATTCAAGATATTTCTTCGATAAATTTGAAATTAAAGCTATACATTAAGCAATTGTGAAGGTCAACATTTTATGCAAATAAAAAATATTAATATTTTATATGGAAGATTAATGTTATGAGAAGAATTTACAATTCTTCTTATTTGACCATTTTAAATATCATAACAAACAAAGAGAAAATTAGTCTTCATAACAAGAAGAATTCAATAAATCACCGTAATTAAATACTAAAACATTAATTTCAATATTCAACATCATAATAAATACATTATATAAACAAGCGTAAAAATAAAGAGGCAAAATAACATCAATTCCTAACAACCTATAAACATATCTACAATGTGATAAGCTTTCACAACCAAACACAAACATGAATAACAATTCACTTCTTACCCATCGACTCTCACACCAAACAACATCAATATGAGCAAATCCTAGACAATTATTCCAGATCTATATACAAAGACCAAACACACAACAATCGGTCATCGATTTCCAGGTACCATCAATTTTGACAATCAAGGTAATTACAATGACTCAGTCGCTGAATCATTAGATTTCATGTTATCATATCATGACATTCATCATCCCGACTCTACATTCCTTATTGAGGAGACTAACCAATATGTGATGAATTTAATGAGGGAAAACCATTATATTATATCCCAACATCTTCAAATTACTCTCGCCATTAGAGACTACAATCTAAATGCAACCGCAAGACTTGACGTTGATCTAATCACAAACCTAGAAGTAACCCGACAACAGAGGAAAACCATATATGCACCATCTGCTTTGAGAATTACACCAATGCAACCAATATTTGACACTCACTGCGGCCATAAATTTCATTGTCTTTGCATTAACCATTGACTACGTACAAATATAAGTTGCCCAATGTGCCGGGAAAGTAATTTATGAGCCAAAACAAGCTAATAATAAAAAACAATTTCATGTTTCAAACTCAAAATTCATTGTCTCATTCCTTACTATTCTTGGTATAATCATCAAACAACATTTGGTAAATATTCAAGGGCATAATCAATAGATAAAATCACATACACAAAATCATCCGATACATCAACAACGTCCCGGCTTGTGAGGCTATGCAACTAGTAATATAAAGAGGATAGTGTAATTTTAAATCAACTTGAAGGATGAATTAACAGGTCTTAATGAAATTGAGTAACGGTCTTAACGGGGAACCGAAGAAACAAGTACACGGCGTGTTTTAATTATAAATAACTATAAAAGTTAATTAACATAAAAGTGGCTGTAGTTTAGTGGTAAGAATTCCACGTTGTGGCCGTGGAGACCTGGGCTCGAATCCCAGCAGCCACATTTATTTTTTTCAAAATTTATAGGCTTTTGTTTCCTGGAGTGTGATTCAGTGTAAGCCTTTATAACCCAAAACCTATTATCAGTGAAGCCTTTATAACCCAAAACCCATAATCAATGGTTCATAGTCCGTACTTGTCTTTTTTTGGATCTTTAATTATTTGTGATAGTTCAATACAGCCATAAAATATGAAAATTGAGATGATATTTTAAATTATGAAAACTGGAGATGATACATATTACAATCACATATTTATCACCGACAAAAACATTTCACGACCATATAATTCCAACGAGTTTAAATTAAATAGTATGTATAGTAGTCATATATAATAATATACATACGCTTACAAATAGACATCTAATCTATTAATTTAGGGTTCTATTTTTTATCTACCATACAATAGTCATGTTGAACCATTCATAGAAACTTAACTAAACATCCTAAATTTATTCATATATGATATTTTCCTAATAAAAAAAATATTCACTAAGAAAAGACAAATATATTTCCATAGGAAATTATCATTTGATTGTTTATCATATTTAATCTAGAGCATATTTTAAATGTATTTCAGTAATTAGTTTTGAAATTAAATAGTATAGCTCAATTATTTTAAAATTATGATATTAATTTTTATTGAACAAAATAAATAATAAAAAAAGAGAGAAAATTGCCAATTGTGACTCAAAACATGATTTCAAATACAATAGTAAACCCAAACTTGAATCAATAGCAAAAGTAACCTAAAGGGTATTGAAATTACAACTAACCCTTGTGAACAAACAAAAACCGAATATTTGTTCGCTTCTACCCGTAAGTCGTGCATTGGCGACTTTAAATAAGTCGTCAGGCGACTTAAAACTAAGTCGTCTGGCTCTGTTGAGCTTAAAATAATTTATAAATTAAAAAAAATGTTTGGACAAGTGAAAATAAAAATCATGTAATGATTACAGTTTTAAATGATGTAAATTAACATATAATAAAATGAATAGTTTTCAACATAGATGAGTGAAAGTAGTTAATCATGATATTCTTTGGTTTTGAGGGTTTGAAAACATATGTTGTAGTATTGTATGTATTCTTAGGGTTAGATTTTGGAAAGCTTGGATTTTTCTAAAATATATATTTTTACTTATATGTCTTTATTTACGTGTATAGTTAACACTTTTAAGTTTAATTTGATTTTTTAAAGTGTCTAGTTAGTTAATTAAGTTTAGGGTTATGTTTAGGAAAAGGCGACTTAACTATAAGTCGTCGTTGAATAATTAATGTAGGCGACTTACATTTAAGTCGTCCAAACCATCGAACCTATAATTTAACAAAGTAATTTAAGCCTAACCGAATAATTTACGGACATATAAATACATTTTTTCCCTTTTCACAAATTTTGGAAACCCTAGCGCCGTTTCTCTCCTTGACAACGGCGAAATCCATCTTCTCTGATTCTTTCCTTCTTCTTTTCTCGTCGATATTTGCAGATCTGTAATTGGTGTCGTTATCTTCTCCTACCGTAAGTCATTCATCCATCCATCTTGTAATAAGAGTCCTTAGAAGACTTACTGGAAGTCGTGGCGACTTAAGACTTCTTGGAAGTCGTCTTGGAAGTCGTCTGAGCAGTCTTCTCACTATATTTTACATGCAGTATTTGTATTTAGAATAGTTTGCTTGTTCTGATGCTTGTATTTGATTGTATTTGATTGTTTTGCAAGGAAAAATGGATTTACCAGAACTCCCGGAGGATATATACATTTGGGAAAGAACCCACTGCAATGAAGAGCATTTCGTATCATCTGATAACTCGAAGTTGTTTGCTGCTCTAAGTGAAGGTCTAAGAGCTGACGAATCTGAGGAGCTGAAGGAGTCGAAGTTGGGAGTGTTCATCAAGTTCAAGGAGCTGAATTTTAATTGGGCTTCAAGGCTGGTGCATTATATACTCGGTTTCCAGCTTAAGATCAAGAAGAAATATGAGCTCTGGTCTCGTTGGTGTAGAACCGATGAGGTTTTCACGATAGAGTTTGAACACCTCACTGGTCTGAACTGCGGACATGAAGGACCTCGAAAATCCAAGGTGTGAGTTTGAAGGAGATGGCTGCTTCGGGACAAGATGGGTGTTCATATCGAGGCTGGGCCAAATGTTGATCAGATAATAGGAGCATTTAAGAGATGCCAAGAGTGGTCGCGGAAGATCGCATACGGCTCGGATACCTTGCTATCTTAGCCGGATTCATTGAAGGGAGAAAGTTCTCAACCCTATACGTGCTAGTCTTGCAAAGCTAGTGATGGATTTAGAAAAATTTGAGAATTATCCTTGGGGGAGAGTGGCGTTCAAGGTGCTGATAGCTTCTGTGAAGGCAGCAAATTTGGAAGCAAATTCATACACTGTTGATGGCTTTATTCAAGTTCTTCAGGTGTGGGTGTACAACTTCCTGCCAGATTTAGGTGCAAATTTTGGGAATCCCCAACCAAACAGGCCGACTCCACCGTTGCTGGCTTACAAGGGTGGCAAAGGACGCCGATGTTTTAAAGAGGCCATCTTGAGGCAGGTATATAAACTTCAGTCCCTAAAACTTCATATTTTGTGCAGTATGGTGATGACAGATAGATCAGGCTGTAGCCAATGTATTTGTAACCTTTTGTATATAAACTTGATATTTTGTGCAGTAACCTTTTGTATTTGTAAACTTTTGTAATCTTATGTGCAGTTCCTTTTGTTATCATTTGTTTCATACAACCATCTCAACTCAACTAATATAAAACACTAATAATAGATTTTTGACACATAAGTTCATTACATGAAGACCATGAAGACCTTACGGACGACCTTCGGGACGACTTAAATGAAGGTCGTCTAGAAGACTAAACACTGGACGACTAACTTGAAGGTCTTCTTGAATAAAACAACTCTAGGCGACTAAATG
This sequence comes from Brassica nigra, assembly GCA_016432835.1. Lineage (NCBI taxonomy): Eukaryota > Viridiplantae > Streptophyta > Magnoliopsida > Brassicales > Brassicaceae > Brassica > Brassica nigra. The sequence continues at coordinate 60,948,702 of CM028247.1, read as the reverse complement.
GGCGACCTTCGGACGACTTAAATGAAGGTCGTCTAGAAGACTAAACACTGGACGACTAACTTGAAGGTCTTCTTGAATAAAACAACTCTAGGCGACTAAATGGGCGACCTTCGGACGACTTAAATGAAGGTCGTCTAGAAGACTAAACACTGGACGACTAACTTGAAGGTCTTCTTGAATAAAAACTCGGACGACTAAATGGGCGACCTTACGGGCGACTTAAATGAAGGTCGTGCGGAAGACTAAACCTCGTCTTTCTTACATTGTGGTTTCGTATGGCCAGGTTCCTTGCACACGAGCATCTATAAGCTCGTGTTGCTTCTGGTTTACGTCCTCTCATCTGGATAGCTCCAACCAGGATTGCCATCTTGATTTCTTCTGTCTTCCCGACCACGCTTTACTTCGGAGGAAGGCATGTGCGTTCCTCAACTTGTTGTCCATTACAAGGATATATATTCTCGAGTATCCGCAAACAGAAAATCCTTTGAGTACACGGAGATACAAGTGTGTTGATATGCAAACCGACAGATTCTCCAGCAGCTATAGCATGAGAGCAAGGTATTTTCTCCACTGCATAGACACCACAATCACATTTCCCATGTTCCAAATCAACCACACAGTCCATTCTGCCACCTTTCACAAAGAATTGCCATCCGCCAATTGGTTGTACCGTCATCGTATCTGCTATCTCGATCGAACAGCAAGCAAGTGTTCAACACCCCGACTATGTTGAGTAGTGAGACTCAAAGCATCTTCTCTCCTTTTCCAAAACCACTTTCCTAGCTTCTCCCTTATGAACTCCAACAGGAACTGAATCGGAAATCCTCTAGCTCGCTTCAGTGCGGAATTAATAGATTCAGCGATGTTGCTTGTTTTTATGTTGTACCTGTCCCCCTGGCAATGAACCCTTGACCATAGGCTGACGTCGGCATCCTCCAAATATGTTGCAAGGTCGGATTTGCACTCCGTATCTCATCCATGTACCGGTCAAAATCTGAAACCGTATGAGCATAAGCAGCACCTTTCACCAAGTACAAGAGATGTTTCCCTTTAAATTTTTTGACAATGTTTTCTTGAAGGTGATAATAACATATTCCTCGGGTTGCCCAAGGAAACACCTTGTCACGCATTTTTAATGGCCAAGTGCGGTCGGAGACTATCACTAGAGGCTGGTCATCGGATACACAAATAGCCAATTTTGTGAAAACCATTCCCAAGAAGGTGCATCTTCAGCATCTACGATCCCAAAGCCAATGGAAATATCTGAAAATTCCCATCTTGTGCGGTTGCAACTAGCATAACACCTCCATACTTCCCACTTAGGTGAGTCCCATCCACCACAATGACCCTTCTCGATATCTAAAACCTTTGATAGAAGCTCCAAAGAGAGAAATAGATACTTAAATCTATTCATAGAATCAAGTTCTATAGCTGTGATAGAATCGATTTGCTAAGGAGATTTGCTCGAGATATGATGGCAGGCGAATACCCATCTTCTGCTGTTCCTCTCACCAATGTTTGTGCATATAAAAGTGCTCTGTATGAAGTGGTGTAATCAAGAGTCATGCTAAACATCTTCTTCATTGCAATAGTGATATGCTGCGGATTCAACCCATCAATGATTCCAACACGATCAATGAAAAGCCTACCAACATACTTAGAGTACAGTGTCTCCGCTGGCGATTCGATCTCCCACTGAACATGTATGTTTTCCACATACTTTGTTACCCAAAACGTTTCTGTCCCATGTTTCACACTTGCTCGACCTTCCATTCACAACCACTAACCGGACATGTTGTCACAAGGAGAGTTTTCGTTGACTTGTATATTCTGAAGGTGAACTTAAGCCTCACTGCTGTCAACCTCAGTTAAAGCGGTGCATCCTTGCTACCAAAACTCGGTTGACATAGATATTGTTACCATTCGATCTTCCACCTTCCTGTTTTAATTCTTCAAAACATATATCATCTTCTTCATCCTCATCTTCAACCTTTCCATAAACACTGTAATCCTCACCATTCTTGTCCGCTTCAGTTTTAATAGAGATATCACCATCCTCCTCACCATCCTCCTCCTCCCCATCGTCATCCTGCCCATCATCCTCCCCATCATCCTCCCCATCATCCTCCTCCCCATCATGATTTTCATCTTCAACCAAATTATCATCATCCTCTTCAAAACATTCATCAGCTTCATCATCTGAAACCATTTGCACCTTGCTACGGCTTGATACACAAAGCCGTACACTATGCGTTTTGGTTATCTCGAGCAAGTTTCTAACTTGTCTATCACTTGTAACATGAATAGGAAGGGTGTCTGGAGCCATCATCATTTCTGCTGGTAATGAGTAGGTTATCTCCACAGATTCTGTACTCATGTCCAGGTTAAAATCTTCTAGAGCCATTGCAAGAAGTTCCGCATGCGTCGAACCTTCACTCAAAAAAAACATTCTCGCTCCTTTTGCATTATCAACCACAAAATCCCAACAGCAATCTTTTAACAACCATTCCCCATACACTGCATGTAACTGACGCATCATCTGCAAAAATTCAAAATAAAACACATTAGTAAACATAGAAGACGACTAAACAGTAAGTGACGACTAGACGACTAAACATTAAGGCAGACGACTAACAGAAGTCGCCAGACGACTAAACAAGTCGCCTGGCGACTAAAAGTAAGTCTTAGGCGACTAACGAAGTCGCCTAGGCGACTAAACGATAAGTTGTCTGACAACCTAAACGAAGTCGTCCAAACAGGTCATTTTGCAATTGAATTTTAATTAGGACGACTTACCATTAAGTCGCCGTAAGTCGCCTAAACAGAAGTCGTCCAAGGAAGTCGTCAGGATAAACGGGTTAGGTTTGCATTTGAACTAATTGTGTCGATATTTGACTTTTCTGGACGACTTACGGGTAAGTCGTCTCCGGTAAACAAAATTACAATATTTAATTGAAGCTAGACGACTTAATTGTAGGTCTTCTACGGTTAGTTAACTTTACCCAGACGACTTTACGAAAGTCGTCTGGCAGATGACTTAGGAGAAAGTCGTCCAAGATAACCAAGGTTTGACCGGATGACTTGGGACGACTTACCAAGAATCTGACGACTTTGCTTATCTTGGAAGACTTTCAACTAAGTCGTCTTCGGGACGACTTCCGTAAGTCGCCCGAGATAAGTTAAATATTTAAGTTTTATTTTCCAATTGCAAAGTAACCAAGGACGACGCTGCTTAAGTCGCCAGATTTAATAAAATTTGAAATTTTGTTTTCCTTGGGACGACTTACCATTAAGTCGTCCGAAAAGTCAAATATCGACACAACGGTCAAATGCAAAATTAACCCGTTTATTCTGGCGACTTACGGTAAGTCGTCAGTATTCTCTTTTTTTTAAAGAACAAAGCCGACGACTTTAGTTAAGTCGTCCGTTGGACCGAAGACTTACGGGTAAGTCTTCTACGTAACGATTCGGAAAAAATTCAATTTCTTACCTTAAACTAGTGAGATGACTTCCTTAGCACGAGTCTCTCCAACCACCCGAACCTCAAACGAAAGTAACCCACGTTGAATAGTATGCTCAATAGCTCTATCAACCATAAAAGTTTTGAATCAAAAGCTTGAGTTTTGGATGAATATTGAGGCAAAGAGAGAGAAGTTGTTTTAGTTCATAACAATTGAGAGAGAGAGTGTAAATCGTCTAGGTGCATTAAGGGGCATTAAGAGCTCCAAATTGGTAGTTTGTTGTGGTTGGTGTATTGATGGCAATGGCAATCAAGTAAATTTGTGAAGGTGATGAGGTTGAGAGAGTAAAAGAGCCATTTTCGAAAAAAAAAAACATAAATTAATGGCATTTTCGTGAATAATGTGAACAAGTAGGGTTGAATATAGCTAACCATTTCCAACAAAGAAGAAGAGGTTAGTTTTGTGTTTGACTTTGAGTTGTGAGTTACTTTGCAACAACCCCAATATTTTATGTATGATTTTGAAGAAAAAAACACCAAACTGAAATATAATATATTCAATAAAATAATATTTTTAAAATATAATGTTAAATAATAATTTAGTCACACACAAACATTTCGAGAATTCTAAGAAAAAAAAATAAATAAAATTTGTATTAATTCATGAAAAATAAATACACAAAAATACGACATTAGTATATGATTTGTAAAATTTCATAAAAAATTAAACAAATATAAAATTTCAAAACGATATACATAAAATTGATATTAAATATATATCTTTATAACTTATTTTATATTTTAAATATTGTTTTAAAATTAAAAATATATCCGTACGGATGTGCGGGTTCAAATCTAGTAATAGTTATTCTTAAAAAAAGACATACGTTAAAGTCACGAGACAGAAAATATAATAGACATAAAACTTATAAGTTATACTAGTAATTTTTCCTAACCAGAAATTTAATGGCCACGAAAGCTTTGTAGATTCCACAAAGACTTATGCTTTGACGTATAGGATGACAACACGTGGACTAGAGAAAAGGGGACCCACTTAGGTGACAACACCATATTTAGTATCGGAATGGCTTACGTGGAACACACCAAAATTCGTGTCCTAGAAGTCAAATGCATCGATTGCTCTAAAGATAAAAGTAAACCTCATCGAAGAAGTAACATAGGAAGATAGCACAACCGTTGGATCAACAAGACAAAAACTTAATAAGAAGAATAAACTTTTCGACGGATCAGATTCTGTGAGATATGATACACACGGATGCGGAAGATTAGCCCACTGTTTAGTTAAAATTACTAAATAACTTGGGAAGACACGTTCCTCTTCTTACGAAACCGACTTTATAGTTTCTTCTTTTTTTCCATTGCACAAAAACGAAAAAACGACAATATAACAAAAAAAGAAAAACAATTTTAAAATAAATATAAATCGACTCGCGATTTATTTCTTGTTCATTAGTTTTCTTGTTTTCAGATTGATTAATCTCGGGAACATGAACGATCCAATGGGAGAAACTGGATTTTCTGGAGAATCGTCCGAGACCGTTTTCTCGGAGACGGAGATGGCGGCGGCGGAACAGCTTATGCAGCTGAGCGAGGAAGAAACGGTGAGCTGTAGCAGCAGCACCGGCGGTTATGGCCGCGGAGAAAGAGGATGCAAGAGAAGGCATGATGATGTTAGCTCGAGAGTCGGAAACGAGCAAAACGACGGCGTAAAAGGGAATTGTGATCTTGCCGTGAAGATGAAGAAGATGAAGGAAAAGAAGTTTCGATCTCTCGAGAGTATTTACAGAGCAACGAAGGAGATTAGGGCGGCTTAATGGAAGAAAGGGGATGGTTAATTACGTCTGTTAATCGTTTTTTAGTTACTTGTTCAATGGTTTTTGTGTGAATATGTAGTGTGCTTTAATCTAACGTTGGAGCTTTTGAGAATTCGTGATGATAGTTTTTGAAGCTTTTAAGATGAAAATTGTAAAAGTAATAGAGGTGTTGTGAGATACTCTTTTTTTCTTTACATTTTGCAAACAATATACAAATTTACTTTGGACGAACATGTTGTATACGGTGGTTTTCATGTATAGTTGTTGAGAGCTATGTGTTGGATCTGATGGTACATTCAAATTTTCCTATTTGAAATTTTTTGCAACGTGCGAATGATTTCATTTTGAAGTTTGAGTTCCTTGATGTGATATCTGAAAATACTATTTTGAAATTAAATCCTTGTTTACGATGTTCAGCAACAAACGAAATATATACCCAATAAAACGTATCAGAGGACGACAAAAAAAAAAACGTATCAGAGTTTTGGTTGTAAATTTTTATTTATTGGCACTAAATTTTTTAAAACAAACAATTTATTTTATCTTTTAAGTGGATATGACTTGAATAGTACTATAATTCACCAATATTATTTAACCGGGAATCTCACCGACCCACAAATATGTTATTGATAAAGTTTTTCAGTTAAAATATTCTTATATATGGTTCTGTAACTCTACAGTACACTAAAATACAATTTCAATTACTATTAACTAAATATATCTTTGTTTGTAGATGTAGCCATTGAAGCAAAAAAAAAAGACATAGTTTTGATCATAAAATCTGTACAAGTGAAAACTAGCACAAACATTTTATAAATAATTGTACGATATTTTGTCTGAGTTTGAAAACCGTGTCGTTAATTAGACTTTGAAAACTTTATTCAACAGGGAAATCAATTTTTTTTGTTCAAATGTTATATATATATATATATATATATATATATATATATTCCACAATAATTTAATAATCATGTTTTTTCAACAAATCAACTTTATTAATTCAACAGAGCGTAATCTTGATACAAAAATGGCATTTACCAATGGTGTTTTAATAATCAATAGGTCTTGAGTTTTTTTTTGTAATGAATAACAGTTATGATCATTCGACTGTTTTTAAAAGTTTTATGTGTGTTGATTGTTTATATTGTTGTTGAATGTTAAACCAATTAAAGTGATATGTTATATAAGTTACTTGTCAATTTGATCATATTTTATCATATAAACAAAATTTTTTTTTTGTCGAACATTATATAAACTAGTCTTCTATTGTATTTGTTTATAAATATAACTATTTACTATGTTTGTGTATATTTACTAAAGCTTGTTCAAATTTGAAAGATTTGTTGAAGTGGGAAATTTTTGTAGTTTTTTTTTTGTATATCACTCGATTTAATTTTGTTTGTATTGAATGGTATCATATGTCTAATGTAAACTAAATAATATATGAAGTGAATGTGATGTAGCGAGCTAAACCAATCATGGATTCAACCAACTAAACATTCCTTTATATATCAACCAACTGAACAGGTTTTGTTTATACACAAATTTTTGTAATGTGTTTTTTGGTATTGACAATCCAAGAATTGAATTTACACTGAAAATGTTGGTTATGGATGTGAGATCGGTTTGATTTCCATGATGACCTTTTAAGGTTCGTGTATTTTATTGGTTATAATAGTGTCTTGATTTGCATGATGACTGGTTAAGCAACCGAACCGTAGTAATTTAATCGATACAATGTTTAATTTTTTTTTGGGAATTCGGCCAAAAAAAGCTTCAACTTTACATGAATTGCCAAAACAAATACGAACATATTGGCTGGCCAAAAAAACACTGAACTATCTTTGACTTTTAAATTTTAATCAGTAAGTTATTGCTGACTCGCCAATTAAACACGCCGTTAGTAAACTTGACAGAATGATTGAATGACGTTTGCTAAGGTCGTTAAGTAAAACGCTGTCGTTTTGAGATGGGATGAAACGACATCGTTTTACCTATTTTTATTATCAAAAACATGTTGATCGCTTGAGTCGAACTTGAGAACTCATGGCCAAATTACGAGGTTTCTTGCCACTGTGCTAATGGCACTTTTAAGGAAATCTCTAACATGTTTTCTTTTATTGAGTATCAAAAAATCTAAATTCTTTTTTTAAAATTCCAAAAGATCTTATAAATTAAAGAAAATTCTGAAAAAGTAAAATCAAAATTGAAATTACAAATAATTTTTTTTTGTTTAAAAAATCAAAACATTTAAAATTTCAAAAAATCTAAAATAATTCAAATAAATGCAACGAATTAAATTTAATGATTAAAAAACTTGAAACCTATTTTTATATAAATTAATGTATGTAAATAAAATAAAAAATTATATTTATCATACTATAGATTTTAGTATGACTAATGTATTTAAGATAAAATAGACAAATGATAATTAAGATAAAATAAACAAATGATATTATCACAAATTGTTTTGCTAAAATAGGATATTGAATGAACATACAAAAAATAAAGATTTTATATATTACAAGATAATAATTAAATGAAAACATTTGTAATTTTGGTGTATGTTCGTTTGTTATCATATCTTAGCAACAATTTTTTAGGTTTTAGAAAACCAAAATTGTACAAAACATATAGTGTGATAAATATCATTTTGTATTTTATCTCAAATATATTAATTTAAAAACAAAAACGTCCAAAATTAAAAATTAAAAATCTAAAAGTTCAAATTCAAAAATAAAAATTAATGGTTAAAATAATTTGAAAACTCTTATATAAATGAATGCATGTAAGATAATATACAAAATTATATTTATCACACTATATTTTCATATGATTAATGTATTTAAGATAAAATATACAAATGATCTTAGATACTTTAATTTTATAAAAAAAATATTTTAAAAATATTTTAATCATTAGTTTTTCTCATCTTTTAATCATTAGTTTTTCAGCATTTTTAGATTTCTTAGATTTTTATGATTTTTAATAAATTTTAGCGAAAATATTTTATTTGTAATTTAATTTTTAATTTTAATATTTTCAGAATTTCTATTGATTTTTGAATTTTGTAAAATTTTAAGGTTTTTAAAGATTTTTTGGATACTCAATAAAAGAAAATATGTTAGAGATTTCATCAGAAGTGTTGTTAGCTCAGTGGCAAAAGACTATGTTGTTTGGCTTTGAGTTCTTGAGTTCGAGTCCTCAGATAGACATATTTTTCGTTTTAAAAGCACACACAAAACGACGTCGTTTCACTTAACGTTGATATTTAACGTTAAAATAACGGCATCTACACGGTAAGATCACGGTGTGCTAAAATGGCGAGTCAATGATAAGTTCTCAAATAAAATTAAAAAGTCAAAGAAAGTACAATATTTTTTTGGTCAACTTCGAGTTCAGGTTTTATTTGGCAATTCGTGCAAAGTTTATGTTTTTTTTGGTCGAATTCTCATTTTTTTTTTATATTTTTAGTGTTGATTTGTTACTATAGAGTATAGACTATGGAGTGAGAGTTAGTGTGCGACATATTAGTATTTTTAAGGGTTTGTTAAATGACAAAAATGCCAATTAATAAAGGTGTTAGAATTTGGTTAAAAGAAAATGAGATTTTGTAACACAGTTGTTTTCCAAGTGATGTCAAAAAAAGAAGAAGTTATTTTCCAAGTGTGCTTCTCTCATTCAATAGAGAAGATGTGTAAACAAGGAAAAAAATACCTCTAAATTTTTTTTATATTAAAATCAAGTTTGGACCCCATTCGAAATCACATAAACTTATAAACTTGATGGGCTGGATCCACGTTCAACTATAATATTTAAAATATTTAAAGCGCCACTGGAATAACAAAGCCCAATGATTTTTCTCAAAAGCTGACGAGAAAATCTAACATTTTCCTGGGAAGTAAATAAAAAACGGACAAAAATAGATAAGGAAAAGAAATTACAATATACGCTAGAGATTTTGAAACCGAAAACGATGAATTTCCTTTGCCCCTGTAGAAAAGTTGGTACGGACATCGAAACTGATCATAAGCTGGATTTTGCCAACTCCAATCCAAGTCCACTAACAACCATCCAAGAAAACAAGTGTTCTGTTGTCTCATGACATAACTGATAACTCCTTCCCTCTGAAACCTCTCCTCATGGGATGCACGTAAGGCTTCTCAGGGATCTTTGCGTCCAATTCTAAACAATTGTGTTTTTGCTAGCTTCAAAGTATGGACAAGCAAAGTGGCATCGCATCAGTAGCTATACATCTATAGCTATACATCTGTATCTAGAGCTTTGATTGGTTTCGCATGCTATTTTTATGACGTGAAACAACCCAGAATAAAACCAAAATTTTTGGTCACATTGGTGAGGTATAATTCAGTTAGGTCTAACATACACTTTTTTATTTAGATGTATCTCGAAATTCATTTATCACCATTATCAAAAACATGGAAGACCACGTTTCTGTCTACAAAAATCTCAAGCGTAAAACCACAGAGAAAGTTAGACACCATTTGGTATTTCAAATCCATGGTGAGAGAGAGACCCTTATTACTCGCCAAACCAAAAAAAAAAAAGCAAAAGGGAACAAAGATCTTTCCTTTCATGAGAGAGAGGAGAGAGAGATCTTTCTTCTGCCTTTCTTACAACAAATCAAAATGATCATCAAACCTTAGATAAAGTTACGGATGTCCAACGATTTCACGTCAGGCATTTCCTCGTCCTTGAATTCCTCCCTGAACAATCACAAGGTCCATAGTCGTGTGTTATAATAAAACATGTTGAAGATCAAAGACTTATAACGAGCACACAGAGAAAGACTTACTTCTTTTTCTGAGACTCCATTGCTTCAAGAGCATCACTCTTCAGCTCATCCAGCTGTGCTTTTGCAATGCTTAGCTCCAAATTCTCCTCGTACTTAGGAAGATCTTCTTTCCTGATCCCAAGCCTGTTGTTCAGATTAACGAGATGCAATTCTATTAGCTGTTTTTATGTAAAACCGGATATTTTTTTGTTCTAAGTTTAGCATTATGGGTGGTTGAAGAGTGTGTGATATTAAACCCACTTTTTGTTGCCTTTTTCGAATTCTGCAACCAAAAGATCCATTCCTTTCTTGTCGCTTCTCAAGAGAGGCTTCTTGATATCCTTTTCAACTTTCTCCAAAGCCTCGAACATCATGGCCTCAGCACCAAGCTCATCAGTAAGACCCCTCCTGCAAGATACATATCACATGCACAAGAATAACTCAATCAAGACTGCTTTTAACAGCTCTCAAAAGTTCCACACAATAGCATGAAAAAGAGGAAAGAAAAAAAAAAGGATAAGATAATGCATTCAGATAACTGCTTATCAATCACATAGGTGTTTTTTTTCAATCAAATGTAAGAAGAGCAACCTGACGGGTGAGGAAAACTAAAGCAGGGGAAGGAAAGTAATTCGAAACGTACCTAGTGCGAATGTCCTTCAACTTCAACAGGTAAGCACGAGCGTCAGGGATCTCTTTAGTCTCGTTCTCAATATCATATTTAATGCGTTGGGATTCGGAGAACATGTCTGCCCTGCATACAAAGGAACCGCATAACAAGCAAAACAAATTAGCAACAACACAACCGAGTAAAATAACAAAACATCTAGGAAAGGGTAAGAAGAGGCGGCATACTTTTGCCTGATAGTCTTCATGACATTTGCGTACTGTTTAACCGCAGCAGGGTCCTCTGGAGCAAGGGTGATCTTTTCCTTACGGAGAATATCAACTGCAGCTTGGAACTTGTTCTTGATCTCCGTAAAGACACCCTTCAACATCTCTGTCAAGAAAGTGTAAAACTTTAGTCCATGATTGTAAAATACTCTCAATTCACACCGCTCCAAACACGCACTACAGATTTAATTAACACAGCGAAATAAAGGTAAAGAGCCAATTCAACTTCTTCAACAACACTCCTAGGCGATCATGGTGGCCTCGGTTTCTCGAGATTATATCCTATTGACCAAAAAGTAGTCTTTTTTAAGAACAATACTCAGTTCTCAAACATAGAGTTTGAGATTTTCTCAACTAAACTCAAAAACTAAACAAAAGAAAGCAAACAGAGGACCAGAAGCAACAAATTCAACTAAGCGAGTTAGAAAAAAAAGGGGAATCATAATGTTTTTACACGAAATTAGAAATGAGAGAAATGAAATTAGATGACACGAACCATCTCCTTTAAAAGTAGGACGAGCAGCTTCTTTTGCAAAAGCGCGGACTGGAATAGCATGGTGCTGCTGCAAAACGCCCAGACTTCCTTGTAGCTGCATAACGATAGTAAGAGATAAGTTTGCAGCGAATCAATGATATCAGAAATGTATGGCTTCCCATTTGAAACAATTCATTCCGAAATGTATTACACAAATCAACAAAGAGTAGCAAGAAGATCGATTCGATTCAAAGGAAACTCTCCGATCGAGATTTTTCCAGAAGATATAACAACAAAATTGACGACGACATCTCTACCTAAGATGTGATTCAGCGATAGATACAAATCATCAACCCACCACAGCACATGAAACACAGATACCGGAAGAATGAAACAGACCGAAGAAGAAGAAGATTAAAACAATCTAAGATTTAGAAGAATCGAGCGGAGGGAGAGAGAGAGTAAGTAAACCTGCTTAGATCTGGAGAGGAAACGAGAAGCGTATGCCATTTTTTTCAAATCGAATCTCTTTGTTGAAATTAGGGTTTGTGCTGCTGCTGTTGTTGAGATCCCAATCTCTCTCTCTCTCACCGGAAGTAACACAAGGCACTTGTGGAAGGGGTGATAAAGCTAAGTTTTTATTTCAGGCAGACTCCTGCTTCATTGTACACCGTAGATTACTGATCAACGGTTCAGATTTGCCCGAGTGTATGCTTAGAATTTTTTTACTACTGTAATACTTTTGAGATAAACATGTTCTGAACAACATATTCTGATGTGAGATCAGACTGGGCTCTTATCACATCCTGGATATCCACATGATTTTGGCCCAATAAGGAGGGATTAGGTTTCCATCAAACTTGGATCTTCTGGCCAACAATAGGCGTTGACCTAAAAGGGCTTCGGCAGAGAACAAGAAGTTTATGAGTTTTTGATATGTGTGGGGAACTGAACAAGCGTGGAGGCTTGTCATAGTTTCTATTTACATTTAATATGATTATTGAGCAGTATTAGAATGTGCAGTTTGTGCGATGCATGATCTCTTTTTTTTGTTAGATATCTCATTAAGTGAGTTATTAGATTCTATTTTGTATGATCAACATGTAATTCTTTATTCATTTTTTTTCCTTTCAATATAAGTGTAGTTAAATAACCAAAGGTTTAGAAAGTTATAATTAAGCAACTTGACATCTCCGTAGCTCATGAGAGAGAGAGAAAGAGATTGATTGACTGACTATAAACCACCAACAACCAAAGTGTGTTTTCCTTTTAAATGCCGAACATGAACGTTGGCTTAAGAAGAAAAAAAAATTCAACGAACACATATATATAGGTCGAAAAATACCAAATGATTTGTACTGTATGAATGTAATTAACACAAACTTGAAACATAAATTAAAAAAAGACTACTTGAATCACAACACTCAGGTCGTTGCAGGTATCAGCTTTTCGTTAATAAACCTCGGTAGCTGATGTAAACCGACGTATAGTTTAAAAAAAAGACCGAACACATAAGAGTTTGGAACAGATATTATTGATCAGATATGTTAAGTATGATTCAGCAAGAACAACGTCTTGGCTGCTCCTCGTGAATGTCTGCAAAAGATTCAGAAATAACTGGGATATATCTGCAAAATTCAAAGACAAAATAATCAAAAATGTAACCTTAGAATAAAAAGATGTGTCTATGAATCAAAGTTGATATAGAAACTCACATGTTTTGTTTAAATTCACTAGAAAGAGTTTTGTGTGAAACACCCCGAAAAGCTTCATCCACATTAACATCTTCCTTTGCAGAGGTTTCATAGTACGGTATGTTTCCCTTTGAACCACACCATTCGATGGCTCTCTTATCTGCAACCTGCATAAGTAAAATTATGGTTTCTCATGGGGTCTTAAGAGGAGATTCATCAAGAATATATCGTCTTACAACTCGGCTGTTTCCGCCATCTACATCGGTTTTGTTCCCAATCAAAACAAAAGGAAACTTTTCAGGTTCCACAGGATTTGCCTGGAAAACATCGGTAAACAGAATCGAATTGAGCAGAAAATTTATACACAATAAATGTAACTTCTGACGCAAGAAACGATTGATTAGGGCAAAAACCTGTTTGAGGAACTCCATGTGCCAAGTATTGAGCGTTTCAAAAGATTTGAGATCGTTCACATCGTAGACAAGAACACAACAATCAGCACCTCGATAGAAAGCGGCTCCTAGACTGTGAAATCTCTCTTGTCCGGCCGTATCCCATATCTAAAAAAAATCAGAGTTTCATAAGATTTTCTGCATCGAAAAATGTTTAACTTGTGAAACACGGATGATTATAATTTTACTTGTAAAGTGACAGATTTATCTTCAATATGAAGCTCCTTGGTTACAAAATCTGCTCCGATCGTGGCCTTATACTGCCGGTTAAACTTCTTGTACACGTATCTTAAGTCATAAATTAAGGCTTCTTACAAGTTACAAACACCGTATAAGCATAGATCTAACTTACAGCTTGAGCATAAATCAAACCGAATATTTAAGAGAACTCAGACCAGTTTAGAAGTTTTAGAGGTAAGATCTAAAGAGGATACTGGTTCATCAGTGAAGTTTTGCCTACCCTGCGTAAATAAAGATTCAGGAAAAGAGAGAAATCATGAAAATCTTGAAGAAAAGTCTTGAAAAATTGTTACCCGCTATCTCCAAGGACAATGGCCTTAAGCAATGTTCTGTTCTTCAAAGACTCCATTGCCAAGAAGCTCAAGATTCTTCTTTCTTTGGTCTGCTGGAAAAGCTTCTTTTATGGTTTTTGGACAGAGACAAAGACGAAGTCTAGGTCTTTATGAATCTTTCTTCTTCTGTCTTGGAAAAACAAAGAAAATAAGAAAAAGGGTTCTTTATCACGTGAAATAATATTGGTTGATGTGAAGATAAGTCATGTGAATCCTTTACCAACTAAAAGAAAATAGTTAGGCCAAGCCAGCGAATACGAATCCGAATCCGAATCTAAAAACCAAGTCTTTCCCCCAATTCAATCATTATGAAATAAGTATAAGTTTTTGGTCTTTTAAATAGTTTAGTTTACAGATAATAAACGACAAAAGTAAACCATACAATTTACAGGAAAACTGAGATGTCTTCTTCTGAACAATTCATTAAATTCCCTATATTGAGTCGCCAATTCATTAGTAACCGGCTCATGGTCGGCAAAGTATTATATTTTGAGGGTATTTTTTTTCTCACATGAATTAGAAGTCAATGGTTACATGTATGAAGTTGTGCACGTTCGCTACTTTACAATATTTAAAAGGTGAAGCAGCCCAATATCTATTCTTAAACCCAGAAAATGAAACATATAGCTATATGAATTTTAAAACATTATAACATGTAACCATTTGCGTCAAAGTTAATTTAATGTATGCCCGTGTTTTAAACATTGGTGGAAACTAGATTTTGACCCGTGTATCCGCACGGATGTTTACTTTCTCTTTTAAATAAATATATATATTTGTTGTAAGCAATGTTTTGAAACCCGATCCGGATCCACGTTGAACCGGTAAATCCGGTGACCCAAGATAAATTCGGTTTGATTTTGTGAAAAAATCAGAATGTAAAAACCCAATAAAATCCGCAAAAAACCACTAACTCGGAACCTGGTACCGGTTGAACCACTGGTTTAACCAATATATAATTTTTTTTTTAGTTTTTAATTATGTTTAAGAATCGGTTTTATATATATTCTAAATTCTTCTAAACATTGGTCGACCAATGTTATATTATTATTTTGTATTAAATGTTATTTTGTTTTTTATAAATATAATATAATATTACACATATTATTTTTTAAAATATGTTGCTATTTATTTTTCATGTCACTATTATATATCATATATGTGTCATCATATAATTAATTGTATTTTATATGTACCATCATATAAGTAATCATATAATTAATAGTATTTTATACATACCATCATATATTATATTTTAAAACTTAATGTAAAATATAAAACCATAATTTAAGTTTGTGTTTGAAATTGAGGTTTAAATTGCATTTTATATATATATATATATTTAAAATATTTTTATAATGGTTATTGGAAAATATTTTAGTAAAAATCAAAATTTTAATATATGTATGTTTTAATCAATTTTTTATATAATTTAATTGTGAATTAATATTTTGATATGTATATAGAGTTTAAATTTTGTTTTATGATTATTCTAGACAAAACATGTTAGATTGTATCATTTTCGTATATATTAAATATGTCCCAGATATATAGTCTCTCATAATATAATGAACTTTCAATTTTTCTTAATAACATAAGCCCATTACTTTTTTTTTTTAATATACTGCTATATATATGTTTCCAAACAACATAAATATTCCTTTTTTTACTGCTATTCCTGTTTTTCAAACAAATCTAAAATATACTTCTACTTTAATAAGATAGATATATAATAACATATTGCAACTTGAAACCATAGATTTTCAACATTTTCATATTAAGATTCAGAAATACTATTAAGGAACTGTCTTCATATTAATATTGACAAAAACGAAATTGTAAATGTATTCTCTCCGTTTGTTCACAAGTTCAATGGAAGGTTGTTCATAACTCATTTGCATAATTTTATTAGGATCAGTTTTGAAAATTTCAGGTTTTTTTTATGACAAACAAAGACGGACACACGGATCACGGAGTGGGAGAACTGTCTCAGTTTCTATGTGGTAGATGATCTAGTGATATAAGATATCGAGCAGATTGAGGTTGCCTTCTGATCTCTTTGGTAGTTGTTTACATGACAGAACATGCAGCTGCCAAATCATAATACTGTAGTTGTTTCTATATGATTTGTTTTAGGGAAATTAAGCCAATTAACCATACAAAAACATAAATTCACTAAATATCTAAAATCTCTCCTTCACTCCAACTTTTTTTCTACAAATCTAATTTATATATTTTTTTGGTTATTTGGCAAATAAGCCTTTGTTTTATGTAACATTTATAGGTACTTAATAGAAACGTTGTACAACGATCCGGTACATACATAAGAGTAACAAAATTTTGTATGCGAGACCCATTACGAAATCCATTATCCAAATGGGAGTTTGAAATGAGTGAGATTCCTTTAATACAACCATGCGGCATATTACGTGTAACATCAAAAATTTTATCTGACTCAGGTGAGACAAATGAATGGTGCTTTCCTAGGGGTTGTGAATTGTGACAGTGGTACTTTCCATGCTTAGTAAAAATTCAGGTAGGTGCATATTCGGTGTTAAACAGGTCTTCAAATTCATGCATTTTTCAGCTCATCCATCCTTACGAGTCTGACATTAGTAAAACTACTAACTAAAAGGGTATGTCACATGTACAAATTAGTTAAAAATATACAAAAAGTACAATCATACCTCTCATACAAAATGATTTCCATCACACCACTCCAATTTAGTACATTATAAAACCAATACAACAATGTATATGCGAATACATGTGATGCGTGATTATAATGATGCTATATACTATATTCACATCTATATTCACAAACTTATAAGTAAAGTCATGGAGCGGAATGTGAATAACTATAAGTATGTGTCTGAAAAGACAAAGTGTTGAGAGAGGTAAGATCAAAGTCGTCTAAATCACAATAAACCACAGAAGGGCTTGGGTGGTTATGTCTCCCTTCATAGGTTGTCAACACATATTCTGGATTGCTCGTATCTCTCTCGATCTTCTTCTTAACGATGCAATTGGGATTCGAACACTTGTGATAATGCCTGTTTGAGATAATTAACAGCAATCATTTAGTATAACTCTGTAAGATTCTCTATAATTTGTAGTGTAGTGTTTTGTTTTATGATCAATTATATAAAGCACATACTGTGTTAATAAAAAATGTTAGCATAAAAATAACAATACTAGATTTTGACCCGCGCTTAAAAAACGCAGGTGTTTTTGGATAACAATTTTTTTTAATATAAAGTAATATTTTTGAGATTATTGTAAATTATTATGTTACAAACTCATATTATATCGAAGAAAAAAATTTGCTTAAATTATATAATTTATAAATTAGTTTATTTGAAAGGTACACTCTTATCTAATTTTTTCTTAGGCTTCGGATTTTATTGGACCTGAAAAAACAAACCGAAATAGACCTAGAAATATAGGTGCAGTTTGGATATGAGTCCTGGGTAAAGTATCTATTCGGTATCTTTTTGTACCTGCGAATCTCTGTTTGAGTTTGGGTCCTACCCGAGACTCGATCGAGTAACCAAAGTACCTAAGATGTTTTGTATATATTATGTATGTTTTGGTATTTCATATATGTTTTCGGCATTACAGATATTTTTAAATTTCTGGTTCGGATTTTCGGTTATAGTTTGGAGTTTTGGATAAAATATCACATTTTTTAAAAAAATATATTTTGGATTGTCAAAATTTTAGGTATTTTCGGTTCTTCGGTTTAGGTTTACGGGTAAAATTTTGGATCTTTTGAGTCTATGAATACTTTTTTAGGTATTTATTTGAATTTCTTGTAATTTTGTGTTTCAAGTCTTTAATTTTGTGTTTCAGGTATTTTGTATCTTTTTAGATCCTAAATACCCAAACCAATCCAGACCTATTACATACCCAAAAATTAAAGTTATTTTACAGATATTTGAATTATGAATCTGAACCAATACAGAACTGAAAAGAACCGATCCTAACTCAAACCGAAGATTTTAAAATATCTAATTATATCCAAATATTTAAGATCTGAAAAACTCAGATCCGCAGATCCGAACATGAACTTTATGTTTTGAAACATTTTATCTCCTTCGATGTAAAGTAGAAATATTAAAGGATGTTGGTATAACGAAACTAACATATGAAACATCTGATATATTTTAAATCAAATGTTCTAAAAATCACGAGCTTTTTTTCGACTAAAAGTGAAGAGTTTAAATAAAATGTCTTAAAAGTCAAGATATCTTGTACATTAGTTTGATTGAAATAAATGTGGGTTGGTAAAATGTAAAAGAATAATAATTGTCGTTATAATAATTGTTGGCAATCGTGGGTTATTAATTAAAATGTAATAAGTTTTAAGTTGTTGCTATAATAAAGGCATGTTATAATATTTGACTCTATATGGTAGATTAACTTAAATGAATAGGTGCACCAACATTTTGTAAGTAGATTTTTTAGGACTCCTTCCCTTTTAATAGTATAGATTGTGGATTATATGTACACTTGAAATCAAAGATAGCATATAAAAAAAGAACTTAACTTTGATATTCTCAAGTGCTAATTGTTTTTTTTTTTTGTCAAAGGTGTTAATTGTTATAAGCTTAGATCACAACTTGTGAGGAGTGGACATCAGATTTGAGCATATAAACATTTTCAGTTAACAGGATTGATCCTTGAGAAGTTAATTAGTTTGTATTAAGTACAGGTATTATATATATGCCTTACATATTGTAATTGTATATATAGGACAGATGGTCCACATGAAAACATAACACCAACACATACCAATTTATATATAAAACATATAGTGATCAAGTTGTGGACTAAACTTTAAATATAAAGAGTTGATCAAAAAAAAAACTTTAAATATAAAGCATTTACGAGCCAGTTAATAATTATAACTAGCTATGAATCATTATGCATCCTAAAAAAAGTTGGAACCAATGATTTACCTCGGAAATGGACTACCCCTTATTGGTTTCTTGCCGTATTTCCTCCATTTGTATCCGTCATCTAAAGGAATTTCTTCAATTGACTTCGTTTTAAACACGTGAATAACCTGATCATCTTTATGTCTTTTCCTCTTCTTGCTCTCATCTTTGTCTCCTCTGCATAAAATTGTCGTGGTTTGAAATATACCACTGTTATTATAACATTCATGAACAACAAACTAGTATATCCTAAAATGTAGGATATAAAGTTGACTTACATTTCAAGGCTAATAGGTGAGGTAGCCAAGTTTGTCTGAAGCGGGCTTGTGACTTCTGTGGTCAGTAATATCTCTGATGAAGTCCAACTCAAAGTGGGCGAGTGATCCCCGAGGCTGATTCCTTCCATGATCATCTGAAAAGCGTCATCATCGTAATCATCGAATTTGAAAGTTTCACCGAAATCTGTGAAACTAGGTTTAATGTTTGAAGGGTAGATCATTTTCAAAAATCTCTGTTGTCCAAAAATGTTGTATAGTGTTGTTTGCGCTGTCGAAGCTAAGAGGAGAGGGATCTTGTTAAGCAGATGTACTATTTATATATACATCAAGATCAAGGAAAAAATATCACTAAAGTCTAATTGCGTTTAAATAAGTGATAAAATAACTTTTATAGTTACTTTAATGCGTAGATTCAACGAACCTTCTTGAATGGAATAGTTATAACAACAAGTAATTTTTTATTATTATCCTTTTACACACAAATTCGTAATATTTGATTCATAATTAACAGAGCTTTACCTGCATCATGAAAGCCAAACTACATGTAGCAAATTGTCGTGAAGTTTATTAACTTCGTAGTTGACAATTTGTTATAGTCATGTTTTGTTGACTGCGTCAAAACTAGTATATATGGACTCTATGATGCTAACTGAAGATATCAATCCAAAGTTTGAGATCACGTCTCGTGAGTTTTTCGAACTTTGGCCAACTCAAAATAGTGGCAACCGTTGTGTTATTATGACCATCGAAAAATGATAGTATTTAATAAGATATCTTTTAGAGATTTTAACTTTCACAGATCTTATGCTTATAGGGCAAGTAGTTCCATTATATCTTATTTTATTTATTGTAAGCATAGCCTTATAGGGCAAGTAGTCGTTTAAATCTATTTTTAATTATGGTCAAGCACCAACCTTTGCATGCGTCGCCAAAGTAATATATAATCAACACCAATCACATTTTAAAGAATATTAATTACTAAATTGTTACCATCACTGATAATTTTGCTCTTTTTAGCCATTGGTTAACTATACAACTATCCTTTAACTAAAATCTCTTTCTTATTAATCAAGGAGCATTTTGAAAGAATAACCTTAAAAGTGTAAGTTATTTACATGACTGCCATGCTGACATGGCAGCACCATATTCAGTCTCAGTCCATATATAAAAATAGTCTTGCTTCACTAGAGAAATTACAAAGAAATGCCATTGTGGTTCAACATCAAAAAATGCACATCAAACGCATTTGCCATATATAGTTCCGCATATAGTTATCGTCGCATATAGTTATGGTCGATTCAATAGGTTTCGTTCCACCGGTGACTATATTAATTAGAGACGTTCATATATTGAAATATAAAGAACGCTACAACATGTCGTGTGTTTATATGATATAATCACTACACCTATCAATGTAACATTATTGACAGAATAATATAATAAAATTACGGATTTTAACTATAGAGAGACTATCTCACATTATCTTTTATCTTTTTAAAGAATTATCTTATGTTTTTTTTATATATTAGGTAAGACTAATAGTCTACTGCATGCTCAACTATCCAATTTAATATTAAAATGTTAACTATATATTCATGGTCTTATAATATTGTTCTTTGCCTGCAAAAAAAAACATGTGTATGCTTTTTGAGAAAAAAAAATTGAAAAACATGTATATGCTTTAAGCATGGAGTGTTACGATTTCTCTTAATATTATAAGACCATGAATCTATAGTTTCATTTACATTATTATAGTATAAATGAAAAAAAGCTGTATAGTAAGGTTTTTTAACATTGTTTCGCAGGTTCGAGTCAATTATTGTCGGAAAACTATACCGAATCAAAAAATTGGTTTATTAGTCCATTAAAGTACAAAGATTTCGGAAATAACGAATAAATGAATAGAGTCAAAAAACGTGCCTTATACGTGTGTTATTAATTTAGTCATTCTTGCCGTATTTAGATTTAGGAAAGTAATAATTACATGATTTTTACTACAAAATCATTTCTAGAGCGTTTATACACGTATTTGGCAATGATAATTACATGATTTGTACTACAAAATCATTTCTAGAGCGTTTACACGTATTTGGCAATGCAATGGTATATATAGTATTACCTATTATCATGTCAATTACGTATACATAATTGCGTGAATTAATTGTAATTACACCTAAATTAGTGTATGATTCGAAGAAGTGATTGCCAAGCAAAATATATGATCATAATTGTCAAATAGTGTGCATTATTTGAATAGATTGGTCCATTTACTATCTGACGCCTATATAAGATAACAAATATTAGTCTATTTGATCATTCATTCAATCCTAAATCTACTTATTCTCTATGGCTGCAATGAATCTTATCTCCCAGCTGAAGCCTTTCAAGAACATGTGGAAGGTTCAAGTCAAAATAATCCGCCTTTGGAAACAATATTCGGCAACGGGTGGTGAGACTATCGAAATGGTGTTTGTCAATGCTAGAGTCAGTTGGAAAGTGAAAGCAAGTTTTATTTATATTTAAAATAGTATTTGCATATCTCGACATGTTTCTTATTAGTACTGTTTATTTTGATTTAGAGGGACAAGATTGCTGGAACCGTGAAAAAGTAACTGCTGGGAGCAATTCGATCGTGTGCTGCAGGAGGGTGAGACAAAAGTGCTAATCAGTTTGTTTGGGTTTTTAGCATAACTGAGATCCAATGATTATTTAAGCAATTCATCAGTATATTATTTATGTCAGTATCATATTTATTATTTCATATATCCTGGTCCATATCAAGATAATAAATGAATATATAATTCACAACCCAAGTCATTATATATATAGTTAAAACGTCATTATATATATGTAATACATGTACTGTATATGATTAAAATTTAAATATTTTACGTTATATATATAATGTTTAATAATATAAATCCTTTTCCTTATTAAAGGGAAGCAATTTGGAAAAATAACTTTAATTTAATACTCCCTCGGTTTCTAAAATATGCATATTTTAGATTTTTCACACTTATTAAGAAAAACATAAAATTTTAATTACCAATGCATTGTTTTTCTTAATTAACAATTCCCATAATTTTAAACCAATAAGATTTTAGTAAATATAATTATATTTTTGGAAATATACAATTTTCATTAATTAATGTATTGAAAATGTAAAAATGTATCTTTCTGAAACAAAAGTTTTTCTAAAACATGGATCTTTTAGAAACGGAGGAGTACTTTGTTTACAATTAGTGCCATTGATCTAACTTATTTTAAACTATTCACATTCATAACATAAAACTAGATATTTGATACATTATTTGATTTTCTGTAAAATTTAAAACTAATACAATTTTATTATATGTGGTGGGTTCATTTTAATAACATGTACTTTATGTAATGTAACCAAGACAAACAAATATTATTATAACTTATAACGTTCAGTATAAAATGAATTTACATAATATGAAAAAATAACTATCATTTCTTTCTGAAAAATAAATACATTTTAAATTCTATTTGTGAAAAAGTCTATTCTCAAACTGTGTAAATATACTTTTAGAAATATAATTTTCTCTATTTATAATCTTTATAAGTATCTACAAAACAAAATATGAGCTATCATAATTTAATTTTATTCATAGTTAGCAGGATAATATGTGTAATTTAAATTTAATGATTAATTCTGTCATAAGTTATGACTTATGATAACTTATATGTAAATATATCTTCTTTGAAAAATTAGTTTAAATTTATAGTTACATAACGTTTTTTAATATATTGTCTTTATTTATTGCAGAACCTAAATTAATGCCATATATATACCATATTAAAAATTCGAGTGGCGCACAATTATTACTTCTTCATGATTTTTTGTATGGATAATCAATACACCATCACAGAATTAATCTATATTAGTGACGAATGAAATTAAAATTATATTTAGTGCTGAGTTAAAATTATACTAAAAATTAGTTTAAGTCAATCATTTTAGAAGGTATATTAATAACATGTTTTGTTGTTCCACCAGTTATTATGACTAATAATCAAAATATTTTGTTTATTATATATCGTAAAATCAAAATTAAAAAAATAACAATTTTAAAATTTTTCTCATCCTGCGCAAGGCGCAGGTCTCTATCTAGTTTTAAATTATAGTAATCTCTTTAAAAGCTTGTCAATGTGTAAAGTGCGACTTTCAACATTTTGAATTTATAATACAAATTTTGGATTGATATATTCAAGCAAACCAATGTCGATCGAGCCGTAATAGTTGCAACATATCTTATTGCATGTTGAGATTTTAAGGGTAGATTACTCACTAGTTACTTCGTCGCCCCTTTTTTTTTAACATGGTCTGACGCAAATGACGTCAGAGATATGACGTTCATCGGCTTACGTCGCCTCATTTTTCCGTTTGCCGGGGCCGAATTAACTAATTTTAAGTAAGATTATTTAAAATACTAATACGGAATCTGTCGTTGATAGGCGGAGTTGTGAAGGCACATGATCGATCAAACGATGCTCGTGATCGCCACGTAGAAAGCCTCCTTTTTGGGATCCACATAACAGCATATTCCTCGTCTGTGATCTTTGTCCGAGAAACTTACACGCGAGATAGCCTTTAGTCAAAAAAAAACTTATACCCGAGAGAGATTTGGCTGCTTATTAAATAAAATAAACGTACTTAAACCTCTGTCTCAAGTCTAATTACCTTACCATCAATTTAAGGTTGGGCATTCGAGAACAATCGGGTTTCAGTTCAGTTTCAGTTGGGTTTGGGGTTTAATCGAATTCCGGTTTTAAGGTTTATAAGTTTCAGCCTCATTCGAATATTATAAAAGTTCGGGTTCAGATTTGGTTCGGGTTTAGTAACATTTTCAAAAACCGGTTGAAACCAACATAATATTGTTTCAGATCTTAATCGGGTTTAGTTCCAAAATACTGTTTTGCACTTAGTTAAACAAAAAAAAAACAAATAAAGATCCAGTGAAACAAATAACAAAATCAAAAAAATTGAAAAGAATAATGACAATTTCTCTTGTCACGATTCCTTTTGATTCTATTGAATGATAAGTGAAATTAGAGAGTCAATACAATGAAATTAGAGAACAAAACTCAGAAATTATGTGTAAACACATCATATTCGATAAACGCGAAGAGAAAAACACATTGAACCCGATAAACACGACTATAGAGAAGAAAAATGAGCACTAAATATAAAAATATATTAAACTAAATATTTGTGATCTTTTATTTTTAAGTTTTCTGATATACATTTGGATTCAGGTTCGGATAAAACTCATAACCCGAAATACCATAAAGTGATAAAACAAGTCTCATTTGGATTTATGTCGCATTTGATTCGGTTCGGATTCATTTTTATCGGACCGACTTCGGTTCAGATTTTTGGATTCAGTTTTTGCCTACCCCTAACTATAGTTGATTAAAATAATCATCCCTATTTTTCTCTTAAACTATGGTTGAATTATTAAATATCTCAAAGGGTTGAACCAATTCTTTGTGTTTTAAAAATATCCATGTTGGACGTAGTCACGTTGACTCATTCGCTTAAAGTTTGAAATCCATATCTATCAAGTGCTGATTCTGAAGAGTGTTTTTTTTTTTGCAATTTATTAGCTATACAATACTCTTGATATACTATAATTATCAGTATATCTAAATTGATATGAAACGTTCTGAAATGTATATATATATATAAATCAGTGTTCATAGTTTTGTCTAGATCAAAACATTCAATACCAAGTATTATATATGTGGTTCTTCGATTAAACAAAATATCCAAATTATTATATAAAGCAAATATTAAGTTATAACATTTTAATTTGTTTAAATTATTAAACCCACCAATATTACAAAATACTACATGGTTAGCAAAATTGATATCGGATTATTTTTAAACACACTATCTTTAAAATATCTAAAGTATTTAAACAGTATAGATTTTTGGTTGTTGAACCGATTTTTTAGGTAATATATTCCCATGAATTTTTTATCTATTTTTTTTTTTACGAAATAGGGATCTAAAGGGGTGGAAAACTATGAAATGTGCCACTAAAATTTAAACAGACTATCTTTAAAAAATCTAAACAGAAATAATGAAATATTCTGAAACCTATTTTTTCTTTAAATATCTAACAAACAATTTTTTCCAAATAAGATATTTACAACTAATATTATAGTTTCACCCGAAAAACATTTATATATATTGGTTTTTGAATCGATTTTGTAGGAAATATACAAGAAATAAATAAGATTGATTTTATGAGATCATGGAGAATTGTGGTTATCATGAATTATTATCTTTGATATTAGACATGGGCATTCCGATCTTCAGGTTGGGTTCGGGTCGGATCTTGTCGGGTCCAGATTCTTCGGATTTTAGAAATTTTGATCTAATAGGGTAGTTAGAATTTTTCAGTTTGGGTTTGGTTCGGGTCCTATGTCCGGATTGGTTCGGATCTTAAATATTTGGACCCAATAGGGTAATTAGAATTTATTGATTCAAATTCGATTCGGATCATGTCGGTTTTGGATCGTTTCAGGGATGAAACGAAATTTAATTTTGAACATTATTTTAGAATTTTGATTTAAATATCCATAAATTAGTTATTTTGTGGGATAGTTACTTGTGCTTTAATTTGGTCTTATTGTATTTTAATTAGAGTTCGGACTTCAAGTGTTGAATTCGATGCTCTTGATTGCAGTTTTAGTTGATATTTTTAAGGAATTACTGATTCCAAATATCCTATATCAGAAAATGTTGAATTTGGTCAACAAAAACAGCTAATATAAATAAGTCACGCTACTACTTTGAACCAACACTCAAATGGGTTATAAGATAGCAAAGACCCATCATTTTCTAAAGTTTAAAACCAGTTAAAATCGGATATTTCGGATATCCCATCGGATTTCGGATTCGGGTCAGGTGTAAGACCCGTAGGTCCTCTACAACAAAATTCAATGGAATAAAACGGCATAACTAAAACCCAACCCGAACTTTTTTTTGGATTGGTTCCGGTTTGGGTAAAATGCCCAAGACCCAAAAATCGAACCCAACACTTGAAGTGGGTTATATACAGTCAAGAGAATCGAAGTCGGATATAACACTTCTATTCATTCCAAAGTGATTGTGGATCACTTTTTGGATGAATAGAAGTGTTACATCTGTTTTTATCTTAAAAATATGATAGGTTTGGAAATATTGCAGAAATATATTCATTTAAGCATGTATTTTTGTGGAGCCACAGCGCAAAATTGTTGACTATGCAACTTCCATTAGTTGAGAGAATCAAAACTCGCATTAGTTCTTGGACAGCTAGGCAACTTCACTTGCAGTCCAACTGCTATTAAGCAGCTCACTAATCTATATATAGCCTTATTAATTTTTGGATGTCAACCTTCCTAAACGTTGCATCACATCAATGGATGAGCTATATTCCATTTTCTTGTGGTCTAGCCCATCTTCAAACCCCCACAAAGCTAAGATTATCTGGAAGATATCTGCAAACGGAAGAAGAAGAGAGGTTTAGTCTAGACAACGTATGAAACGTGGTAGACCAATAGGTTCCAAAGATAAGAATCCTCGGAAACAAAGGAAAGATGCAGAAAATGAAAACAAATCCGAGGTCGAGGAAACCACAGACATGGTCATAAGGCCGGCCGGCTCTAAGGTACCAAACAGTGAGGTTTGGGACGCCAAGCTTCAGGGTACTAATGGTCCTGATAATAATGAGATTGTAATCGATTATATCATGTCTGGAACACATTGGAACAGAAAAGATGTCGACATAGATGATTTATTTGCATACAAGGTAGCACTTAAATTTATGGATATAAACGAGGATCATGAACCCACGTCAATATAAGAGTGTGCACTCGTAGATCAGATTGGATTAAATAAAAAGCGTGGAGTTAAATAGTCTAAAGAAAAGAGGCATATGACGCCATATGATATTAAAACCAGTGGAATATAAATGGGTCTTTGTGAGGAAGATAAATGAAAAGGAGAAATCATGAGAAATAAAAACATAATCACGTGGTCCAGTTGTCACGTGGTCTAGTTGTCT
The DNA here is from genome assembly GCA_016432835.1 of Brassica nigra. Classification (NCBI taxonomy): domain Eukaryota; kingdom Viridiplantae; phylum Streptophyta; class Magnoliopsida; order Brassicales; family Brassicaceae; genus Brassica; species Brassica nigra. The sequence goes on along the minus strand of CM028247.1, from coordinate 60,921,226 downwards.
ATGGTCTTACTTACAACATTCGAGCACGGCTTGTTGCACAAGGATTCTCACAGAGATCAGGAATAGATTATGAGGAGATATACTCCCATGTGGTGAATGCTACTACATTTAGATTTTAATAAGTCTGGCTATAAGAGAGAAATTGGATTTGCATACTTATATGGTCCACTGGATAATGAGATATACATGAAAGTACCAGAGGGTGTTGAGCTCAACGATAATAGAAGTTCTTAAGAACAGCATTGTATAAAGCTGAACAAATCTATTTATGGACTGAAACAAAGTGGCCACATGTGGTATAATGGACTAAGTGAATACTTAGTGAAAGAGGGCTATAAGAATGATCCAATCAGTCTGTGTATCTTCATAAAAAGAAAATTGACAACTTATGTTTATTTTATACTGACCAGTCCAAAAAGGGGCTAATTGGTTTTACTGATGCAGGTTATCTATCAGATCTCAGACAGGTTATGATTTACATAAACCATCGCAGCAACATCAGATTCGTGTGTGTGTATGTGGTTGAGATTCATAACTCAACATATCAGATCAGACTGTGGTATGGTCGACGGAAAAGAAGGTCCTGAGGCGCCAAACATCATGTACAAGGACAACGCAGCATGCATAGCTCAACTCAAAGGTGGATACATCAAAAGAGATAAGACGAAGCACATCCTGCCCAAATTCTTCTTCACTCACGAGTTGCAGAAAGCCGGAGAGGTCCAAGTGGTTCATGTGCGTTCCAGTGACAACTCAGCCGACCTGTTCACCAAGTCACTTCCAACCTCGACGTTCAAGAAACTTATACATAAGATTGGGATGCGTCGACTGAAAGACCTTCAGTGAGGTACATTTCAGGGGGAGTAATACGTGTTGTACTCTTTTTCCTCATCCATGGTTTTGTCCCATTGAGTTTTCCTGAAAAGGTTTTAATGAGGCAGCATCCAAAGCGTATTATAATCTCTGAATGGTTATGGCGTCCAAGGGGGAGTGTTATAAATTATATGGTGGACGTCCATAACCAACCCGTCCGCATAGATCATAGGCGGCCAGTTTTTTCCTTTCTGGTCGGGTCCTACTTTTTCTTTTATGTTCTGGTCTTGTTTTCTTTTCCTAGTTGGATTAGGATTTATTATCTTTTCATTTATCTACGACGGTTTATCTATTTGTAAATCTCTTATAAGGGCTCCATTATGTTATTAATAAGATAGAACTTTTCCCCTAAATTTACAACACAAAGGACTAAAAATTATATTAAAGTAAAAGATCAAGAATGATAAATACTTACCAACCAAGTACATATCAGCTTTAAGTGTGGCACTATTGGGAATATTGCCTTTTACTTGAGACTTCTGCTGCTTGAAAGCAAACTCGGTTTTCTTTGCCTTCTTCTCGCCTTTGATTTTCTTGATTCTCTCTTTACTGTCACTGCAAGAATCACCAAAACTCGTTTAGGATCATGTCTCAAAAGATGGGTACAGTTAAATGTCTTGAGCAAAGGAAAACTAACCGTAAAGCAGCTTCACTGGCTGCATCACAAACTTCAGACTTCTCTGCTTGCTTTTTGAATGACCTCCAAAGTAGTGCCATTGATGTACCTTTAGAGTATGGCCTCTTGGTTGCACGTCTCCTCTTTTTCACAGCCTCTTGATAGTTGTTTATTAGTAATGACTTATGAGTTTAATAAAGTGATGTAAAAAATCCGTAAGTTGACAATCACCGAACCAACTTTGAAAATCTTAGAAAATATCTTATCAAATCAACTATAGATTTTATTTTTATTTTTCAATCACTCAAATAACTTTAACGCTCACTTATAAATCCCACCAATATTAAAACACTCAAAGATCTCCTAAAACTCTTAATTCAATATCCCTCTTATTTTTCAAGTTTTACTAAAATCACTCAAATAACTTAAAAACTCACTTTAATCCCACCAATATTAAAACACTCAAAATCTCTTAAAATTCAATATCCCCCTCCCCAAAACAAAAAATAGAGACAATTAGATAGCCAAAAAGTAGTATCAGTTTTGTTAAAGAAATCTTGCAGAAATGGCGGTTATGCTATTTTCATTTGCATACGAAATATCAAATTTCAGTATCTAAATCCAGTTTGCACTATTAGTCAGCTCTGGTTCATATTTATTGAAAATCTCATTTTTAATAAAAGCATGTATTTGTAACCCTGATTTAGTACATAAAATACAGAAGAAGTGTGTTACCAAAATATATATTCCAACAAAATATAGTTTTCACAAAAAAAAAACAAAATTCACCTTGTTATCGGCTAATATAGCCTCAAGTGATTCAACATATACATTTTTGGACGTAAACATTCATATTTTTTACATAAACATAACAATCATTATTGGAATAGATAACTACGCCACACTACAAACCCTTGAGTTGACATTAATAAAAAGGAGTCGTGGCTAAAATAACTCTAGTTTATGTGTTATTGTGTGTGTATAGGGTGAAAATAGAATATATATATAGCCATCAGGTTAGTTTGTTAAGGTTATATTATAATGGTCATCGACACTTTTTATTATATGTAGCAACCATATATTCGTATGATATGAATTTATTACTTTCAATTAATAGTTACTATAGTTCCATAGAATGAGTTCATACAAAAGCTGTGTGGTGGAAGCGACTGCGGCTAGGGTTTGGCGACACCATGGGCGATTCTGAGATTTGGTTTTCCTCCACCTCCATCAGTCTACCACCTGCGATCTAAACCATCTTTGCAGGCTCTTGGTGCACAAGGGAGACTACCTACACTCTTTGTGTCCCTTTTTTTTTTCTCTTCTCTCGAAATTTCGAAAGCTTTGTCTCTGGCTTCTTTGCCAAGTTTCGATATATTCTCTCATTAATCGTCTTTCCGATTAAGGAAATACCGCTCTCAACCGACCAAGGCAAAACCCTAGATCTCGACGCCGTATAAATCAACCTCTTTTCCCGTCAGTTTTTTTCATCATTCAACTTTCTCGGATCTATAAGCCTCAGCATATTTTCTAGTCTTTTGCTAAGCTTCTCTCTTTCAAATCACATAATGAGCCAATCATCCTCAATCGTGCGCAAGGTAGGATCCTCCAATGGAGCCCGTCACACTGTGAACTCGGAAGATGACATTATCTGCATCCCGGAAATGCGACACTCAATGACGCCAAGAAACGCTTCTGTCTTACTCTCATAGGACGTGTCTTCCATCTCCGCGGCCGAAGCGTTGATGCTCTAATCAACCTTCTCCCACGCCCTATAATCTGGAACGTCGAAGGAAGAGTTCATGGTATCAATCTCGGAAATGGACGCTTCCAGTTCGAATTTGATAACGAGGCTAACCTCATGATGGTTTTGAGTAAGCGCCCGTGCCATTTCAACCAATGGAGCTTTGCCCTTGAACGCTGGGAACCCATCACCAATGATAGCTTCCCCAACACAATCCCTTTCTGGATTGGAGTAACAGGAGTCCCAGTTCATTTCTGGAATGATCTAACTTTCACGGAGATCGCGAATGCCTTGGGGAAAAAGCTTAACATTGATGCAAAGAAGGCACGAATCCAAGTCTCAATTGATGCTGATAAACCTTTGCAATTTGAACGTCATATCGGTTTCTCAAATGGGGATATTGGGAAGCCCTTAACTATGAGGGTCTCCATCGTCACTGCTTTACTTGCAATCTCATCTCCCATGATGAGAATACCTGCCCCCAATTGACGCCAGCTGAAAGAGAGCTCAAGAGGAAACAGAGAGCAGAGACTCACGCCAACAACAAGCACTCTCGCCTGCCCCTCCACGGCTCTCAGGGATTCGATGACAGAAACCCTCTAAAGAGGCCTCGTTCCTCTCTGAATGAGAGAAATCACAGTCCATCAGCTACATCGAGGAATAACCACATGAGGAAGGAAGAGACGGCCCATACTATGTTTTCCTTTTACTTATCTACTTTGTATTTTTCCATATTTGTATTTACCTTTTCCTAGTTAGACTAGGAATGATTAGTTTTCTATCTATCTTATGATGGTCTATTTATGACGGTCTAAACCTTGTATATATATAGAGCCTTTAGGCTATGGAATAATAATAAGTTTTCTCACTGATTCACAACACGTTATCAGCACGAGTTGTTCTCTAAAAACCCTAGCTAAAAATCGACCACCTCAAAACCCTAATCAAGCCGCCAACTACTTTCTCATAAACCCTAATTCTAATTTCCTTTTTCTGGTTCAAAATAATCCCATAAACCCTAGATCGATCGACGTACCACCATGCGCATCGATCGATATTGGTTCAACCGACATAGATCAAGATCCATCCGACTTGCATCCATCCGAACAGTTTCAATCCGACCAAGGAGCTTCCGTTCTTGCGGCCAGTACCAGCTCGTGATCTCCTTCTCTTTGGTGGTCCGGTTTTCAACCCTTCAAATCTAAAGGTAATTAAAATTCTAAACCTTAAAACCCATAAAACGAATTGGTTGTTTTGATAAAGTTTAAACCCTAAAATTTGAAATCTCTAATGTTGAAAGCCCTAAGATAATAGATCCCAAAACCCTTCTTGAGTAAATCGGACCTCTCAAGTCCGATAGAGATGTTTTTAAACAATTAAACTCAAAACCCTAAAAAGTTTTGAATCTCAAAATCCTATGATCATCCTAAATCTTATGATCATATCATGTCCCTTAAACCCTTTGATCTTAATGATCAAATCGAAAACCCTAGAAATCGATCACCCCCTTTTTCCTGGTCGATTTCATAAACCCTAAAAATTAAATCGAATCTATTTAAATTGATTGATTGCTTGCTTGATTTAGTTGAGGTTAAAAGTTTGGGCTCTCTGTCTCGAATATCGATCGACATGCCATTGCACGTGTCGATCGATGATGTCTCGTGTCGATTGATTATTAATTATATAATCCTGATAATGATTGTTTGATTATTTAAATCCGAATTTTGAATCACCTAGAAACAAATTGTTAGGATCTCATCCGAATTTTGTTGTTTGAATTCACTAAAAATTGTTTGAGGTTTCTTGTTTCATAAATTGCTTAGAAACTGTGATTGCTAAGGTGTTTTTAAAATCCGGTTGCATTAAAATCATATAGAATCCGATTGTCCAATCAGTAGCCGTGTGGCTTATATTGCATTCATGTTTGATCAATAGGTCGATCGATCGACCTGCCATTGCACGTATCGATTGATGATGCTTCACGTCTATCGATCGATGACTCTATAGGAGCATCGATCGATGCGCCTCTAGCAAGCATTAGGATTGATGATTCATTATTGTCGTGTGGCTTCATCCAGTATGGTCGTGTGACCTAATGGTCATGTGACCTAATGCATTATAACCTTGATCATATTGTTTGCATCATATATACTTGTTAGAAATTTTGCTGATGCTTGTGCCATAGAGTATTGATATAAAGATATAAAATTTTCTAAAAGTATATATATATATATATATATATATATATGTTTGATTTCAGATGTCAAAAATCAATAACCTGGATTTTGCTGCCCTAAATATCTCTGGAGACAATTACTTACAATGGGCTCTTGATACAAAGATCATTATAAAATCCAAGGGTCTCGGTGAATGTATTACCGAGAATAACAGTGCCAACGAAAAAGATCGTTATGGGGCAATATTAATTATTCACCATCATCTGATTGAGAGTCTCAAAGATCAGTACTTAACCATTGAGAATCCTCTAGACTTCTGGAATGCATTGAAACAGAGATACGATCATCAAAAGACGATCCTGTTACCAAAGGCTAGATACAAAAGGAAAACCTCAGGATCCAAGACTTTAAGGGGGGTGTATTCAACTAAGAGTTTGAGGTAATTTGTCTTAAAATGACAAATCCACTGTTATTCAAATGTGGATTTTAAAAATCACTTTAAAATCCAGTGTTATTGAATTTGTCATTTCATAAAACACTCTAAAATCCCTTGTTATTGAACAAAGTTTAAGTTGAAGATTTCAGAGTGCTTTAGGTGTTTTTAGAGTGTTTCAATGAAGATTCTAAGTTATAAAAATAAAAATCCAAATCCCATGATTTTAGATGAGATTCTAGAGTTATTTAATAAAAGTCACACCAAATCTCAAAATTCTCCTACAATCATCTAAAAACTCACTAAAAATCAAATCACTTCAAATTTCAGATTCAATACACCCCCCTAAGTCTGTGGATCAATACAACTCAGCAATGTTTAAGATTGTTTCTAAACTTAAACTATGTGGTGAGGACATAATAGAGGAAGATATGCTTGAAAAAAATTTCTCTACTTTCCACACAAGCAATGTGTTGCTTCAACAACAGTACCGTGCAAAAGAATTCAAGACTTATGCAAGCTTGATTTCATGCTTATTACTTGCTGAGAAAAATAATGAGTTACTGATGATGAACAGTGAGATGAGACCTCCAGGATCCACACCATTACCTGAAGCCCATGCGGCCACTGAGGCTGATAAAGAGGCTAACCACGTCCATCATGGTAAACCACACGGTCGAGGCCGTGGTGGATGGAGAGGACGTGGCCATGGTCAATACAATTCACATGGCCGCGGAAGAGGTAACCAATCTGGTCGAGAACAGAACCAGGGACGCTCGTTTGGACGAGGTCATGGTCGAGGCCTCGGATCTTCATTCAAACCGCATCACTCAAACAACTCGACCAAATCTGTATGTCATAGGTGTGGAATGAGCAACCATTGGGCAAAGACTTGTAGGACTCCCAAGCATCTAGTTGAGCTATACACAGAAAGTATGAAAGGGAAGAATCCTGAAGCCCACATGGTGATCCATGATGATGAGAACGATTTTGATCATGAAAAAGATGATCTTATGAACTATGAAACTTCAGATATTCTAAAAGACCGATTTCGACATTTGTATTGTTTCATTTGCTTTGATACTTTGATTTGGTGTTTCTATTTATTGGAATTTATTTATGGAATGAATTTTATTTTTATGAATTATCTTATAAGAATTACTTTTATGATAAAATATCTTATATAAATTATATAAAATGAAGTCTCTAAGTATCATCCTACATTTTTATTTTTAGAAATGAAAGAGGATGTATTCGTGGTGGATAGTGGGTCGAACCACACGATCATAAGATACAAAAGATACTTCATAAATCTAACCCTTAAAAACGCCAACATTTCCACCATTGCGGGTATAGCTAGTCTCAGAGAGGGCCACGGCCAGGCCAACGTTTTGTTGCCTATGGGAACACATCTCGAAATTTCGGATGCTTTGTATTCTCCCAGCTCTAAAAGAAGTTTATTAAGCTTCAAAGACATTCGAATGAATGGATATCATATTGAGATTAAGGGCGAAGGAAATAAAGAATTTCTTCAGATTATTGAAATTGCCCATGGCCAAAAGAATGTCTTAGAATCAATACCCGCAATATCCACTGGTCTTTATCATGCTAAAGTCAGTATGATTGAGGCCAATGTCACATATAACAAAAAAGCCATCGAAAATTTCACTTTATGGCATGACCGGCTGGGTCATCCAGGGTCAACTATGATGCGTAAATTGATTGATAATACCATCGGCCATTCACTAAAATAAAAACGAGTTATCCCTAAACACTTAATGTGTACTGCTTGTTCACAAGGAAAACTCATAGTAAAGCTGTGGGAACCGAAATTCACACCGTCAATTTCCGATAAATAAGATTGCGGACGAAAGCCAAGTAAACCCGACTTTCCTTGAAGGTCCGGATTCTCTGCGTTGCCGCACGAAATTGAGAAAGTTCAATAAAAATAAGAGTTGAAATATTTGCCCGAAGGCGTTTTATTAGATGAAAGATATGAGTACAAGGATTCTTCGAAAGACAGAGAGATTTGCGATTAAAGAAAAATATAGAGTCGCAGGCAGCCAAACGTCCTAAGCCTTGCTCTGCTAGTCTAACCACCTAAGCCCTAATTCTTCTAAGCTAGCAGAATGCTCTAAGTCTAATTTTCGGATCCCCTTCTCCTCTGCTCTTGCTCTCCTTATATACTCACTCCTAGGTCGATTTGCCTTAGGATGATGGACCTCGCCTTTGGGCCCAAGTTTATCTCTTCAGGAAGTATTCCATTTTCGTCGATCTTCGTAATTATCCTCGAGTTTTTCCCTATTTTTCGTTGACTTGATGTTTATCCGATGTTCGGGAAATCGGATAAACCGTCACAGCATGATTGGGCCTGAATTCTTCAAATCGTAAGTATGTCCGTGGACTTGTCTTACGTCGTCGAACGTTTTATACGATTTTCTCGAAAAGACTATCTTCCTCGTAAAGTAAACCGTATAGCCTAAAAGATCGATGTTCAAGTTAATCGATCTTTGTTTTATACGATATCTTCTACGAAATCCAATCCTTCTAGTTTTGTCGTAAAATATCGAGGACGATTCCAACTGAATCGAAAGATGTTCATTCCGTAGCCGTGGTCGTACCAACCTCACGAGGATCGATCCAAACAAGCCAAAATGGGATCCGATCGAGCATGATGGGACCGAGACCAGGACGAGGGCCGTCGACTGGCGTTAGCTTGGCGCCAGGCCGCTATGGAACGCCGCCGGCGCCAGGCCGCCGCTGACGCTGCGTGCCACCGGTGCCAGGGCAGTCAGCGGCGTCGCCGGCGCCAGGCCGCCCACGTGACGCGTGCCGGCGCCAGGCCTGCTTCGCGGACGCGCCGCCGGCGCCAGGCGGTGTACGCCGGCGCCAGGTGTGCCGCCCGGCGCAGGCCAGCCAGCGCGGCCGCCGCCAGGCGGTGCCGCCGCTCCAGGCGGTGTGCTGCCGGCGCCAGGCCGCTGGCGCTGCTGGCGCCAGGCGGGTGTGCCGCCCGCCCAGGCCAGCGTGGCGCCGCCGGGCCGTTGCCGCCAGGCGGCCAGCGTGACGCGTCATGCCAGCGCCATGCCGGGTGTGCCGCCGGCGCCAGGCCGGCCCGCGTGACGCGTGCCGCCGATGCCAGGGGTTCTCTGCCGCCCGTGAGTTTTCCATTGCCCGATCTTTCCTCCGTTAGTCGTTCGTGCGGGAGATCTTTGAGTTTGGAAGGATCTTTAGCCGTAGATTTCGAGATAACCGTTTTTGACCCCAACAAAAGCCATCACCTATTAAGGTGACAAAGGAAACTATTAATTTTCTGGAAAGAATACAAGGAGACATTTGTGGACCATACACCCACATTGTGGGACATTCAGATATTTTATGGTCCTTATTGATGCATCGACCAGATGGTCGCATGTCTGTCTCTTATCGACCCGCAACTTGGCATTTCCAAGATTGCTAGCTCAGATAATAAGATTACGAGCTCACTTTCCAGATTTTCCTTTAAAGACTATACGTCTTGATAATGCTAGTGAATTCACTTCTCAGACGTTTAATGATTATTGTATGTCCATGGGGGTAACAGTGGAACACTCCGTGGCACATGTACATACACAAAATGGCTTAGCTGAATCATTTATAAAACGAATACAGCTGATTGCCCGACCATTACTCATGAGGTCGAGGCTGCCGGTTTCAGCATGGGGACATGCGGTCCTTCATGCGGCCGAGCTTATACGCATCAGGCCATCTAGTGAACACAAATATTCCCCATCCCAATTACTAACGGGTCATGAGCCAGACGTCTCCCATCTAAAAACCTTTGGCTGTGCGGTTTATGTTCCTATTGCTCCACCACAGAGAACAAAGATGGGACCACAAAGACGGATGGGAATATATGTTGGATTTGATTCCCCCACAATTATAAAATACCTTGAGCCAACTACGGGTGATTTATTTAAGGTCAGGTATGCGGATTGTCATTTTAATGAATCCAAACTTCCAGCTTCAGGGGGAGATAATAAGCTGGTAAAAGAAATATCATGGAATCAGACATCCATAAATTGGCAAGATCCTCGGACTCAAGTGTGTGATCTTGAGGTCCAGAAAATAATACATTTGCAAAAGCTAGCTAATCAATTGCCAGATTCCTTTGCTGACCCGAAAAGAGTGACTAAGTCACATGTACCAGCTATTAATGCACCAGTTCGGATTGATGTTCAAGAGGGACACAATCAAGTTGCTGCAGATTCTAAAACACGTTTGAAACGTGGTAGACCAATTGGTTCCATAGATAAGAAACCTCGAAAAACAAAGAAAAGTGCTATATCCGAGGTTGGAACCCCAGACAAGGAAGTGGCCGATCTTACCCGACATGAGAGCACACATAAATCCATAGAAATGGATATTGGTCCGGACGTACCAAGCAGTGATCCTCGGGACGCCGGGGTTCATGGTACTGATGGTCCGGACAATAATGAGATCTCAATAAATTATGTCATGTCTGGAAAACAATGGAATAGAAAAGATGTCGACATCATATATATATTTGCTTATGAGGTAGCACTCAAACTAATGGATAATGAGGATCAAGAACCCACGTCTATATATGAATGCATGCAAAGAAAAGATTGGCTTAAGTGGAAAGAAGCCATAAACGTGGAGTTAAACTCTTTATAGAAGAGAGGTGTTTTCGGTCCAGTGATCCGAACACCAAATGATATAAAACCACTGGGATACAAATGGGTCTTTGTGAGAAAGAGAAATGAGAATGGTGAAGTCGTGAGGTATAAAGCCCGACTTGTTGCACAAGGATTCTCACAGAGACCATGAATCGATTATGAGGAAACATATTCCCCTGTGGTGGATGCAACCACTTTTAGATTCCTGATAAGTCTGGCCATAAGAGAAAATCTAGATATGAGATCGATGGATGTCGTTACAGCATATCAATATGGTCCATTGGATAATGAAATCTATATGAAAGTCCTAGAGGGTATTGAATTGAAAAATAAAGAGAGCTCTCGTGAACAACACTGCATAAAGTTGAATAAATCACTTTATGGACTGAAACAATCTGGCCGGATGTGGTACAACAGATTAAGTGAGTACCTAGTAAAAGAAGGATACAAAAATGATCCTATCAGTCCATGCATTTTCATACAGAAATTCGAAAATAAGGGCTTTGTGATTATAGCAGTGTATGTTGATGATTTAAACATCATTGGAACCTCTGGAGAGATTTTCCAAACAGTCGAATATCTAAAGAGAGAATTCGAAATGAAAGACCTAGGCAAAACAAAATTCTGTTTGGGATTACAGCTTGAGTACATAAATGATGGAATCCTTGCGCATCAAATGGCATATACAGAAAAAGTACTCAAGAGATTTAATATGTCCGAGTCTCACTCTTTGTCCAGCCCTATGGTCGTGAGATCTCTGAACTTGTACACGGATTCATTTCGTCCCAAGGAGGATGGTGAGGATGTCCTTGGTCCCGAAGTGCCATATCTCAGTGCCATTGGAGAATTGATATATTTAGCAACTCACACACGGCCTGATATATGCTTTGCCGTGAACCTACTGTCTAGGTTTAGCTCCTGTCCGACCAAAAGGCACTGGGACGGGATAAAACATGTTCTTCGTTACCTATAAGGAACGAAAGATTTGGGTCTGTTTTATACCAACAAAAACAAAGATGGTTTAGTTGGATTTTCTGATGCTGGATACCTTTCGGATCCACACAATTCTAGATCTCAGACAGGCTATGTGTTTACACATGGTGGAACGGCCATTTCATGGCGTTCAATGAAGCAGACACTCGTGGCCACTTCCTCAAATCATTCGGAAATATAGGCCATACATGAGGCCAGCCATGAGTGTGTCTGGTTGAGGTCGATGACCCAACATATACGATCAGATTGTGGGATGACAGAAGACAAGGGTCCAACCGTGATGTATGAGGATAATGCAGCATGTATTGCTCAACTCAAAGATGGATACATCAAAGGGGACAGGACGAAACACATCCTGCCCAAATTCTTTTCTACACACGAGATGCAGAAGGCCGGTATGTTCCAAGTGATACAGGTCCGACCCAGTGTCAATTCAGCTACCTGTTCACTAAGGCCTTACCAACCGCGACGTTGAAGAAGCTCATACATCAGCTTGGGATGCGTCGACTGAAAGACCCTCAGTGATGCATTCATCAGGGGGAGTAGTGTGTGTTGTACTCTTTTTCCTTCACCATGTTTTTGTCCCACTGGGTTTTCCTGGTAAGGTTTTAATGAGGCAACATTAAGCATACTACGAATCCTGAACGGTTATAGCGTCCAAGGGGGAATGTTATAAATCATATGGTGGACGATCCATAACCACATGAAGAAGGAAGAGACGGTCCATACTATGTTTTCCTTTTACTTATCTACTTTGTACTTTTCCATATTTGTATTTACCTTTTCCTAGTTAGACTAGGAATTGTTAGTTTTCTATTTATCTCATGACGGTCTAAACCTTGTATATATATAGAGCCTTTAGGCTATGAAATAATAATAAATTTTCTTACTGATTCACAACAAGTTTATGTGATATTGTGTGTATATAGGGTGAAAATAGAATATATATATATAGCCATCAGGTTAGTTTGTTAAGGTTATATTATAATGGTCATCGACACTTTTTATTATATTGAGCAACCATATATTCGTATGATATGAATTTATTACTTTCAATTAATAGTTACTATAGTTCCAGAGAATGAGTTCATACAAAAGCTGTGTGGTGGAAGCGACTGCGGCTAGGGTTTGGCGACACCATGGGCGATTCTGAGATCTGGTTTCCTCCACCTCCATCAGTCTACCACCTGTGATCTAAACCACCTTTGCAGGCTCTTGGTGCACAAGGGAGACTACCTACAATCCTTGTGCCCCCTTTTTTTTCTCTTCTCTCAAAATTTCGAAGGCTCTATCTCTGGCTTCTTTGCCAAGTTTCGATATATTCTCTCATTAATCGTCTTTCCGATTAAGGCAATACCGCTCTCAACCGACAAAGGCAAAACCCTAGATCTCGACACCGTATAAATCAACCTCTTTTCCCGTCAGTTTTTTTCATCATTCAACTTTCTCGAATCTATAAGCCTCAGCATATTTTCTAGTCTTTTGCTAAGCTTCTCTCTTTCAAATCACATAATGAGCCAATCATCCTCACTCGTGCGCAAGGGAGGATTCTCCAATGGAGCCCGTCACACTGTGAACTCGGAAGATGACATTATCTGCATCCAGGAATGCGACACTCAATGACGCTAAGGAACGCTTCCGTCTTACTCTCATAGGACGTGTCTTCCATCTCCGCGGCCGAAGCGTTGATGCTCTAATCAACCTTCTCCCACGCCCTATAATCTGGAAAGTCGAAGGAAGAGTTCATGGTATCAATCTCGGAAATGGACGCTTCCAGTTCGAATTTGATAACGAGGCTAACCTCATGATGGTTTTGAGTAAGCGCCCGTGCCATTTCAACCAATGGAGCTTTGCCCTTGAACGCTGGGAACCCTTCACCAATGATAGCTTCCCCAACACAATCCCTTTCTGGATTGGAGTAACAGGAGTCCCAGTTCATTTCTGGAATGATCAAACTTTCACGGAGATCGCGAATGCCTTGGGGAAAAAGCTTAACATTGATGCAAAGAAGGCGCGAATCCAAGTCTCAATTGATGCTGATAAACCTTTACAATTTGAACGTCATATCGGTTTCTCAAATGGGGATATTGGGAAGGTAACCCTTAACTATGAGGGTCTCCATCGTCACTGCTTTACTTGCAATCTCATCTTCCATGATGAGAATACCTGTCCCCAATTGACGCCAGCTGAAAGAGAGCTCAAGAGGAAACAGAGAGCAGAGACTCACGCCAACAACAAGCACTCTCGCCTGCCCCTCCACGGCTCTCAGGGATTCGATGACAGAAACCCTCTAAAGAGGCCTCGTTCCTCTCTGAATGAGAGAAATCACAGTCCATCAGCTACATCGAGGAATAACGACCTAGGACGCAAAGAAAAAAGAAGAAGGACCCTGTCGTCTCTCTCTATCCGAGACACTAGAGACGCTCGAAACTCTAGATACCAAAGAAGTGACCTTAGAAGCTCCAGTCGCCAAGACGCATGTCAATCCCACCAAGGTAAAGAAGTGTGGAGTAGGCTAGAGATTCTGAAACACAGAGAAGCAGCTCTAGGACGGAGCAGGGAACACAACTATCCCCGTTACTCGTCTCGGAATGTAGAGCCTCGTCCAAGAAACAATCTTTCTTTAGAATGGTGACCAAGGCGTAACACTGAGAATCCAAGGAACAGAGACACCTGGGATGGAGGATCTCGTCGGGTGCCTTACGAACACACGGAACGATCACGAGCCACCTATGACTCACAAAAGACGATCTCTGACATCTGGCCTTCCGTGGAATCAGGAGAAATAGTTGCAAACCATGAAAGCGAATCAGTCAGTACAGAAACAGAGGATGGGAGAATCCGACATCTCAAAGGCAAAGCCATCGCCGATCTGCCCACACCTCACGACAACACCACACTTTACAATCCTCCGGCGAACATAACCACCACATTGATCATCTCAAAGAAGCCTTCAGAGACCCCCAACTTGACTCAAACCATATAAAAAGGTACGTCCCAACTCTCACGGAACGTAGCGACAAGTTTATGGAACTAGAGATGGACACAGATCAGGATTAAGACGTTCCCTTGACCGATCTAGAACTAGCTGAGATTCACAATCTAGTACTAGAGACTGAACGCCTAGAAATGGATGAGAATATGTTAGATGTTGATAATGATGATCTTCTTGGAGATTCTCCTGATATTGATGCAGAAAAAAATTGAGGCATTATCTCAACTCTCTCCAGCAAATGCTTGGCCCTCAAAGATCACTTCCTCCGCCTGCCATCCCGCAACCGCAAAGGCTGCTCCCTCTTACCCGAAGACTGTGTCCGAGAGCCAGCCTACCACCTATGTCCCACGAGGACTGCTTAAGAAAAAGGCTACAAGATCTCCTGATATCAAAGGATCAAACGCATCAAAGAAGCTCCAGTCTCTTGCAAGCCGGGCGTCCCCTAAGAAGAAGAATGCCCCGGGAAAAAGCAATCATCTTCTTCGACTATGGTCCCTCGTACTGAGGTGCTCCCTTCTGCTCTACGCAAAAAAAAAAAACCTTGTCTCTTTCAGGTTCGGTGGTGTCCCAGAAACCATCCAGTAAGAAGATATGAGTGCAATAGCATGGAACTGTCAGGGCGCTGGAGCCTATCTGACAAAGCAACATCTCCGGGAATTGCATCGTTGTTTTCTTCCTTCTTTTATTTTTTTTTTTATCTGAAACAAAAAACAGTTATTCTTTTCTGCAAGATTTCCAGTTTGAATTTGGTTACAATAAACTGTTCAATGTGGAACCCGAGGGTCGAAGCGGTGGACTCGCTCTTTTTATTTGAATTCTTTTGATGTTACTGTTCTTTATTCCAATAATCGTATGATCGATATTGAGGCCACCATTGAAGGCCACAAAGTCTTTATTACTTTTGTATATGGCTATCCAGTCGTTGAGTACCGAGAAAACGTTTGGGAACGTCTCACCCGTATGAGCCTTGTTTCACTACAAGAAAAATGGGTTTTATTAGCGGACGGAAAACGCTATATAACGATACGATAGCGGTTTTTGAAACGCTGTATCATCGCCCGTCATAATAGGTTAAGGACATTACATAACGGTTTTTAGCGCTGCTATCTTTTCTTATGCTACGATAGCGCTTTTCTATCTACAATTAAATATTCTTTAATATCGTATAATTTTCGCTATTATAAAAAATTTTAAAAAATTAAAAAATAATTCAAAATTAGAAATATAATTAAAATTTAAACTCGTTGATATATTTAATTTTTTATTAAATAAAATAATTTATAATTAAACTGGTTTACAAAAAAAATGATTTGCAAATTCAAAGTATTAAACCAAAACTAAACCAAACTTAAATCTAAACCTATTTACTAACTAACCTACTAACAAAACCAGGCCTCCTCTTTTCTTAACGCCGCCGTCAAGCCACGGATAGCAAAGGTCATGGAGGCCTCCATCAAGCTTCTTCATCTTCTCCTTTTTTCTTGTCTCTTCTCCACTCTTCTAATTCAGCCGCCGCCTTCAACCACCACGTGAGACCGCCTCCATCAAGCTTCTTCAAGCTTCCTTCACCACCAGAATGAATCTCTTGAGAACAAAAGAAGCATCGAAACAGGATGATTGAGTGGTGTAGCCACCACGCTCGACCACAAAGACGGCGTCTTCCAGAGACTCTGCTCACGGTGCTCATGGCCACAGAGAAGTATCTCTGCTCACGACCTTATGTACCAAGAGCAAAAAATATTAGTTTCAACAGAAAAAGAGTGAGAGCGATACAGAGAGAAAGATAGAGATACAGAGAGAAAGAGAGAGATAGAGATACAGAGAGAGAGCGAGACAGACAGAGAGACAACGAGAGAGAGAGAGGGAGAGGGAGAGGGAGAGTACCAGTGAGTGTAGACAGATCTAAAGCATCTTATGTGTGAGAGAGATGAGGAGAGTGAAACTAAGATTTCTCAGACTTGTGAATAAAAGAGAACGATAGAGTACATAGGAAGAGAAATGAAAAGGGATTGATTTTTAACCATTGAATTACATGTAATCAATGGTCAGTAATATTAATCTAAATTTTGAAGAATGGACCAATAAAAAGGAAGGGGAAAGATCACTAAAGAGTAGTTTTGAGCCTTTGGATCAAAATCAATCAAAGGTCTAAAAGAAACTAATGAAAATTATATTTTAATTTATCTATAACTATTTAAAATGTCTAACTTAAAATAATTATATATAAATTTTGAAATGATTTTCTTGCATTTTAATTTTGTGGTTATATGACTAAAGAATAAAATGATTTGGTAGATTTGTGTTTATGTTAAAACAAATAGAATTCAAATTTTAAGGTTTTAAGTTTATTGTGTTTGTTTAGAGTTTAAGAGTTTAATTTTTTTTTGATAATTTTTTAAGGTTTTGTGTTGAAATTCTATGAGTATACATATAATAAATTTATTTTGGTATTGAAATTTTAGAACTATCAAATATGAAGTTTAGGATTTTAGATTTAGAGATTATGTATGATATAGGGTATGGATTTAATGTATATAGGTTTGGTGTTTAATTTTAAAATATTTATAATTTTTTATTTTGAGATTTGGAGTTTAAGTTCTAAAATATTATAAAGATTATTACTCTATTAGTGTTTAAATTTTTCTTTTTAGAGTATAGGGTTCAGAAGTTTGTTTAGGGTTTAGGGATTCAAAAAGTTCACTATTATAGCGTTTATTATTTTATGTGCTATTAAATGTATACTATCATAGCGTTTCCAGTTACGCCGCTCTATCATAGCGTTTCCAAAAAATACAAATGCTATCTAAATAACGGATATGTCAACCATAGCAGAAAGCGAAAAAACACTATCCTAGTCTGCTATTAAAACGCATTTTTCTTGTAGTGAAAGGACTGGACCATGGTTAATGCTAGGAGACTTCAATGAGATAACTTCCAACCTAGAAAAGAAGGGAGGCCGCAGGCGTACGGATACATCCTTCATCCCTTTCCGGACCATGCTCGCAAACTGTGGAATGATTGACTTCCCCTACAAAGGAAATCCCCTCTTCTGGGTCGGTAGCAGGACATCTGGAAAGGTTCAATGTAGACTAGACCGAGCTGTTGGAAATGAAGACTGGCACCATTGTTTCTCTCACACAAATGTGGAGTACCTTCGCCTCTGGGGCAGTGATCATAGGCCGATCCTTACACGCTTTCTCTCTGTTAAGAATCTTGCAAAAAGATCTTTCAAGTTCGACAAACGCTGGATCTGTAAGGATGGCTTGCGAAACTCGATCCTCCATGGTTGGAATGATCCTACTCTCTTCCGCAGAGATCTACATGAAAGAATAGTTCGATGTCATAAATTTATCTCACGATGGAAAAGAGACAATCCCTCAAATTCTGCAAAAAAGATTGAAGAAATCAAGAACCAGCTAGAGCAAGCTCAAGTGGATGAAAATTTTACGCAAGAGGCGATCCTAAATCTCAAATGGAACCTCTGTGCAGCCTTTCGTGATGAAGAACTTTACTGGAAGCAAAAGAGCCGAGCAAACTGGCTACGAGAAGGCGACCAAAATACTAAATTATTTCATGCCATCACAAAGAAGAGAAGAGCCAGAAACCGAGTTATTAAACTCAAAAAATCGAACGGGAACTGGGCAGAAACGGATCACGAATTTGAGCAGGTGGCCACTGGATACTTTCAAACATTCTTCACTAAAGTACATCACCACAAAGGTCATCCCCGCCATGAATGAAGCCTTAAAAAAAATTCCATCAAATGATGAGATCCATAAAGCAGTCTTTGACATTAATATTAACCCGGACAAAGCTACAGGACCCGACGGGATGACTAGATTTTTTCCAGAAATATTGGGGTATAACAGCGGAAGTGATGACACAAACGGTAAAGGACTTCTTTCTACACAATGTTCTTGATCCTTGCTTGAACCAGACCAACATTTGTCTCATCCCGAAGACTGATCGCCCTAGCGAGATGACTGAATTTCGTCCAATCAGCTTGTGCAATGTAAGCTACAAAATCATCTCCAAAATCCTGAGTAAACACCTGAAGCGCTGCCTTCCCAGCTTAATCTCAGAGAGTCAATCAGCCTTTGTGGCTAGACGGCTAATTACTGATAATATTCTGGTCGCCCATGAAGTCTTCCATGCCTTGAGGACAAACCCAACCTGCAAACCAAAATTCGTAGCAATTAAAACGGATATGAGTAAAGCCTTTGATAGAGTTGAATGGTCTTTCCTGGAAGCCCTACTTCTAAAACTAGGTTTCTCGACAAAATGGGTCTCTTGGATAAAATTGTGCATTTCGTCAGTGTCTTACCAAGTGCTCTTAAACGGAGAACCAAAAGGATGTATATCTCCATCGCGAGGAATTTGACAAGGCAATCCCCTCTCCCTTTTTCTGTTCATCATCCTCATGGAAGAACTAATCTCTCAGATACAGGGAGCGGAGAGAGAAGGCAGGATCACTGGCCTGAAAATAGCGAGAAACAGCCCACCAATCTCACACCTTCTTTTCGCAGATGATAGCCTTTTCTTCTGTAAGGCAGACGTCTCGCAATGTGCGGAGCTAATGAAGATTATTAACACTTATGGCTGCTCCTCCGGGCAGCAACTAAATGTTGATAAATCTTCCATCTTGTTCGGTAACAAGGTTCCACCATAGATAAAACTGGAGATCAAACATTCTTTGGGAATTGTAAAGGAAGGATGCATGTGAGTCTACCTAGGTTTTCCTGAAAAAATCTGTGGGAGCAAAAAGAAAGCTTTTGCTTTCATCCAGGACCGTCTACAAAGCCGAATTAACTCCTGGTCTGAAAAACTTCTATCCAAAGGAGGCAAAGAGGTACTGATAAAGTCAGTAACACAAGCACTACCCACCTATGTTATGTCATGTTTCCTTTTACCTCAAGAGATTATTCGGAAACTCACTAGCGCAATATCTCCACCATAGATAAAACTGGAGATCAAACATTCTTTGGGAATTGCAAAGGAAGGAGGCATGGGAGTCTACATAGGCCTTCCTGAAAAAATCTGCGGGAGCAAAAAGCAAGCTCTTGCTTTCATCCAGGTCCGTCTACAAAGCTTAATTAACTCCTGGTCCGCAAAAATTCTATCCAAAGGAGGCAAAGAGGTACTGATAAAGTCAGTAACACAAGAACTACCCACCTATGTTATGTCATGTATCCTTTTACCTCAAGAGATTATTCGGAAACTCACAAGCGCAATATCTCACTTTTGGTGGAGCACGAAGGATAATAATCAAGGTCTCCTTTGGATCGCCTGGAAAAAGATTGGTACCCCTCAAGCAAAAGGAGGCTTAGGTTTTCGCGATTTTAAAAACTTTAATCTCGCATTGCTTCAAAGCAGCTACGGAGGCTCATACAATACCCAAACTCTCTCCTTGCAAGAGTCCTCAAGGGGCGATATTTCCTCCTATCGAACCCGATCCAAGTTAGTAAGGCAAGCAACCCCTCGTATGTATGGAGAAGTCTTATGGCAGAACAATCTCTGCTCAAAACTGGCCTCCGCAAAACGATCAGAACTGGGCAAAGTACTATGGTATGGGCTGACCCCTGGCTCCCTGCAACCCCGGCGCGCCCCGCCACACCCTGCGGCCCCTCTTTCGACCCTGCACTTCGCGTTGCTGACTTATTAGACCCGACAAAAAAGACTGGAAACTATACCTCATACGAGACTTGGTGGTCCCTGATGGCATCCCTCTTATTCAAAGTCTTAAACCAACACGTTCTCCTCGAGTAAACAGCTATTGTTGGACACAAGATCTGGTGCTTATTCCGTGAAATCTGGCTACACTCTGGCCATGGAAATTTCGGAAGCTTCAGAACCTGCCTTTGCTCTTGAACCTCTCGCCACGGCCCTCCAAGCTAAAGCGTGGAAACTTAAAACTTCCAAAAAAATTAAACATTTCATTTGGCAGGCACTATCTAACTGTGTACAGTCTGTAGCTCGCTCTCGGATCGTCACTGCGGCAACGAGAGAAACTACCCAAGATGCTGTGCGGAAGAAGAAACTCGTAACCATCTGCTCTTCGAATGTCCGCCTCAGTTCAAGCTTGGGCCCTAGCTGGTATACCTCACTCTTTGGGAATATTCCCGTGCACGTCAATATATAGTAACCTAGATCATGTCTTATGGCGAGCTAAGGACTATGGTCTCCAGGAAACTACTCTCGACACTGTCCATGGATGATTTGGTACATCTGGAAGACCCGTAACGACAAGGCCTTCAACGGCAAGGAAATCGACCCGCTAGAGATTGTTCAGATTGCCAGAGCCGAGGCCAAAAGCTGGCGTCTTGAGCAAGTAACGGACACATCCCAGGCAGACGAAGATGATGGCGCTCCCCGCACCATCACTACTCCAAGGGCCAGCCCAGTGTGCTCGATCGATGCCTCCTGGCACAAAGACGAAGCCTATTTTGGCGGGGGAATGGCCCTGACGGCCGAGGATGGGATTACGACTTATGGTTCATTTGCTAGTAACCGAGTATTAACCCCCCAACATGCGGAGTTCCAAGCTCTGCTGTGGGCCATGAAATCCTCTATTCATCTGGACCATAGCTCAATGCACTTAGAGACTGCTGTCTCCAACTAGTCAATCTGCTCGAAGAAGACGAAGAAGACAATTGGCCATCCTTGTTGGCTGAATTTGATGAGTTTCATCTTATTTGTTCTATGTTTAGTTTTTGCTCCATATCTTTTATTTCTCGCTCAGTGAACTTCCGAGCCGATCGCCTTGCAAAAGGAGCTCATTCTCGAGGTTGCTCTTTCTCCCATGTAAACTCTCAGCTTCCAAGCTGGATGGCTTCCGAGGCCACCCTCTTGGCAGTGTCTTAATAAAATATGGAGCTTTTGATGTCAAAAAAAAAAGAATGAGTTCATACAACAATTAAGTGTTTCTATAAATATGAAACACAACTATTACTATCGCGAGTAAGTTTCTACAAATCTTTTTTTTTTCTAATTAATTATTTTGAACACTGGATAATGATAAGTCATGGATTTTACCCACTTTCAACCATGATTTTTATATGTTATTGGAAACAAAAGGACACTTCTAGTGTCTTTTATGAGCTTTTACAGGTCCAGGTACTCTTTGGTGAAATGTGACCATTTTGGAGCAGAAATAGATACTTTAAGGAGGTTTGTAATGGAACGATAACTTGAGCTAAATCGACCGATGCTCACCATGATGCATCGACCGACGAGACACTACATTCATCGATCGATAGGAGCTTGTGACATCGATCGATATGAAAGGCCTCCGAGAATTAATTACGAATTTAATGAGCTAATCATCTCATTAGGGTTTCACTTCTACCAAATGAGTTCCTGGCCGCCTGTTAGGCTATATTAATAGGGTTTTGTATTATTTTAGAGGCAAGACTTGCCTAGAGAACTTTTAGACCTAATTTGGAGAGAAGCATCTTGCTACCTTGGAGAGAGAGCTTAGGAATGGAGAGATAGATCTGAACTGCATACAGAGAAGATCTTGAACTCTCTTATTTTTCTCTACTCTTTTACTTTTTCTCTTATTATTCTATTTAAAAGTATTATTTTAACCATCATGATTTTGTCTCTCATGAATATATTTGAGTAGTTTCTCTTGTTAGATTTAGGTTTCTCATTAAGGTTAACCATGCATTGCAATTAATTTAATGCTAGGGTGTTTAAAATATAGTTCTTCATTCTAGTTGTTCTTAATGCTAAGTATAGGATTGATCACTCTTGTCTTATATCTTAGGATTAATTAGGATAAGTGAGAACTTAGCAAATCCCTGAAACCCAAAGCTGGTATGTTCCAACTTTACCTAGAGTGCACGAAAGTGGCCTCTTTGTAAGATTGGAGAACCAATTCAAATCCGATCTTAAAGCTCACTAGAAACGATATCGATCGATAAGCAATCCGCTTGTCGAGCGATATTGCGAAAGGTGTATCGATCGATATTCATATAGAATAATCGATCGACACTTTCTTATACTCATCGAACGATAGTTGATGACTTAAGATCTAGTTGAAGACAATCAATCATTGATTTAACCTTAAGGTCTGAGTTCAGAACTATATATATTAAAAACCCTAGATACCCTGCATGCTAGTTACACCTGAGAAATAGCCTAAATCTAGCTATTCTTCCTCTTGCTTAAAAATCTAAACCATTCAATCAAGCAATTACTTGCTTACCCTTTATTTATTGCTTTAAACTTGTTTGTCTAGCTTTATTTCGAAGACTAAACAATCTATTGTGTAATCCTAGAGTCTCTGTGGATTTGATCCTTCAGTACTACAACTGAACCTCTTATTTGAGAGAGTAAAGTCACTCCTTAAGGTAATTTGAGTGATACCAAATTTGGCGCTGTTGCCGGGGACTCTTTCTTATTACCATTAGATTTAGTTTAGAATATAGTCTAGACTTTATTTTCGTATTTACTAAAATCTTTTCCTCTTATTGTGCTCTTACAGGTACCTAAGAATGGAAAAGACAAATTTCGGCAGTCTATCAATCGACGCTGACACAAAAATATCGAGCGATAAGTCGAGCGAGGAATCGACCGACATACCGCCCCGAACATCGATCGATACCAACCAGCCGGAAGCAGGTAAGTGTTTACTTACCGATCTTGCTAATGAGAAAGTAGTCCTAGGCAAACCAACTAGCAACACAATTTCTGAATTTACCGATGAACAGGGAAACAAAATCCCTGTTCAATCTTATTCATCTTCCTCTGGAGATGATGAACCAGAATTGTTTTTTGCAAGACTACTTAGACCCCATAAATACCTATTCCAATAGGTCTGCCATCAATGTAACAGAAGGTAATACCAGAAAATCAAAACTCTACCTTGATTTTATCCTTTTGGTGCGAAATAAGCCTTTCCGTGGATCTGCTTTGGAACACCCCCACGAACACATCAAATACCTAGAAGACCTTGTCTCTGATGATTACAATCGCTGCAAACTTTTTTCTTTTTCCCTTGAGGGAAAAGCCAGAAAGTGGTTGAATCAGATACCAGCAGGCTCTCTAACTTGCTGGGAGGAAATCTGAAACGCTTTCATAAATAAATTTTTCGACGACGCTCGCTATTGGGATATACGAGAAAAAAAGTTATCTTACTTTGCTCAGGGTCCACTCGAATCATTTAAAAATGCTTGGATCAGATTTGAAGGCTATCAATGTGACTGTATCCACCATGGTTATTCAGAACCGCAGCTCCTAAACTTCTTTTACGGAGGCATCAGTCTTCGTTATCAAATCACGCTGGATACCGCAAGTGAAGGAAACTTTAGCACCAGGAATCCTAGTAAAGCAAAGCGTTTGATCAGAAACATAGCTTTGGAAAAATCCTATGAGATCAGTGATAGGGAAAACAGAGCTACGTCCAGGAACACGCTCCAGTTAGCTGAAATCAGGCAGTCATTAGACTCTCTGCATTCAATCATGAAGGAAAAGAAACTTAAACAAACTCTTCCAAATGAGGATAGTTGTTCTGAAAGACAACTGTTTTCTATCGAAAAGAGTAAGTCTCAAGTTTACGACCGGAAGAAGATAGTTTCACCCGAAACTATGATGCCCTAATCAAATCCCATCGAGAGAAACTGACTCCAGGTTAAACCAAGCTTTCACGGGAAAGCAGAAAATATAAAGCGACATGGATACCAAACTAAACGTTATTCATCGTGAGCTATTTAAGAAATTAGATGCTCTAAGTGAACAAGTTAAACGATTATAAGGTGATGTCGCCGAAAATGCAATCGCTATCAAGAGGGAAGCAGGACGTCTTCCTGGGCGAACTGATATGAACCCAAGACGTCAAGTTAGTGCTGTACTCTTGAGAAGTGGAAAGCAACTTGTTCCGAAAGTTAAGGAAAAACCTTCTTCAAAAGAAAATTCTGGAGAAGAGATCAAACCCACCCCAAACCCTGTGCTATTCCATGCCAGTAGAGCGGAACCTTCACCAAACAAAAGCAAAGAAAAAAATATTCAAAGCACCGAAGAAGTTGTGATTGATATTCCGGACGACGAGGAAGATTCGGAGGATGACGTTAATATCGACCTATATGATGAAAACAATATCGATTGACACCAGCCCCCTAAGCCGAAAAGTGATTCAGCACCAGCTGGACAGACTATCGAAAGGGTTTATAACCCGATTCCCCCTTTTTCTCCACGCAAGTCCGACCCTAAGCGTGATTTGGACAGAGAAATCTGTAAGAAAGCAATCGAAAGGATCAGAGTTGATGTGGGAACCGAAATTCACACCGTCAATTTTAATGAATAAGATTGCGGAGGAAAGCCAAGTTAACCCGACTTTCCTTGAAGGTCCGGATTCTCTGCGACAGCCAACGACAAGTGACCGAATAAATGCGGAAAAAGATTTGTTAAGATTTGAGACTGGACCTTAAGAAAGGCTGCCTACGTACCCCTTTCGAGGATCAAGTCGGACGTAGTTCAGTTAGAAAGAATTGAACAAGAGATCGAACCGTCTGGGCGGGTTCGTCTAGTATGAGCGTTTGTCATAGAAACAGGCATGTCGAAGATAACCCTAGGGTTTCTGCGGAGCTCTTAAGTAAAGAATTGTCCGATCCTTCCGAGGAGCGGAGATTTGCGAGCAGGAGGCGCCAGACGCTCTAG
Organism: Brassica nigra; assembly: GCA_016432835.1. Taxonomy (NCBI): domain Eukaryota; kingdom Viridiplantae; phylum Streptophyta; class Magnoliopsida; order Brassicales; family Brassicaceae; genus Brassica; species Brassica nigra. The sequence continues at coordinate 60,896,060 of CM028247.1, read as the reverse complement.
GGCCTGGTTCGCCTAATACGGCGCTGGTCATAGAAGCGGGCATGTCAAGATAATGCCTAGGGTTTCTATGCGAGCTCTGAGTAAAAGTATATTTAGATCCTTCCGAGGAACGGGTCTCATGGAGAAGATAAAACTAGAACAAGAGGCGCCAGACGCTCTGAGTCCTACCTCGCTGGCCTAACCGCCTAAGTTCTAAGTTCTCTAAGCTAGCAGGATGCTCTAAGTCTCCAATCTAGGATTTTCGGATCCCTTCTCTTCTGCCCTTGCTCTCCTTATATATCCACTCCAAGGTCGGTTTGCCTTAGGATGATGGACCTCGCCTTTGGGCCCAAGCTTATCTCTTCGGAAGTATTCCATTTTCACGATCTTTGTAATTATCCTCGAAGTTTTCGGTGACTTGATGTTTATCCGATGTTCGATATCGGACAAACCGTCATAGCCTGATTGGGCCTGAATTCCTAAATTCGTAGTTAGTCCGTGGACTTGTCTTAAGTCGTTAAACGATTTATCGATTTCTGAAAGACTATCTTTTCGTAAAATAAACCGATAACCTAAAGGATCGATGTTCAAGTTAATCGACCTTGTTTTATCGATATCTTCTACGAAATCCAATCCTTCTAGTTTTGTCGTAAAACATCGAGGACGATTCCAATCGAAGTCGTAGGATGTTTATTCCAGAGTGATCGTCCCAAACTCATGATGATTGATCCAAACAAGCCAAGATGGGATCAGACCAAACACGATGGGACCGAGACCAGGACGAGGGCCGCCGACCGGCGCCAGGCGGGTGCGCCGGCGCCAGGCCAGCCGCGACGACGGTGCCGCCGGCGCCAGGCCAGCCCGCGACGGTGCCGCCGGCGCCAGGCCGGTGCCGGGCGCCAGGCCAGCCCGTGCGACGGTGCCGCCGGCGCCAGGCCGCGTGCACGGCCGGGGATCGGTGCCGGGCGCCAGGCCAGCCTGACGGTGCCGCCGGCGCCAGGTCGGGTGCCGGGCGCCAGGCCGGTCCGTGTCACGGTGCCGCCGGGCGCCAGGTCGGTGCCGCCGGGCGCCAGTCGGGTGCCGCGGCGCCAGGCGCCCGCCACGGTGCCGCCGCGCCAGGTCGGTGCCGCCGGCGCCAGTCCAGCCTGCGTGGGTGCCGCCGGCCAGGCCGGGTGCCGCCGGCGCCAGGCTGAAGATCTCGGCGAGGGCTTCGATTTGATATCTTGATCGTTTTCTGGTTCCTCACGGTTTGAGAACGACCTCTTCAAGTTTCGAGGCAGATTCTTTTGTGTTTAGGGTTTTGTGGTGATCGAATCTTGATGTCCTTGGGCGGACCGATCTTTCCGGGACTCTCGTCCGCACGCCCGTAGTCTTCCGATCTCACAGAGAATGGATATTCTAATTTGAGAAAATCTCGATAACTTCTTTTCAAATTATCCGAGACTTTTGTTTCAAGAAATACTTTCTAGAGACTTTCAGTCATTGATTCCGCGGACCGATTTTGACACCAACAGTTAGCCCCAGCTCGTTAGAACCTTTGTGATGTTCTTGCGGCGATAAGACATGTCAGGTAAGATAGGCGGAATTAATGGTTGAAAGGCTCCGCTGAAAGTGGTAAGATTGGGCTGCGCCTTCGAAGGCTGCCTACGCACTTTGGTGTAGGGATCAAGCCTTCCGTAGTTCGTTTGGAGTTTAAGACCCTTGTGATCTGTTTTCCGAGACTTATATGGTCTGGTTATGTGTCATGAGAGACTTTGAGCATGATGCTGTTGATGTATTTGTTTTCGATTATTTATGAACTTCAGTTTTTCAAGTATGAGAAAGAGGGTGTGAGTTGCCTCATTCCTAGTTCCCTGATGATCACCGCATCTATTGTTTGCATAAAGCGAGATTTTCCGCGGTTTACCGATTTACGCTGAAAGTTCGGGAAACGAATAGGCTTAAGTGAAGAGACAAATTTTGATCTCGATACCATACTATGTCTGTGAGATGTCAAGATCCAGCGTGGCTGGGTTTAGGCAAGACCTAGGTTTACTCGGACTGAGGCTTCATGATGACAAATCGGCTTCGCTTTTGCCTGTTTGCGATTTTAACCTGACTCGCACCGCTTAAAATCCGCTAATTGTTGTCGGCTTATATGATTTGTCTGGGCGTGAGTCGAGCTACTTCCTTTACGAAGAGCTAGACCAAAATTTTGGATTTCTTGTATAGCGCGCTATGTTTATCCTTGTCGGATGCAAGAGAGCCTACCCTGAAGGGGCTATTTGTCTGTTTAGGACGTTAGAGTTCGTTTGTTGTGATCAGCAACAACGAAATGATGCCAGTTTAGAGGCATGTTACCGTTTAGAGGTGTGTTTGTATGTTTTGAGTTCTAGAGACGAGGATTTCGTTTGGAACGTTTTTGAGGAAAAGAATGTCCTTCGAGCGTTAGCGACGTCTCGCAGTGCTGAAGGTCGAGTTTCCTTGCCGCATTTCGTGGTTGAAATGTTCGCGGCTTTGGAGATGTTTTGCGAATGTTCGCAGCCAGAAACTGTTGTTTGGTTTAGGCGAGGACCAAGAGGTCGCGTAAGTTCGACCCAGGGAGAAGCGTCTACATTCACAGTGCTTCGTGAAGTGTTGGCCTTCCGGGATTTGTTTGTATATATTAAGGATGACTCGTATAACTCTTGGAGCCTTGTCACGAGTGTTTCTTTTCATGCAGTGTTTACGGGGCGTATAGAACTTAATCGATTGACGATGAGTTTGAATCTTCCGTTAACCATATGGTTGTTAGGACTGAGTTTTGGTATGGAGAGTTTATCGTATGATTTCCGATTCTGGGTTATGCGACAAATTGCTTGCGTAATAGTCACTTGGCGTTCTATGAACAAATCGTGGATTGTTGTTTTTAGCCGTTAAGTGATTGGAGCGGTGGTCGCTCAGTAGCTTTGGATTGGCATGGAGGCTAGATTCAGCCGTATCGCCAAGGAAGTTGTTTGGTAAACGATCAGACCATGACCCTTATTAAGGTCATGTTAGTTTACGATTGTCCTTAATGCGGATGCCGAATTCAGGTCCGGGCTTTATGGAAGGGCGTAGTTGGCCGAGGGCCAAATAGCGTTTGCCGAGATAGACATGCCAAGCATAGCGGAGTTTTCTGAATTATTGCTGATGGCTTTTAGAAACGATCTTCCACTTTAGGTCTCAGTTATACGATGAATGGTTCGTATAAAATTTTTTGTTGCATGAAAATCGTTTCATTTTATCCGAGGGGGACAAAGTTTAAGGGATCGACGCAGGACACGTGCGGGTTCGTCTGCGTGATTATTTCCTGCTCGGACGTAACCGCGGGGAGTGAAAGCAGGAGCCAGAAACCTTGTGGAGCGAAAACTGTCTATGTCAGTTACCCGTTGGACCCATTATGTTTATTTTACGAAAGTTGCTTTGTATGAATTGACTCGACCATACAGAGGATTTTTCGTAAAAGTGATGTAAGGGGTTTTCGCAAAGGTAACCGGAGAGCGCTTTCACAAATTACTTGCGATATTCGCGACCACGGATTATGTTTTCCTCATTCACTTTTTGCATCGCGAAATCGTTTTGCATGAGACCGATCATGTTTTTCCCTAGGCTGTTTTATTTTAAAACGTTCTTATACGAAAGTAATGGATGACCGGTTTCATGGAGATAGAAAATCGCAGATTGTTAAAGTAGCGATGTTTCCGCGGATTACACGGAAATGTTTCCGCTATGATTTCACCTTTGACTAAAGCTGCTTCAACTACTCGTGGATTTTACCGAAGGTTATTTCGTTATTTTCGTAGTTCACCGTCGTGCTATTAGTCTGACGCCGGTACACGCTTTAGTTGCGAAGTTTGCGATTTAGAGGTGACATAGAGTTTTCAGGACTATGTTTGTAACGGTTGGGCTATGCCGCTAGCGCTCTTAAGATGAATCTTATTGCTGAGAGTTTTCTTTGTCAAAGCGTTGTCTTGATGCTGAAGCAAAAGTTTTCAAGATGGGATTATATGGATATAGTATACGCACCTACTTCCCTTTTCTTTTACGCAAGAAAACGGGTTAGCCGTTCTTCGAAGGCTTGTGTTTTCTTTCTTTTAGGAAGCGGGATGAGTATGCTTTTAGAACGCTGCGTGCATCGCTTCTCGGTTTCGAGACTAGATCGGTTTGCATGTTCTGCCTGGACAATCAAGGAACGATGGAACAAGACTGGAAATTTTGCCTAAGACTTAGCTTGCTAGACTATCCACCTAAATCCTAAGTTCCCTAAATTCTACGGCAGTTTTCAAGACGCTTTTGTTCCTGTCCTACAAAGAATTAAAACCCTTACAAAATTTTTGAGAAAATAGTCTTTGAAGGTTTCGCATTCGGCGGAATCCCATTTCCTCGTGATAGTCGAGACGATTGGTGTTTAGAATAACCGGATCGTACCAAACTCACAAAGATTGATCTAAACAAGCTAAGATGGGATCGGACCGAGCACGATGGGACCGAGACCAGGACGAGGACGCCGACCGACGCCAGGCGGGTGCCGCGGCATGCCGCGCCAGGCCAGCCCGTCCGGTGCCGCCGGGCGCCAGGCGGTGCCGCTTAGCGCCAGGCCAGCCGCGCCCCGCTGCCGGCGCCAGGCGGGTGCCGCCGGCGCAGAAGCCCAGTCCGCCGGCGCCAGGTTGCCGCTGGCGCCAGGCCAGCCCGCCGCCGGGCGCCAGGTCGGTGCCGCGCCAGGCCAGCCCGTCTGCTGCCGGGCGCCAGGCCAGCTCTGCCCGCTGTGCCGGGCGCCAGGCCAGCCAGCTCCCGCTGCCGGCGCCAAGTGGTGCCGGCGCCAGGCCAGCTTCAGCTGCCGCCGGCGCCAGGTTGGTGCCGCTGGCGCCAGGCCAGCCCGCTCTGCCGCCGGGCGCCAGGTCGGCGCCGCGCCAGCCTGCGTCTCTGGTGCCGGGCGCCAGGCCAGCCGCCGCTGCGCGCTAAGCCAGTTCCGCCGGCGCCAGGCCAGCCCGCCCCGTGCCGCCGCCAGGCCGCCCTGCCGTCTGTAGGTTTTTTCGTTGTTCGATCTTTCCCTCGCCCGCTTGCGTAAATCTTTTGAGTTTTGGGAAGGTCTTTAGCCGTAGATTTCGAGATAACCGTTTTTGACCCCAACAAGAGCAAAGTGAGGTTTCCACAGGCGAGGTGACCTTGGTGATGGTTGTTCTCGTCCACAGGCGAGGTGGCCGAGAGTGATTTTGTTCCTTCAGTAAAATCTCAACGGTAACTCCGATTGAGACGAAAAGCCATTTTGACCTAGACACAAAGGAGAACAAAGTGGGCTCTTACTAAGGCGAACTGGGAAGACTGATCTTACCTTATGGCAGGTCGTCCTAGTAAGATCAAGCTCCGACCTCCTTTCGTTTTCCCGTTTGTTCCTCGAGAGTTGTTTGTAAGAAGTATGGCAGTGGGAATCGGTGAACCGATTTGCCGTGCTTCTGTTCCACGAGTAATATAGGGTTTCCCCAAGGTTTCGAGGAGAATAAGTTTTATTTTTCCGAGAGGTTCTCGAAGAAACGCTTTTCGAGAAACCTTGCTCGCTATGCATTTCTCTAACTTGGTAACAAGACGAATTTTGGGGTTTGATAGATTTTATCGCTGCCCTTCTGCTTAGATAGAGAAATTGCGAGCTCGCTTTTGTGCTCTTCCTATGGCGGAAAGCCGCTAGGTTTTGATTTGCTCGAGCACCGCGGCGCTATGCGCGCTGGCCATAGGAACAGTCGCTGCTGGAGTTGTTTTACCATCGCTGACGAAACTGCAACTTTTTCTTTCATATTTCTGGACATTGGTTCGACTGCTTTGGCCGTATGAGTAAGAGTAATCCGTCCCCTCCTTCTAGCCAAACTGTGGGAACCAAATTCACACCGCCAATTTTAATGAATAAGATTGCGGAGGAAAGCCAAGTTAACCCGACTTTCCTTGAAGGTCCGGATTCTCGCGACAGCCAACGACAAGTGACCGAATAAATGCGGAAAAAGATTTGTTAAGATTTGAGACTGGACCTTAAGAAAGGCTGCCTACGCACCTTTCGAGGATCAAGTCGGACGAAGTTCAGTTAGAAAGAATTGAACAAGAGATCGAACCGCCTGGGCGGGTTCGCCTAGTATGAGCGCTTGTCATAGAAACAGGCATGTCAAGATAACCCTAGGGTTTCTATGCGCGGAGCTCTTAAGTAAAAGAATTGTCCGATCCTTCCGAGAGGAGCGGAGATTTGCGAAGGAGGCGCCAGACGCTCTAGGGCCTGGTTCGCCTAATACGAGCGCTGGTCATGAAGCGGCATGTCAAGATAATGCCTAGGGTTTCTATGCGAAGCTCTGAGTAAAAGTATAGTTAGATCCTTCCGAGAGGAACGGGTCTGCGGAGAAGATAAAACTAGAACAAGAGGCGGCCAGACGCTCGAGTCCTGCCTCGCTGGCCTAACCGCCTAAGTTCTAAGTTCTCTAAGCTAGCAGGATGCTCTAAGTCTCCAATCTAGGATTTTGATCCCCTCTTCTGCCCTTGCTCTCCTTATATATCCACTCCAAGGTCGGTTTGCCTTAGGATGATGGACCTCCTTTGGGCCCAAGCTTATCTCTTCGGAAGTATTCTATTTTCGTCGATCTTTGTAATTATCCTCGAAGTTTTCGTGACTTGATGTTTATCCGATGTTCGATATCGGACAAACCGCCATAGCCTGATTGGGCCTGAATTCCTAAATTCGTAAGTTAGTCCGTGGACTTGTCTTAAGTCGTTAAATGTTTTATACGATTTCTGAAAGACTATCTTTCTCAGAAAATAAACCGTGATAACCTAAAGGATCGATGTTCAAGTTAATCGACCTTGTTTTATACGATATCTTCTACGAAATCCAATCCTTCTAGTTTTGTCGTAAAACATCGAGGACGATTCCAATCGAAGTCGTAGGATGTTTATTCAGAGCCGTGATCGCCCCAAACTCATGATGATTGATCCAAACAAGCCAAGATGGGATCAGACCGAACACGATGGGACCGAGACCAGGACGGGCCGCCGACCGGCGCCAGGTCGGTGCGCCGGCGCCAGGCCAGCCCGACGACGGGTGCCGCCGGGCGCCAGGCGGTGCCGCCGGCGCCAGGCCAGCCCGCTGACGGAGCCGCCGGCGCCAGGCCGGTGCCGCCAGTGCCAGGCCAGCCCGGCGACGGTGCCGACAGCGCCAGGCCGCCTGCCACGGTGCCGCCGGGCGCCAGGACGGGCCGGCGCAGGCCAGCCCGCTGCGGACGGTGCCGCCGGCGCCAGTCGGTGCCGCCGGGCGCCAGGCCGCCCGCGGTCATGGTGCCGGGCGCCAGGCCGCCTGGTCACGGTGCCGCGCCAGGCCGCCCGGCGGGTCGGTGCCGGGCGCCAGTCCAGCCCGCTGCGGACGGTGCCGCCGCCAGGTGCCGCCGGCGCCAGGCCGGGTTCCGCCGGCGCCAGGCCGCCGGTGCCAGGCTGAAGATCTCGGCGAGGGCTTCGATTTGATATCTTGATCGTTTTCTGGTTCCTCACGGTTTGAGAGAACGACCTCTTCGAAGTTTCGAGGCAGATTCTTTTGTGTTTAGGGTTTTTGTGGTGATCGAATCTTGATGTCCTTGGGCGAGCGGACCGATCTTTCCGGGACTCTCGTCCAAGACCCGTAGTCTTCCGATCTCACAGAGTGGATATTCTAATTTGAGAAAATCTCGATAACTTCTTTTCAAATTATCCGAGACTTTTTGTTTCAAGAAATACTTTCTAGAGACTTTCAGTCATTGATTCCGTCGTGACCGATTTTGACACCAACAGTTGAGATGCCATTAAGTGATGCTGTCAAAATTTCGCCAACGCTAAAGAAGTATGTAAAAGACATGGTAACTAAAGGTTTTCAAGTCGGAGAACGTAGTATCATGATGATTTTCGAAGAAGTCAGTGCTATAATTCAAGGCGAAATTCCGATCAAGCAACCCGACCCTGGTAGTTTCGTTCTTAGTTGCACCATCCAAGATAAACAGTTTCCAAGAGCCCTCTGCGATCTCGGATCTAGCGTGAATTTGATGCCGCACTCTGTTGCAATATCCCTCGGGCATGCGGAGTTCACTCCAACAAACATCCAACTAGTTCTCGCTGATCGATCTGTTCGAGTCCCGGAAGGAGCTCTTGAGGATGTGCCCTTAATTATCAATGGATGCACAGTACCAACTGACTTCGTTGTACTTCACTACAAGAACAAACCCAAAGAACCCATTATCTTGGGAAGACCATTTCTTGCAACCGCAAATGCGATAATTGATGTCAAAGAAGGACGCATCTGCCTAAACATTGGATACATTCCAATGAGGTTCGACATGGAAAAATTAATAACGGGCCCTTTGATAGATAGATCATCCTCCTATGTCGATGATATCGACGAGCTTACCCAAAAATCTTTTGAAGATTCATTCTCTGAAAGCCACATCGAAGATGTGCTCATGGTTGCTCAGGGAGAAGTATTCAGCATGGATAACGTACGGATGATTATGCACATTTGATGGACGCAAGAAATGATGATACAACAAATGAGATGAATCCGAGATAAATATCGATCGATATTTGCAAAATACTGTCGATCGGCAACCATTTTCGATAGGCGATCTGAGCAAGGAAAATGCACCTAAGGTGGAATTGAAACCACTTCCTGCCGGACTCGAATATGCCTACCTTTTTGACAACACTTATCCCGTTATCGTAAATGCGAATCTTACAAACAGTGAGCTCGCTTTATTGTTGAATAAACTGTGAAAACACAGAAAAGCAATCGGATACTCTCTTGAGGATATCCAGGAATTTCCCCCGACCTGTGAAGGCATCGGATTCATCTTGAAGATGAATCAAAGTCATCACTAGAGCATCAAAGACGACTCAAACCCAACCTGAAAGAAGTTGTTAAAAAGGAAATTATCAAACTTCTCGATGCCGGTGTAATCTATCCAATCTCGGATAGCAATTAAGTGAGCCCAGTTCACGTGGTGCCTAAGAAAGGAGGCATTACTGTGGTCAAGAACGACAAAAACGAACTTATTCCAAAGAGAACTGTAACTGGACACCGTATGTGCATCGATTACAGGAAACTAAACTCCGCAACAAGGAAAGACCATTTTCCTTTACCTTTCATCGATCAAATGTTGGAAAGATTAGCCAATCATCAATACTATTGTTTTCTTGACGGATATTCCGGATTTTTTCCAAATTCCAATTCATCCGGATGACCAAGAAAAGACAACCTTCACATGCCCTTATGGAACATTCGCCTACCGTCGGATGCCATTTGGCATGTGTACCTCCGCTACCTTCCAACGCTGCATGATGTCTATCTTCACTGATATGATAGAAGATTTTATGGAAGTTTTTATGGATGATTTCTCAGTCTATGGATCTGATTTCAAAAGTTATCTCGATAACCTCTGTAAAGTTCTAGCCAGATGCGAAGAGAAGAACCTTGTTCTAAATTGGGAAAAATGCCATTTTATGGTTAATGATGGAATTGTTCTTGGACACAAGGTATCTGCTGCTGGAATTGAAGTAGATCGAGCAAAGATAGAAGTAATGACTGGTTTACCTCCACCAACTAACATAAAAGACATAAGAAGTTTTCTTGGGCATGCTGGATTTTATCGAAGGTTTATAGAAGATTTCAGCAAAATTGCCAGACCTCTAACAACACTCCTCTGCAAGGATGTTAAATTCGAATTCACTCCAGAATGTCAGCAAGCTTTTGATAAAATCAAAAAGGCGTTGATAACTGCTCCCGTCGTGCAAGCACCCGACTGGAGTCTTCTTTTCGAAATTATGTGCGATGCAAGTGATTTCGCAGTAGGAGAAGTGTTAGAGCAGCGTAAAGATAAAAAACTTTATGTTATTTACTACGCGAGCCAAACTCTGGACGACGCTCAGAGAAATTATGGCACAACGGAGAAGGAATTACTTGCTGTCGTGTACGCTTTCGAGAAATTCCGAAACTACCTTGTTGGCTCAAAAGTTATTGTTCACACCGATCACGCAACAATAAGGTACCTTATGCAGAAGAAAGATGCCAAACCACGACTTATCCGATGGATCCTTCTACTCCAAGAATTTGACATGGAAATCAAGGACAAAAGAGGAGTACATAACAGCGTAGCTGATCACCTTTCTCGGATAAAAATCGACGACAACATTCCTATCGATGATTTCCTGCCAGCCGAAGGTGTATACCTGGCAGAATCAACACTCATTGGTCAGATAAATCTTGCATCTGAATCCATACCAGGCGATGAATCAAATGATGAATTGCTCGATATAACTGACTCTATGCCGATCGACGACACAAACGATAAAATGATCGATGCGACTTATGGCATGTCGATCGATGAGTCGACCGCGCAATCAATCGATAATAAGACAGACGCACCAGCAAACGGTGAAAACGGCTTTGACTTAAGTGAAGTTTCATTTAAGATATCCTTCAATGTGACTAGCACCGTAGCCGACAATATCACCACTGATCCGCACACTCCTGATAAATGCCAAAGCTCCGATCAGGAAGTTTACGCTGTTGAAAGAAAATTCAGAGACAGACCCTGGTATGCTGACATAGTAAACTATTTAGCTGCTGACGTCGAACCAGAAGAACTGAAAAATTATGACAGAAAGAAGTTTTTCAGAGAAGTCAGGCGATACCACTAGGATGAACCATATCTCTACAAGCAATGTGCTGATGGAATTTACAGACGCTGTGTTGCAGACGCTGAAGTGCCGGACATCATATTCCACTGCCGTGGATCTTCTTATGCCGGACATTTCGAAACTTTCAAAACAGTATCTTAAATCCTTCAGGCCGGATTTTGGTGGCCTACCATGTTCCGCGATGTTCACGCCTATATAGTAAAATGTGATAGGTGTCAACGAAGAGGAAAAATCAGCAAAAGACATGAAATGGAACAGAAGTTCATTATGTAAATCGAAGTCTTTGACTGTTGAGGGATATATTTTATGGGTCCTTTCCCTTCCTCATATGGGAACAGATACATTTTAGTTGCTGTTGATTATGTTTCCAAATGGGTTGAAGCTATAGCCACAACTACAAATGATGCTTCTGTTGTCGTCAAACTCTTCAAGAGCATTATTTTCCCTAGATTTGGAGTTCCTCGAGTAGTAATAAGCGATGATGGTACCCATTTCATCAATAAAGTTTTCGAAAATCTTCTCAGGAAAAATGGAGTCCACCACAGAGTTGCCACACCCTACCATCCACAGACAAGTGGGCAGGTAGAAGTCTCTAACAGACAAATCAAAGAGATTCTGGAGAAAACCGTTGGGATCACCAGAAGAGATTGGTCACGAAAGCTAGATAATGCACTTTAGGCATACATAACTGCATTTAAAACTCCATAGGAACAACTCCTTTCCATCTACTCTACGGAAAAGCTTGTCACTTACCCGTTGAATTAGAACATAAAGCAGCATGGACAACAAAATTGCTAAATTTCGACATCAAAACTGCTGCTGAAAGGAGACTCATACAACTCAACGAGCTAGATGAAATCAGACATCTAGCTTATGAGAGTCCAAAGTTATATAAAGAACGGACGAAAGCTTATCATGACAAGAAGATCGTCTGCTGACATTTTCCTGCCAACGATCAAGTTCTATTATATAACTCTCGCCTCACTTTGTTTCCCGGAAAACTCCATTCTCGCTGGTCGGGACCTTTCACAGTTACGATAGCGAGACCAAACGGAGCCATCACCCTTATGAACGATAAAGGAGAAGAATTTACGGTGAATGGGCAACGAGTGAAGCATTACTGGGCTAAACCGCCAAATGTCAAACCTTTACGGTTGGGCATTCCCTAAACTGATTAAAGAGATTTTTAAGTCAAGCTAATGACTAAAAATAAAGCGCTTAGTGGGACGCAACCCACCATTGCATTTAGTTTCCATTTTTATTTTTCATTCTTTTACTTTATTTTCATTTTCATTAAAAAAAATAATAATAATAATAATAATTAGATAAGGAAATGCTTTAAAATCGATCGATGCTCACTTAGGCATATCGATCGATGCGGATCTATCGAGGCTGCGGGTTATTAACCCCAATTTCCGCCTTTTCATCCGCTCATTTCGCATTCCTCTCCCGAAAACAAAAAATCGATTTTTCTCTCTAGAAACCAAGTCGATTTTCGCCGTTTTTTGCTTCAATCTCTTCGTTTTTCACTTCTCTATGTCATTTGTTCATCTATTCAACGATTCTACAAGATGAGTTCACGGAGAGATAGCAGACGCGAGAGGAGGACTAAGAGGAGGCTCGATATCCCGAGCACCTCTAGGGCACCACCCACACCACCATCTTCCTCGACGCCATCATCATCATCACACTCGCCGCCCTGACAGCCCGACGAGCGCTATCCATGGCCAAGGAACCCTTCCAAGGCCATACAGACGGTGGAGTCTTACCCCGACCCGAGGACAGCGGTCCGTTCCACCGCCTGCACCCACCGTCGGCGTACGGAGAGCTGAGACGACTACGACAGCCTGTTCTACAATGCATTGCTGCGCGTCGACATCGCTCCCACCCGCTTCATCGACGAGCCCACCATCAGACAGCTTGGTCTCTGGCCCGACTTGAGGGACATGATCAACCAGCTCGGTTTCGGCACCATGGCCACACACCCTTATGACCTCTACCCCTCTCCGGTCCGACAGTTCCTCGCCACAGCTGATCTCACCTACACCACCAGCACTGGCCGCGTCGCGAGCGACGGAGTTCTCTCGTTCTTCGCCAGAGGTGTCAGATACCAAATCACAGTTGCTGAGATCTGCCAGATCTACGGGTTCGATCCTTCTAACACCGCTATGGGTGTCCCTGAGTTTCTGATGATCGGTGACTTCTGGAGGATCATTGGCACAGGCCATTGGAGCACGGCTGTCACTCAGACCGATATCCGTCATCCCACCTTGTGCTACTTCATCAGGGCCCTTGCCAGCACTTTGCTGTGCAAGATGGAGCCCAACAAGGTGAGGATTGACGAGCTCACACTGCTGTTCACTGCGATTGACGGAGTTGTAGACCTGCAGGACCTGGACCCAGACCGCGACATGCCCATGCCCAACCTGGGATCTCTCTTTGCTCAGCACCTGGTGTCGCTGAAGATGAAGCCCTTCAAGGGCACTGGCAGGAAGAAGGAGACGATCGGGAACCTGCTTACACCGATCTTCCAGCACCTCGGCATCCGCTTGACTGGGGAGCCAGCACGCACCTCCCGCGCCTACTTGGACGTGGCGCATCTGTCTTCAGCCCAGTGGCTGAAGGAGGGCCTGCTCTGGAGTTTCAGGAGAGGAGACCGCCTCCGTCTTCTGCAGCTGCCATCCCGCCACATCACGGACTTCAACGAGAGCGTTGACAGGCTCCAATTTCAGCCAGATGAGGCATTCCTCCGCAACCTCCAGGACATGCCACGGAGAGTTCCAAGAGAGCGCAGAGCACCAGCTACGCAGGGCCAGCCAGAGGCACCACTACCCGACTTCCCCATCATGCCAGACATTCCGATGCGCGACCATGGGGACTTTAAGAGGTTTGTCGCAGACGCTCTTCAGGCCATCTGGTCCAGAGTGTCTCGCTGTTGGTGCATGAGCAGGAGGAGCGTGAGAGCCCATGATCCAGCAGCGCCAGGTCCATCACACCAGTACCGTCGTGACTCGTCATCAGATGACGAGGAGGCAGCAGAGGACTCCGACTAGTCCTCACATTTCTATCCCTTATTCCCAGATACTTTTATTTTTCTTTTTATTTTTATTTCTATTTTGGATTTTTAGGATTTATCACTTTCGACTATCTATTTTTATTTCATGACTTATTATCTATTTGCTTGTGTTTGGATTGTCTAACAGAACTAACAAATGACAGATCAGACGGGTTAGACACCGACAGACGAATTGATGACCTTCTGACTAACCGCTATTGATCGATAATCATGCCTTGGTATCGATCGATACTAGCTATAATAGGTACGGTTACTCTAGTCATTAACTATCCAATTTTTTTTTCAATTTTTCACCAAACTTAGACTAAATAACACTGGGGACAGTGTCGTTTAAGTCTGGGGTGGTTGTTACTAACATTTTTATGTTTTATTTCTTTAAAAGCATTCTTCATTTCTTCACTTTTCAAAAAAAAAAAGAATTTATCATGCACTAAATAGAGACAGTGATATGTTTTTCAATTTTTACTTATTTTCTAACCACTCTTTAGCACCATTCTTAGATTTGCTAACTGCACTATAGATGCTAAAGTGGATCACCGGTCACTATGACAATACTTTTCATGATCATCTAAAAGAACCAAAGCTGATTTCCAACCTAACCTGACATTCTCTGCTTGTCTTGGGGCTTGGTATACATGGGATCGGATGCTTCGAACAAGTCTGGATGGTAAAGCCTTGTGTAGATAGTTTTATCACCCTCTCTTTCTCATTTTCGAATTTAGATTTAATATTCACCTCTCAAAAAAAAATATATATATTGTTTAAATATACGTTCTAGGACTAGTTAGTTATTACTTAGGAAGGAATTCGAACAGGGCTTGGTTACCCCTCAAGACTTGCTTCATAAGAATTCAATAGGTAAAGGATTCGAACAGGACTTGGTGGTTACCCCTCTCAAGACTTGCTTCATAAGAATTCTATAGGTAAAGGATTCGAACAGGGCTTGGTGGTTACCCCCTTCAAAACTTGCTTCGCAATGAATCATAGGATATAGGTCAAAAAGAAGTGAACAGGACTTGGTGGCTACAACCATTAAGGCTTGATTCATGGAAGCTGTCAATCTCAGTCAATGTTCTGCAAACAAAAAGCAGACATGACTAAGAGAGAAATAGTAGAGAGAGAGGATAGGAAGTAACTTTTACTTGCAGATCCAGATACTTGTCTGAGCAACCTTGAATCCTGTGATCGATACTCCCAAGGTAAAGCCCGCACTTTTATCTTTATGCACAGAAATGAAATCAGTAGAGGGGCTAGTCAGACAGGATTGCTAAGTTGTTGGCTAGATGAGCTTGGTTGCTAAGCTAGGATATGGTATAATGTACTTCTGAAGTTAATAGATTTTTGATGTGGCTTGCAACAAAGTTGAGGTGATGATCTTGAGTTAGAGGTTATTTAAGTCTCATTTTTTTTGGCAAGCTCTTCTAGACCTATGTCCTTAAATTTGCTTGAGGACAAGCAAAAGGATAAGTCTGGGGGAGTTGATAAGTCATGGATTTTATCCACTTTCAACCATGATTTTTATATGTTTTTGGAAACAAAAGGACACTTCTAGTGTCTTTTATAAGCTTTTACAGGTTCAAGTACTCTTTGGTGAAATATGACCATTTTGGAGCAGAAATGGATACTTTAAGGAGGTTTGTAATGGAACGATAACTTGAGCTAAATCGACCGATGCTCACCATGATGCATCGACCGACGAGACACTACATTCATCGATCGATAGGAGCTTGTGACATCGATCGATATGAAAGGCCTCCGAGAATTAATGACGAACTTAATGAGCTAATCATCTCATTAGGGTTTCACTTCTACCAAATGAGTCTCTGGCCGCCTGTTAGGATATATTAATAGGGTTTTGTATTATTGACTTGCCTAGAGAACTTTTAGACCTAATTTGGAGAGAAGCATCTTGCTACCTTGAAGATAGAGCTTAGGAATCGAGAGATAGATCTGAACTGCATACAGAGAAGATCTTGAACTCCCTTATTTTTCTCTACTCTTTTATTGCTTCTCTTATTATTCTATTTAAAAGTATTATTTAAACCATCATGATTTATCTCTCATGAATATGTTTGAGTAGTTTCTCTTGTTAGATTTAGGTTTCTCATTAAGGTTAACCATGCATTGCAATTAATTTAATGCTAGGGTGTTTAAAATATAGTTCTTCATTCTAGTTGTTCTTAATGCTAAGTATAGGATTGATCACCATTGTCTTAGATCTTAGGATTAATTTGGATAAGTGAGAACTTAGAAAATCCCTGAAACCCAAAGCTGGTATGTTCCAACTTTACCTAGAGTGCACGAAAGTGGCCTCTTTGTAAGATTTGAGAACCAATTCAAATCCGATCTTAAAGCTCACTAGAAACGATATCGATCGATAAGCAATCCGCTTGTCGAGCGATATTGCGAAAGGTGTATCGATCGATATTCATATAGAATAATCGATCGACACTTTCTTATACTCATCGAACGATAGTTGATGACTTAAGATCCAGTTGAAGACAATAAATCATTGATTTAAACTTAAGGTTTTAGTTCAGAACTATGAATATTAAAAACCCTAGATACCCTGCATGCTAGTTACACCTGAGAAATAGCCTAAATCTAGCTATTCTTCCTCTTGCTTAAAAACCTAAACCATTCAATCAAGCAATTACTTGCTTACCCTTTATTTACTGCTTTAAACTTGTTTGTCTAGCTTTATTTCGAAGACTAAACAATCTATTGTGTAATCCTAGAGTCTCTGTGGATTCGATCCCTAAGTACTACAACTGAACCTCTTATTTGAGAGAGTAAAGTCACTCCTTAGGGTAATTTGAGTGATATCAGTTATCATTAATTTTCTCTTTCCCGGTTCTGTTATTAGAGGATTATTGATCTTTAGATTTTAAAAAAATTAAATTAAAAGTATGGACCAATCAAATTAAGATAATTTATTTTAATTTTTTTCTATGAGCGACATGTAAGCAGAAATTACTAAAGTGACTTCTCAATTAATATATAAGATTTTTATTTTTTAGGTCGTGTTAGGTCGAAAAAGGCTGAAATAGGCTGTCGATGTTTTCAATCGGTCACCCTGAGGGTGTTATGGACTGGTTGCTATGATTAGTTGAAAATTTACGAACCTTCAACCACATCCAGGAAGTGGTGTCTATGAACGATTGATTGGTTGACGAGTGGCGACTCCAGACTTCTTTCTTTTTCCATTTTTGCTTCAGTTTGAGTCAGTTTTGCCTACCTTACAATACTAAAAGGAGAATATACTCCATCCTAAAGGTATACACGTCCTCTTAAAAATCGACCACTCAGAAATTTCCAAGCTGCGTTGTCATATATTTCTTTAGTAACGCATAATTTAAACGGGCCTACATGTGTGGTCTGTTAATATTTTATAGTTGCCCATCATACTAATTCTCCTTAATCGATAGTTTTGCCTTTTCCACTTCTCCATTGTCGTTGCGGATTGATTTCTGCAATTCTAAGTTTCTTTGGATTGGAGTTACATTCTGTTGAGAACGGCCACGAATTAGGTTAGAAGAAAACAGAGTACAAAACTTATTGAGACAAATACCCGTTTTAGGGTTTCTTATTATTGATGTGAATCGTAATTTACAAATCCTTAGACCCATATTTATACAAGCCTCAAAAAACCCGATTTCCTTTTCCCTCTAGGAATACATACTTATCTAGAAAAAATAAATTTTCCTAAACCGAAAAGGTGTACCGTACCGCGGGGCCTGTGGCCCCCGCACCCCCCAGATGTCAACCTTGATAGTGAGTTTATCTTCCTAGCGCCTACGACGCCCGCACTCGGTCGGACTTCGTCCGACCCACGACTACTGGGCTTTTACTGGTGCTCAGAGATTTAAGACACACAGATGCAACACATTCACTATCAATCATTCAATCCTTTCTTTCCTCCTATCTTGATGAGATGCTATCCTTACACCTCCCTCTGTTTCTCCTCTTATATAAACCCTTTCTTCAATGATGTATCAATCCTACCTCTTTAGCTCCTCCCAATGCAAATCTACCTCTGGAGTTATAACCCTCTCCGTTCGTCGCAGACTTCAAAAAGTGTTACTGAATCTATGTGAATCAGGAGAAATATGTGTAGAAAGAAGCTTTCAGGAAGTATATAGAGTCCACTGGAGATATTGATTCTCTCACCAAAGGTATAGTTTCTTTTTCTATGTCCCATGATTACTTAACACCTATTGCAACAGTTTGTTACTACAAATAGTTTGATATATTTCTGAAAAATAATCCAATTTATTACTTGGTATGAGCAGCATGAAAAGCCTTATTCCACTTTAGAGTAAGTTCCTGGGCACGTTTTGTTTCTAGACATTCTATATTAGTTTGGTTTCTAGGACAGTACCATAATCTTTAATCCAGATTTTAGTGAACCAAATAATATATTTATGAACTTATTGTCTTATTGGTGACTGAGAACAGGTTTCAGTCCTTAGTTGTTTATTTGGTTGATAGGCATGATGATCCTATCTGAGGTCCAATTGGAATCCCTGTTGGGCAGATGAGTGAATCAAACCGAACTATTACCTCATACCGACTTTCAAGTTTGAACAGGTCTGTTAATTTTGGATTTTTTTTCTATATTTTATTTCTTATGTACTTCGGTCCTTTTGCATGTTTAAGAGAAAATAAATGTCTCATAAAAGACTGAGAGTAGTCCACACCCTAGAATTCGCCAATGGTGGTGCAGATATACAGATAATGAGAGTTGGTGTTTATGAAGAACTGTGGGTTAGCCCTTCAAATTATGAAGACCAAAGGTAACAACGATTTGTGATTTTGACATCTTCTCTGTTTTGTCATTGTTCTCAGTAACAACGCACCACTGGAGTTAAAAATGTTCATCACAAAAGAAACACATGCAACCAGCAGAGCTAACAGGACCAAATGGAGCTGTCATGTCAAAGCAGTGAAACCACTTCATACGTGTATCTGTGCATAGAAGCTATAAAGAGAAGGAATTTACCAGAAAGTTGAGTTCCGTTTGGAGATGAAGATATGCAAGATGTTTCTGTGATGTGGCTTCCATGTGGTTTGACTTCTTACGTGGATGTGAAGAAATATGGATGTGCAAGCAAACCCACCTCTATGGTATGCTTTTATCGTTCTTTAAACATAGTTATTGATTGCTTTCCTCTGGTCAGTCAATCGGTCTTTCTATTCACCATGCAGGTACATGGTGCTCCAGAGGAATCAATTGACGAAAGAAAAAGATGATATTGATCCCATTAAAGAAGCAGAGAATGAAAGGAATGATGTTGAAGCTGATCATGAGGTGGTCTATAATAAATTTGAGGAGCTATTTATTCTCAGGTTAGCTGATCATGAGGTGGTCTATAATAAATTTGAGGAGCTACTTATTCTCAGGTTAGCTGATCATCTGGTATTCCACAGGTTCTATGTGAGCAAGATGAACTGTATAAAGCAATCAAAGAAGAAGAAGAAGAGGCTACCTGAAAAAGAAGTTGTTGAAGAACTTTACGATGTGATTTGAACAAAAAGATAAGAACTTTACGGTGTGAATGATGGTGATGTCAGAGGAATCTTTGATAAAAATGTCGAATTCAAAGCTGGTGTTGACATTAACAATGAGGAGACTGAGGATATGTTGCATGGTGTTGATGATGAAGCTGTGGAAGAAAAGGTGGGGATTATAATGATTTGACTGAAGTAGTGTGCGATGAATATGATGATGGTGAGCTTGTGGCTGATGCAAGTGATGCAAATATGGACACATAAATGGATATGCTTGATGGTAAAAATGTTGTGGTGTATGTTGATGATGGTTGTATGGTGGTGGTACCAGGAAAAAGGAAAACGCAAATCCATTTACGAGTCTTGAAGAGGACGAGCATTTGATCCACCGTGACGAGGATGATATTCAAATCGAAAACAAAGTAACATTAAATCCCAAAAAGAAGAAGACCAAAGCGCCATATAAAAAGGTTATGTTGTCGTTGATTCCTTAAGCAAAAAGTAAGAATTGTTGCTTGCCATGCAAGGCTTCTTGGCTGTTCAGTTTTACTTAGACAATTACTCCCAAGTTGTGTGTTTATAGTACTGAACCACTGATTTACACTTTAAAAACATTTTCAAACCTAAAACCTATTTATTTGTATTAAAAATGCAGTTTAGATTTCAATCAAGGCTGCCTTAAAATTAAATTATGATTTCAAATCTTAAAATCAGTCAGTATAGTGAATTTATGAATCATACACAAATTGTCAAACTTATACAGACTATACAAATCAAAATATGGAGAAACCACCCATAAATTAAAGGTAGTGAAAATTATAATTAAACCGATATAAATAATACAAGTTAAGAGAAATATAAGTAAAAATTATAGAACACTGGTGAGAAGTGTTGGGGTCAAAATTGGTCAACGACGAAATCGTCACCCGAAAGTCCTCGAAAGAAAACCAAGTGACGATCAGAACCAAGAAACGAGTCGCCACTCGATGGACTCGCAAGAAGGCATGAACGGACCGTGAGCCCCAGGGATCAACGAAGGCAAGCAACAGCAGGCACCGGCGGACGCAGGACACGGCACGGGCGGCAAGCTTGCCCTGTCCCGTCTGGCGCCGGCGGCAGGCCTGTCGTCTCCCGTCTGGAGCCGGCGGCAAGGGTCCTGGTGCCCATCTATGCAATCGTCTCGGGCAACGGCAGCATCTTGGTCCCTTAAACCCATGTCCGGATTATCCGCAAACTACAATGATTCTTCCGCAAAGCCTTCTCGGTTGTTTAAAAGTTCATATTTTAAACGTCTAAAGTTCGAAGCCTCATTACTCAAACCCTTGAAAACGGTTATCTCGAAATCTACGGCTAAAATATCCTTCCAAACTCTAAGATTTCCCGCACGAACGACTAACGGGGGAAAGATCGGGCAACGGAGGACCCACGGGCGGCACCCCGACCTGGCGCCAGCGCACGCGCCGACGGGCGACGCCGGCGGCACCTGGCACGCCACGCGCCAGCTGGCCGGCGGCACTCGCCTGGCGCCGGCGACACGCCACGCTGAAGCCTGCCTGCCGCGGCATCGCCACGCCGAAGCCGCCTGGCGCCGGCGGCATCGCCACGCTGGCCGCCTGGCGGCACTCGCCTGGCGCCGGCAGCACGCCATCGCAAGCGGCTGCCGCGCAAGCCCTGACGCCGCCGCCCTCGCCCTGGTCTCGGTCCCATCATGCATGGTCTGATCCCATCTTGGCTTGTTTGGATCAATCTTCGTGAGTTTGGTACGATCACGGTTATTCTAAACACCAAACACCTCGACTATACGAGGAATTGTGATTCCTTCGGAAATGCCGAAACCTTCAAAGACTATTCTTTCGAAAAATCGTAAAAACGTCTAAACGGCCCGACATGGCCAAAAAGGCCCACTTACGATTTTTCGAAAAGGAAGGATAACTATGACGGTTTATCCTTATCCTCACATAAGAGATAAATGTCAAGTTTCCAGAAGATAAATGTCAAGTTTTCCGAAGATAAATGTCAAGTTTCCCGATAAACACGAAGATAGACGAAAATGGAAAAAGCCCGATTCAGCCCGAAAGAAGATAGACCGTCTTAAGAGGAGTATATAAGGAGAGCTTTGCAAATCATCACAAACTTTCAGAACACTTAGCACTTAGAGCGATTTAGCATTCTTTTCTGTTTTCACTAGCGAGCTGCGACTCAACTAGGATAGACTTAGGCGACCGGACTAGCAGACTTTTCGACAGCTCTTACAGCCGATTTCTTTGCTTGTTGTACACGCTCAAACGAGAATTCAGAAATAAGATCTCTTTCGCTCGACTTTTACGATTTTTATTTTCGTAACTTTTATCTCCATTGATTGTATCGTGTGTGGCCCAGCAGATTTCCGAGACCTTCAAGGAAGATCGGGTTAACTCGGTTTTCCTCCACAAATCGTTTATCGAAAATTGACGGTGTGAATTTTGGTTCCCACAGTTTGGCGCTAGAAGGAGGGGGTTACGGATCTATCTATCTCGCAACTGCACACCGATCATGTCTACTGACGTCACAAAAGACCAACCAACGCTAGACGGAACACCCGTCGACGCCAACGTTGAGAAGACTCCAGCTGGAGATACGTCCACAGTCACTGCTGATGCAACACTGAGGCGCTCAGACAAATGAAGGAACTGTTAACCTCCGCCCAGGAACGGGCGGAACAACAGGACAAGCTGATAACCTCGCTCGCAAAACAGGTCGACACCTTAACTGCGAGGAGCAAGTTGCCGCGCGGATCCACCAAGGCACGCCGCGGCAGAAGACTCGACTTCGGATCTCCCGAAGCACGAGAAAAAGATGCCCCGAAAGAGCCCACTCCCGAGGAAACAGCTCCGAAAGGACAGCAAACGACCTCGCAGAACCTTCCACCCCGCTACGGAAACAAGGAAAGCGACGCCGAAGATCAATCTGGATATCAGCGACCAATCGGATCCTTCCGATGAAGACGCTGACATCAACCCTAGAGGACCGAAGCCAGTCCGCCGGCAGACGGTATCCTTCGAGAGGCCCATGACGAAGAGGAGGAAGAACTCTACTGGATGGAGCAGGAAGAACTCGTGGAAGATCAAACTCGGATCCATCGCGACCAGCCGACAAACTCGGAGGAACGCCGGCAGCAATAGCGAGATCCATGATCTCCGCGAATCTCTTAAAAGACGTGGCGGCGAAAGCGGTGAAATCGAAATCCATCAGCGACCAGTTTCGCCCCTAAATCGATAGACTTCTCGAGGAAGCACGGAAAATACCGTTCACCGCGGATCACGGAAACACGATCTCAGACCAGGAAAATCAAAATCCCGGCCTATGACGGTACTACGGATCCTAAGGCGCACCTGCAGTCTTTCCAGATCGCAATGGGTAGGTGCAAACCCGGAGCGAGATGCGGGTCATTTGTCTTCTTCGCCGAGCACCTCCAAGGCGCTGCCCTCGAATGGTTCTCCCGGCTCAAAAGGAACTCCATCGGAAGCTTCCGCCAACTGGCCTCGGCGTTTCTCAAACAATACTCCATGTTCATGGACAGAGAAACGTCTGACGTGGACCTGTGGAGTCTAGCTCAGAAGGAAGACGAGTCGCTCCGCGACTTCATGCGAAGATTCAAACTGGTGATGGCCAGGGTAACGGGCATCAGCGACAATGTCGCAATCGACGCCCTGAGGAAAACTCTCTGGTACAAGTCAAAGTTTCGAAAGTGGATACTACTGGAAAAGCCGCGGACAATTCAGGATACTCTCCACAAAGCAACGGACTTCATCATCATGGAGGAAGAAATGAAGCTTCTATCGCAGAAGCACGGATCGCAGAAAACCGCGTCCAAGAAGAAACCCTCTCGTAACGACAAGTATGTCCATCACGAAGGGGAAGACGTCCAAGGCGAGCATAATTACGCCATCAACTCGGAGCAAGGCAAAACCTCCGGAAACACCTGGACCAGGAACCAGTACAAGGATAATTCCTATTGCAAGTTCCACGAAACCAGAGGACACTCCACGGCGAGCTGCAAGGTTCTCGGCGCCCGGCTCGCCGCAAAGCTCCTCACCGGCGAACTATCAAAGGTCAAGAGTATAAAGGACTTGCACATGGACTCCGACCGCCCAAAGACCAACAAAACTGTTTCCGAGGACCGCGCGACCGAAAACCAATCGGGTGAAAAACGCGGAAGGAGACAGGACGACCAAGGGAACAACAACAGTCGCCAGAGGGTAAACATGATCATCGGAGGATCACAGTTCTACCAAGACTCAGTCTCGTCAATAAAAGCCTACGGGCGAAAGGCCGAAATAAGTTCCAACTAGTTTCCAGATAACGATATTCCTAACCACACGATCACTTTCGAAGAACAGGAAACTGTCGGAATCGACAAGCCTCATTGCGATCCTTTGGTTATCGACCTGGTAATCCAGGATCTCGAGGTCGGCCGCATCCTCGTCGATACAGGAAGTACGGTCAACGTTATCTTCCGCGACACCCTCCACAGGATGAAGATCCCACTTGGGGAAGTAGTCCCTGAGCCAAAACCTTTGACTAGGTTCTCGGGCGTCACTTCCATGACACTCGGAAGAATTAAGCTCCCGGTCATGGCGAAAGAAGTCACAAAGATCGTCGAGTTCGCAGTAGTCGACAACCCGGCCATCTACAACGCCATCATGGGAACCCCTTGGATCAACTCCATGAAGGCAGTACCATCCACATATCACCTTGGCATCAAATTACCGACTCCCACCGGAACCGCAGTCATGTTTACCCACAAAAATGCGAAATATCCGCACATGTACTCGAACTTTTCAAAAATTTTAATAAAATTCTTTCTATCTTTTATGCTCACTTAACGCATAAACACTTCAGAAAAACGAAAATCATATCTTCGAAAGAAAAGCGAGACGTCGCAACTTCTGAAAAAGATAACAAAACTCGTATCATCCGCCAAAACAGTCCACCTGCGACTTAAAAAAAAAACAACTTATGCCCGTCGATTGGCCCCGACGGACGCACTCAGAAACGTTTCACTTAACACAAACTCGTAGTCAGACATACAAGGTCCTTTTACATCCGACAAGGATATCATAGCGCGCTATACAAGAAACCCAAAATTTTGGTTTAGATTCTCGGATAAACTCCGAAGATAGCTCGATTCTTTTAACACAAGTCATATAAACCGGCGATTAGTCGCGGACTTTAAACGAAAAGAATCAAGAAGAAATCACTAACAGGCAAAACGAAAGCCGATCAGTCATCGCACAGCCTTAAAGCTGAGAGTAAGCCTAGGTCTTGCCCTAAACCCAGTCTTGCTGGATCTTGACATCTCACAGACATAGTATCGTATAAGAGATACCCAAAACATGTCTCTTATCGCTTACACCTAAAACGCTCGCTAGAAAGTAGCATACGGACCAAGCGACAAAAGAGTTAGGATAATGGCGACTACTCGTGATTCTTTCCTCTACACTTGACGAAAATATAAATCAAAACAAAAGACAAAATTTCGCAAATTTTCATATTTATAAAGTCTGCAAAGACAACGGATTCTAAGCCACCAACGCCAGTCCCAAAACATAAGAGTGCAACCTCCAACGGTCGCAAAATAAAACTCCTAAAACGCCACACACGGCCAAAACATACGATTCACAAAAGAAAGTCAACGTCGAGAAATCCAGATGCGGAAATCCCGAATGAACCTGCAGGCTTGTCCACTTCCGCTCACACCTTGAGCGCTCCCACCACCCTCGGCGTTCTCATCGGCTCCGCCTCCACCGTATCCTTGAAACCTCGATAGGTTCCCATAGTCTCCGGACTCTTTCCTCGACTGGAGGAACCAAGGACTCAGCATGAGCACACTCGCCATGAAGTCCTTCATCTCAGAAATCTCGAATCAAAGGAGAAATCCGGTTTTGAGACTTGTAAAGGTTTACGACCGAGCCCCGGCACTCGCGGAAATCGCCAACAAACTCCTGAGCCTCTTTAAAACATTGAAACTCAGCAGCAAACGATTCCGCCCGTCTCCCCACCTCGGCCGCGACCATCCTTCTTCCTCTCCTTTCCGCCCGAACAAGAGCTCGAGCATGAAGCTCAGCTTGCTTTTCGTTCTGCGCCTTAACCTCTTGTCGGAATCGGAAGAGCTCTCGCTCAGCTTCCTTGGTCTTGAAGTTGGCAATCCTAGACTTGCGGAAACTTGAGTCGAGCGCATTGCCAAACACTCTTAGTCCCTGCACAAAGTCAAGATCAATAAACATACATGCGAATTCAAGAAAACGGTTAAGAAATTCAAAGAACAAAACCTCATTGATTCGCTGGGAACCTCGGCAAAAATCCATTGCCTCTTCTCATCCTCCAGCGACTCGTCAGTAACAAACTCCGGAGGAAGACCTTCAAAGAAATTGTTGGGAAGCGGAAGATCGCTGGCTCCG
The DNA here is from genome assembly GCA_016432835.1 of Brassica nigra. Taxonomy (NCBI): domain Eukaryota; kingdom Viridiplantae; phylum Streptophyta; class Magnoliopsida; order Brassicales; family Brassicaceae; genus Brassica; species Brassica nigra. Next base: position 60,870,368 of record CM028247.1, on the reverse strand, counting down.
CCTTTTTCCGTTGGAACAAAACTAGGGTTTTCCCCCAACGGTGAAGGATCTTCCGAACCTTCCCCACCATCGATCTCTTTTCCTTTACGAGATCTCTGTTTACACCTCCGAGTCGGGGCTTCGATAACCGGTTCGGCATCATATGTTGGGACAGGGTCTTGGGACCGGTAAAGCCTTACTGCGTCTCGAATCCGTTCAAGAGTGAAGGACTTCCAGAAAAACGGTCTTTGACGAAGGAGGTCCCTCTTGACGAAAAGATTGCCATGCAAATGCGCAACAGCCCCGTTCTCTACAAAGCGAAACTTTTTCATTAAAAACTCGCACTTCCGGAATAACAAAATAGACAACGAGTTTTCATCATATTACCTCGGTTGAAGTTCCATGCATGCGGAAATAGATGGAGGCAGCTCTCCTCGACAGACTCACCATCTATTCGGACATAGAAGAAACGTTCCTGCCACGACTTAGGGTTCGAAGTAGTCCCTTCAATTATGGCCATATCCTTCTTAGGCAGCATGGAGTAGTAACCGTCGCTCCCCGTCGGCCGAGTGCTCCAAAGGCCTTCGAAATCACCAGGACTGAGATCGATCCCGAGCTCATAACTTGAGATCAGTACGCCAAGCCAACTCTCTAAGGCAGGGACGCTGAGCTGGCTGATCGAGAGTTCGGTGACGGTTACGAACAATGGTGCCGGGGATCGGGAACCACATGCGGCAATATGTAAAGAAGGCCTCGTAACATGTAAAGAAACCTTCCGGAGGATTCCTCGCACTCTCGTTACCGACAGGGATCCGGAATTTGACTCCTTCGGGAACCTGGTAAAAATCTCGAAGAACCTTGAGATATTTACGAGAAACCAAGCTCGGCGTAAAAGGAGCACCAGGCTGCCTCAGAGGTCTCCTCGGAACAGGGATATCTGGCAGTGATGGGGGCGAACCCACAAGGGCTCAGAATACGCATTCTTCGCTTCCTCCTCGACAAACTCCTCTTGCTTCACCGTCACATGGGCAGGAGAATCACCCGAGGATGAATGGGAAGAAGAATTTCTCTTTGAGGATCTTGAAGACATTATTCTTAGAGAGAGAAAGGATTCTTGAGAGAGAATAATTTTTTATGATGAAGTGAGAGTAAATGAGATTTCTTACTCCCTCCTTATAAAGGAGGTAAAATCACTATTTACCCCGACTTTGGCAAACGACACGCCTCTACACCTTCCCATTCGGCTATACCGCAAGCCAGGACCCGAAAGACATTACGATTCCTAGCTAGCTGGGGGGCTAACTGTTGGGGTCAAAATCGGTCAACGACGAAATCGTCACCCGAAAGTCCTCGAAAGAAAACCAAGTGACGATCAAAACCAAGAAACGGGTCGCCACTCGATGGACTCGCAAGAAGGCATGAACGGACCGTGAGCCCCGGGGATCAACAAAGGCAAGCAACAGCAGGCACCGGCGGAAGGGACACGCACGGGCGCAGGCTTGCCCTATCCCGTCTGGCGCCGGCGGCAGGCCTGTCGTCTCCCGTCTGGCACCGGCGGCAAGGGTCCTGGTGCCCATCTATGCAATCGTCTCGGGTAACGGCAGCATCTTGGTCCCTTAAACCAATGTCCGGATTGTCCGCGAACTACAATGATTCTTCCGCAAAGCCTTCTCGGTTGTTTAAAAGTTCATATTTTAAACGCCTAAAGTTCAAGCCTCATTACTCAAACCCTTGAAAATGGTTATCTCGAAATCTACGCTAAAAGATCCTTCCAAACTCTAAGATTTTCCGCACGAACGACTAACGGGAAAGATCGGCAACGGAGGACCCACGGCGCACCGCCTGGCACCGTCGGCATCCCGGCACGCATCACGCGAGCCGGCCTGGCGCCGTCGGCATCCCGGCCTGGCACCGGCACTCGCCACGCGGGCGGCCTGGCGCCGGTGGCACTCGCCTGGGCCGGGCGGCACGCTGCTCCAAGCCGGCCTGGCGCCGGCGGCAAGCCCCCTGACGCCGGTCGACGGCCCTCGTCCTGGTCTCGGTCCCATCATGCTCGGTCTGATCCCATCTTGGCTTGTTTGGATCAATTTTCGTGAGTTTGGTACGATCACGGTTATTCTAAACACCAAACATCTCGACTATACGAGGAATTGGGGTTCCTTCGGAAATGCCGAAACTTTCAAAGACTATTCTTTCAAAAAACCGTAAAAACGTCTAAACGGCCCGACATGGCCAAAACGGCCCACTTACAATTTTTCGAAAAGGAAGGATAACTATGACGGTTTATCCTTATCCTCACATAAGAGATAAATGTCAAGTTTCCAGAAGATAAATGTCAAGTTTTCCGAAGATAAATGTCAAGTTTCCCGATAAACACGAAGATAGACAAAAATGGAAAAAGCCCGATTCAGCCCGAAAGAAGATAGACCGTCTTAAGAGGAGTATATAAGGAGAGTTTTGGGCGAGGAACAAATCATCACAAACTTTCAGAGCACTTAGCACTTAGAGCGATTTAGCATTCTTTTCTGTTTTCACTAGCGAGCTGCGACTCAAATAGGATAGACTTAGGCGACCGGACTAGCGGACTTTTCGACAGCTCTTACAGCCGATTTCTTTGCTTGTTTTACACGCTCAAACGAGAATTCAGAAATAAGATCTCTTTCGCTCGACTTTTACGATTTTTATTTTCGCAACTTTTATCTTCATTGATTATATCGTGTGTGGCCCATCAGATATCCGGGACCTTCAAGGAAGATCGGGTTAACTCGGTTTTCCTCCACAAATCGTTTATCGAAAATTAACGGTGTGAATTTCGGTTCCCACAAGAAGCAAGAAGTTTTCTTGCACCACTATTGCAACTTCCTAACAACGCTAGATGCAACCCTTCGTTGTTCACAGTTCCATTGTCATCTTTTTTCCTTAATCACATGTTTACGGGCTCAGTTCACATATTAGGAAATGAAAGATCAATTCCTCTACATATTCATATTACACTATGAATAGATATAATAAAAATAAAATATTGTACTAACATGAATAAAAATAAATGTTGTACTAACATGAATTGTCTTTTTAATATGCATAGGTACACAACAACAATAAGACATTCAATCAAATAACCAAAGATTTGAAAACATAACCTACATAACGAAAATTTTAGTTTGTTTCTGAACTAAATGCATCAATTTAATAAGTTATTTTCCGTTTATATTGCTAGCGAAATTTCAATGCAGCATAAGATATATGTAAACAGCAATACAAAAGAAAGCAAAAAAAAAAAAAAGAAGTTCACAAGATCTTAGCAAGAAAACAATTTTTCTCTAAATCAAAAGAGTAGGCTCTGCAACCACATCAAACTTGGATATTTCGTTAAGTGTCATGCATTTACTGTAAACAGAAGAGAGATATAAATGGAATATGGACTAGACCATTACTCTACTTAAAAAGATTACTGCATTACTCTACTTAAGAAGTAAGCAAATTTCTTCTTTTTTTTTTTTGTTTGTTTGTCATCACTATTGTTTAACTTTTCAACTTACATTTGTTATTTTTATTGTTTAAGTTGTCTTAATATTAATATTATTACTATTAATATTATTAATTATTTTAAAATAATAAAGCTTTTTCCATTGAAAAAATAAATAATACACACAAATAGAAAGAAAAAAACAGAGCACTACATTATAAATATTAAATTAAAGTTAGTAAAATATATATTTTTTAAATTAAAATAAAACTAAATGAAAAAGCAACCAAATCACTAACAAAATAGTTAAAGATGAAATTTTAACACAAATAAAACACATAATCATACAGGCTGAAAAAGAATCTAGTTTTTTTAATGATATACATAGAAAATTCCTAAAACATTACAAACATGAAAAAGACTCAAAAATTCAACAAAACCCAATCTAGGATTTAAAAATGGCTAAAAATCCCAAAAACAAGAAATATCAACACTAAAAAAATCACTTGGATTTAAGCATCCATAAATAATCATTCAGAAAGAAAAACATTTAGAAAATTAAAGCTATCAAACTCAATTCATTATTAGAGATCAATCTCCACATGGAATAATAAACCTCTATGTTTAGATATATGAAGATTAGCTTATAAAAAAAGATTAGCTTATATTGAATTCAATATGTATGAAAATCAGGTTTGATAAATACAAAAAGTATAACACTCGTTGGATAAAAATATTTCTTCATCTAAGTCTTTTCAAGAATTTTAACAAATGATTTTTTGGCGTGAATAAAACTAAAATCAGTCAATGTAGTTAATTATATTAAGTTTCAGCACTAAGAAAAATATAAATGAGGGTTAATCCCTAAATAACATCTAAATCAACCCAAGTATGGAATCCTTTTACAACTTCAAAAGCCAGTTTGAAAACTATTCACCCATATAAATAATCAAAGTATAAAATGAAATACATAGATCCATTACTAAATTATCAAAACTAATAAGCCGATTCATAATTTCTCCAAATCTCAAGAGGTTTAGAGATATTCTCCAAAATATACAATTATAAATATGAATTTTGTCTAAGAATAAGAATGGATATGCCTCAAAAGTAGTTGAAAATAATTATAATTTGGTTCATCGTCATGTTAAGTTGGGATGATTCTAGGCTATAAATGGAAGTTCATACATGGATGTTTTGTTTGGAAAATAGATCGGTCGATCTAGATGGGACTGGTCAATCCTTTTTCTCTAGGCCAGATTTCTGCACCTTTTTAGGTTGGTACCAGTCGATCCATATCTGGATTGGTAGATCATTTCTGGCTTCTAAATTTTCTACGCATGTTTCTTCAACTTGCTAGACGTACCAACTGTTAGTGAAATATGCATAATTTTTATCGCAACATTGGATTGACCTCAAACCATTTCGACATGATTGCAAAAACTTTTTTTTCAATACTAAACTTTTGATGCTTATGTGCAATCATATGCATATTCATCTGTTTCCTGCATCCAAAGTTGTTAATATTCCTCCAAATTTTGTACCACTTGAAAAGATTCAATTCACACATTTTGAATCGATCAAAGACACATATCCAAGAGTAGAACTTTCTAAAATCCCAGTTTATCAGGCCATGGATATACCATACGACTTTGCGTATTGCTTTTTCCTCATAGGGTGTTATCTCTCATTCCTCTGATTCCTCTGATCAAGAGAATCATGTTGTACATTTGCTTACTGTCGATGTAATAGGTGAAGTAGGATGGGAAAGTATAGGGACTTTACTAGGCAGCGTTGTATTTCACTCTTTTCCCAATACTGTGGGGCCACTGTAGAAGATATATCTTACAAAAAACATTGAATTCGATCAAACTTTATATCCAGATGTCGGTGACCATTGTTTGCCAACCAATGGAGAAAGTTGACTTGAGGATTTTTATAACATTTAAACTAGATCATGTGACCCATTATTCTGAACCTTACCATGGGTCCTCCCGCCCGCCCGTGTGTCCATGCCATGAACCACACCATTGCTGGAGTTATGTTCCCAACTACAAAAGTGGTCACTGGTATACTAAATCTCACTCTAGTAGCCCTTATGCGTGAGGTGTTTATGGATATTGTATGGGCCTATGGGGTCTCCAATTTTTAAATGGCTCCACCTAAAAAATAGCGGGTCTACAAATTCTGTTTTTTTTTCAAGGACGTATACATAAATTCTATCGAGGAAATAACAAATACAAGAAAATTGTAGCAAGGAGGAACTACGTTAACTTTATTTTATAATTCTAAATTATTGTTATAAACAAAATTGTTGTAGTATCAAAATTATTTTTTGTGGCGATTTAAGATATTTGAAATCACTAAATTATTATTTTTAAATTTAATTTAATCTTTATCAAATAAGTTATTAAACTGTATTTGTGAAAAATCCTTGTTTGACAGATAATGCCAACAAGAAAATAATATTATATAAAATTAAATTTTCTTAAAAACTAAAAACAACTTCGTAAATAATAGTATAGTAAATTATAAATTGAATGTACATAAAATCTGTTAACTCTACCCTTCCTAATAACTATAAATATACCTAAGAATCATATCAAAGTCATGTCTCTCTATCTTTAGTACTTCCAAATAAGAAAACAAACATTTTTGTTATACTAATGGCTTACATAGGCTTACTTGATGTCTTCATAGCTTTCCTTATCTTTATCCTTCTCCATTTCTTGATTCACAAGAAAACCCATAAAATCTTTCCTAGAAACTGGCCCCTTCTTGGGATGCTTCCTGGTGTGCTCCTCAAGCTTCACAAGATTAATGGCTATCTTGTAGAAGTTCTCGAAGTCTCCAACTTGACCTTTGTATTCAAAGGCCCATGGTTCTCCGGAATGAACATGTTGATCACTGCAGATCCTGCAAACGTCCAACACGTCTTCAGTTCCAACTTCTCTAATTATGACAAAGGATCTGAGTTCAAAGAGATGTTTGATTTTCTAGGAGAAGGAATCTTCACTGCTGACTCCAAACTCTGGGAGGAGATGAGGAGATCCTCAATGGTCATGCTTAGCCATCAAGGGTTTCAAAGCTTCTCACTAAAGACCGTTGGGAGTAAAATCAAGAACGGACTTGTTCCAGTTCTTGATCATTTTGCAAAGAAGAATATCGTTTTCGATTTACAAGACGTGTTCCAGAGGTTAGCATTCGATGTAACCCTTACTCTAGTAACGGGTTACGATTCTAACTCTCTTTCCATTGAAATGCCGAAGAATGAGTATGCAAAAGCTATGGATGATGCTGAAGAAGTGGTTGTGGTTAGACATGTTAAGCCTGTGTTCTTGTGGAAGCTTCAAAACTGGCTTGGACTCGGAGAAGAGAAGAAGATGACGCAAGCTAATGCTGCTTTTGACAGATCTTGTGCAAAATATATATCTGCAAAGAGAGAGGAGATTATGAGCCAGAAGATTCATCAACACTCCATTATTGGAGAAAATGAGGATTTATTAAAATTCTATATGAATCTTGATACCTCCAAGTATGAGCTCTTAAACCCAAAAGACGATAACTTCCTCAAAGACATCATCAAGAGTTTCATGCTTGCTGGAAGAGACGCCATTGCAACAACTCTCACTTGGTTCTTCTGGCTTCTCTCCAAGAACCCTGAAGCTCTGACCAAGATCCGTCAAGAGATCAACACATATCTACCGAGATCCTCCGACATGAGTTTAGACCAAGACAAGTTAAGCAAGATGGTGTATCTACACGGTGCATTGTGTGAAGCATTAAGGCTATACGCTCCTATCCCGTTCGAGAGAAAGTCTCCAATAAAGCAAGATGTGCTTCCAAGTGGACACAAGGTGGATGCAAATTGGAAGATTCTGTTCTCTGTCTATGCCTTAGGGAGAATGAGAGCCGTGTGGGGAGAAGATGCGTCTGAGTTTAAGCCAGAGAGATGGATCTCTGAGAGAAATGGAGGATTAAAACATGAACCATCTTTCAAGTTCTTTGTGTTTAACTCTGGTCCAAGAAATTGCTTGGGGAAAAAATTGTCTTTCTTGCAGATGAAGATAGTAGCTGTTGGGATCATACAAAACTATGACATCAAGGTCGTTGAAGGGCACAAGATCGAGCCAGCTTCTTCTATAGTCCTTCACATGAAACATGGTCTCAAAGTCAAAGTTGCTAAGAAATGCCAATCACCCCCTAAAGATTATACTATGTGAGAAGTAAGTTCTCAAAGTATGTATTGATATTGTTGAAACATTCCTCATGTCTCCCACAAAATATCTCCACATATTATTTTGTAAACCGTGTATTAATTCATATCAAAATTCTCATTTGTGTAATTCGAGAGTGAAGAAAAGTTCAACATGTTCGCTTTTGATTGAAATTGAGTTATATCATTCTTCACCTGTCATGGGAAGGATGGATATAGAGAAGTTTGATGGAGAGAGTTTCTCACTATTTATAAAAGATCCGATGGGTATTGCCCATCACTTAAAATATATTTAAAATTCATCGCTCCCCACCTTATGACCTGTTGAAGCTACACCGTCCTCATAGCATTGTCTCCCATATGGCCATAAACATGTTCGTACGTAATAAGTCTCCATGAATCCTTGTTAATATAGATGCATCACCTCGTTTTCGAGTTCAGTGTTTCACACACATACACAACCGATTCTCCAGCTCAACAAATGAATGCTCTTTTTGACCAAAATCTAAAAATTCATTTTGTTAATTATTAGGGGATGTAGCTCATATGGTAGAGCGCTCGCTTTGCATGCGAGAGGCACAGGGTTCGATTCCCTGCATCTCCACTTTACTACATTTTTTTACCAAAAAAAGAACTCATTTGATAAACACTTGTTTTTCCGAATCTAATCGTTTGTATATCCATCTGTCTTAAAAAGATGAAACTGTTGAAAGAAGCTTCACTTTCACAATTCTGTGGTTATATGATTCTATGTGAATGACCACATATGGTGCGACTGCGCCAGCCGCCAGATGACTCTGGTCACATATACTCCACGGCTTTCTCGAACGTAATAACTATTTTATAATGATAAACACTTCTAAGAAAATAATGGTCACTGTTTTTTCATGCCTAGCTATTTGCATATATACATATTGTTGTGAACAAACACGTATTTAACAAGAAAATTTAGAAAGAACTTAACTGAGGCTCGTTTTACAATCTGTATATTGATTGTGTTAATGAATTTACAATTAGTTAGACACGTATTTATACAATCTTAAATATATTATTGAATTGATCCTGGAGAAGACGAAGCAAGAAGCTTCCACACTTTCTACTAGATGTTTTCTTGCTCCAATGCAAAGTCCTATCTCCAGTCAGCAGTGCGAAGGTTTAAGGGACCTATGGCAATTTTTTAAAATTATAAATATGTATGCCAACACTTATAATCACAATGAACTAATGTGTTGAATATATGAATGGGTCCTATATTTTGATTTAAAAGTAGGGGGCCTGTCTCCAGTTGAAAGAAAGCCGATCATGTGTTGCAAGCCAAACCATAAATCTATACATCCTCTGTCTCCTGTTCGGTCAATGATTCTTTCATAGGGATTCTTTAAATACAATGAACAATCTCTAATTTTCTGTTGATAAATCCAGTTCCAGTCACAGTATATTTCTTATCTTATTTTTTTTATATATACGTAGACGAACAGTTACAGACTTCCCATATATATCATCTTCATCAACCACCATGAAGAAACGATAACTGAGTAGTATACTATAATAGACGATGTTTACACTAATTACACACTTATAGTGGTACATGAAAAGTCTACGACCGATTTAGATTTCGTCGGACCAATCACTAGGCTTAGTGTCGTAGAACAACCCATCAACGATCTGATCAACCAACGAGTCAATAAACGAGTTGCAACTCACTGTAAAGATCCGACCAACTCGCTTCCGAGAAATCGTTAACCACGCGAACACCGCTGCGCATCCCATAGCTCCAAGACCCGCTCCAACGGCTTCACTCAACCCTTCCACGTCGAGTTTCTTGAACAACGAGTTCCCCGTAACAACCTCCTCCGCCACAGTCGCCGCGAAAACAATCTGTCCAAAAAGGATTTAAAAAAATTAGAGAGAGCGAAACAGAGAGATTGGAGGTTCGATTTGGGGTTTCTGTTTTTACCATGGCGAGTCTGCCTGAGATGGTTTCGAAGTCCTGACTCTTCTTCGAACTCTCGATGTAATCAGTGAGCGTCTCGAAGAACGGCGACGCTAACTCCACCTCAGATCCTTCATCTCCGCCGCCGACGCCGTCTTTTTTGGCGACGATCATCTCAGATCCGTAAGATCTCAGCGTGCAGAGCCTCGGTTGAAGCACGATCTTCCCGTTCTCGGCTGAATCGCCTCCTCTAGGTCGTTGCTGGATCTGGATCTGTTTGATCGGTTCCGATGATTCGCATCTAGTGACGGAGATTCTCGGCGATGGGCGAATCGCACGCGTAGCCATAGCCATTGTTGTGGATGAATGATCCGAGGAATCTTTTGAGGAGGTGAAGAGTGAGAAGTGATGGGAAACAAAAGAGAAAAGGAATCTGCATGGTGACTAAAGAGGACACGTCGTGTCGTTTATTGTGAGGTGTCGAAATATAGTTCGACGTGGTTCCCTTTTGGTTCAGTAACGTGCTTTTCAATCAAAAGTATTTTAACGTTTAGAAATTAGATATTACTTGGGGAATTTTTGAACTACTTGGCGTTTTGCTTTTATCCATTCGAAGCTGAGTGAACCATATTCGGTTCGACGCACTAGTACAACTCTTTTATTCCACGGTCTACAATGCTTTCGTTTTTGTTCCCTGAATTCACACTCCCGCTAATATCTAAGGGCTAATTTATGTATTAACAAAATATATATATATATTTTTATAAGTATTTATCAGTATCTTTATCTTATCCACTGTTTTTTTTATAACAACATCCACTGTTTTTCTATCCATTCCTTTTTAAATTTTATTTTAATATTTTTTTTTTCATATGTACAAGTACATTAGATTAGTTACCAAAGAATACATGATATTAGATAGATAAATTATAGTATCCAATATTTTTAATTCTTCTATTAATCAAAATATAAATCAACGTTGATTTTGTTCGTTATTTCTTTCTTTAAAATATTATTAGTACTATTCTAATAAAAAATTTCGAAAAATATATTTTGTTTTTATGGCACTAAATACAATTGTGTGGATTGAAGAAACATAGAAGAGGATAGCTTCTTCAAACTAAATACAATGATGCCATTAATTTGTGATTCCATGTCTGCATATGCTATTCTTTATACAGTAAAAACTCTATAAACTAATAATTTTAGGACTATAAAATTTTATTAATTTATAAAAGTATACTTTTTAGATTTCTCTATTTTAGAATATATTTTTTTATAAAATAAGAAAAATACTTGAATTTTGTCGTATATATATTAATTAAATTTAGAAATTAGACTTTTAAATCATTTTCGTCATACTATTTGATGTATACGAAATATATTTCGCAGAATTTAAATATAGTTTTAGATATAATTTAACTAAGCATTATCAAAATATGTTGAAGAGTTAAGAAAAAATAGAAATAAACTTCACTGTGAATATAAAATAAATAATACAATATTTTTTGTATTTGTATAAACTTATATATATAAATTATTAATTTATGATTTTATCGGGACTATATATTTATATATGATTTTCTAAAAAATATTATCTTATTATTTTATCAATTTGTGTCATATTCTGAACTTGTTTAACTTGGGACCGAAGAAATTTATTAATTTACTGTATTTATTAATTTATTGAGCATTATTTTATAGAGTTCATATTGTAGTATGATTCACTATCATATTATCTAACAAAGTTTGTTGTTTAGGGATTAGAGTTTAGTTTTTCATATACATAGGATTTAATATTTAGGATATAAGGTTTAGGTTTCAAGAGAAACCTATGATAAATGATATATTATGTTGTATAATGTTTTAAATATCATATATTATTAACTGTAAATTACATTTTCTTTCATATTCATTTTTAATATTTTTCCTAAACAATATACTTTCAATATATTGAAACTTAATAATTCGCCAGTGCAAAATATAATATGCTAATGTATATTTCATAAATTGTTTAAATATTAAGCTAAATATCATCTATTATGGTATGTAATATATTATATTTTAATCAATTTTTTTAAACATGATAATACCGATATATTTGGAATATTCGTAGGACTGTTAGGTTAACCAATCCAATACTTATATATACATCCTCTCTCTCTCTCTCTCTCTCTCTCTCTCTCTCTCTCTCTCTCTCTCTCTCTCTCTCTCTCTCTCTCTCTCTCTCTCTCTCTCTCAACAATGTCAGTTTCCCAAGAAATCTTTCATACTATGTTCTGTGATGTGAAGATTATAAAAATAGAACTTTTACAACTTTAGAGCGGAAAAATATATTCGGTTAGTCCTTGGGTATGAAATGGTAAGTTTATTATTCCGTCTACTAATTCAAAACAATACAACGAAGGTTTCTTCACGACATATGAAAATACGAATGCATGTTTTTTTTTGCTAAATACAAGGTACTAGATTACATGCATCTATTGAGAATGAATTTTTACAGAAACATAAACAACTTCTAAGTGAATGGCAAGCTTTATCAATCAACACATTTAGTCTAAAGGAATACAGTGACAAGCTCATGACCAGTTCATCTCCTTACAAACTGTCTATTCTAAGAACAACTAGGCCAAAGCTTTAACTGATTTTCATGATTCTGTACCAGAAAAGTATTTCACTTATTTTGGTGAGGTGTTAGATAGAAATATCAAAAGAACTTATCGATAGCTACAAATATGTCTCTAAAGAAGTTACATGCATTTGTATGTTTATACAGTTTGACTAATCTCACAAAGTTTGACATGTTCTGTTTGTTTAAATTAATTGACAGATGTTATTGGACAAATCATTTAGATTGGTAACATCGAAGAAGTGAAGATTAGAGGAAAGTCAAACAATTCATCCGAACTCTAAATGGTTTTGTGCGATACAAAGTATGTGATGTTCATATGTCAATATCCTATAATCAAAGGTATAGTATCTTACATTAAATAAATATCAAAGAGATTACCTTTAAGTGCACTTTATGGGGGATGAAATGAACGTTTGCTTACATTGCTGATAATCACTTCAAACTTATGAAGTACTCTCCATTCTTCCTCGCGTGGCAAAGTACCTCATATTTTTCCTAATTCTTTTTTGGATTATTTTTTCTACTATGCGTTTATGTTGTTTATACAGTTTAAAAAAAATGATTATAAGATTCTACATAGAGTTTGAGAATCATTGTTACTGGATATTAAATCAAAATAAGAAACTTCTTAATCATCAATGATGAGATGTATGTTAGACATTTTCGAATTAGGACCCTCTTCTCAAACTCTCAATTTTTTTGTCCATATTTTAATTTCTGAAAAACCTTCACTCAGATCTGAAATTCGAAACCAAGTTATGATTTTTTCTACTCATTTTTTTTAAATGATTGTATGGAGAAGTAATTCATACAGATTGTATTGAATGTATTTTGTTTATATAGTCATATTGGAAAAGTAATATTCAACTTTACTTTATTTATTAAATTATAGAAAAATTTCTAAAAATTTTCATCATTATAATAGTATGATTGAATCCTCTAGACATTATTTGCAAAATGATTTTGAGACATGTCCTCTCCACAATCATTTTTACCAAATAAATGTGATATGACATGTTAGAATGATGACATGGCTTAAGGCTAAATGTGATATGGACAATTACATTTAATGTTTATTTACATTTTTGGATTTTTTTTTTTATAATATGGTAATAAATTATAAATCATCACTAAAGTAAATTTATTCAAATATGACAATAAATAATATAAGAATATTTTACAGATTCCGAAATATTATTTATAATTATAAAATTTTATTCCTAAAAAATATTTTCAAATTGTTTTACATTTTTTAAATATAAATTTTTAGTCATAATATTATTAGCTTCTTTTATATATCTAAAAATTCTAAAAATATTGTTCATTTGTACTTTTGATAAGTATACAGCTTTTATATCAATTTTTATTAATTTTATACAAATTAATTTAATATATTTTATTCAAAGGAAATTGATAAAATTCTACAAATTTTAAATATATACGTATATATATTCTTAAGTATTATTTAAAATTAACAAAAAAAAAATTTATCTTATTTTTAATCAAATTTATATTACAATAATGGTAATAATAATAAAACCTAAAATAATAATACAGTTTTTTTTGAATCAATTAACACTATTTTGACAATATCAAAGCTTTTATACTATTAAAACATATCAGGAAATATTTGCAACACTACAATATTGCTTTGATTATTTGTAGACGAAAATTAATAAATATTTGAAAATAACATAAGTAAACATTTCCTATGTAAAACAATTGAGATATTGACAAAATAAAAAAATAATTGAGAATACACATGACGAAAATCCCCTATATATTATTTGAAAATCATTTAAAAAGTTATAACATCAATTTTGTATTAATTACAAATTGAACTTGCTTAGATGTCATTCTCATACATCTTCTGAGTGCTAATGTGGCATCATTATGATGTCTTGCACATTTGCATTGTTTTATCCATTCATCCATATGCATTTTGACCATTTAGACTAGGATTTAGACATTTTTAGGTCCATATTGCATTCATATGTCTTTATTAGGTATTGGAGTACCACATGGAGTTCTTGGAGATGCTTTGGTGCAATTGAAGCTCAAGAGAGAAGTTGGAGGTGATCAGTGGACGAGTGGAGGTCTGGAGCGACCTATTGGAGCGAGGGCATGAGGTCGCTGCGATAGGTGATCAAGCAAGCCTTCGGAGCGATGTCTGGGAGCGACGCCATCAAGTCGCTCCAGCCCTGGAGCGACCCCCAGAGCGACCCCTCCAGGTCGCTCGCTCTTTTCACCCACAAACACACGAAGAAGATCCTGGAGCGACCCACCAGAACGATCCATCGAGGTCGCTCTCGAGTCCCGGAGCGACGTGCTGGAGCGACGTGCAGAGGTCGCTCCGCGTCTTATGGTTGTCGAATTTTAACCTTTCAAGGACCTTTTTGCAATTTGTTATGCTCGTTTTTTAGATCCAAAAACCTAAACTTAAGTATCTTGTAAGCCATTTCAGGCAGATCTATCTTTTACACTTGGTAAACATCAAAAACATATTGAAAAAGTTTATCTTTTGGATCATTGATTCTTGTGTTCTTATTGTTCTTGTTGATTATTTGTTTTCAATCTCCTCCATGATTAATCTGAAATCCAATATGGGTTTAAGGGGAATCATGAGTATTAGTGAGTAATCACCATTTGAATTCATGGGTTAGGAAGATTAAGGGTGATTAGGCTAGATCTAGGATGTTTAGGTGTAGATCAATCTCATTCCTTGCTAGTAGAGTGCTCATAATGCATCTTCTGAGTTGACCACTCAAAGTTGATCTTTAGGCATTTCCCACCCACAAGGTGTTCAATGAAATGCCTGAGACAACTCTCTAAGCTTTTAACATACTTTACCAAAGACATTTGTTGTTAAAGGTGTTAAGATAGCCAATAGACTTGCTTGTAATGATTGCTTCCATGTTATTCAGCCAAAGACATTTGATGATTGAATTGTGTTAGCAAATGAACATTCATCTAGGCATAGAGTTTGTTTAAGATTGTGCCTAAGCTTAAGGTAGAAAGTTTGATTGATCATTTGCCATCCTTAGTTCGAAACTTAATCACCCAAGGTCTAATTCCTATACCCATGAGTTCTCTTTTACCATATCAAAGCTTCCTCTTTTATTGCTTATTTGTTCTGTTATTGCATTCTATCATTAGTAGTAGTTTAAAACCATCTAAATTATCGGTTGCACTTAGATTAAGTAGGTACTTGCATTCTTGGTGCTTTGAATCCCTCAGAACTGGTTCGACATTTCACTCATATTACAACATTTGCCTTAGGAGCCTTGAAAACTCCTAACATCAAATTGGCGCCGTTGCCAAATTCTGAGTAGATTTAAACATTGAGATTTAGTCACTTGCTTGAGACTAAGTCGTTTTTTCTTTTATCTTGTTACTGATTCTCCATCTTCATTTCCCTTGGCATTTCAGGTGTATGAACTTGAGGAGTAGAGGCACAACAAACCTTGTTCCAAGAGTTGAAGACATTAGAGCATTTGAAAGGGAAACTAGAAGAAGGAGACAAGCAGAAGAGCATCAGGCTCACTTACAGAGGTTGGATACAGACATGGAAAACTTACCACAAGGTGGAAATGTGAACGGTCAAGGTGCTGACGACCCTCCACCACAAGGGCCACAACACCCACAACGACTAGCTCGAGCCGTTGGAACCTATGACTGCCCTAACATTCATGGGCATAGGTTAGGAATCAGAGCACCAGCTGTGGAAGCCAACAACTTTGAGGTCAAACCAGGACTCCTCAACGTGATCGAGAACAACAAGTATCATGGCTTGGCTGTAGAGGACCCATTTGATCACTTGGACAAGTTTGACAGCTACTGTGGGTTGTCAAAGACCAATGGTGTGTCTGAGGATGCTTTCCAGCTCAAGCTATTCCCTTTCTCTTTGGGGGATAAGACGCGTCAGTGGGAGAAGTCTTTACCCAGCGACTCTATCACCACCTGGGATGACTGCAAAAGAGCATTCTTGGAAAAGTTCTTCTCTACCTCAAGAACTGCAAAGCTGAGAAATGAAATTTCAAGTTTTCAATAGAAGAACTTGGAAGGATTCAGTGAAGTTTGGGAGAGATTCAAGAGCTATCAAGCTCAATGTCCACACCATGGTTTCATCAAGGAAAGCTTGCTGAGCACATTCTACAGAGGGGCTCTTCCTAAGTACAGAGCCAGGTTGGATACTGCAAGTAATGGGTTCTTCTTGGGGAGAACTGAGGAAGATGCAGAGCAGCTAGTTGACAACATGGCGAAAAGTGACGCAGTCTACAGTGGAGACCACGACAGAAGCGTTAGAACTGATGATAAACAGACAAGGAAGGAACTAAAAGCTCTGCAGGAGAAGATAGACATATTCATTGCTGATAAAGCTACACAAGAACAGTTGAACTTTGTTGGAAACAAAAACCAAGAGGCACCACCTGCAGTTAATGAGGTTGATGGGCTGGAAGGGCAAGAAGAGCTGTGTTTCATCAACAACAATGGTAGTTGGTACAGGAAAGAGCCCAATTTTCAGTACAACAACTACCCACAGAGATCTAATCCCAGCAACCAACAAGGAGGCTACCAGCCCAAGAGCAACTACAACCAGCAGAGTGGTAACCAGCCTAGAAACAATCAGCAAAGCAACTATCAGTCTCAGCAGAACCCTCCTCCTGGCTTCCCTAGTAAAGGGAACCAATCTTCTCAACAACAGACTAATCCTTCTAGTTCTACTCCTCAGGAAAGCAGCACCGATACTCTACTGAAACAAATCCTGGAATCACAGACTAGAAGTGAGAAGCATGTTGGATATGAGTTGAAGAACCTCCATAACAAGATTGATGGAAGCTACAATGATCTCAACAACAAGTTCAGGGCCTTGGAGAGCCAGTTTGCTGCCATGAACACTCAGCAAAATCGTCAGCAAGGTTCTCTACCTGGAAAATCTGAGCAAAACCCAAAGGAGGCAATGAAAGCTGTTACCCTCAGGAGTGGAAAGCAGTTACATCCTAGAACTCTCACCAAGGATGCTGAGAAACAAGGTGAGGGGGTTGCCATCAACATGGACGATGATGAGGTAGTGATTGTGGATGAGAAAACCAATGATGAGATCTTGGAGAAGATTGTGGAAGCCAAGGGTAAGGGAAAGGTTGGAGAAGAAAAGAGAACTGAGAAAGATGGTGAAGATCCTGCTCCAGCAAATGAGAAGCCTTTTGTTCCTCCTCCTTATGAACCCAAACTCCAATTCCCTGGAAGATTCAAGAGGCAGCTGCTAGAGAAGTACAAAGCTCTGTTTGAGAAGCAGATGAGTGAAATTTAGGTCACAATGCCTATCATTGATGCTTTCATGCTGGTTCCTCAATACAGCAAGTTCCTGAAAGATGATGTAGCTGCAAAGAAGAAAGAGATGGAGGGAATGATGATCCTTACTCATGAGTGCAGTGCCATCATTCAGAGGCTTGATGTTCCAAGAAAGCTAGATGATCCAGGATGCTTCACACTACCTTGTGCTATCGGACCTATGGTATTTGAGAGGTGTCTCTGCGATTTGGGAGCTAGTGTCAGCTTGATGCCTTTATATGTGGCAAAGAAGCTTGGATTCACTCAGTACAAGAAGTGTAGACTTTCTCTAGTTCTGGCTGATCGTTCAGTGAAGTATCCTGTGGGTATCTTGGAGGACCTTCCTGTGAAGGTTGGAAATTGTGAGATCCCTACAGACTTTGTGGTGCTTGAGATGGGGGAGGAACCTCAAGATCCTTTAATCCTTGGAAGGCCTTTCTTAGCCACAGCAGGGGCTATTGTTAATGTGAAAGAAGGCAAAATTGACCTCCATCTGGGGCAAGGGCACATCCTCCACTTTGACATCAAGGAGGTAATGAAGAAACCAACAACTCAAGGGCAAATCTTCTACATTGAGAAGATGGATGCTCTTGCTGATGAGCTTCTAGAAGAGTTATCACTAGAGGATTCTCTACAGCATGCTTTGACCATAGAGAAAGAGGTTGTAGTGATTGAGAATGTGGAGAGTACTGCTTATGGGATGATGCTGGAACTTCACACAAGGGGTTTACTAGTGAGGAGCAGTATGAAGAACTGCCACAAGTGGTTCAACAAGAAGCCTCAGTCACTCAACAAGAAAACCTCCAGCAAGATGACTGGAGCGAGCTTAAGGCACCTAAAGTGGAGCTTAAATCTCTTCCCCATGGTGTAAGGTATGCATTCCTTGGCCCTAATGAGACTTATCCTGTCATTGTGAGTAGTGAACTTACTGAAACTGAGCTGTCTGAACTTTTAAAAGCACTTAAAAGATTTAGAAAGGCAATAGGTTACTCACTTGATGATATCAAAGGGATATCACCCTCTTTGTGCATGCATAGGATACATCTTGAGGATGAATCAATGACTTCTATTGAGCATCAAAGAGGGTTAAATCCTAACCTGAAGGATGTTGTAAAGAAAGAGATTCTTAAACTCTTAGATGCTGGTGCGATTTACCCTATCTCAGATTCTAAATGGATATCTCCTGTGCATGTTGTCCCAAAGAAATGTGGTATCACTGTAATAAAAAATGAAAAGGATGAATTGATACCAACCAGAACCATCACATGTCATAGAATGTGCATTGATTACCAAAAACTGAACTCTGCATCTAGGAAAGATCATTTTCCATTACCATTTATTGATCAGATGCTTGAAAGACTTGCTAATCACCCATTCTATTGCTTTCTTGATGGGTATTCAGGATTTTTCCAGATACCCATACATCCCAATGATCAAGAGAAAACGACATTCACATGCCCTTATGGTACCTTTGCCTATCGAAGGATGCCATTTGGGCTATGTAATGCTCCAGCCACCTTTCAAAGGTGCATGATGTCAATCTTCTCTGATCTAATTGAGGATGTTGTGGAGGTGTTCATGGATGACTTCTCTGTCTATGGATCTTCGTTTTCTGCTTGTTTGTCAAATTTGTGCAGGATCCTACAGAGATGTGAAGACACCAACCTCGTGCTGAACTGGGAGAAGTGTCACTTCATGGTTAAAGAAGGGATTGTGCTGGGACAAAAGATCTCAGAGAAGGGGATTGAGGTAGACAAGGCAAAGATTGATGTGATGATCAGTTTGGCTCCTCCAAAGACAGTGAAAGACATCAGGAATTTCTTGGGGCATGCTGGCTTCTATAGAAGGTTCATCAAGGATTTCTCCAAGATTGCCAGGCCACTCACCAGACTGCTTTGCAAGGAAGAGATCTTTCTCTTTGGTCAGGAATGTCTAGAAGCTTTCAAGAAGCTGAAGAGTGAGCTTGTGAGTGCTCCTATTGTCCAACCACCTGACTGGGACCTCCCGTTTGAAATCATGTGTGATGCTAGTGATTATGCTGTAGGAGTTGTTTTGGGGCAGAAAAAGGATGGCAAGTCTCATGTGATCTACTATGCAAGCCAAACCTTGAATGATGCTCAGATGAAGTATGCCACAACTGAGAAGGAAATGCTAGCCATTGTCTTTGCATTTGAGAAGTTCAGAAGCTACCTAGTGGGGTCAAAGGTTATTGTCTATACAAATCATGATGCTTTGAGACACCTTTTGGCCAAGAAAGATGCAAAACCCAGACTTTTGAGGTGGATCCTTTTGCTTTAAGAGTTTGATTTAGAGATCAGAGACAAGCCAGGAGTTGAGAATGGTGTAGCTGATCACTTGTCCAGGCTGAAAATAGAGTGTGGCATCCCTATTGATGAGGGACTTCCAGAAGAGCAGATCATGGCCATTGGAGCAGTGATTGCAGCCTGTGAAACCGGCAGAAAGCTTGAAGAGGTTAAGGCTACTGAAGAGAAAGAACCTTGGTATGCTGATTTGGTGAATTACTTAGCCACAAGAAAAGAACCTTTGAATCTTGTGGGCTATGCCAAGAAGAAGTTCTACAAGGATGTGAAGAGGTACTACTGGGATGAGCCTTACCTCTACATTCTCTGCAAGGATCAGCTTTATAGGAGAGTGGTTGCTAATGAAGAAGTTGATGGGATCCTTACACACTGTCATGGATCATCCTATGGAGGCCACTTTGCTACCTTCAAGACAGTTGCAAAAGTGTTACAAGCTGGATTCTGGTGGCCACACATGTTCAAGGATACACAAGACTTTGTTTCAAGGTGTGATTCATGCCAAAGAAGAGGAAACATCACCAAAAGAAATGAGATGCCTCAAAATCCAATCCTTGAAGTTGAGGTGTTTGATGTGTGGGGTATTGACTTCATGGGACCATTTCCATCCTCCTATGGAAACAAATACATCCTTGTAGCTGTTGACTATGTCTCAAAGTGGGTGGAAGCCATTGCAAGTCCCACGAATGATGCTGGAGTTGTAACTAAGATGTTCAAGAGTGTCATCTTTCCAAGATTTGGAGTACCACGAGTTGTGATCAGTGATGGAGGCTCTCATTTCATCAACAAGCTGTTTGAAGGACTTCTCAAAAAGAAGGGTGTGAAGCATAAGGTGGCAAATCCTTACCACCCTCAAACAAGTGGTCAAGTTGAGGTCTCTAACAGGGAGATAAAGTCCATTTTGGAAAAGATTGTGGGGGTTACAAGGAAGGATTGGTCAGCTAAGCTGGATGATGCACTTTGGGCTTATAGGACAGCTTACAAAACCCCTTTGGGAACCACACCTTTCAACCTTGTGTATGGGAAAGCTTGCCATCTGCCAGTGGAACTTGAGTACAAAGCATTATGGGCAGTAAAATTGCTGAACTTTGACATCAAGAGTGCTAAGGAGAAAAGGCTTCTTCAACTACATGAGCTTGATGAGATAAGAATGGATGCTTTTGAGAACTCAAGGATCTACAAGGAGAAGACTAAAGCTTTCCATGACAAGAACATTCTGAAAAGAGAGTTCAAAGAGGGAGATCAAGTCATCCTCTACAACTCTAGGTTGAAGTTGTTTCCAGGGAAGCTCAAGTCGAGATGGTCAGGTCCATTCAAGGTCAAGGAGGTTAAACCTCATGGAGCGATAGTGTTGTGGAGTGCTGATGGAAGAGACTTCACAGTCAACGGCCAAAGGGTTAAGCTCTACATGGCCACCACACCTAAGGAAGATGGAACTTCAATTCCACTTTCTAATCCTACCCCAGCCTAACCTTAATAGAGGCAAAGTCAAGCTAGAGACTTTAAACAAGCTCACTTGGGAGGAAGTCCCATGTCTATCTTTGTATATATTGCATTGGTACTTTTTTTATTTTCATCTTTTGATTTTCTTTCAGAACCTTGGTGGAAAAGATTGCAGGTGAATGAATTACCTCAAAAACTGGCAAGAGAACAACCATCAGAGCGACCTCCGGCAGCGAGGGGGAGAGGTCGCTCCAGCTCAGAGCGAGGTCATAGAGCGAGGGACAGAGGTCGCTCGGCCTTTTATTGAAATTGAGCCCGAAAACGACCTCGGAGCGACGTCTGGCAGCGAGGGGGAGAGGTCGCTCCCGTTTCAGAGCGAGGTCGTGGAGCGAGACCCCAGGGTCGCTCGGCTTTCGACAGTTTGGAGAGCCAAAACACGACCCGGAGCGACGTCTGGCAGCGAGGGGGAGAGGTCGCTCCCGAGCCGGTTCAGGTAAGTTTTCTACACTCGATTCCGGTTCAATTTAATTGAACCGGTCCCAATTTTCCCAAACCAAACCGGACGACACCCTAAACCCTCCCTTATCCATCGACTTTCACTCCCCCCCCCCCTTCACTCATCCTCCCATTTTCACTCATATTCTCTCAAACTCACTCACACCAAATTTTCTATAACTTCCTCAATTCTCAACCAAATCACCTAATTCTTGTTTCCAAATCCAAGCTTTCGCCCATGTAGTCTATTCCCCCTCACACTTTCGCCATTTCCTTCCATCCAAAGTAAGGTATTGTGTTTTTAAATTCAATTTCGTAGGTCCATGAACCCTAGAATTTCAAAATCGAAATTTGGACCTTTTCTTGTTTGATTATGGTGAAATAGACTAGGGAAATGAAATAGACTAGGGAAAGCTTATATATCATGTTGGGTTGGTGATTTCATGGTGAAATTGAGTTTAATTTGAACTTTTGCAAATTAGGGTTCATGGATTTGGGGATTTTCGAATTTTGATCTAATCGAAGGTGTTTGTGATTGAGTTAGCTCTGCTATGTTGTTTAGAAGCTTGATTAATGAACCTCCTCATGCTAGAACCACTTTGATCATTGAATTTTGCATAAACTGTAATTTTCATATCTTAAAAAGTTTGAGAAGTATGATTCTTTGCTTTTGGTTCAGCTTCTTGGTGCTAAATGTGTAGAGAAAGTTGCATTGAGTTATCTTGATTAGGTTTGCAAACTGATCCCCTTTCCAAGTTTTGAATTTCTCAGGTACAAATGGTTAGGACGACCAAAAGAAAGCTGGATGCCAAGAAGCAAAAAGTTGAGAAAGCTGTAGCTTCCGCACCTACTGGCTCAGGGACAGAAAGGACTTCTAGACAGCAAGCTCTGGCTGCTAAGAAGTCAAAAGAGCAAGAGAAGAGAGCAGGGAAAAGTGTTGCAGTTCCCACCAATGAAGAGAGTGAGGCTGAAAGTGAAGATGAGCAAGTTCCTCAAAAGAAAGCCAAGATGTCCAAAGGGAAGGAAATAGCTGTTGATAGAGACAGAGAGAAGACACCATCAGTTGAGGAGTTGTATGATCACTTGATGAAGGGAGTCGCCTAGACTCCAACGAGGTTTGCTGACCTCGATTTGCTGAAGGAGTTGGGCTTGGAATCTGACATTGAGGCAATGCTGGGATATTTGAAGTTGCCAAAGCTCCTCACCATGGCTCACCCTACATACAAGGACGTCTCGTGCAAGTTCCTATCTTCACTTGAGGTCACTTACCATGATACACAGCATGTGAGGCAAGGGTGGGGCAAAATCAAGTTCAGCGTCCATGGGAGAGTCTACAACATGAGCTTCAGAGATATTGGGAGAGCTATGGGATTCCAAGATTTGGAAGACTCTATTCTTCCCAAATGTGAAGGTCTTCCGAGGGAGCTATGGAAACTGATCACTGGAAACAAACACTGCACCGGGAGTGACAAGAACTCACATATCCGACATCCATCTGTGCGCTACCTTCATAGGATGCTGGTCCATGCTGTCTACCCGCGAAAGCAACATGGCAGTTGCACTGAGGATGATCTTCGCCTTCTCTGCCCAGCTATATCACCTTATATCACTCCTGGAGTCTTGCCTCTTCCGAGCCATGACATCTACGCTACCTTTGGGATGGTCGGTTTCTTCGTGAGTCGTCTCGAGCATTACAGGGATTGGGCCTGGTACACCAAGGATCCTGATCCGAAGATTGGTATTGGTGGTATGATCACACTACTTCTTGAGTTCCTGGGAGTCAGCTTGGGAAAAGATGCAGCTGGTCCTAGTTTCATTGATGCCACTTACCTGAGGATCACTACATACTTCAGCGGAAAGCACGAAGGGAGCTATGTCTACCACTACTACCTGCGTGGACAGCCAGCTGAGGTACTCCTTCCGAACAGAACCTTGACCAGCTTAGAGAGGCCTGGAGCATTCAGTTTCGACATTGCTCACGCAGACTTCTTTCGTGACCACGGCCCTCTTGAACCGATGACTGCACCGAAGAGAAGAAGTGCTGCAAAGAGACATGATACATCGGGGACTTCATCAGCAGCAGCGTCAGATGAACCTGTCTATGGGCCTCCGCGCTACTACTTCAAGCCACATGACGGGGTAATACCCCCTGGTGCCCTTCGTGACGCCCATGATCATATTGATAGGCTTCAGAGATGGAACAAGGCTCAGGACAGGACGATAGAGAAGCTCAAGGAAAAGTGCAAGGCGCTGCAAGACAGTGAAAAAGCAGGCTAAGACTTCAGCCAAGTTCATGAAGAAGGTGGCTGATGTCTTGACCAGGGGAGGAATAGCGGGTTGTAGCTCAGCAGACTTCGACTTCCCGGACGTTTCAGCTACGCAGCCTCGACCACAGCCTGAAGAGCTTGGTTTCCCTCTCACTGCTAGACAGCTCCAGCGCAAGAACAGGAACCCACCCATCAAACCATCCACCTCAGGAAACAAATCGCCCTCCCTCGCCTCTAGTGATGGAGATATTGAGATTGAGGAAGTTGAGAGCCAGCCACAGTATGCAGACTATTACCCAGAACCAGGTGGCTACTACACCTCTTTCCCACCCCACGACGACGAGGATGAGCCGTCTGCCTTCACGCGATCCCCATAGGAGGTACCTTCACTTACCATTTTACATACCATTCTTTCTTTGCATTTTAGATTTCCTTTGGGTATCTCTCTCAACTTAACAACACAGAGACTGTGTAACTTAAGTTTGGGGGAGGTACCAAGTATTTGATATTGTTTGCTTTGATGTTTTGGCATTGAGTCTTGCATTGTTCACATATATATATATAAAAAAAAATTCATTTAGTTTGCATCACTTGCATTGTTAGGAGAGTCTAGATCATGTAGGCTGCATTCATTTGCATTGGGAGCAATGATTTAAAATGCCTTGTAAAGAGCACCACCTTGCACCTGAGTAGTTTATGCACCTCTCTAAAATGCTTGTATGCTTCGAGCCTTGAATGCTCTTCCTGAAACTCGTTGATTGCTGAAACTCAGCTTTTGATGCCAACTTCAACTCTAATTGAACTTAATGCATCTTGCTCATGGTCTCTTGTGTACTGAATTATGGCTATACACACTTGAGTTGTCACATCTTTTATGCCAATCTCTTTGACAACCTCTAGTGGTAGACCACTCCCAAACCCCTTTCCTCCTTTTAAGCTTTCATTGATTGATGAGTGAGGCCTTTTTCGGAAAGTCTTACATGTGCATAATGTTGAGAGTATTGGGAACGACAATGCTTGGTCTTCATTCTTGCTAGATTAGACACACTATTGTCTAGCATTAGGATGGGGGTGAGTGTTGTAAATTTTGATTTGGAAATTTTGAAAAAGTTGAAGGAAAAGAATGAACTCTTTGTACTTAATTGACTAACCTTTATGGGATAAGTAGAGAAGCCTCTAGCTCAAGTTTGTGAAAAGTTTTAAAAAAAAATAGAAGAATGAAAAGAAAAGAAAAAAAAAAGACAAGAGAAAAAGAATAAAGAAAGGGGGCTAGAAAGTTAGTACGAGCTAAGAGGCTATAAAATTTGGTAAATCCTTTGTTAAATAAAGAGTTTTGTGTTGAGAAATATTCTTGAGTACTTTGGGTGAGAGATGTGAGTTGGGTTTGGTATTGAGAAATGAATTTGTAACATATATGTTTGGGAAAAGGGTAGAACAATGGAGACCGAGCATTGTATGCATGAGTTGATCCCTTTCTTAGATATATTATGTGCAATGTCAAGGCTACTTGTCTTGAGAGAACCACCTTGAAAATCACTTGTCTTGAAACACTTGACTCATTTGAATAAAAAGCCTTCCCTTACCCAAATGATTTGGACCAATTGACCATTTGCAAGAACTCACTTTTTGCTGTACTTAATGAACATGAGAGTTGATTGATTTGATTGTGTGATTGCATGATGGTGAGCGTAGGGGCAAAAAGAGCTAAGATAGGCCTTGAGAAGCTAGAGAATTATAAGAGAGGGTGTGATCATGTTGGTTTAGATGTTGGATTAATTCCAAAGTGTGTTTCTTTTGGCTATGAGATCCCACCTTCAAACCTCTTCCCCTATGAGTTCTAGAAAGTTCACTTGAGGACAAGTAAAAGAACAAGTTTGGGGGAGTTGATGACTTGCACATTTGCATTGTTTTATCCATTCATCCATATGCATTTTGATCATTTATATTAGGATTTAGGCATTTTTAGGTCCATATTGCATTCATATGTCTTTATTAGGTATTGAAGTACCACATGGAGTTCTTGGAGATGCTTTGGTGCAATTGAAGCTCAAGAGAGAAGTTGGAGGTGATCAGTGGACGAGTGGAGGTCTGGAGCGATCTATTGGAGCGAGGGCATGAGGTCGCTGCGATAGGTGATCAAGCAAGCCTTCGGAGCGAGGTCTGGGAGCGACGCCATCAAGTCGCTCCAGCCCTGGAGCGACCCCCAGAGCGACCCCTCCAGGTCGCTCGCTCTTTTCACCCACAAACACACGAAGAAGACCCTGGAGCGACCCACCAGAGCGACCCATCGAGGTCGTTCCCGAGCCCCGGAGCGACGTGCTGGAGCGACGTACAGAGGTCGCTCCGCATCTTATGGTTGTCGAATTTTAACCTTTCAAGGACCTTTTTGCAATTTGTTATGCTCGTTTTTTAGATCCAAAAACCTAAACTTAAGTATCTTGTAAGCCATTTCAGGCAGATCTATCTTTTACACTTGGAAAACATCAAAAACATATTGAAAAAGTTTATCTTTTGGATCATTGATTCTTGTGTTCTTATTGTTCTTGTTGATTATTTGTTTTCAATCTCCTCCATGATTAATCTGAAATCCAATATGGGTTTAAGGGAATCATGAGTATTAGTGAGTAATCACCATTTGACTTCATGGGTTAGGAAGATTAAGGGTGATTAGGCTAGATCTAGGATGTTTAGGTGTAGATCAATCTCATTCCTTGCTAGTAGAGTGCTCATAATGCATCTTCTGAGTTGGCCACTCAAAAGTTGATCTTTAGGCATTTTCCACCCACAAGGTGTTCAATGAAATGCCTGAGACAACTCTCCTAAGCTTTTAACATACTTTACCAAAGACATTTGTTGTTAAAGGTGTTAAGATAGCCAATAGACTTGCTTGTAATGATTACTTCCATGTTATTCAGCCAAAGACATTTGATGATTGAATTGTGTTAGCAAATGAACATTCATCTAGGCATAGAGTTTGTTTAAGATTGTGCCTAAGCTTAAGGTAGAAAGTTTGATTGATCATTTGCCATCCTTAGTTCGAAACTTAATCACCCAAGGTCTAATTCCTATACCCATGAGTTCTCTTTTACCATATCAAAGAAAGCTTCCTATTTTATTGCTTATTTGTTCTGTTATTGCATTCTATCATTAGTAGTAGTTTAAAACCATCTAAATTATCGGTTGCACTTAGATTAAGTAGGTACTTGCATTCTTGTTGCTTTGAATCCCTCAGAACTGGTTCGACATTTCACTCATATTACAACTTTGCCTTAGGAGCCTTGAAAACTCCTAACATCACATTACAAAGCAGTTAGACAAACCTTAGACTAATTTTTATTTCAGTAGAGCATTAACACTTATGTGCCTATGGACGAAGTACTTAGAATGCAAAAGTTAAAGTACCCCTATTACAAGACGATTTGCAATCATGTAATTATGTAATATACTTATAAAAAAATTTATGTAATATAGATATTTCTGCAATATAAATTAATAATTAAGGTCCATAAAAAAATTATGTAATATAGATATTTCTGTAGTATAAATTAATAATTAAGGTCCGTTTTAACATGACCATACAACACATACATTAAAGAAACCATACTCGTATTAGCGTTTGGGTACCCGTTCGGATTCAGATCGGTATTTCGGATTTTCGGATATTTCGGGTATTTCGGTAAAGGAGTAAAACCCGTTCGGATATTTCTTTACATCGGTTCGGGTTCGGATATTTTTAATTCGGGTTCGGTTATTTCGGATCGGGTTCGGATATTTAGATTTTGAAAGAAAAAAAATTAAAATTCTTCATTTCCCAAGTTTCTTGTATTTAAAAATATAACTTTCACTAAATATTTTTTATTTTTAATATATTGAATGATTAATAAATTTGGAGATAACATTTTAAAAATAAAAAGACACTAATTTGGTTATTGTTTTTTAATTTTGGGTGTAATTTTTGTTAATGCACATAAAAAAAAGTTTGATATGCATTTTAAGTGAATAGCATATCATTTTGTCTATAAATATATGTATGTTATATGATCTTAAAGTATGGGTAGCATCAATATAATTATTTTAAATAAAATTAGAGAAGTAAACTATAAATTTAAGGTTAAATATGCATAAGTTCGGTTATCTGGGTAGCATCAATATAATTATTTTAAATAAAATTAGAGAAGTAAACTATAAATTTAAGGTTAAATATGCATAAGTTCGGTTATCTTCGGATATCCATTCGGGTTCGGATATTACCCGTTCGGGTATCCAATCTCTCCTAATTCAATACACGTTCGGGTATTTTGCTACTTTGGTTCGGGTTTTTTCGGTCGGGTTCGGGTACGGGTTCGGGTATCCGGTAAAATGCCCAGTCCTACCGATTCTTATTCAAAAGATCTTCAGCAGTACAACAGCCAGTTGAGCATTTATTATTTTTACATTCTTAATTAGCTCTCAACCTTTCTTTACTCTAAACTAGGGGCATGTCCGCGCTTCGCGCGGAATACTATTTTATTGTTGTTAACTATGATTATTTAGAATACAATTTGAATATTGTTCTTTTAAGATGTTTTGCATCTTCTCTTCATATTTCAACATTGAACCGTCACCATCTATATACTTCATTTACCTATCCGGTGTGTTGTGCTTCTTACCATCACCGGAAAAGTCTTATCTCTATGCTTTTGTTCTTCCTCATTTTTTCATGTGAAATTATCTGGTATTTGTTATAGATCGGGTTTATAAGGGCAAGATTATCAGTGGTCCCGAGACAAAGTCCCTTAAGTTTTGTCGGTCCCTTAAATTTTTTTTTTTTGGTCAGTTTTCGTGAAGGTCCGGCCCTTAATTAAGGGATTTTCCTTCTGTTTTTCCCTCGGTCCCCGTGTTTTTTCCTTAAGGGCCTGTGTTAAGGCACCCCCTATAATCTTGCCCTAAGTTTCCAGTTGTGCGGTTGTTTCTCACAGCGTTGTAGGTTTTTCCGGTCAATATTAGATGCTACTATTCTTACTTAGATTTTTTTTTTATGTTAGGAAGTGCATCTCCTTGGGTTGGATCAGAGTTAGTCGCCTGTGACGTTGTTTTCCTCGTCGTTGGCTTACCGTTGATAGTCCCTGCTCTTCTTGGTTTTCGAGATCTGGTTTTTGGTGATATGATTTCTATGCTCTCTTTAATAGCTTTGGATGGCTCCACGGTTTGATGATTTTGTTTCGTCTACCCTTCCTTTCCTATTCTCTCATTTCGTTGCAGCTTTCATCATTGCTCGCGTCTCTGTGGTTCTCTTTTTCGCCATGTTTGCCACTCTATGTTTAGATAGTGTTTTTCTCCGCGTAGGTTCTGTAGGTTTAGAATGTTGTTTTTGGTCTCAAGCTTGGAATCTGGTTTCTTGGTGGTTGGCTTCCATTCTCCCTCTTTCAGGTTGTTTCTCTTCTTCTCTGTTTCCTTTAGTATAAGTATGCAGAGTTAGTCTATTGGAACTTTGGTCTCTTCTAACCAGAGCTTTGTGGTTCTTCGCTGGCATGTGTGTTTTTTTGTGCTTGTTTAGTTTGTGAGGTACTTCTTACCTCTTAGCTGGTGGTTGTACTTATGGTGCGTTTAGACATATGTCTTCTTGCTTCATGGCGATTTTGGCCTTCTGTTGATTATTCTTCTTCTAACCCGCTTTCTTGGTTCTTTGTATTGGTCCCTGATCGTGCTCCTTTGTGTTAGATGGATTGCTTTGTCTCAGATTATATCTTTATATCTTTTTCTGACATTTGTTTGTTTTGGCCAAGACACTCTATGATAAAGTAGGTAGGTTAGTCTTTTCTCGATCTCCTTTCAATTCTAGACTTTTATTGTTATTTAGTATTTTACTTTTCATGATTATGGAGATTATATATGTTTAGATTATGTGTTGTGTTCTAGATTATTTTTCTTAGTTTGGTTGATATTAAAATAAATATATAATTTGCAAATGAAATAATAGAAAATAGTAAAAAATAATAAAATAGTGAATGTTTATGTTATTTTTAGTAGTGAATAAATTAAATATTTAAAATATATTTATATTATTTTACTTACTTTTTTAATTTATTCATCATTTGTGATCAATAAAATAGATTATCAAACTTTAAAACATGATAGTTAATGTGGGAAGAATTAGATATTGCACAATTAGAAAATTGTGAACCAAATTGTAATAATCTCAAAAAAAAACCTTAAATGTAAAAACAAAAAAGGACATATATCAACAACACATTCCACATGTCATAAGAAAAAACAAAAGTTTACTTTATATATATATAGATGTTCACATACACTGTATTAAGAATGACTCAGCAAGAGGAATAAACAAGGAAAATTGCATCCTACATACATCAAAAAAACATAATTTCACTAACTAACTAAAATTTCCGCCTCTCTCCTACTTTCTCTTCCTATCTCTCTCTACTCTCTCTCCCAAAATCTAATTTTATTTTTTTCTTGGTTATTTGGCAAATAACCCCAATAAACAAAGCATAGCAAGACAACAAATATTTTTTTTTTAGTTTCGTAGCAGAACTAAACTTTGTCTGCAACATTTCACAAACGTATGTGTAACCAAAATTGCACTTTTCATAACAAAGATATATTTTCAGTAATCGAGCAGTAACAAAAAATAAATTTCAAATGTTCATGATCAGTTACTCCATTCGATTTTTTTTTTATCTCAGGAATCTCTACATCATGCCGTTATTGTTAGAGAAATTGTGTTATATATTTAAGTGAATAGGTGTAATGTTTCATGTGAACCATTGTAATTGTTTGTATGAACAGTTGCAACTATAGAAATAAAACATTGCAACTATTGATGAAGGCAACCTTTGGTAATAACCATATTTATTGTTGCAACTCTTGGTGATAACCATATTTATTGTTGCAACCCTTGGTGATCAACCATTGTAACTCTTTAACTAACCATTGCAACTCTTCATTAACCTTTGCAACTCTTGGTTTAACCATTGCAACTATTGGTTTAACCATTGCAACTATTGGTTGGAACTCTTTATTCTCTATATAAGGGAGGATAGACATTGGCAAATGAAAAAAAACAAAAATCAGAAACTAATAGTAGAAACCAAGAGTTAGTTAGAGAGAAAGAGAGAAAGAAAGTAAGATTCATTGTTCAAAGATCTTTGAAGAAACACATATAAGCACTAAAGCTTTATTTGTTTCTCTTGTATCTTAGCCTAGAGCAAGAGTGAGACTTTGATTGTCTTATCCTACAAAGAGATTTTGTGTAACCCAAGGCTTGGAATAGGGTCGAAATACTCTTTAAGGAAAGTGACCTCGTGCGCGATTCAATCATTATCCAAGTATATAATTCACAACTATTTGGGATACAACCCAACTAACCAACAATCTTAAAGAGTATTTTCTTGTGAATTATGGCTGGTGTATCAGTGCGAGAGATGACATCAAAGTTTGGAAAGTTAGATAAGTTTGAGGGAGTAGATTTCCGGAGATGGCAAAACAAGATGCATTTTCTCCTCACAAATCTGAATGTAGTGTATGTTCTAAGCATGCCTATGCCTACTGTACGGAGGATGCTGAGAATGAGTCTTTGGATGAGACAAGGAAGCAACTTAAATGGGAAAACGACGATTACATATGCCGTGGCCATATTCTCAACGGTATGTCAGATCCTCTCTTTGATGTTTATCAGAATGTCGAATCTGCAAAAGAGTTGTGGGATGTTAGAATCAAAGTACATGGCTGAGGATGCTTCTAGTAAGAAGTTCCTTGTTAGTAATTTTAATAATTACAAGATGTCTGATTCTAGGCCAGTTATGGAGCAATACAATGAATTGCAGTATACTAGGTCAATTTTCCCAACACAACATGAAGATGGATGAATCCATCTCTGTATCGAGTATCATCGATAAGTTACCACCTTCATGGAAAGATTTTAAACACATGTTGAAACACAAAAAGGAAGAGTTGTCTCTTGTACAACTTGGCAGCCATTTAGCATAGAGGAATCTTTAAGAGCAAGAGGAGAAAACCCAAAAATAATGAGGCTGGTAATTCTTCTATCAATATGATGGAGGAAGGTGTGAGTTCTAAGAATAATAATAAGAGGAAAAAGTCCTTTAATAACAACACTTACAATGGATCTAACAAAAGGTTTAAAAGCATTTGTTGGAATTGTAACAAGCCGGGTCACTTAAGTCGTGATTGCCGAGCAGGAAGGATAAGAATAAAACGGAAAAACCGTTTGGGACAAGGGTCTAAGAACCAAGGTCCATCCACTCATCAAGGTCAAATCTCTGAATTTAAACCATATTCTAATGTGAATTATGTATCAAAGATTTATGAGGCATTTTATGTGCAGAATGATGAAGTGGCATGGTGGATTGACTCAGGTTCAACAACACATGTTTGCAGGGATCGTGAATGGTTCATTACATATGAGCAAGTTCAAGATGGATCCGTACTTCATATGGGAAATGAGTCAACTGCCCTATCCTAGGTCGTGGAAAAGTGGTGTTAGAGTTTAGTTCTGGAAAACCCTTGATCTCAAGGATGTACTTCATGTACCCGGAATTAGGAAAAACTTAGTCTCTGGTAGTGTTTTAAATAAATGTGGTTTTAAACAAGTGTATGAATCCGATAAGTATATCTTATCGAAGTGTGGTGTATTTGTTGGATTTGGATATTTCTGTAATGGAATGTTTATGCTTAATATTAATAAAGTTGTCAATTCTATTTATATGGCAAGTTCTAGCAAAAATGATAGTTCTCTATGGCATGCTAGATTAGGTCATGTACATTATAATCGTATGATTAATATGTCTAAAGAAGGGTTGATTCCTACTTTTGATATAAATTTAGAAAAGTGTAATACTTGCATGTTAACAAAGATAATTAGGCAACCATTTAAAAGTATTGAAAGAAATTCAAGTGCTAGAACTTATACATATTGATCTATGTGATTTGCATGCTACTCCATCTTTAGGAAACAAGAAGTATTTCGTCACTTTTATAGATGATTATTCTCGTTTCTGTTATGTGTATTTACTACATACTAAAGATGAAGCCCTAGATAAATTTAAGATTTATAAAAATGAAGTTGAATTAGAACAAAATGGTTTGATTAAGAAGTTACGCACCGATAGAGGTGGAGAGTATTATGATCCTGTATATTTCCAGTCTGTAGGCATTATACATGAAACTACGGCTCCGTACACACCACAACAAAATGGTGTATCGGAAAGGAAAAATAGAATCTTAAAGGAAATGGTTAATTCCATGTTATCCTACTCGGGATTAAGTGATGGATTTTGGGGAGAAGCTATGTTAACAGCTTGCTATTTATTAAATAGAGTTCCTAATAAAAGGAATAAAATTACCCCTTATGAACTTTGGTATAAGAAAAAACCAAACTTGAACTATCTTCGAGTTTGGGGATGTAGGGCTGTTGTAAGACTACCCCAGCCCAAGATTAAAACCTTGGGAGAGAGGTATTGATTGCATTTTTGTTGGATATGCAGAGCATTCCAAAGCTTATAGGTTTTATGTAATAGAACCTAATGATTCAGTAGCAGTTCACACTGTAATTGAATCAAGAGATGCAATATTTGATGAAAATCGTTTTTCATCTATACCTATGCCAAAGAATTTAGTTCCAATTTCAAGTGGAACTAATAAAGGAGATGAAACTGGTGTACCTCCTGACATATCACCTATGCTCCGTAGGAAAGGAAGGATTGAAAAATCATTTGGTCCTGATTGTCAAATATATTTAGTTGAAGGATCAAGAAATGAGATTGGTTTCCAATACTCATATTGTTATCATATTGATAATGATCCAAGAACTTATAGTGAGGCTATGAAGTCTCAAGATGTTTCTTTTTGGAAAGAAGCAATAAATGATGAGATGGACTCCATCATGGGAAATAATACTTGGATCTTGTCGGATCTCCCACCTGGTTGCAAGCCTTTAGGCTGCAAATGGATCTTCAAAAGAAAGATGAAAGTTGATGGAACAATAGTCAAGTTTAAAGCTCGATTGGTTATTCAAGGCTTTAAACAAAGGGAAGGTATTGATTATTTTGATACATATGCTCCAGTTGCTAGGATCTCTTCTATAAGATTATTAATTGCTTTGGCAGCAATTAATAAGCTTGTGATTCACCAAATGGATGTTAAGACAGCTTTCTTAAATGGTGTTTTGGAAGAAGAGGTGTATATGAAGCAACCAGAAGGTTTTATTATGCCTGGTAATGAGCATAAGGTGTGTAAGTTGATCAAGTCATTGTATGGGCTAAAGCAAGCACCTAAGCAGTGGCATCAAAGATTTGATGAGGTTGTTTTATCAAATGGTTTCAAGTTAAACCAATCAGATAAGTGTTTATATAGCAAATTTGATGAATCTGGAAACGGAGTAATCATTTGCTTGTATGTTGATGACATGTTGATCTTTGGTACTGACCTTAGACAAGTAGAGCTTACAAAAGCATTTTTGTCATCAAATTTTGCAATGAAAGATATGGGAGAGGCGGATGTGATTCTTGGAATTAGAATCAAACGTGAAAACGAAGGACTATCTTTGACACAATCTCATTACATTGAGAAAGTTCTTAAGAAGTTCAATTGTGAGAATTTTTCTCCAGTGAGCACTCCCATGGATCCGAGTGTGAAGCTTATGCCTAATACAGGACAAGCAGTATCACAACTCGAGTATTCTCAAGTTATTGGCTGCTTAATGTATGACATGACGAGCACTAGGCCAGATATAGCTTACGCTGTAGGGAGGTTGAGTAGATACACTAGTAATCCTAGTACTCAACATTGGCAAGCCTTAAAAAGAGTGCTCAAGTATTTGAAAGGAACCATTAATTATGGTTTGACTGGTTTGACATATGTCGGATTTCCTTCGGTGCTAGAAGGATATTCAGATGCTAGTTGGATTACCAACATAGAAGATCATTCTTCTACAAGTGGTTGGGTGTTTTTTCTTGGGGGAGGTGTCATTTCATGGGCTTCCAAGAAGCAAACTTGCATTACAAGTTCGACTATGGAGTCGGAATTCGTAGCATTAGCAGCTGCTGGTAAAGAGGCAGAATGGCTAAGAAATTTAGTGTACGAGATTCCATTGTGGCCGAAACCAGTATCACCAATTTCTATCCATTGTGATAGTCAAGCTACCTTGGCTAAGGCCTATAGCCAAGTGTATAATGGTAAGTCTAGACACCTGGGCGTTAGATATAGCGCAGTACGTGAGCTGATCACTCACAGGGTGATTACGATAGAGTTTGTTCGGTCTCAACAAAATTTAGCTGATCATTTGACGAAAGGATTAGCTAGGGACTTAGTGATTAAGTCGGTTAAAGGGATGGGTGTAAAGTCCATTTAAAATCTTTAATTGTGGGATACCCAATTCTCCTCTAATACGACGTTAGAGGTTGAATTCAATGCGGAAAGCCTACACTTAAAGATTGAAGCACAATTTTTTTTTTTTATTTCATCCCAAGGTATGTGCTTGGACCTGCAAGAAAGATCTAGGTTGAAATATTATTCTTAATAAATACTTTGAAAAAATGCATTTGCAGGTGCATGACTGAAAGTATTTACCTATATGAGTGTGAAGTGATGCCGCTTCAATAAGCTGGGACTTGGCTTTGTATGCGCTCAAGAATGGATAGGGACACATGGCTTATAATAGTGTCAAGTATAAACACTTAAATTAGTGTGGAGACACATGTGTGTATTTTCTTCATGTGCCCAAAATGGGTTGAAAGATTCAATCCGTAGGACATCCTGATTCTCGGACATTTGAAATGTGTAGTACACTAAGATGAAAATTCAATTCTTCGAACATTTTCATTTATGCATGAGTTTGATATATGTATTATTTATTTAATGAATCTATGATTACACTTAAATGGGGGAGGAATGTTATATATTTAAGTGAATAGGTGTAATGTTTCATGTGAACCATTGTAATTGTTTGTATGAACAGTTGCAACTATAGAAATAAAACATTGCAACTATTGATGAAGGCAACCTTTGGTAATAACCATATTTATTGTTGCAACTCTTGGTGATAACCATATTTATTGTTGCAACCCTTGGTGATCAACCATTGTAACTCTTTAACTAACCATTGCAACTCTTCATTAACCTTTGCAACTCTTGGTTTAACCATTGCAACTATTGGTTTAACCATTGCAACTATTGGTTGCAACTCTTTATTCTCTATATAAGGGAGGATAGACATTGACAAATGAAAAAAAACAAAAATCAGAAACTAATAGTAGAAACCAAGAGTTAGTTAGAGAGAAAGAGAAAAAGAAAGTAAGATTCATTGTTCAAAGATCATCAAAGATCTTTGAAGAAACACATATAAGCACTAAAGCTTTATTTGTTTCTCTTGTATCTTAGCCTAGAGCAAGAGTGAGACTTTGATTGTCTTATCCTACAAAGAGATTTTGTGTAACCCAAGGCTTGAAATAGGGTCGAAATATTCTTTAAGGAAAGTGACCTCGTGCGCGATTCAATCATTATCCAAGTATATAATTCACGACTATTTGGGATACAACCCAACTAACCAACAAATTGCACCCAATATACACACAAAAAACCAAAATTCACTAACTAACTAAAAACACCCCTTCTCTCCTCTTTTCTCTTCCTATCTCTCTCTACCTTCTCTCTACAAATCTAATTTCCCTTTTTTTCTTAGCTATTTCATAAATAACCCCTTATTGTTATTCAGTGTTGAATACAGCACAACTATATGATTGGGAAGTTCCA
Source organism: Brassica nigra (assembly GCA_016432835.1). Lineage (NCBI taxonomy): Eukaryota > Viridiplantae > Streptophyta > Magnoliopsida > Brassicales > Brassicaceae > Brassica > Brassica nigra. The sequence continues at coordinate 60,833,517 of CM028247.1, read as the reverse complement.
AAGCAGAGAACTATATGATTCTGAACTGTTTTTCTTAATTTCACCTTCTGGTTTCATAGTTTCCTCGAACAATTATTAATTAGTTATGTCAAACATTATAGTCATATATGAACTCAGTAAGTCCACTATATTTCCTTCCATGAACCATGATACCATAGTGAAATTATTTTACTTGACTTTCTAATCTAATCTATTAATTTAGGGTGCTATTTTTATCTACTATTAACAAGTCATAGTAAGACCATTTAAAGAATTAGTTAATATGACATATTTGATTATTTACATTAGTAATAAACCAACTATAAATTTAAATATTTTTAATTGAAAAAAAAATCTGTTGAAAAAGAATCTAACAAAATCTTAGTTAAAAATTTAATTATTTTTTATAAAACAACACATTAATAAATTTCGTAAATAGTAGTAGAATATGATTATAAATCAATGTTAACTAAAATTTTATTATAAAACAAAAACATAATAATTCTATTCTACTTTTTATAAATTCTATAATTATATTTTCTATTATATAAAATAGCAGTGCTATATGAATTAAATATGAAAAATTATATTAGATAGGTAATTTAACAAATTTATATTTTAAAATTTTCATTTAAATAAATTATCACTCAACATTATAATGGATTAAAATTTGTAAATTATATGATACTTTTATACGAAAATAAATGTATTGACATAGGTTAAACTTTTATATCTACAACTATATATTATCTTTTATTTATTTTGAAATTCTCAACAATATATTGTTTAAAATTTTTATATAAAGTAAAATAGTATATAATAACCTTTAGTTCATATACTATTTAAAATGTATGTTATTAGTAAACTATGAAATTTTAGTAATTCATTTAAAATATTAACGGTAAATCAAATTTAAATTATAAATTTTATTTTATTTTAACTGTAAGAAAACCTGTTGATAAAAATTTAAAAATTATTACCAAAGATTCAATTTTTTTATAAAATAATATATTAATGTAATAACACAAACAAATTCAAAATTCATGTATTGTTCCAAACTCAAAAATAGTTGTGTAATTTTCCAAAGTTTTCTTGACAAAATAGTTGTCAAATTTTACAAAAGATAAAATCATAGATAATAAATAATAACTTTTGAAATTCACCAGAAAAATTAACTATATATGTTGTAAAACTAAAGCATTCTAATATTTTGAAGTCTTAACTAAAACTAAATAAATCTTAATATCATAACATCAAAAATTCATATATAATAAAATTTAATAAAGTAATATGATAGATACTACTATGTATGAAATTTACCAAAATAATATGGCTATATTATTTAAACAAAACAGTGTTTTTACTTATAAATCCCGTAAAATACTAAACTGATATATGTTAAAGTATTTTTTAAATACAACATGTAAATTTAAATTATCTCAAACATACTTCTTTTCTATAATATATAAAAATAAAATTTAAAATATATTATACATAAAATGTATAAATTACAGAAAAACATATTATGAAGGATGTCTTCTATTTGATTATTTCATATTGTTATGTTATTGTACCTAATTCTAAATATATTAGTAAGTAAAAAATAATAAGAACAAAGTAAAATATTTTTAAAAAGCATTATATATTAATAATGTCGAATAAGAAATATAAAGAATAACATTATTGAGGTACACAATATATAACACTAAATGTAGATTATATATTTAAAATATTTGTAATAATATCAAATACATTTATAAAATACAAAAATATCCGCACAGATGTGCAAAAATATGTGCGGGTTAAAATCTAGTTTATATTAATTGATACATGATCGTGCGGATTAAAATCTAGTTTATATTAATTGATACATGATCGTAAGTTTTAGACCTACTATCGTTTTATGCTTTCTCCTCGAGAAAAAGGTATAGTGACTATATATATAGTTCCTGAAACATAACAAATCCGAGAACTATATAATTAGTAATTAAATGACATAAACTCAACAGTGTCCTTAATAAATCCGATCACCATAAGAATGGTATGTATATATTAGGTTCACTGATTTCCAAGAGATCACTTTTGTAAGGTAAGGTGAGATAGACATCGAGCTGAGTAATCGTTGGTTGTGTTGAAAGTATAATAACAATTCTATAAATTAATAATGTTGGAACTTTGGTATTTTATTAATTAATAAATTATTAATTTACAAAAGTTTTTTTTTATAATTTTCTATTTTAAGATATATTTTCTATGAAATAAAAAATTATATTTTATTTGTGTATATACAGTAATTAAAGTTTTGAAATTCGACAGTTAGACATAATTTTACTAAATCTCATCAAAATGTATTAAGTGTTAAGAAATATAAGTTATTGGTTTTAGTATTTTAATGGATTTAGAAATTTTAATAGATTTGGAAATTTTTGATAAATTCGCTGATTTTAAAATCAAAATAAACAGATTTCATAAGAATTCAGATAGATTTCAAAATCAAGTAAGTTGATTATTATAAATCAACCAAATGGATTTACGAGAGATGACCGGTTTGTGAAAATGCAAACAGTCCTTAATCTAGAGAACACTTTCTTCTATGTGAAGAAAAACTGTTAGAAATCCAAACCACAACATAATGGTGTGTTATTGGTTTCTAAATCCAAATCAAAGAAACGTTTAAATAGCAATAATCATTCGATCTAACAGAGAAGAAAGTAAAAAGCACCATCTACTACTTATGAAACAATTAATGACAGAAACAAACAAGAAACTAGGCAATCTCTCTATCTCGCTGAGTCGCTGACGTCAATGATTATCTTTGTTTAAAACAGTGAGTTGTCAATCTTCTTTTTACTCCCTCCATTCAAGTTTTCATATATATATATACGACGGGGAAAAAATATCTAAGCAATGCAACGTATCTTTTTTACTTTGAACCAATGAACAATCTTCTTTTTACTCCCTCCATTCAAGTTTTCATATATATACGACAGGGAAAAAAGATCTAAGCAATGCAACGTGTCTTTTTTACTTTGAACCAATGAAACTTCTCTCTTTTGAAGAGATTTACAGCCGTTGAGTTGATCCAATTCTTTTCAGATTCATATTGGATTGTTTGAACTACAATCTCCTTTCTGTATATTATCTGGAAAATTTAATTTTTTCAATGCCGAGAAAGTTATTGATTAGCTCATTTCAAATTCAGAAAGATGAAGGCATTTATATTTTGAAGAAAATCAAGCACTACAAAATTTAACAAAGGCAGCAGAAAAAGCTAAGCTTGAAAAATTGTGGTCAGTTTTACTTGACATGTAATTTTACGTACAGATCCTGTTATTCAGGATGTCTTCATGAAGTTGGATAGAAAAGAGTCTAAATGTTTGATGAGGTTGTAGCTGTAGGCGGTGGGGTTTATGTCTCTCTGAACAAGAAATATATTGTGATGTTTAGAGAATTTTTTTAAAAAAGTCAATATCACAAATCCAAGGAGAATAACAAGGTTTACCTTTGTATTTGTTCCTTTGTATTTTGAGCATAAAAACACCTACAAATCCATTCAAATATTGTTTCAAATCAAATCCTTGAATAAATCTTTGTTATTGAATAACACTTGATTTCAAAATCTATTTTAAAATCATAAAACCAATAACACTATATATGCATATAGATTTTAAAATCATAAAACCAATAACACTTGATTTGGTTTAGATTTCTAAATCCACTAAAATACACAAACCAATAACACCTCCTAAAGATAATTCCATTATGAATGTAAAATAAACAATATAATGGTTGGTTTATACTTATATAAAATATATATACATATAAATCATTAATTTATAATTTTAATGGGACCATATATTTACATAGGATTTCTAAAAATTTATGATCTTATTAATTTATCGATATGTGTCATATTTTGAATCGACCCAACTTGGGACTGAAAAAATTTATTAATTTATGTATTTAATAAATTATAGAATTTCTACTGTAGAGAGCGAAATCATCGTCGGTTGGAGTGTGTTGATTTGGAATGAATCACATGGTAGAGATTTCGAAAATAGAAATTGAAAATGATTCATGATTTAGAGAAGTATTGCAAGTGTCTATTGCATCTCTTCAACGTAATTCCCTTTTTAGATTGATTGTAGTAAAAAAAATGTTTGGTGGAAAAAGAAACATAATTTGGGTGTAACGGATGACCAAAGAATGAAAGAAAATAAAGCATTTCTTACTATTTCTTTTTTATTTTATCATTTATAAGATAATCTTTCCTTTTTATTCATTTCCATTCCTTTTATTTTTAGAGGAATATAGATCAAATTTGTTCATCTCCAAAATTGATAAGTAATAATTTTTTCTCTTCATTCTCATAAATTCATTCCTCTGCATTTTTCCCTATTCATTCCTCTTGTCGGAATAAAATTCTCCTTTGTCCAAATCGATCAGACTGATGATATAGTAGTTAATGTTTAGATCCACATTTTTTAATAAAAATAGGCATGGTCCATCCGATAAAACTTATATAATAACAAAAAAACAAATAAAACATAAATGTACAGATATTAAAAAAAATTGATCAAATATAAAAATTAACTTTTCAATACTACATATTTAAATATTTATCAAACAAATTCATCGTGCGCGGATCTTATCCTAGTAAAATTAATTAAAATAAATCAATTCTCGATTAAAGTTTTGTAAACTGGCTTTACCTGCTTTGTTTTGATCTTGTAAAAGTAAAAAAATGTTATTATTTTATAATTCTATTTTATAATATATAACCAACCGTATTAATTTTAACATATTTACGTCCATTTTTCTGAACGTAGTGACTGCATCAATCAAAGGACTGAACATTACTCATAGCATCCAAGTATATTAGTTATGTCACTACATTCCCCTATATATTGTATAATAAATATAATAAAATGTATTATATATTAATATAATATGATAGGAATCAAATGAGAACATATTATTTCTCTAACCGCATAGTACTTCAATCTTTTAGAATTATAACATGCAAATGACTATATCTTACCATAACATAAGACTATCAGAATTTTTCGACATGTTCAACAATTTTCCCATAAGCAACACAGGTCACTCGATCGATACAGATATTAGGGTTGATAAATACATCATTATATTGTTCAATATGTAAAATAATAAGCAATAATATAAATATTAAAAATAAAATAAGTAAAAAGTATACGCACTTTAATATCAGTTAAGTTTAGCTATATATATTTAATAGGTGTGAGATGTTCAGATCCTTTGTTATGGTTGAATCCCCACTCAAGTTTTCTAACTGATAAAGCTCTTAATATATCTAATATGAGGTTTGAAGAACAGTTAGTATAACAATATCGTATGAAATTAATTTGCGATGATTTGAATAAGATAGTGTTCTAACCGAAAGAAAATTTGGAATGAATTAAGCCCAAATTTAAGTCATAGCATTTTACGAATGAGAATATTTACGATGTCTTTTTTAGAAATATGAATTTAGCACGAGTGATAGCAGCGAAAAGAATCTGATATTTATGACGAATTGTCCTCGTAATACCTGTAGAATGGACTACTTTGAAATCACATAGTCTCACTTAGACATACTTATTAAGCATGTGATATAATTTCAGCATTAAGGAATTTGTCACAATCGCTTGAATCATCTAGTTCTATAAGAGCAAATAGTATGATTAGATAAATATTAGTATATGATAACTATATAAATTATAGTTTTGTTGTACATATATGAACAAAACTTAAGCTGAACCCATCAGTGTCATTTGAAATTTATCTCCAAACATTTTATTCCTCATGGTTTATTTTTGTATTATTTGGATCCTCAATGAAACATTAAAATTTTGGGAGATCAACCACTCGAGGAAAACAAATGCATCCATTGTAATTGGTGTAAATCAGTGCATTGAATAACAACCATATATATATATTAAATAGTGAGGTGAAAATGGAAAATGAAATCTGTATAAATATCTTAATGAATTGATTGCCAATATTTGAGATGGGAATCATATATATGAGAATATAAAGATCAACAAAGATCTTCTGAAAATTCAAAAAAAAAGTATATATATATGAAATCTAATATATGGAATGAGTTCTTTGATTTTTAAAATGTGTAGTCTTTAAATATCTACTTAATGATAATGTGTTGTAACTATCATAATAATATTGAACTAATCTTAAATTAAATGAAAGGTTATATAAGAATTCTGACAAACCCTTCGAGTCAACTGAATTTTTTACCTATCCAATTTCATCGATTTGGCAAATTTGTTGTTTATTGAGTACATCAATAGGTATAATGATTTACAATATATACTTAGACATGTAAATCATTTTCTGCTGAATTTTTTTTCGTTTCACTTTATTCATCTCTATAATTATTATAACTACTAATATTTGATATAATAAATGTTACCTACAATAGATACGGTCAAACTTTTATTCTTACGCAACTAGTAAACATTTTGCACACATCTTCAAATATACGTGTAATGCTATTTTACTTTAACCACGAAATTTGGATCGACTTAAATATTTCAATTTCAAATATTGATGCTTTTAATACAGATTAAAGACACTAAAAACATAAGCATATTAAATGTAGTCAATATATAATTACATTAGGGGTGGACATTCGGTACCCATTCGGGTTAAGTTCGGATCTATTCGGGTTTTGGATTTTCAGGATCTAAAAATTCAGCTCCAATTCAGATATTTCTAAATTTTGGTTCGAATTCGGTTCGGAACTTTGCGAGTTCGGTTCGGGTTTGGTTCGAGTTCATTTGATTATAGGTAGACATTTGAGCACCGTTTGATTTGGTTATGTCCAGATCATTGTGGTTTTGGTTCGGTTCAGATTTTCGTGGATTTGGTTCGGATTTGGGCTTAGATAACCTATTTAAAAAAGTTTCAAAAAGTAAAGTTCATATTTATTTTAAATTTTTCAAAGTCTAAAAATCAAAATAATGTATCATATAAATTTGAATAATGTATGCCAAAATACTTAAACTTAACATAAAATTGGTTTAGCTTAAATTTTTAGATAGGAAATCAAAAGATATTTTAAGTATTTTGGTATTTTAAGTATCAATTAGTTATTTTAAACATGTATTTATAACTATTTATATATATTTCCACGTATTTTAGACAACTTAAAAACATCTTATATTTTATGTATATTCTTTTAGATATTAAATTTAAAATAATTAATATATATTTAAGTTTATAAATCTGGTTCAGATATATTCGAATACCTGGAATATTTATATTCGGATCGGGTTCAGTTCCGGTTCTTTAGATATCAAAATTTTGATCTCACTCGGATATGTAACCAGTTTTGGTTAAAGTTAAGTACTATTTTTTAGATCAGACTTGGTTCGTTTTTTAGATTTAGATTTTTTACCCAATCCTATATTTTTATTGTAGCAAAATTTTAAACGAAAATGATGATGGTTTATATTGATTTTGGGTATGCAACAATTTTTAAACTAAAACACATTTTACTATGCACGTGACCAATTTAGTTAACCACTAAAAACTGTTCTATGTCAATTTGAGGAAAACGAAGGATTTAACTTAGAAGGATTTGGTGTTGTGACGAATAGAAAAGGGGTTAGGGTTAGGAAAACAAATTTGATACGCACTTCATGTCTCGTTAGGTGATTTCAATAGCTTATATATAAATCTTCGTTGGATCGATCTCTTGTAAGATTTTTGAAAAATATTAATTAATAAAATCTTACACTTCCTAGAGTTATCAATTGATTCTCAATTAATATATAGGAGATTAGAGTAATCACATAAATCAAAACAATACATCTTGCTTATTTACAATATTTTTATGGTAAATAGATCAAAATAATCATTTGTTTATTTTATATGGTATATAATTAAATTTCAATGATGTTAACATAAATATCTAGTATATTTGAATATAAATATTTATTATTGAGACTTCTTACTCATATGGTTTTATTAACATTTGTATATTCTATGTAACAAAAATTTAAATCATTGATCTCAGAATTTTGATGTGATATTTTTCGATGAAAATTTCAAAATTAAATATTAAGGTCTCAATACTTTTCAATGCAAATTCCAAAATTAACATATTTATGTATTTTAAATGGTACATATAAACGGTATTAAAATTGATATATATATATATTATTTAATGTGAATGTCTATTATATAAAAATTCATATTAATACGATTTTATGATTATTTGTATCTTGTTATAATAAAACAATTAAGACACTGATCACAAAATTTTCAAAGTAATTTATAGCTGTTTTATAAATTCAAAATATAACATGTAAGAAAAATCTGATTTTTTATAATATGGTTAATATGATAATTTAATTTATTTTAATAATATAAAATTAAAAAAAATGAAAACGATAAACAAATTGCTATCAAATCTTTATTATCTATAATCATTAATTGTCATAAATATGTAATCATATTAGGTAATTCTGTAGTTTTTAAGGACGGTATACTTGCTTTTAATACTTTGGATTGATATAATGTTTCCTAACACAATATATTATATAGTTAATGCTTTAATATATCTAGCAAGATATATTAGTTGAATTGGAATTCTTTTTTTTTTCAATTAACTACCTAATTGATTGACACATAAGCATTGAGTTTTTTTTTAATTATTACAAAATTGAGGTTACATCTTTTCAAATGTTCCTCTATTAATATATAGGGGATTTTAGACATTTACTTTTGACTATTTGTATATATTTTTAAATATTTTGGAAAAGTTAAAAGTATCTTACATATTTGGATTTTTTAGTATACATTAAATCTAAAAATAATTAATATATTTAGGTCTATAAATCTATTTCGGTTATATTTGGGTACTCGAAATACTTCGGTTCGGGCCGGATTCGGTTTCGGTTCTTTAAATACCAAAATTTTCTACCCGTTTGGATATTTAATTAATTTCGATTGGGATTCGGTATTACTTATTCGGATCGGATTCGGTTCGGTTCTTCGGATCCGGATTTTTCGCCCTGCCTTAAATTAAATAGTAGATGTTTCTCATTTCTTGAGTTTTCTTTCTTTCTCATTCAACGTCAACCTGTGAAAAATCATACTAGTACTTAAATTCTCTTGATTTTGTAAAGGTGAATGAATATACCAATAATGCAACTGTTAATATTTATATGTAACATAAATTTTGGCTTTTGTAATGAAGGATTACAAAGAAACGTGAGACAACCTACATTTCGAATGAGAATCTGACCTAAATCCCTTATATACTAAAGCACAAGTCACTTGACCAACAAAACAAATTTTTGATATGTAGAAAAATGAAATAAAAATAAATAAAACAATTGAAAAATACAGAAAAAACTAAGCACGAATCATAATGTGGAAAAGTGTAAAAATACAGAAAATATTGTGATTCTTCTTTCAAAACCACGATCACCATACCAATAATCTCTAAATAACCACCTATTTTTATTATTTATATTTGCAAGAGGTTAATTTATAACTGCATCTTGCTAAAAGCACATTTTCTCTAATCCACAAACTCTATGTTGGCATGCAATGCTTCTTCTCCGAGATAGATTGTGATTCATATCACACTTTTATTTTGTCTTTTGCATAATATCTTTGGATCTTAGTCTTTTCTCGACTTCTTCTAAGGCTTTTATATATAAAATCTGATTCACTGATGTGCAGAACTTTCTTCAAAAATTCAAGGTTATAGTTTTTCTTCAAAACGATAAATCTGAGTTCGAGAAAGCAAAATAGATATATTAAAGTTGTTCTCTGTCTCAAATGTTACTCTTCAAAATCTCTATTTTGTTTTTGTAGCTTTGCATGCTTAGAGAAATTATTTACGTTAGCTAATAAATAATGATTGACTAATGTATTTTAAAAAAAAAGATGTGAAAAGAGCAAAAATCTAACAGTACCAAAAAGTATCAACGAAAGTGGAATTACAGGTATAAATATCATTTTTTTTTGTCAAAATAGGTTTAAATATCGCATTTTCTGTCTTACTAACCTTTTTATCAGAAGAAGTAGCATATTTTGTATTGTTTCTTTCGGATTGATTTTTTTTTTTGTCCTGGCAAAGATAAAGTAAAAATCATGAAGATAACATCTAAAGTATCATTCCTTTTGCCATTTCTGTTGAAATGCTACCTGAATAAAATGTATATTGGTTTGTTTACTAAATTAAATTTATGTATAATATGTAGAGAAACTAGAATGCAAATGGATTTTCCATAAAATATTGAACTTTTGGCACAAGAACCAGAAGGTATGTACTTAGATGAAAATATGGTTCATTGTATAAGGTTGTATTCTTATCAAGCAAGTAGATATCAATTGATGGTGGAGTTGAAATTAATCAAACTTTTTCTTCTTTTTGTTAAAATTAAAATCGAGTGTAAATTGATTTAGGTACATAGTGTCATGGTTCCGAATGTGTATTAGTTCTAGATTTAATAATACTTCACAAAATATGAGATAGTTTATGTATATCTAAGCATAATGATCACAGGAGCTGTAAATCTCTTAACTTTTGTAAGAGAACATAACAAAAGCTAACACAAACATTGCAACCAAGTAAAATGAATTAGAAATTAAAAGGAAATTTAGAAGAAAACTATTAATCACTTTGTCCGTGAATGCTACTGTTATTCTAAAATAGAACTTAAGTATATATATTTGTTGTCTACAAATATTACAACACATTTTGCTACAGAATACACCGTCTTAACATAAAAAATTATCAGTTTTTTTCCCATACGAAGTACGGGGCAGAATACTAGTAATATTATAACTTGATAGTCAGATTTTGAAGAATATTTATAATTTCAGAATATCAATAATACTCTGTTTGGAGTTACTTTCCAATCGCCCAAAACACAAAAAATGTATTATTTCGAGAAAATGAGATTCAACTGTTATAAAAGTCTTGAACTAAATTCCCAAAAACAACTCCATTTAGCACCAAACTATTGTAAATTTTGGATTGACATGAATATAACTTTACTCCAAAAATTAACTGTTTTAATTTTAATATAATTTTAAATATTACATAGTACTTGTACTCTATTATAGTAAATTTAAGATATTGTTTTGGTCCAAAACTGTCAATTGGATAAATTTTATCTTTTTCTGATTCAAGTACACCAGAGAAATCAAGAAAACCAAGAAATTTTGTACAAGAACATTATAAATAAACTTTAAAATCTATCTTCAAGTATTTGTAATTTACAGTAAAAAATGAGAAATTGTTTACCAACAAAGTATATTTTATCAAATTTGCCATTGATAACCATCTTCAAATGATGAGAAATATAGAAATGTCTGTCAAAGTATGGAATGGATAATTTTGGTATCCTCGTTTAGAACGATATAAGCAGTTTTTAATGTGATAGAGTTGCTCTAAGTTGTAGACATTTATTTTTCATTCAGAGAATTTAATGTTGCATATAAATACACTATATTATATTATTTGCAATGATGCATAAATTATTCTCATAATTCCATGTTTCTATCTAAAGAGTTTACTGGAATATTGCACAAAATTGTTTCTACGTAAAATAATTTAAAGATTTATTTCCAACGGAAGTAAGAAAATCTGAGAGGGTTACGTTCTTTACAGAGGAGAGCTAACATATCCAAAATAGTGATGATGATGCGTAAAGTTCTTCCAAATATTTTCTTCCCGAGGTGGTGGGACCGAGGTCGAGATCGACGCCGGTAGAGAGAACTAGGTGGCTTCTTAGAGTATGTTTATAGGTGTTGTTTAACTGCATCTCTTAGATTATTTAGGATTAAAAATATATAATGAAAAGGAAAAACCATAAAACGCGTTGCTTAATTAAGCTCGTTAAGGTACGTCGCTTAGAAGCACATGTCACGGTTCTATTGGGTCGATGAGAGGTGGAGAGCGTGTTCCGTCTCATTTCTCGCCTTTGTCTCTTTCTCTAGGTATTTCGTTTCTCCCAGAGGCGAAACGGCGATGGCTTCTCCACGAATCTCCGGTGGCTCTCCACGAATCTCCGGTGGCTCTCGTGGACGAAGGAAGGACGGTATCTCTCTATCGGTTTCTTTCCTCTACCAAGGATACCGACAACCTCTCTGTCGTGGTGGTTCTCTGAGGAGAGGAAAAAAAGGTGAATCTCTTCGGCTACTCCGCGGAATCGAAAGGTAAAGCTGGGTTGATATGTATTTCGATTATGCATGTCTTAGATCGTGTCTTAATTTGTATTTGAATGTTTGAATCTTAACTCCAATTTGAAATTTTCTGCCTTTCTGTCTTTAGATTGATTGATCAAGAGGCAATATGAGAGGGTTAAGGGACGATGAAGAAACTCGAGGGTGATATAAAGAATATGGTGATGGTTCCGATTGTTCATCAAGGTAAAAGCCATCACTTTCCTCTGTTGAATTTGATAAAAATATGTCTTTGCTATCTTTAATTTGTTAAAGCAAAGTCTTGTGATTGATGGTTGGTAATATCGATTAATATTGTCTTTGTGCCATCACTTCCTCTGTTCTATTTTTAAAAATTAGTCTTTGCTGTCTTTAACAAAGTACAAAGCATTGTATAGTGCTTTATGTTGCGATTGATGGAAACATTTTTATTGTCTGTATGTTATGTGGAATGGAGCGTAATGAAGACCAGAAGACTGAAGAAGCCTCTACTCTATGACCACACCAAAGAAAGCTAAATGATTCTTCATCAAGGTAAACGTATCTCTTTGGTCTGTTGTATGTAATAAAAGCTTTCTCTTTACTGTCATTTCCTTTGATAAAGCATTGTTTCTGTGGTTAGTGTTAGGTTTGGTAATAAATTCTCTGTTTTAGTGGTTAGTGTTAGTTTATAGGTGTAATAAATAGATTTTATGGCTAGATAAAAAATCAATAGTTAGATAGTAATCAATTGTTAGATAGAAATGAATGGTGTAGCTATATGTCAACTCGTGTTGGTTGGGTGATCAATGCTTTCATCTTCTTCTTCAGTCTTTAAAAATCTGCTTTTCTTCTCTCATTTCACACCGTGTTCTTCTCACTTCTATTCTTCTCACTTCTATTCTTCTTCCCACTTCTTACTCCCTTGAGCGTGTTTCGGTATGGATCCTGCTCCACCCACGCAAAGTGAAAAGTTTGTTGACTTACTTTATAGTCAACAAACTATTTCATTCGGTAACTATGAAGATGTTGTCGACATATCTTCATCACAACCTCTCTTCCCACAGACTCTAGGAACTGAAGATGGTGGTGAGACTGCTACAGAGCGACGTGAACGAAGGAAGTGGACGCCGGCGGATGATATTTTGCTCATCAGCTCCTGGCTCAACACGAGCAAGGATCCAGTCGTGAGCAACGAGCAAAAATCAGACACATTCTGGACAAGAGTAGCAGCCTACTATGGGTCAAGTGCTCAAATGGCTGGCATGGAACAGAGACAGTCTAGCCATTGCAAGTAACATTGGCACAAGATCAATGATCTTGTTTGCAAGTTCTGTGGAGCCTATGAAGCTGCACAGAGAATGAAGAGTAGCGGTCAAAATGAGAACGACACTCTCAAGCAAGCTCATAAAATATTTTTCAACAACCATAACAATAAATTCACACTCGAGCACGCTTGGAAGGAGCTCCGAAACGAGCAGAAGTGGTGTGAGGTTGCCACTGCTAAAAACGAAGGGAGCAGTAAGAAGAGGAAGTGTGATGATGGTGCAGATTCATCAAGCTCTCGTCCCCCGGGTGTTAAGGCCGCAAAGGCGAGTGGTAAGAAGAAGGTTGTAGCGGAGCATTGTCTGGAAGAGTTTCAGAGTATGTGGACAATCCGTCAACAGGATATGGTCTGCAAAGAACGGTTGAGTAAGATGAGACTGCTCGACAGTCTTATTGCAAAAAATGAAACTTTAGCAGATTATGAGGAAGCCCTCAAGAAGAAGCTCATCAATGAGTTGTTCTCTAGTTAGTTATTTTCAGTCTAGTTTGAACTTCATCCAAGTCTAATGTATGTTCCTGTTAAACTTTCTGTTATAAATGTTCTTGTTGTGTTTAAAAATGTTCCTGTATTGTGGCTAAAATGATTTTAATGTTTGTAATGCAGGTGAAAGCATGTTGAGAGAGGTCACGAGAAAGTAGCATGTTGAGGCAGGCAAGAGGATGTTGAGAGAGGTCACGAGACTGCAGAGAGTGTAGCATCATTGTTGTCTGTTTCTTGTTGTCTGTTTGTTGATTGTATCACGCGAGGTCAGATGAGTGTTTGTAAGATTATAGCATGTGACTTGTCTTTGTATTCTAGTGTCACGTTTGAACTTGTTGCCTTTTATAAATTCAATATCTCCAATCTCACATTTCAACCTCTCCATTCTCTCCAAACTCACATTCTCAACTCGTCCATTCTCTTCAAACTCAAATTCTCAACTCGTCCAATCTCACATTTCAATCTCTCCATAATTCTCCAAACTCTCAAAGTTCAACAAACCAAACCCTCCAAGTTCAAAAAACCAAACCAAACCATCAGTTTACTTGGTAAGCTTTTGTTTCCCAATATTTATCAATCATCATCAAATTAAAGCCTCAATGCTTACTTTAAAATTCATTATAAATTCATATAATCAAGATTTTAAAATTTATATAAATTCATATAATCAAGATTATAATATTATCTATAAATTCATATCATCAAGATTATAGAACTCTAAAGATTTTGAAATTTATATAAATTCATATAATCAAGATTTTAAAATTGTATATAAATTCATATCATCAAGATTATAGAACTCTAAAGATTTTGAAATTTATAGAAATTCATATAATCAAGATTTTAAAATTGTATATAAATTCATATCATCAAGATTATAGAACTCTAAAGATTTTGAAATTTATAGAAATTCATATAATCAAGATTTTAAAATTGTATATAAATTCATATCATCAAGATTATAGAACTCTAAAGATTTTGAAATTCTAATGTTTGTCTATTTTGTTTCAAGATTCTCAAACATCACATGGCGTCTTCTTCTCATAACGATTTTGAGGATTCGTTTGATGAAACTTTCGATCAATATTTTGATCAATATTTTGATCAAACATTCGAGAATCTTGTCAATGCTCACGGTGATCAACAAGAGAAACGGAGGACAAGAAAAAAAAGAGTTTTTATCGAAAGAAATCGTGAAGAAGGCCATCTCCGGTTATGGAATGATTATTTCAGTGACACTCCAACATATTCTGAAAATCAATTCCGAAGACGATTTAGAATGAACAAATCCTTGTTCATGCGTATTGTTGATCGTCTCTCAAATGAAGTTCAATACTTTCGTCAAAATCAAGACGTAACCGGAAGGTTTGGTCTCTCTGCACTTCAAAAGTGTACCGCAGCTATTCGTGTGTTAGCATATGGTTCTGCTCTTGATGCGGTCGACGAATACCTCAGGCTCGGTGCAACCACTGCTCGGTTATGTGTGGAAAATTTTGTCGAAGCAATAATAAATCTTTTCGGCGAGCAGTACCTTAGAAGACCTACAGCGGATGATCTTCAACGTCTACTTCATGTTGGAGAGATTCGGGGATTTCCCGGGATGATAGGAAGCATCGATTGTATGCATTGGGAGTGGAAGAATTGTCCCACCGCTTGGAAAGGGCAATATACTCGTGGTTCGGGAAACCCAACAATCGTTTTAGAGGCGGTTGCTTCATATGATCTCTGGATATGGCATGCATTTTTTGGAGCTCCAGGTACCTTAAATGATATCAATGTTCTTGATCGCTCACCTGTTTTTGATGACATAATAAATGGTCAAGCTCCACAAGTGAATTTCTCAGTGAACGGAAATCCTTATTCGTTGGCTTACTATCTCACCGATGGTATATATCCGAAATGGGCAACTTTTATCCAATCTATTTCACTACCACAAGGTCCGAAAGCGGCTTTATTTGCTCAATGTCAAGAAGCTGCCAGAAAAGATGTCGAGCGTGCTTTCGGAGTTTTACAAGCTCGATTTGCCATTGTTAAAGGTCCAACACTTTATTGGGATAAAGTCAAGATCGGGAAGATTATGAGAGCATGTGTCATACTCCATAATATGATAGTAGAAAACGAACGAGATCAGCAAACTCAATACGATGTTTCGGATTTCCAACAAGGAGAAGACAGCGGAAGTTCAAATGTCGATCACCCATATTCAACAGCAACCCCTACAAATATCGCCAATCAGATGGCTGTTCGAACAAGACTTCGTGATAAACAAGCACATCAACAACTGAAACGTGATTTGGTTGAACATATATGGCGAATTTGACGTGATCAAGATAACAACTGAACTTCAATGCCTCTTTGAAATTATTATCGCTTATTTTAGTAATCTTTGTTTTAATGTTTTAATGTTTAAAATGTTGTGAATTTTATGTTTCTATGTTTAAAATGTTGTGTTTGACTTTGTTTTATTTAATAAATAAATCTAATCTTTATTTAAATGTTAATTTTAAAAATAATTTTAATATTTTTTATTGCTAAGAACCTTAATTAAGAAACTACCAATAAACTACTATAAATAAATGTCTCTTAACAAAGTTTCTTATCTCACTTTTAGGAATTAATTATTCACTTTTAATGTTAAGAACCCTTAAATGAGTTTTGTTGATAAACATGCTCTTACACCGCTTGTTATAAGAATATATATTTTTTGGTATTAAATTTTTCCAAAGTCAAACATGACTGCTGGAAATCGCTTATAAAATGTTCAGAAGCCAACTGAAAGTGTACACAAGAAGCATTTACCAAAACATACAAAAGATGCCGAACGGTTCTTCAAAGAGTTATTGCTTGTTAGGGTTTCCTTTAGGGATTCTTCTTCTTTTCCTCGTTTTTTCCTCTTTTCCTATGAATGAATCTCCACATCAACAGTTCTTTTCTTCACTGACTCTGTCCTCTCTTCTTGACCACACGAACGCATTACAATCCTCATCTTCTACTTCTTCTTTATCAAACTCTCCTCCCATTTCGATAAAGGTAATTATATATATATATATATATATATCTCGGATTCATATTTACAGTATATGTTTTCTCTTCTTTAATTGATATCTACCTGCTATGATGAAATCATCTTAAATTATTCTCAGAACAATACGTGAATTACGAGAATCTGCTTACACACAATATGATGATCAATGCATGTGCTATGTTACTCGAGTTACACATATCAGTAGCACTCGATGTATATATGTAAGTGTTGAAATAGGATCAACTTTTTAAACGTTTTTTTTTTCTTTTGGTCAACTTGATAAGTTCAAGTATATTTTATGTTCAGAAAAGTGGTCGCTGGTTTGTGTAGAAATGAAGTACGAGTTATTTTTCTAATTTGATAAGATAATACTAGTAACAAAATTAAATCAAATGTCGGCAGAAAAGGAGCAATCTTGAGAGAAGAGAAGAAGAGTTGAGGAAAGCAAGGGTTGCAATCCGAAGAGCCGTCAAGTTTAAGAATTGCACGTCCAACGAAGACATGACTTACATCCCCACAGGCCGAATTTACAGAAACTCATTTGCCTTTCATCAGTTAAGTTAATTGCAAAGACGCTCATTGAAATATACTTCTTTAAAAAGGCACAGTACTCATTTAAACATGTAAATGATGAATTCTCAACAATACCAAACATGTTAAATTTCGTCTAAAGTACCAGAAAATCCACAATTTCTAAAATATACAATTTTTAAGATGGACTTATAAAAAATTTAAAACAGTCCTAAATGATTTTGTAACTCATACTATTTTTGTTTTGAAAACCCTTCTTAAAACTTAATTTTGTAGCCCATTTTAATGTTTCCAAAATACTTGCTATTTAAACGAAAATTTTGTTTAATTTTGCGATTATCTTATTTAAATACTAAGATTTTCTAAATCCAAGTTTAGGAGGCTGCTAGATGTCACATGAAGATTTTACTTATATAGTTTCTTAAATATTTTCGAATGATTTATTTATTTCCTTTTATGCATTAATTCTCATTCATAATTTTTAATATATGTTTTACATAAGCCAAATATATTTCAAAGCCAAATCATAGGAGACCAATATCTGAAACGGTTATTTTCTTTAATTTGATATTTACAAATAACCAATTCTAAAAGAAATTATATATATATACATTATTAAAATACTGTACTATATACAGTGAAACCTCTATAAATTAATAATGTTGGGACTACACCAAAACTAAAAATTTTATTAATTTATAGAGATTATTAATTTATCGAGATACTAATTGAACCAAAAACTCAATTTGGGACTATGAAATTATATTAATTTATAGAGATATTAATTTATAGATTATTAATTTAAAGAGGTTATACTGTATTTTACTATATTAAGTTGAAAGTTATATAATGTATGGACAGTTTCTAATTTTTCTTATTAACTGGTTCATATCTATTTTTCACATTTAAAAAACTCTGATTGCCGTAATTTTCCTAGCTTATTTTTCGTTCCAGTTTCATTAATTTCTTAAGATCGTCTATGAATAAACTAAACTTAGCATATCATAAGAGATTTCTTTGTCAAAAAAAAAAAGAAAAAAGAAAAACATATCATAAGAGATTTACCTAACTTTGAAGTTGAAGATGCACTATATACTTTCCACTGAATTCTAAAATTGAGTGCATGTCAGTCTCATGCGGTGTTACAGAACTTCACGGAGTAATTTCTGCCAGTGTGCCAAATTAAGTTGGACTTTCAACTATTCTAGTTTTTTTTTTAAATATTAATTTAAAAGTCAATTCCTTTATAAATATTCTTAGTTTTGTTAACTAAAATGGAATATGAAATTTGATTTCTTTTTTTGGTCAATTGAGATAAATTGACATTTTTACTCCTTACTTCTAAATTTAAAAGATTTGTCACGAATATTTTATCTTTCATAAATTATTATTTACACTAGTTACAAAAAAATTATTATTTGCATTTTTCTGATCTACTGTTTAATAACTGAAACTAACTCTTCAAATGTTATACAGGAGTCACATAGAAATGGTGAAAAGGTTCAAAGTATGGTCGTACAAAGAAGGAGACCAGCCACTGGTTCATGGTGGACCGGTGAACGATATCTATGGAATCGAGGGACAATTCATCGACGAGCTCGAAAATGTGATGGGCGGCCCAAGCGCCCGGTTTAGGGCTTCCAAACCAGAGGAAGCTCATGCCTTCTTCTTGCCCTTCTCCGTTGCCAACATTGTCCACTACGTTTACAAACCTATCGCGTCACCTGCCGATTTTAACAGGGCTCGTCTCCACCGAATTTTTAATGACTATGTAGACGTCGTGGCTCGCAAGTACCCTTTGTGGAACCAAAGCAATGGTGCTGATCATTTTATGGTTTCCTGCCATGATTGGGTACTTGTCTTTCTTGCACACAATTTCTTTATATCATTTAAGATATCATCATAACAAACCATTCATTTTTTTTTTGACATCCGTCATAACATACCATTCAATTAGTTTATTTAAGATAATATTTTAAAGGAAGTTTCTAAGAAATTTAGGTTTCTATCTGTTTTTTTTTGTTTCAGTTACAATTTGTTTGAATACAGGAACAGATGAAACTGAAACAGTTTACTTTCTCTCCTCGGTTGAGTTTAATGAGTATAGTTCGACTTGATCTGGATTTGCTAGACCAAAACACTGACTAATTATTTTGTACTTATGGTTTTAGGCTCCTGACGTGCCAGGTAGTAAACCAGAGTTTTTCAAGGACTTTATAAGAGGACTTTGCAACGCCAACACATCGGAAGGTTTCAAACCGAACATCGATTTCTCTATACCTGAGATTAACATTCCTAAAGGAAAGCTACAACCACAGTTCATGGGACAAAACCCTGAGAATAGGACGATCTTGGCTTTTTTCGCAGGAAGAGCTCATGGCTATATAAGGGAAATCTTGTTCAGTTACTGGAAAGGTAAGGATAAAGACATTCAAGTGTACGACAACCTCACAAAGGGACAAAACTATCACGAACTGATTGGTCATAGCAAGTTTTGTCTTTGTCCTAGTGGCTACGAAGTGGCTAGCCCAAGAGAAGTAGAGGCCATCTACTCAGGCTGTGTCCCTGTTGTGATATCTGATAACTACTCGCTTCCTTTCAGCGATGTGCTTGATTGGAGCAAATTTTCGGTTGAGATTCCAGTCAAACAAATTTCTGAAATCAAGAAAATCTTGCAGGAGATTCCACATGACAAGTATTTACAGATGTATAAAAATGTTATGAAGGTTAGAAGACATTTTATCGTGAATCGTCCGGCTCAACCGTTTGATGTCTTCCACATGATACTTCACTCTGTTTGGTTAAGAAGGCTTAACATTAAGTTGCCTTCTTGAATAAAATCCTTTTCACTATTTAAAAGCTTTTAGCTACATGTATGGAGAACTATTGTAGAATTACAATTTATTTTCATTTTTTTCTTTTGAAAGTTAGATTTTTTTTTAACTTTGTTACAAACAGAATATCCATCCTTAAAACATAAACTATGATTTTATACGAACAAGTTTGTTGTTGTAAATTTTTTCATTGATTAAAGGTCGCAAGTACTTAAAAAAAAAAATTCTAAGTTCAAGTATTAAATTTAAATTTGTTATTAGTTCATGTATCAGATCGCATCGTCGTTTCACTTTAACTAACTTGACTCGATTACAAAGCGTTCCACTTCAGCATTTTACAGAGTATTAAATTCAAATTTTTATTAATTTTGGTATCAAGTCTCACAATCAAATAGTTTATGTACCACTACAAACACTACTTCTCGATGTCTAAAGAGTATGCAACATTATCACCCAAACTCTGTTGTTTCCATGACTGATTTACAAAAGTAACAGCCAGATCTTGAAGATCATGTATCAATTCCTTACCGTATAAACTGAAGGCATTGTGGCTACTGTATCCTTTTGCTCCTTCTCTACCATCTTTAATATTACCCCCAAATGCCAATCTAAACTTTACAATCAAATTTCCCACATCTCTTACAAGTTGATGCTGTGATGGTGGAAATTTCCATCTTTCTGACTTACAGTCATGGAATGAAACCCATTAACGAACCAACGAATCTATGAGAATCATCAGCGTGACCCAGATAGAAGCATCGCCTTTCAAATCCAATGCAAGATTTTGCATCTGACGATAGATGATAAATTGATTCATCGGAAGATACAATAGATACATCAAAAGTTTCACGACATGACCAGTCCAAGGTGGTTTGCCAAATTGCAGATTTGGAATTTATTGGTTCACAAAAAAAGACTATGAGACAGAGAAAACCAAAAAAATGTCGTGCCGTAGAATGAAACTGTCTTGTTGAAAGGATCGACCGCCGACAGAAACTCACTCCGAGAGCGAAGGAAGATGTCCGAGAAAACTAGAAGAATCACCTCAGAGAACCGGTGTCAATTGCGAGGCCACAAATGAGACACACACCATCCGACTCGGGGAAGATTTAGTCTACAAAATCTAAAGTAGAACTATAACGAAATACAGTACGGATGAGTGGACGACACTGGGGCAGGCGCTAGCCCAAAGCGGTTTGTCTTGACTTGAGGAAGTAGTTGAACATTTTCCTAAAGGGTTGAACTCAATGGAGAAAACGGTTGACATTTTATAGTAGTGATTATAGTTAGTTTATTGAAGGAAAAAGTTTAACCTGAATAAATATGCATGTAATTAACCTGAAGTAATATGCATGTAATTAAACTGAAAATTTTCTTCCAAATCATCCTAACAAATATCGTCCCCAAATCCACTCACATTCCTCACCACCAAAACGTCCTATATGCACACATATCATCATGCATATAATGGCATATCTGTCCACAAACCAAGATCTATCTCCGTTCTGGCCACCATTCGTCCATATATAATCAAGAATGTATCTCTACGACCATTACAACAAATCATACTCAAATGAAGAAGATACTAACCTCAGGTCCATTATTCCCTTCTGGACTCAACATATAATATGTCTCTGAATCTTTAGATCCAACGACTCGTTCAAAGTAAGCCCTCATGTATGCCATCTCCGAGTCAAGTCCTTCTAGCTCCGAGTTCTCCAGCAAAACCCCGCACACATGGAACTCGATCTCAACAACTTTATCACGTTAAGATCTTCTTCCGTCATGTCACGTCTACACCGTACCCCGTTTTCTTACCGTTACAATACATTGTCCATATTGGCTCGTCCATTATTTTCATTGCTGGAGCTGGGTTTCACCCCGCTCCAATTCCGGTCCGAGATTTCAAACCAAATGCGATGAAGCCCAAATTCAATAACCATCAAGTCGCAAGAATGACACATAGGCCAACAAAGATCAAAGCCACCCCAGGCTCAAGGAGCCTAACACGCCGAATTTGGCATTAAGGACCATCATCAATACACCTGTTCCGCGTCAGAGAGCACACCACTGTTACTATCCATCGGAAAGACCTATAAAAGAAGAAGGAGAAACCAAAGAAAAGGGGACCAAATTCTTCATAGCTAAATTATACTATCATTTCATATAATCTCCATTGTTATCAATCACCCTTATATACGTACCATGAATTTTATCTGTTTTTAGCCATGGTATATAGTTGTTTTAGAGTCTCTTGATTATTTTTTGGAATCTTTTTAGAATCTTTACATATTCAATGTTTTGGAGCAATGTGGTGATTATGGAGCATTTGGGTTCTAAAGATAGAAGAAACTCGTAGCTATTCAAGGAACCAGCCAGAGTCGACATTCAGAGATAATCGTCGATCGACAGCGAAGCGCGAGAGGGCCGACTTGATTCCTGGCCGATTTAACCCCAAAGATCCACAAAATTACAAGACTACTCATGGTCGATTTTAACTTAATATTTAAGTGCTCTGTTATTATATTAAGCAACACACGCTTTCTTATTTTTTTCATTCACAACATACAATTTTAGGGTTTTTAGTAGTTTGGAGAGGAGATCCAAGAATCCTTCAAAACTTGTACCGGAACTCCAGTTTTTCTACCTTATTCTATTTTATGCACTCTATTCAATTTATTGTCATGCTTTGCTTGATCATGTCTGAGTAGTTATTTTTGTTTGATTTAGGGTTAACTAGGGTTATGAAAGATTAACCAAAACTATAGGATTGCTAAGGTGATAATTAGACATCATTCATTAGAATTGTTCCTACTGCTTGTGTTCTAGAGTAGCTAACTAGAACCCTGATATTAGGACTGTAGACAACTACGACTGTTCGTAGTTCCTACACCAGAATAGATTCTCTTAAGTTGGGATAGCTAGAAACACGCGACAACTGATTTAGTTAGGACTAGTGAACCTATCGATCAGCTCCCTAATGCTTGATATAACTACTTAGTCAACAAGCGAAAGCTGAGATATTGGACTTAGTCAATAGAATTGATTCGCAGCGGAAGCTAGAAATCTTTTGCATTAGATATCGAGTTCTAGGATTGTCATCCTCATACCTGTAGCATTCTATATCTCTATAATCTTGATTGCCTGAACCCTAGTGTAGATCCTAAAATCTGCACTAAGTATTTTGTAGTGTTTGAGATGTTAACCTAGGGAGAAAAAGGATGTGGGCAACGACTTCCTTAGAACACAACGATTTAAACAGATTCTGACAACAACGGACTTTTATTGATTTGTGTAGGTTGAATACAATAAAGAAATGAGATCGAGAACTACAATTGATCGAAATAAATATAGAACTAAAAAGAGCTAAAAGAGGTCGATGTATTGCTAGTTCTCTCTCTAGAGTTTTTTTGCGTGTCCTTCTTTATTTGCTTGTCTTATCTCTTATACTACTTTGACTCCGCGATCTCATCTAACTACTTCCTCGATCTCCGGAATCTCTTCGAGGTCGCTGAGACCCGGTCTTCATTCATTTCATGGCGGCCTTTATCCACAGTCTGATCTTTATCTGGTCCAGGCTCAGAAATCCTTGGTCGACTTCATCAACTAGAATTGCATTGTGAATGTTGATGGGCTCCGGCCCTTCTATTTTATGATGGTTTTTGGGTCCAGCATTTGTCCCCCAATCTCTTTATTTGATAAAAAAATATCAGAGATGTTATATCTCATTCTCGTTGACCTCGATCAATTGGGATATGAAACGTGTCGTCCCACCGTTACTCAATTAGCCGTAACAGCTAATATTAACTTTTGGGCGTGATCTAGGTCATTATTTCCTCAAAAGTTAATATTAGCTGTTACGGCTAATTGAGTAACGGTGGGACGACACGTTTCATATCTCGATTGATCGAAGTCGACGAGAATGAGATATAAAGGCAACTAGAATCAAGCAAGGCCGTTTCGATCAGTTAAGGGTTTTCCTATATATACCCGAGGACGGCCTTGCTTGATTCTAGTTGTCTTTTTTCTATCCTTTGCAATATTTATCAAAGATCTTTTTTCTTTCTTCGCGATTTCTTTCATGGCTTTGTTCTCTTTTCCTCTTCCGACGACCACTAATGATCATCTCGAGAAGCTGTATTCGGACTGCGGCGTGGATCGCTCAGTCATCCTTGAGTTGGCCTCCAATTTTGAGACTCCCGAGACCGTTCGAGGAGGTTATTGCGGGGATTATGTGACATTCTTTGAGACATGCGATCTTTCTTTCCCGATTCCGAAGCCGGTTCTCGAAATTCTGGCGGTACTGGGGCTATCCTTCTCTCAGTTGAGCCCGAATTTTCTCCTCCATATCTTAGCAATTCTGGTCAGAGCGAGAGAAGAAAATCTTTCTTTTGGTTTCGACGAGTTTCGTCATCTCTATGTGATGAAATGCAACACTAAGAGCCCGGGAACTTTCGTCGCGTCTCCTCGCCCAGGTAATCACGTTATCGAACGATCTCCATATCGCGATGACAATTGGCGGGAACAGTTCTTCGTTTTCAAGGTCGATTCGGCGTCTATGGGAGATTTCGATTTCTCCAAACTTCCGAACCTTTGGGCTGATGATATAAGTTAGCTTTCCAAGTTCTTTTCTTTCAAACTATTTTATCGATTTGAGCCTTCCCTCTTCTTTGTTTCTAAAACACGTTCGTATATATCTTTTTGTAGTTCACTTGAGAAGCTCATCGATGTCTGACCGTCTAGGGGGTCTGTTGACTGTCCTGAGGCGGGGTGAGACCGATTGGTCGACGTTTAGCAGGGAGAGAATTTGTGCGGCCTTCTTGCTTCCTCCCGGTGTAGGAACGGCTCCTCTGGTTGTTTAGCCAATCGAGGAAATCGCCGACGTAGACTCTGATGAGGATAAGGATACCCCTTCCAAGCTTCTTCCCACTTCCGATCGTCTCGGCAGACGCTTGTTGATGAGGTTTCCATCTTTTCGATCTCCTAGGTCGGGAAAAGATGTGGCGACGGGGATGTCAACTGGCTCCTTCCTCGGATCTTGGAATAGTTGTGACTGCTGCGTCGCCAGTTTCTCTAAGTTCTGGCTCGCAAGATGACCATGTGGTTCGAAAACGGGCACGACTTCAAACTTCGAAGGTGGCATCGAACGCTGCTCGCTCGAACTAGAAGAAGAAAATTTCGAAGAAGCAGAAGCTCCAAAAAGAGGGAAGTAACTCTCTTAGAGCATCCGAGGAGTTCGCCGAGCCAGATCCTCAAGCTCGCCCCTCGGGTTCCAGTCCCCTGTTCTTTGCTACGTCTGAGGAAAAGGAGGCCTATACCAAGATCGCCGAGGCGAACTCCGAGGTTTTTAATTCTTCATCTCTTTTCTTGCTTAAGTTTTGTGTTTTACGTAGGTCGAGTTCCTTATGCTCCTACCTTATTTCTCAGGTTCTTGATGTTGTTAACGGGTATGTTCTAGTCATGGAGCGTGCATGTATTTCTCGTGATGCAGAGATCGAGAAGCTTTCGAAGGAGCTCGAATCGTCTAGAATAAAGGAAAAGGCAAGCGGGATCGGTGTTGATCCTGAAAGATGAATGGCAGAGGGCTCGTCATGAGAGGGCATCTTTTGACGCAGAGGTCATTTCTCAGAGAGCTCGGATTAATGAGCTTGAAATTGAACGTAATCGGGCTGTTCGCCGAGCTTCTCGTGCTGCTCGTCATGAGATCGCGGAAGCGTATAAGATGATTCTAGCGTCTCTTGAGGAGAAATGGGCGAACATCGATCTTCTCACCGAGATCAAGGATGAGGGTTTGGCCATTGAGGAAGAGCTAGCTCGCTTAAAGGAGATGGAGAAGGACTGCGCGGCTGTTGTGGATTTGTGTCCTGCTACGAGCTGGTCTATTGCTGATCTCGACCTGCCGTAAATTTCTGAGGACTCATCTGATGGTGGTCAGTCTTCTGGTGCCGGAGAAGAGGCGAGCTCAAGCTGATTCTAACTTCTCTTTCCTTTTTTTTCTGGGATTCGTTTGTTTGTTTAAAAAAAAAAAATTGAATTCTGTTAATCGGATAATATCGGGTTTATCAACATATCTTTCTCCCTATAAGATTTCCAGGGATTTTATTCCTTGGCCTGTTGAGATTTGGCCTGATTGCATCTGCTCTTTAAATATCTCTGATTCCAAGTCTTTTTCTTCTTGGGGTTTTGAAAATCGATTAAGATTTTTAGATTGATAGCGTCGAGAAACACGAACTCTCGAGATTCTGAGAGGACGCGAAACCAAGCTGGCAGTGTCGGCTCGGAACGAATTCGTTCTGGGGACGTAAGCGAAGCTCGTACCGAGGTTCTTCGCGAGGAAACTCTTCTTCCTGGCTAGTCGTCCTTTAAAGATGTTGATGGCAAAAAAGCGGCAAGTCGTCCTTCATCGAACAGCCCTACTGGTTCTGAAGGACGAGATCGACCTCAGAAAAAGGCAAAGACGCCGGTGTTGATCATAAATCGAGTTCTTCGAGTGATTGTGTTGTCGCGATGCCATTTCATTGGCAGTTTTCCCATGCTAAGGACTGTCCTATCACAGAAGATCCTGATAGTGTTGTTCATCTTGTCAGGCATTTCAAGCCTGCTGGGTTTCCTCTTCCTTCCTTGAGGAATATGACCGAGCGTGATGCCTACGTGAAGATGGATGTTTCTCACGCCAAGGTTTGGTTCTTCTTGTCGAAACAAGATCGTTTTTAATATTTTCTGGCCTTTTGGACTTTCTCCTAGGCTATGGAGGCGAATAATGAATTTACTGCGACCTTGGAGAAACGCTTGAAGGATGTACCTCGATCGGATGAACTGTATGAAATCAAGAAGGTCGTTCGGAAGTTGAAGCTTAACCTTAAGATGGCGCAAGATCGAGAACGAGCCAACGCTGCTCAATTAGCTGATGCTGAAAAGCTCGGGAATCAGGCTGCTTCTCTTGAAGCTCGGCTTCGGGTGATCGGGAACGAAAGAAAGTCGGCTCTGGAACAAGTTTCTTACTTGGAAGCTAAGATCAAGTCTTCCACGGCTAAGCATGCCGAGGATCGCCGCCATGTGATCTACGAAGCAAAGAAGATTTTGGCGGACAATTACCTGGATGTGTTGGTGTCTCTCAAGGATAAATGGGAGAGGAAGAAGGTTGCTGCCAATTGTGAAGCTCACCTTCGAGAGGTTATGGCTAACATTGATCTTCTTAACGAAATAATGAACAACAATTTGCTGGCCGCCGATTAGTTGTCGCATCTAAGGGCAAAAGAGATCGAGCTTGGTGATGAGCTTGATGTGACGGCGGTATCTGATTTTTAGGTTGGGAAGTTGGATCTCCCACAAGCTTCGGAGGATATCCCGGAAGAATTTTTTGGGAAGGTACCAGACGATGGTGACGGTTTAGACCGCGAGGATGATCGGGTGGAGGACGGCGAGTTCGACGCGGAAGGTTGAGATCGACGTGCTCTGTTTTTTTTAAAACAATAAAAATTTAAAGTCGTTTTTCTCTGTTATGTTTTATTCATCATTTCAGTTTTAATAAAAGGAGGAGAACTGTGAGTTCTCTATTTTATTTTGCTTATCCTTGTTGGAGCCTTTTAAGATTGGCTGTAGATCGATTTAGTAGATACTGTCTCGATGGTCGTATGTTGCGCTTTAACTTTGAGCGGGATTAAAAGCATTTGTAGACTTGATCAGGGTCTCGAAGTACAGTTAATCGTTGTGTGCTTTTCTAAGGCAAAGTATTTTAAGTATACAAAAAAAAGGTTTCTTTTGTATAGATACATTCATTTGTAGAATACATAAGGGATTATGATACATTCTAAGAAGAACTAACTAGAGGTATTCGCCAAGGTAGGAGCGAACTGTTCGTTCTGAGGGAGGTTCGGTTTTGACCGAGTTTGTGGCTACGTTGTTTGGGAGCCTTGAGGGGGGAGGCTTAGTTTGTTATGGGTGACTGAGCTCGTAGTTCGAGCTGCCTACATACCCACGACGAGGGCTCAAGTCTAGTCGTAGTTCAATTATTGTCCCCTGATATAGGGTCGTGAGTTATGTTGTTCGTGTACGCAATATCGTACCCATTCGCTTAAAATGCTGTCGAGATCCATCTCTTTAGAGGTTTGATTCGATCTCTTTGAAGCTCGCGAGGTATCAGGTTCTTGAATTATTTTGACTCCCACGGATAGTTTCTATTCCTCTTGGTGTTCGGAATTTTACAAATTGGTGGTAGGTCGATGGTACTGCTTTCATGTTGTACAGCCATGGTCACCCAAGGATGGCATTGAAAGGAGCTGGTCGGTCGATGATGATGAATTCAACGATCTTTCTGATGTTTCTGGCTGTAACTGCGAGCTCGATTGATGTGAGGGAATAGGTAGTTTCACCGGCAAAACCGATGAGGGGGGGGGGGGTTCTTTCTTGCTTAAGGAGTTCTTTGGTGAACCCCATTCTTTTGAAGGCTTTGTAGAACAAGACGTCGGCTGAACTACCAGTGTCTATCATGATGCGAGATAGTTCGCATCCTCCTATGTCTAGGCGTATGACAAGTGCATCGTCGTGAGGTTTATCGAGATCGACAGTTTCTTCCTCGTCGAAGGTGATCTCGTGGCTTGGTTCGGACATAGGTTCCCGGACTCCGACGTTATTTTCGGCTCGTCGCTGGTAGGCTTTGATCGAATTGACTGAATTTCAAAATTTTGAACCACCGAAGATGAAGTCAATGCGCTGTGGTGTCTGTTTTTGATTAGTTGCTGGAAAATGCCATTTTTGGTCAATATTGGCTGGTAACGTCCTTGCCCCCCAAACGACTTGTGGTTGTCAGACCACATGCTATTTTTCTTTTCTTTCTTTATCCTTGGAGTCATTGGTAGTCCCATCTGTCTTTAGATTTTCCGGAATCTGTTATTCAACTTATGTTCTGTTTGTTTGTTGTCAGACTTGTGATTTTCGTATTCTGTGGTTTGGGAATCGTCGGGCTCACTATGGCTCTTCGCGGCTTGGATAGTGATCGTGATTTCGATGCGTGGTACATCTTCTTTTGTCCAAATACTTTGGCACGATCTTTCGTGTTCGTTTCCCCATGAGATCATATCGACCCTCTTTTTGGGTGCTGGTGGAAGCGAGCTCTGGGACTCTTTTTCAACCTCTCTGGACCTCTTTTTCTAGGACATCTTCGCCTTCCCATTATTTTTAGGGTCGATGGCGTCTCCTCTTCCTCTTGCTTTGTTTTCGTTTTTATTCTTAAGTGTTGCGCGACATTCCTCGGTGGAGTGTCCCTTTCTTTTATGGAAAGTGCAGAACTTGCTCGAGTCGAAAGTTGACTGTCTATTTGGCGAGTTGTTGATAACGTAAGAATGTTGTCCTCACAGAGGAGGGTCTTTTGTTGCCGGATTTTTCTTGCTGATGCCGTTTTTTCTGGCTAGGAACTTTTCTTTTAGGGCAGCGACCTCTTCTTCGTGGGTCGCAAAGTAAGAAGCTCGGTGCAAGGCGTCGTCCAGCGAAGTTGGGGCTCTCACCGCCATTTCCCCTCTGAACTTTGAGGAGAACCAAACTCCGTTTTTGAGTGCTGCTATTGCCACTACCTCGTTTAGGTTGGAGATTTTCGATTTAATCTCTCTGAACTTGTTGATGTAAGTTCTTAGGGATTCGAAGGGGGCTTGCTTGAGGTTCCACAGGTCGGCTTCAGTTTCTCTTGTTCCGATAAACACTAAGTATTGTTTTAAGAAGGCCGATACTAACTGAGTAAAGTTATCGATAGAGTTTCCTTCGAGACCGGTGAACCATTCGAGGGCTGGGCCGGTTAAGTTTTCGGCGAAGAAACGACAGTATCCGGCCTCTTTTTCGTCATCGTTCAGATGTGCCCGAGATATCGATAGCCGAAAAGCTCAGATGTGTGCTTTCGGGTCGGAGTTTTCAGAGTACTCGGGGAATTTAATCTTTCCAATGTCATGGAATATAACTCTAGTGATTCGGCTGGTGAAGGGAGTTCTCCTGGTCTCTACTATTACTTGATCGATATCAGGAGCCGAGCTCATCGCGGTATGCATGATGGCGTGTATCCTTCTGATCTTGGCGTCGTTTCTTTCTATGTAGTCTTGGAAGTCAACGGCGTCGTTTGGTATCGCACATCTTTCTCACTAATGTTCCGTGTTGGTGAAATCTTTGAACGTATAGCCTCGAGCTTGTCTGGGTTTCTCGGTAAAGTCGGTTTGAGGGATCTGGTCGCTCTGCTCCTGTTTCTTGACGCGAATCTGTCTTCTGAAGGTCCGGGATTAGTTGGTTGGATTATGTGATCGAGTTTCTTCTGGTCCTGCATTAGAGGTGTTATGAGCCGTTGAGGGGGTGTTTGTCGGTCCTTGAAGCCTGGTTGGACTCTCCCCGGAGCCGTTATAACTCAAGCCTCTCGCCGCTGGGTTTGATCGGAAAAAGCTGTTGGGATCCTTCTCCCGGGTACCATGTCGATCGTTAGCTCGGATAATCGAGGGTGCCAAAGGCTCCATTATTTTGTGAGGTCGGTGTTCGTTAATGGATCTGATTGACTTCCAGCTTGTGCTTGAGCATTAGCTCGATGTTCAGCGAGCTCCCTTTCGGTCTGCTCTAGTCGATCTGCAATGGTTTGGTAAGCGAGCTATTGAGTTCGGGATTTATCGACGAGCGTCGCCACCATACTCACGATTTCAGCTACTTATTCCCGGGTTTGGGCCAGAGGGGTCGGTGAAATCAGTCTCGTTGATTCTGCCCGAGAGGTCGGATCATCGCCGAGCGGATTTTGTCCGGTCCTGGTCCAAACTCTCGCTCCGGTTTGACTTTGGTTCGTTACTCCGGTGATTTCCGGAGATGGGGCTCGTTGCTGAGATGCATCCGTCGCAGTCGCGCTGTTAAGCCCGACGGGAGGTACGTCGTTTCTCGGATTAGATCCGGTGAAATCGGAGTCGGCGACTCCTGATTGCGAGTTTCCGGATTGGATTTGATTGGGATATTATCGTGCTTGGGAATCTTAAATCGGATTCTTAGCAAAGATGTTAATTGTTTTTCTCCCCACAGTCAGCGCCAAAATGTAGATCCTAAAATCTGCACTAAGAATTTTGTAGTGTTTGAGATGTTAATCTAGGGAGAAAAAGGATGTGGGCAACGACTTCCTTAGAACACAACGATTTAAACAGATTCCGGTTGACAACAACGGACTTTTATTGATTTGTGTAGGTTGAATACAATAAAGAAATGAGATCGAGAACTACAATTGAGATCGAAATGAATATAGAACTAAAACGAGCTAAAAGAGGTCGATGTATTGCTAGTTCTCTCTCAAGGGTTTTTTTGCGTGTCCTTCTTTATTTGCTTATCGTCTCTCTTATACTAATTTGACTCAGCGATCTCATCTAACTCCTTCCTCGATCTCCGGAATCTCTTCGAGGTCGCTGAGATCCGGTCTTCATTCATTTCATGGTGGCCTTTATCCACAGTCACATCTTTATCTGGTCCGGGCTTAGAAATCCTTGGTCGAATTCATCAACCAGAATTGCATTGTGAATGTTGATGGGCTCCGACCCATCTATTTTATGATGGTTTTTTGGTCTAACACCTAGACCTAACTACTTATTCTTATTGCTTATAACCTCAATCAACCAACTGGACAACTACCTTGTTCACCTTGCTTTGCTTTATTTACTGCTTAACAACTTATTTACCAAGCTTAATCGCGACTGTTTGAGTTTATTGTGTACCCACGCTCCCTGTGGATTCGATCTCTAAGTACTACAACTGAACCTCTTATTTGAAAGAGTAAAATCATTCCTTAGAGTAATTTGAGTGATATCACATCTCTTGTATTTATCTCTAGAAATATAATATCTTTTCAAATAGTTGATGAGTGAATTTTAGGATTGATGAATGATGAATCCTAAAACTTCCCGAAATCAAAACCCTATTGATGAGTGAATTTTAGGATTCATCATTCATCTTCTCTTTATCACCTCATTTTTCTGTCTCTAAAGCAATCCTAACCATTCCTCCGCTTAACTCTTTTTGTAACGCTATTGTTGCATCGCTAGCTTGACGACAAGTGATGGTAAACATCTAGGGCTTTCCTGAATCGAGAGGCTTACCCGGCCCTTACAGTATCCGAATAAGGTTCCCCGGACTCTTGACTCGATTCTATGCGGGTCAGGTAAGAGACCTCCTAGAAGGATTGGGATTTTATAAGCTGCTGTATGATGATAGGGAAGAACGGAAGACGTAGTGGAAGACTTGGAAGACTTTTTGCCTTTTTCTTGTTTTGATGAGACAGTTCCAGTAACGTGACTAGTCGACGCGGAGCTGGAGACGGTGATGGTGACGGTGAGGGTGACAGCAAAGGTGTTGAATAGCCTTGGTCGTGGCTCCACCATTAGCGACGGAGACATCCACGAGATACAACGTTTTTATCGAACAATTGTCGATTAATTTATGTAAAGGTAAATAAGTTTTCATTTCCACGTTTTTCCTTAGCTTTTCCCTTCCACCACACATTTGGGGTTCTACGTTTTTCTGGCTTCTAATTTTGTTTTAGTGTACATATACATTGCAATGGCTTCAAAAACAAATTATAAATTAAACAAAACTTAGGTTCACCCTCTAGGGTGAATCTTTAATTTCACCCCATCCTCCATCACCAATCAAAGTGCCACATAGATAATTAAATAAAAAATATTAAATTAAATAATAAATAGCTAAAAGAGTAACGCCAATTTTAACAATGATAACGCTGCTAGCTAAACAATAAACCCTAAATATTAAATTCTAAACCATATACTCTATATCCTAAACCCAAATCTTATACCCTAAACCCAAACCCTAGACCATAAACCCAAACCGTATACCCCAAACCGAAAATCTAGACCATAAACCCAAACCGTAAACCCTAAACTCAAACTCTATACCCTAAACCTTAATCCTAAACCCTAAATCCAAACCGTAAATCCTAAACTAAACCCTATAGCGTCTAGGTTTAGGGTTGGGTTTAGGGTTTACGGCTTGGGTTTAGGGTCTAGGATTTGGGTTTAGGGTATACAGTTTGGGTTTAGGATCTAGGATTTGGGTTTAGGGTTTAAGATTTGATTTTAGGCTATAGGGTTTGGGTTTATGGTCTACGGTTTGGATTTAGGGTATAGGATTTGGGTTAAGGGTATATGATTTGGGTTTAGGGTATAGGATTTGGATTTAGGATTTGGGATATAGGGGTTTAGAATTTAAGATTTAACGTTTAGTTGACGGTATTAGCATTGTTAAAATTGACGTTATTCTTTTTATCTTAACTATTTTTTATTTTATTTAATAATTTTTATTTAATTATCTATGTGGTATTTTAATTGGTTATGGAGGGTGTGGTGAATTTGAAAGTTCATTCTGTGAACCTAAGTTTTGTTCTTCTAAATTTGTGTGCTCTGTGTTATCAGCGATCTGTACTCTATTTTAAGAATATTTGACAAAATGTTAGTTTCAAAACTAATGAAAACAAATTAACCGATAATTACCAAAAAATAGTGAGAATTAGTTTTTTTTTTTTTGTGTAGGTCAACGTTGTTAAAGTGTAATAAGCTTAAATCGTCTAAGTCCAATTTTGTGAGTAGGTGTTTGCTGAATTATGTAAGTTCGTAACCACAATTTAACCTAGTTGCCCAAGTGTGGAAAAGTAACATATGCAAATTTTAAAAAGTCACAAGATGGAGTAACTCATAAGAGGAAAGTAGAGATTGACCTGCACGCCCATGCGGGTGTTAATGTTTACCTTTTTATAAATTGATATTTTATTTTTTATGATTAGTATTATATATTTTATATGTGTCATAATATAATTAGTTGTATGTTGTAAACTAATAGGAAAAAGAGATTATTTTATTCATAAACATATGATCTCCTTACATAGGGAATTACACCGTCATAGAAATATGGAAATAGTACATATACATAATCCTAAAGAGAAAAGGAAAATAGCTACAAGATGATAAATGGAAAGAGCCGGATTGGACTGGTTATGGTCGTCCACCATATGGTTTATAACACTCCCCCTTGGACGATATAACCATTCAGAGTTTATAATACGCTTTGGATGTTGCCTCATTAAAACCTTTCCAGGAAAACCCAGTGGGACAAAACCATGGATAAGGAAAAAGAGTACAACACGTATTACTCCCCCTGATTTGATTCTCACTGAAGGTATTTCAGCTTGGAGTACTCGGACCTCTCCAACTTTCTGTAATTCGTGAATGAAGAAGAATTTGGGCAGGATGTGCGTCGTCCTATCTTCTTTGATGTATCCACCTTTGAGTTGAACTATGCATGTTGCGTTGTCCTTTTACATGATGTTTGGCGCCTCAGGACCTTATTTTCCGTCGACCATACCACAGTCTGATCTGTCTGAGATCTGAAGATAATCTGCATCAGCAAAACCAATTAATCGCTCTTTGGGCTGGTCAGTATAAAATAAACATAAATTGTCAAATTTCTTTTATGAAGATACACGGACTGATTGGGTCATTCTTATAGCCCTCTTTCACTAAGTATTCACTTAGTCCAATATACAACATGTGGCTACTTTGTTTCAGTCCATAAATAGATTTGTTCAGCTTTATAAAACGCTGTTCTTAAGAACTTCTATTATCTTTGAGCTCAGTACCCTTTGGTACTTTCATGTATATCTCATTATCCAGTGGACCATATAAGTATGCAAATCCAATTTTTTTATATAGCCTGACTTATTAAAATCTAAATGTAGTAGCATCCACCACAGGGGAGTATGTCTCCTCATAATCTATTCATGATCTCTGTGAGAATCCTTGTGCAACAAGCCGTGCTTGAATGCTGTAAGTAAGACCATAGACAACTAGACCACGTGACAACTGGGCCACGTGATTATTTTTTTATATCTCATGTTTCTCCTTTTTATTTCTCTTCCTCACAAAGATCCATTTATATTCCACTGGTTTAATATCATATGGCGTCCTAATCATATGACCAAATATGCCTCTTTTCTTTAGACTATTTAACTCCACGCTTTTCATTTTAATCCAATCTGATCTACGAGTGCAAACTCTTTTATTGACGTGGGTTCATAATCCTCGTTAATATCCATAAATTCAAGTGCTACCTTGTATGCAAATAAATCATCTATGCCGACATCTTTTCTGTTCCAATGTGTTCCAGACATGATATAATTAATTTTAATCTCATTATTATCAGGACCATTAGTACCCTGAAGCTTGGCGTCCCAAGCCTCAGTGTTTGGTACCTTAGAGCTGGCCGGCCTTATGTCCATGTCTGTGGTTTCCTCGACCTCGGATTTGTTTTTATTCTCTGCACCTTTCTTTTGTTTCTGAGGATTCTTATCTTTGGAACCTATTGGTCTAACACGTTTCATACGTTGTCTAGACTCTGTAGCAACTTGATTATGTCCCTTTTTGGACTTCTATTCGAATTTGGTGCATTACAAGCTGGTATATATGACTTAGTCATTCTCTTTCGGGTCAGCAAATGAGTCTGGCAATTGATTAGCTAGCTTTCGTAAATGTATTATCTTTTGGACGTCTAATTCACATTCTTTAGTTCGAGGATCTTGCCCAAGACAATGATGGTTGATTCCATATAATCTCTTTTAACATTCTTTTACCAGCTTATTATTTTCTCCCCCTAATCCGCGTACCTGGCCTTTAAATAAATCACTCATATTTGGCTCAAGGTACTTAAAAATAATCGTAGGAGAATCATATCCAACATATATCCCCATCCTCCTTTGAGGTCCCATCTTAGTTCTCTGTGGTGGAGCAGTTTGTACATAGACGGCACATCCAAATATCTTAAGATGGGATATGTCTGGCTCATGACCCGTGATTTAATTGATGGGGAATATCTATTCTCACTAGATGGCCTGATGCGTATTAACTCAGATGCGTGTGAAATTTCGTGATCCCAAGCTGAGACTGGGGGTTTTGACCTCATAAGTAATGGTCTAGGAATCAGTTGTATGCGTTTTAAAAGATTCGGTCAAAGTCGTTTTATGTATGGACATGCACCAATGTTCCACACTTGCCCCCATGGACATACAACTAACATTAAACACTTGGGACATGAATTCACCAGCTTATTATTTACTTAGTCACTTTGACTGGGGATGGCCTATCAATGAGTTTCTCTTGTGTACATGCTACACACATGATATTCTTTGGGATAACTCTTTCTTTCTTTCAATTTGTGCCCATTTGTATATCAATTTTCGCATCATGTTTGAACCGGGATGGCCAAAAACCGGTTGTGCCATTTAGTGAAACTGTGGGTAAACACTTTGTTTACCGTGGCATTTGCCTATGTCATACTGATCTTTGCATAGTATAGACCAGTAGAGAATGCAGGTATAGTCTCGACCACTTTCTTATGGCCTTAGGCGTATTTCATTATTTGAAGGAACCTTTGTTTCCTTTGTCCATTGTTTCAATATGGAAATCATTCATTCTTATATCATTAAAATTCAATGGGCCTTTCTTGGGTGAATATAATGCATCAGATATCTCTAAATGTGTGTCCTTTAGGCAACAATACACTGTCCTGGCCGTAGCCCTTTATTGGACTGACTATACCCGCAATTAAATTGATGTAGGCTTTAAATCTTAAAATCATGCATTTGGTTTTATTAAGTATATAAATCAGACAAAACAATAGCAATAGAAATAAATTCAAAGAGATAAAACAAAGAAAACATAAAGTAAAGCAAAACACAGAAGTCGAAATAAACATTATTCTTTTAGACAATCAGATGTTTCATATTCCATAAGGTCATCTTGTTCATGATCAAAATTACCTTCCCCATCATGATGGACCAAATGGGCTTCTGGATTCTTCCCTTTCTGACTTTCTTGATAGAGGTCAAAAAGATGTCTTGGAGTCCTAATGGTTATCCATTCCACACCTATGGCACACTGATTTGGTCGAGTGTTGTGTTTTAGAAATACCATTGCTTCTGCCTCGACCACAACCTGAATGGGATTGATATCCACGGCCTCTGCCATAGCTATTCCCGCGGCCATATGAGTTTTATCGGCCACGGCCACGTCCTCTCCATCTACCACGGCCACGGCCGTGTGGTTTATCATGATGGACGTGGTTACTTTCTTTGGATTCTTTCTTTTTCTCTGCGGTCTTATTGGGCTTCAGATAATGGGGTTGATCCAGGAGGTCCCAATTCACTGTTTCTCATCAATAACTCATTGTTTTGCTCAGCTAGCAATATACATGAGATCAGATTTGCATATGTCTTGAAGCTCTTCTCACGGTACTGTTGTTGTAACAACACATTGCTTGTGTGGAAAGTGGAAAATGTCTTTTCTAGCATATCCTTATCCGTTATCTCCTCACCACACAGTATCAATTTTGAAACGATTTTGAATAGGGCCGAGTTATATTCATCCACGGACTTAAAGTCCTGGATTCTGAGATTCCTCCAATCATACATAGCCTTTGGTATGATAACCGTTCTTTGGTGATCATATCTTCTTTTCAGCTTTGTCCAAAGGTCTAAGGGATTCTCAATTGTCAAATACTGATCTTTGAGACTCTCAGCCAGATGATGGCGAATAATTAAGATAGCTTTGTGTATATCTTTCTCAGTGACATTATTGTTCTCGGCAATACTTTCACCGAGCCCCATGGATTTCAGGATGATCTTAGTATCAAGTGCCCATTGTAAGTAATTATCTCCAGAAATATTTAGGGCAGCATATTCCAAATTGTTGATTTTCGACATCTGAAATCATATATTTATTCAAACATTCAATCACTCAAACAACCAAATTCGATTTCAAATTAGGGTTTCAATTTAGATCAGGCAATCAATCAATCACTTTAATTATGGTTTTAACAAGTTTAGCAATCGGATTCTATTAACCTAATCATGCAATTCTTTTTCTATCAACCTAGCTTGCAAACAAGTCACAAACAATCTCAATCAATCTCTCACAGCAAACAATCAGTCCATTAAGTCCTTTAATCAATATGAGCGTTCTTATGCAATATGTCATATGCATCTAGCAACTTAGCAACCGTTATGATCTACCAACTTAGCAAACAACCAATATAACCAAAACCTAATTCATCATTAATTAGGGTTTTCGAGAATTAGGGTTAGGGTTCTAGGATTTCGTTTTTTAGGGTTCAATGATTGATCATTAGGTTTTCGAGTTACCT
Source organism: Brassica nigra (assembly GCA_016432835.1). Lineage (NCBI taxonomy): Eukaryota > Viridiplantae > Streptophyta > Magnoliopsida > Brassicales > Brassicaceae > Brassica > Brassica nigra. The sequence goes on along the minus strand of CM028247.1, from coordinate 60,794,939 downwards.
TTAACCTCAGATGTATTGAATGGACTACCAAAGAGAGGAGATCGCGAGCTGATCATCGCTGAGATCGTCGGGTCGCGAACGGGTAGCTATCGGATCGTGAACGGATTGAAGCTGAGACGAGAACAAGCTGCAATCGAGTCTAGAACGAGCTGAAGCTGATATCGGGTCGCGAACGTGCTGAGATCAGATCGTCAGTACTCGAAAAAGAGGAAGGTTTCACGCCGGAAGAGAGATAGAATTAGGGTTTCTCGCCGGTTTAGGGTTTATCGCCGATTAGGGTTAGGATTTATGTTGATCGGATTTTAGCTTAGGGTTTAGGGACTATCGTGCTGATAATGTGTTGTAAACTAATAGGAGAAACAGATTATCTTATTCATAAACATAGGGTCTCCTTATATAGGGAATTTCACCGTCATAGAAATATGGAAATAGTACATAAACATAATCCTAAAGAGAAAAAGAAAACAGCCACAAGAAGATAAATGGAAAGAGACGGATTGGGCTAGTTATGGTCGTCCACCATATGGTTTATAACATTGTATAAGTATTTGAATTTTTCAAGGTTTCTATTCACCATAATCGAACCCGAATCAAATAGGTAACATGGTTACTTTGGTTATTTTTAAGTTAAGTTTAGTATGAATTCAAAATACCTTAATTGAACTGGTTAATATTGTTACTTTTGGTACAAATATCCGAATCGCTTCAGATACATTAGTTTTCGGATATTTATAGGTTTCTATATATATCAAAACTGAATTTATCTTGATCTGGAAAGACCCGATTCGAAACCCATATGAAAATTTATAATACCCAAATGAAGCCTGGTTTCAAAACTCAAAAAAAAAAAAAAACTAATACCCGATAGAAATAACTCGTAGCTGAATAGGTACCTGAATGTCTATGTATAACTGATAATATAAAAATAAATAAAAAATAATTTGTTAACCATTTTGAATTCTTGTCACAAATAGAGTAATTTCATTCAAATATGTGAAATTATTATAGTTAATATGTAAAATAAATGCTGTCAAAATATCATAATAAATATAATTAATGAAGTAGTTAAAAATAGGAAAATGAATGTAAAAGATATAATAAAAAATTGAAAAAAAATAAATTTTGTTTTGTACTTCTATAATAAATGATGTCAATGTCAATTTATTTAGTAAAGATAATAAATGAAATGGTTAGACTTGATTAAAAATAGAATGAAAATCTATAAAAAATCACTTAAAATAAGCAAATCTATTATCCTTGTTTCCAAACAATTCTCATTCATATTGCTATCTATGTTTTCAAACAGTTCTCATTTATACTTCAATTTTAATAATATAGATTAATATTACATATTGTCATTTGGATTTGGAAAAGATTAAATGTTTCATGTCTGTACTTCTTGATGGGGAGATGCTCCGCGTCAGATATTTTTGATAAAAAAGGAAAATATGTAAACATGAAGTTTTCGAAATGACAAGTACAATGAAATGCAATAGATGATATATACCAAAATCTGAACGTTTTATTTTATTAATTAAAGTACTGTTTGGTCTTGTCCAATTCAAAATCAGTAGGGTCCGTAGGGATGGTGTTCAATACAGATGTGTATATGAAAAATAGTTTGACAGTATAAACTCTTGTATTACGACTTGTAAGTAAACTCATAAATTAAAACTGTAGAACACTTACTAAAATAGTGATCCAGAGTAGGATAAAATCTACAAATTTAGCATATCAGAAGAGTGTGATAATCATTTCGGATCTTGCATGCTATTTTATTTTGTTTTGCTAAGAAAGTTAATATCATTAAGATGAAAAGATAAGGTTTACAGAGGTGGCCACCTTTTACAAAATGAATCCGTTGGCAAAAAAAAATAAAACAAGGATTCAATTAGGGACTTCACGAAGAAGATAATCTTTAATTGCTAGATAAGCCAAGGAGACATCATGTTGCAGAAATTCCTTCGATGACTACGGGCAGTGATGGTGTTGAAGACGGTTCTGTCGGTGATCTTGAAGATATGGAGAGGTGGAAGGTAGTGTTTGTTGTGGAGATATTGTTGAGCTCAGTGCCAACTCTTGGCATGTGTCAAAAGTAGGGATGTTAAATTAGGGCCATACCCTAACCTATTTTGTATAATATAAACTTAGCCCTGTTTTAATTATGGATTAGGGGATCGATCGGTGATTTGGTTCTAAAAGCTTTAAAGGCTTTAAGATAAGTTTAAAGTCTTGAAAGTCATTATTTACCCAATCAAATTTTATTGATCTAACAGTTTTTAAAGCCTCCTAAAAACACTCAAAGCCACTTTTCCTTCTATTTGTTCTAAACTAATAACCGATGGATTTTTTCTAAAGTCTACAAAACCTGATTTTTACTCAAAGTCCTTAAAGTTTCTACAGTTTTAAGAACCTAAAGCCAAAAGTCATTACCAAATAAAAATGAATAAATTTTTTTTTTCTAATTTTATGCTTAGAACTTGCAAATAAAAATGAATAAAACAATTTTTTTTAATTTTCAAGTTCTAAGCATAAAATTAGAAAAAATAAAATGTGATATAATTCTCTTCTCCAGCTTGTTGATCATGAAAATCAAGTTTATTTTGCAAAAATCGAAGAATCTAGTTTTTTTTTTGCGAAAACTGCAAAATTGAGTTTATCGTCAAAATTGCAAAACCTGAAATTTCCACAAAAAGAAAATCGAGTTTTCACGTCAAAACTGCAAAAACGATTTTTTCCGCCAAATGACAAAAATCAAGTTTTCCCACCAAAACAAAAAAAAATCACCAAAACGGTAAAATCAGATTTTTTTTTTCCGTCAAAACTGAAAGTCCGGTTTTCCAGTAAAAACCGTCAAATCGAGTTTTTTTTCAAAACTGAAAAATCGAGTTTTCCCGCCAAACCCGAAAATCAAGTTTTCCGGCCAATCGAAAAATCAAGTTACGCAAAAACCAAAAATTCGAGATTTCTCGCCAGAACGAAAAATCGAATTCTCTCGCCAAAACTGCAAAACTAAGTTTTTCCAAAACCGCAAAATTGAGTCCCCCAAACCGAAATTAAAATTTCCTTAAAATCAGAAAATCGAGTTTCTCGCCAAAAATTAAAATTAAGTTTTACGATTTTGGCTCAATTTTGCAGTTTAGAGAGAAAATTTAATTTTGTGGTTTAGGCGAAAAACTCGTTTTGTGGTTTTGGCTAAAAAATTAATTTTTGGTTTTGACGGAAAACTCAATTTTACGGTTTCTGAAAAACTTGACTTTCAGTTTTGGTGAGAAAACCCTTTAATTTTGATGAGAAAACTCAATTTTAGTTTTGGCAGAAAACTTTGTTTTGGTTTTGACGAAAAATTGAGTTTTAGTTTTGGCAGAAAATTTGATTTTAGGTTTTGGTAGGAAAGCTCGATTTTTCGATTTATGGAAAACTTAGTATTTCGATTTTAGCGGAAAAAATTGATTTTGGTTTTGACGGAAATCTTGATTTTTGGTTTTGAAGTTTTGATGAAAAACTATGTTTTGCTTAATAGAACAAATTTAAAATTTTGATATATATATTTAAATATTTTATAATAGTTGTGTGAATCAAAATAAAAGGATTAAAACTCAGAGCCATGTACATATTAGGACTAACCTATTTTAAACCATGTTTCATGAATAAGGGTTAGGAGTTAGGACTAAAAATGGTTTTACTAGGTTAGGATTAACTCTATTAGGTTGAGTCAATATTATCATCTCTAGTAAAAGTGCATTGCACTGGGTAGAAGAAGAAAAAATACAAGATTTAAGTTTAGTATTTTAGAGTTCCAAAATTTCCGGACCCTTTTTCATGAGCTTTTTAAAATTACTATTGTAAAAATAAGTTTTGCAAGTAAGTGTTGCACAAGGTCCACATAAAATATGAGCCGGGCCTACTGCTGGCTCTTGGCATGAGCCAAGAGTGCATTTCCACTAGGTAGAAGAAAAAAATTACAAGATTTGAGCTAGTATTTTAAAACCTTTTCCAAAATTTTAGGACCCTTTTTCATTAACTTCTTTTAATTATTATTGCAAAAGTAAGTTTTGCAAGTAAGTCTTGTACAAGGTTCACATAAATTATGAGCCGTGCCTGGTTCCGCTGCTTATCTCATAAATCACATGAGCTTGCACTGCTAGAAACTTTAGAGTAATCCTTGTTAGGCCGTGAGCAGCCTTTAGCCAGTTGATGAATGAAGTCCAGGTTGTAAGACCCCCCTTGCGGTGGCACTAATCTTCTGAATACCTTCTTCTAGATAGCCATATAAAATGGACAGGAAAGGAATAAGTGGTCACGAGTTTCTGGAGCTTGAGAACAAAGACAACAGTAGTTGGTATCAATCTGCATTCCCCCACGATGCAAGTCTTGAGCAAGTGGGGAGTCTACCCAAGAAGGTGTATGAGTAACAGCAATATGGGCCTCACCGTAATGGCCCATCAGTGTGGTGAAACATCAACCCCAAGTCTTCCTCTGATTCAAAACAGAGTAAAGACAAAACAGAGCCGTTGCTCTGTGTACGGTGAAGAGGAGCTAGCGACGAGGAACCGTTTTGATACCTTATCCAGACTGGTCAATGTCGAGTCATAGACAGGCTGGCTAAAGGATAAGGTTGTGCTAAGGATCTAGATGGTTCTCAGGAAGTTGTATATAAACACTTGTTTGTGTTCTTTGTAAATCATCCGAAAGTTATAATAAAATCAAAGTAAAAGTTCAAACTTTGTCAAGTTTCTATATGGTATCAGAGCCATTGTAAGCTCTCACAGGCAAATCAATGGCCGATCCACCGTATCCGTTTCCCAGTAAAGTCCATGTCGTTAGCTCGGTCACGTTGAAGCTTAATGACAGCAACTACTTGCTATGGAAGACACAGTTCGAATCCCTTCTCTACAGTCAGAAGCTCATTGGGTTCGTCAATGGTGGAGTTGTCCCTCCAGAAGCTACACGACAGACTGAGAATGGCGGTGTCGTCACGACAGAGCCAAATCCTCTACATGAGTCCTGGTTCTGCTCTGACCAACTTGTCAGGTCTTGGCTATTCAGGACACTGTCTGAAGAAGTCCTTGGCTCAGTACACAATCTCTCCACGTCACGGGAGATTTGGCTGTCTCTTGCTGAAAACTTCAACAAGAGCTCTCTTTCCCGAGAGTTCTCTCTTCGCAGAAATCTTCAACTCATCTCCAAGAAAGGTCGCACCTTGGCTGAGTATGGTCGCGAGTTCAAGGGTATATGCGACGCTCTCAGCTCCATTGGAAAGACAGTAGACGAATCTATGAAGATATTTGGCTTCCTTAATGGTCTGAGCCGTGAGTATGATCCAGTGACAACAGTGATACAAAACTCCCTCTCCAAGTTCCCTCCCCCAACGTTTAACGACGTCATCTCTGAGGTGCAAGCCTATGACACCAAACTGAAGTCCTACGATGAAACTGCAGCTCTATCAACTCATCAAGCCTTTCAAACGCAGCAAGCAGGCTTCACTCCAAATGCACCTCAGTACAACCCTAATTACAGAGGGCGTGGTGGTCGCTCGAATAGAGGAAGAGGAGGATACTCTAGCAGAGGATGAGGCTTTGTGCAGCATCAAGCTCAACCAGGAGGCAACAACAACCGCCCCATCTGTCAAATCTGTGGTCGCGTGGGTCACACTGCAGTTAAATGCTACAACAGGTTTGACAACAACTACAATGGTGCTGTCAACACTCAAGCTTTCGCCTCTCTGCAAGTGGCTGATCCTAATGGAAAAGACTGGTTCCCTGACTCCGGCGCCTCAGCTCACATCACTGCATCACCAGCAAATCTTCACGCAGCAGCAACATACAACGGCACAGACACGGTCATGGTAGCTGATGGAACGTACCTCCCTATCACTCATGTGGGCTCTGTCACTCTCTCTAATCCATCAGGTACTGTCTCTCTCAATGATGTGCTGGTATGTCCCGAGATTCAAAAATCGTTACTATCTGTCTCCAAACTGTGTGATGATTATCCGTGTGGTGTATATTTTGATGCTTCTAAAGTGTGTGTGATTGACTTGGAAACTCAGAGAGTAGTGTCAAAGGGACCACGTCATAATGGTCTATATGTGTTGAAGAATCATGAAGTGGAAGCTCTGTATTCGAGTAGACATTGCAGTGCTGATGCAGACGTTTGGCACCGTAGATTGGGACACTCCAACTATCAGATTCTTCAACAACTCATAAGCAACAAGGAGATTTCAGTGAATAAGAGTAACATCAACCCTATTTGTGAGCCTTGTCAGATAGGGAAATCGTCTAGACTTCAGTTTTTTTCTTCAGATTCTCGTGTTTCTCAACCCTTAGATCGAATTCATTGTGATCTTTGGGGGCCTGCACCTGTTGTATCGAACCACGGTTTCAAATATTATGTTATCTTTGTGGACGACTACTCGCGTTTTACTTGGTTTTATCCTCTGCAAGCAAAGTCCGACTTCTTTGCTGTCTTTAAAGCCTTTCAGAAGCTTGTCGAAAACCAGTTTACAACCAAGATAAAAGTATTTCAAAGTGACGGTGGTGGAGAATTCATGAGTCATGCTCTAAGACAACACTTTCTTGACAATGGCATTCACCACCGCATCTCTTGTCCACACACTCCTCAACAAAACGCAAAAGCAGAGAGAAAACACAGACATCTGGTTGAACTTGGACTCACAATGCTCTTCGACAGTCAAGTCTCACTTCAATATTGGGTCGAAGCGTTCTACACTTCCACCTATATCTGCAACAGGCTACCGAGTAAAGCTCTTGCAGAGAAGAGTCCGTTTGAAGTCTTACAGAACAAGAAACCGGATTATGCATCTCTACGTGTGTTTGGAACAGCATGCTATCCTTGTCTTCGAGCGCAGACACAAAACAAATTTGATCCTAGGAGCTTGCAGTGTGTCTTTGTTGGCTATCACAACCAATACAAAGGTTATAGATGCCTTCATCCTCCGAGTGGAAAAACATTCATCAGCAGACACGTTGTCTTTGATGAAAGTGTCTACCCGTTCCGAAGTCAATACAGACATTTGGTTCCTGCTTACAAAACGCCACTGATGAATGCTTGGCAATCTATTCAATTGCCGACCTCTGTTCCTACTCCTCAGAGTCCTATGTCTCAACCCCTTCTGTCATCTCTGCAGTCAGTAGCCCCTCCTCCGGCTGAACATGTGGTGATCGAGGACAATCAGCCAGTACCTCAAGCAGTGTCTCCACCTCCCTCTCCGCCTCCTACTGTACCAGTAGATAATACCCACACCATGACTACTCGTTCCAAGGCAGGCATACACAAACCCAACACTCGGTATGCGTTACTTGCATCCAAGTTCTCAACCGTAGAACCAAAATCTATATATGAAGCGATGGCTCATCCTGGTTGGAGATGCGCAGTTATGGAAGAGATTGGGAGAGCTCATATGTTAAATACATGGACGTTAGTTCCAAGAACTGATGAGATGAACGTTATTGGATCACAGTGGCTCTACAAAACAAAACTGAAACCAAATGGTGATGTGGACAAGCTCAAGGTTCGTTTGGTAGGCAAAGGCAATCATCAAGAAGAAGGATTAGACTACCTTGAGACTTTCAGCCCAGTGGTCAGAACGGCAACTATCAGAATAGTACTGAATGTTGCAGTTTCAAGAGGTTGGAGGTTGAAACAGTTGGACGTATCAAACGCATTTCTTCACGGGGAACTTCAGGAACCTGTGTACATGACCCAACCGCAAGGTTTTGTAGACAAAGAAAGACCTGATTATGTCTGCAAACTTACCAAGGCCCTTTACGGTCTTAAACAGGCTCCAAGGGCGTGGTTTGATACATTCAGTGGGTTCCTGATTCAGTTTGGCTTTATCTGCAACAAATCTGATCCCTCTCTGTTCATCTATCATCGCAATGACAGAAATATGGTGCTTCTTCTGTATGTAGATGACATTCTCCTAACGGCTGATGACGAGAAGCTAATGGATGAACTACTTCACCAACTGAACAAGAGGTTCCTGATGAAGGATATGGGCTTTCCAGAGTACTTCTTGGGAATTGAAATAAAACAAACCCCTGAAGGCCTCTTTCTTCATCAAACAGCTTATGCAGAAGATATTCTTCATCAGACAAGCATGTCTACATGTAATCCTATGCCAATGCCTCTACCAACTACGCTAGATACTCTTCAAGATGATCCTTTCCCTGAACCTACTTACTTCAGAAGTGTTGCTGGAAAGCTTCAATACCTAACGATCACCCGCCCAGACATTCAATTTGCTGTCAATTTTGTCTGTCAGAGAATGCATGAACCGACAACAGGAGATTTTGCCTTACTCAAGTGGATCTTGCGGTACATAAAAGGCACAAGCTCCATGGGAATGCACATACGTCGTCAGTCGTCTCTTATACTCTCTGCTTACTGTGACAGTGACTGGTCTGGATGTAGAGAAACCAGGCGCTCAACAACTGGATTCTGCACTCAGATTGGATCAAATCTCATCTCGTGGTCAGCAAGACGTCAGGACACTGTCTCAGGCTCATCTACTGAAGCAGAGTATCGTGCTCTCACAGCTACTGCTCATGAAATATCATGGCTATCTTATATTCTCCGCGATCTAAAAGCTCACCAACCTGATCCTACTGTGCTTCAGTGTGACAACCTGTCTGCGGTGTATCTCAGTACCAACCCAGCTCTTCACAAACGGTCGAAACACTTTGAAAATGACTGGCATTACATCAGGGAGCAAGTAGCTCTGGGATACATAGAGACACAGCATATTCCGGCGAAGGATCAACTCGCAGATATATTTACCAAACCCTTGGCTCGACGTGCGTTTGAAGAACTGAGACACAAGCTTGGCGTTGTCTTTGCTCCCACGCCAAGTTTGCGGGGGAATATGAGTAACAGCAATATGGGCCTCACCGTAATGGCCCATCAGTGTGGTGAAACATTAAGCCCAAGTCTTCCTCTGATTCAAAACAGAGTAAAGACAAAACAGAGCCGTTGCTCTGTGTAAGGTGAAGAGGAGCTAGCGACGAGGAACCGTTTTGATACCTTATCCAGACTGGTCAATGTCGAGTCATAGACAGGCTGGCTAAAAGATAAGGTTGTGCTAAGGATCTAGATGGTTCTCAGGAAGTTGTATATAAACACTTGTTTGTGTTCTTTGTAAATCATCCGAAAGTTATAATAAAATCAAAGTAAAAGTTCAAACTTTGTCAAGTTTCTATAAGGTGATCTACATATTGAACGCCATGTCTGGGTGTGTTTCCCTTGAACCAGAGGAGCTTTGTCCATTCTTTTTGTGAGAAATATATATTGTACTTTGGTATACTATTTTGTGAAAAATACATTGTCTTTGATATATAATATATTAATACAATAATATTAATAAACATAGTATTAGCTCGTATATGTATGACTTGACATGTTTGCATGTGATTGTGAACAAGTTCCATGAATAAATATAATGTAACATTAAAGTTACAAACAAACAATTAATCGCCTCACGGCCCATTACGTTGAGAGTTGAGACGATCGATTTTGTATCTTCTAATCAGTTTACGCCAGGATATTATAGTTTATAGACATCAACTTATTCACCATAACCTGTAGATCAATGAACGCACGTACAAATTAACATGGGTGAAGTTCATCATACAGGGAATGAGGGAACGCTGTGAATATGGGTACGAAATGATATATCATGCCATCAGGGCCGGCCCTGAGCCAAGCCTAATGAAACATTCGTCTCAAGCCTCCGAAATTTTTGAAAAAATTTACATGGATATAAGCCCCCAAATTTGTAAAAAAAAAAATTCAGCCTCCAAATTATTGAATTCCTTCTTGGCTCGTCTACAGCCCCCAAAATCTCAGGGCCGGCCCTGCATGCCATTATTTGGCCACCAAATACCAATGTACCTTTTAATGATGAGTTGATGGGACGAAACAAAGAAAAGAAAACCAAAAACCTGGAAAAGCTCATAAAGAATATTCTTTTGTAAATGACATTCATAAGAGACATAAAAGAGAGGAGACACACGAGAAAGGAACCATGTTGAAGTAACAACTACACAGTAGCAAAATAATTTGACTTTAAACGAGAATCAAACACACAAACTCCTTGAGATACTCTCTGATAAATTCGCCGATGTAAATAAGACAGAATGAGTTTGCAGAATTATGGTGATTAGAAAAATAACACGACAAAAAATTATAGAAGATGAACACAATAAATTGTTTACTCAGGGTTCACCTAGAATGGCTATGTACCTGGGATCTGGCAAGGAATCAATTCACTATAATCTTAAGAACAAAAATATAGAACATCTCTCTCTCACAACCAAAGCTTACAAATCAAGCTAGGTCTTTTCTTGGACTTAATGTCAAGAGAGGAGAACACACACTCTTCTTATATAGTAGGAGTCAATTACATTAACCTAGTTGGATTAGGGCATTCGCTCCTTTCCATAAACCTATTAGGAAATATTTCAAAATATTTGCAATTTCCATAACTCCATAAAAGTAATATTTCCAGGATCCTATCAACTTTCATATCTTCATAAAAGTGATATTTCTTTTTCCTAATATGACGTTCTTGTCTTGGTTTAAGTTATTTGATCTTGTTTGATTTCCATCACCAAATCCTGACGCAGTCCTGATGGATTCTCTGTCGTAGTCTCTGACGTAGTCCCGACGAATCCCAACAAACTCCACCTTGATGACATCAAACATGATCCACTACTTAGAGCATCTCCAAGAGCAACCTTAAAACCTCAAATATAAGGTTTTATGTGCTCCAAGAGAAACCTCAAAACCTCAAATTATAAGGTTTTGTACAGTGAAACCTTATATTTGAGGTTTCACTGTACAAAACCTTATATTTGAAGTTTCATATTTTTTTAGTCCTTGTACTTGTATATCTTTTAGAATATCTTGATAACTTTCTTGTTTATCATTTTAGTCCATACAATTTTGTATCTTTTATATATTTTGTATATGTTCTTATAAATTTTATTTTTACTTATAAATTTAGATAAATATATAAATGTTTAAATAAAAACAAAGCATAATATTTTATAATATTATAAAAATATTATACAAAACAATATTATAGAATGTAATAGTTTATTAATAAATATTGCTTATAATATTTTGCTGTATGATTTTAGTTGTTATAAAAGTTTTATGCTTTTATTTGATTCTTGTCTAAAGTAAGGACTATAATGTAAAAATATAAAACTTTTAAGGTTTTTTTTTTAGTTTTACCATTGGAGAAGGTCACCCACAAACCTCAAATATAAGGTTCAGCAAACCTCAAATATAAGGTTTCTCTTGGAGATGCTCTTAGGCTAACCAAACTCGTGCTTTGCCAGGCGATGCCGAATGCTCCTCAGTGTTCGGACATCCCGAGGAAACCAAACGCTTCCTCAAACTTCTTAACCGGAACAACTAGTCCCGGGCATATTATCCGAAACCCGAAAACCGAACCGGAACCGAACCAAAAAAACCGAGACCAAAACCGGATCGGAAATTACAAAAACCCGGACGGTTCCTATATTTCTAAATCCGAAAAACCGAAACCGAACCGGAACCGAACCGAGAACCGAATGGATACCCGAATATTTTGAATATATTAAAGATATTAATGATTTTAATTTAAATATATGTAAAATATAATTTATAAATTAAAATTTCTTAAAAGACCCGAACTACCCAAATATTGTTTTTCTGTTTTGCGGGTTTAACACGGATTTTCGGAATTTTTTGGGTTTTTGGGCTTTAAACCCGAACCAAACCCGAATTATTTATAATTCGGTTCCACTTTGGATTTTATAAAAAAAATAGAAACCCGACCCGAACCCGACACAACCCGAACCGAACCGATCCGAAAAATGTCAGGTTCCTAAATGGTTCCTAAATACCCCAACCCGAATAACCCAAAAACCGAATAAACTGAACCGATCCGAACCGAAAACCCGAATGCCCAGCACTAGAAACAACCTTGGTTAATATATCAGCAGGATTCTTAGAAGTACATATCTTCTTCACACTTACATCACCCTGAGCGATAATATCCCTGATGAAGTGCATCTTTCTGCTGATGTGCTTAGTCCTCTTATGATACACATTGTTCTTGGCTAGACACAATGCATTTTGAGAGTCACACGATATCTCCAACGTGTCCTGCTTGAATCTAAGCTCCTCTGCTAAGCCCCTTAACCACATTCCTTCTTTGACTGGTTCAACCAGTGCCATATACTCTGCTTCAGTCGGTGACAGAGCCACTACACTTTGTAGACTTGATCCCAAGCTGATTGTATTCCCACCAGCCATGAAAACATAACCTGAGATCGACCTTCTCTTGTCCAGATCCGAAGCAAAATCAGAATCACAAAATCCTTCAATCTTAAACACCTCATTCTTCATGAAACACAGTTTCAGATCTTGTGTTCCCTTCAGCTATCTCAATACCCACTTAACCGCAGTCCAATGAACCATCCCAGGTTTACTCATAAACCTGCTAACCAACCCCAATGCATATGCCAGATCACACCTCGTACCTATCTTAGCATACATAATGCTCCCGATAGCATTAGCATATGGAATATCATCCATACTTGTCTGCTTCAGCATCAACTACGGCAGACAACTTGAAATGTGCACGAATAGGCGTTGAAACACTCTTTGACTCATCCATGTCGAATACCCGGAGAACCTTCCTGATATAACCAGATTGAGATAGTGTCAGAATCTCCCTTTCACGATCTCTCTCAATATCCATTCCCAAAATTCGCCTTGCTGGATCCAAGTCCTTCATCTCAAATCTGCTGCTGAGTAGCTGCTTTACTTTTCTGATCTCTTTCGCATCCGCTGACGCAACCAACATATCATCCACGTATACCAACAAATAGATGTATGTACCCCTGGTTACCTTCTTGATGTAACACAGTGATCGTATTCACTCTTCACAAATCCATGACTAACCACAAACTGATCAAAAAACTTGTTCCATTGTCTTGGCGCCTGCTTTAGTCCATAAAGAGACTTCTGAAGTAGACAAACGCGATCCTCTTTCCCTTTAACCTGAAATTCCTCTGGTTGCTCCATGTAAATCTCTTCTTCAAGTGTACCATAAAGAAACGCAGTCTTTACACCAAGTTGCTCAAGCTCCAAATCCAGATTCACTGTAATAGACAACAAGAACCTTATGGACACATGTTTCACGACGGGTGAAAACACATCTTGATAATCAATACCCTCTCTCTGAGAGTATCCCTTGGGAACTAACCAAGCCTTGAATCTAGGCTTCTCAACACAAGGTATACCAGACTTCAATTTAAAGACCCACTTGCAGCCTATCACCTTACGCTTACTAGGCCTTCTCACAAGCTTTCAAGTTTGGTTCTTATCCAGTGAAGCCATCTCTTCACCACATGCTTCATCCCACTGCTTTTGCTCTTTGATGTTCATCGCTCCATGATAGTCTTGAGGTTCCTCAGCACATATATCATCAGCTACATGTAGTGCAAATGCTGCTATATCCTCTGAGTCAGAGTACCGTGCAGGTGGCACTATTCTTCGCTGAACTCTATCCCTTTCTAGCTGATATCCTTCAAGACTTTCACCTTGTTCAACGTCTGCATCAACGGTTATCTCAGCTGTTTCGTCAACAGCTCCACCTGAAGTCTCAACTTTCGGTCCTGACGCAGATCCTGTTGTATCTCCCAACACAGTCTGATTTCTTAGCTCCTTTGTAACATCTGCTTTAACATTACAGACATCCAAATCCTTGTAGACCTTATCTTCTGTAAATACCACATTCCTGCTTATAACACACTTCTCCTCATCAAGAAGCCAAACTTTGTATTCTTTCACACCTGCTGGATAACTGACGAAGATTCCCTTTTTAGCTCTGGCCTTGAGCTTTCCTTGATCTGCATGGACGTAAACCACTGATCCAAATCTTCTCAGGTGCAGATAACCGGGCTTCTTGCCCGACCAAAGTTCCTCCGGAATGTTCCCATCTATGGCAGAAGATGGACTCCTGTTTGTCACATACATTGATGTAGTCACTGCTTCAGCCCAGAATTGTTCTTCTAGACCCGACTCAACCAGAAAGCATCTCACCTTCTCCATCAGAGTCTTATTCATACGTTCAGCTACACTGTTCTGTTGTGGTGTATATGCACAGGTCATGTGTCTCTTGATTCCATGGTGCTTGCAGAAGTTGTCAAACTCTGCTACAGAATTCAAGCCCATTGTCTGTTCTGACACAATCCACCTTCTTCTTGACTTGATTCTCCACCAACTTCTTCCATTCACAGAAATTGCTAAAGGCTTCTCCTTTAGCTGCTAATAAATAAACTCAGACCTTCCTTGTGTAATCATCGATAATAGACAGGAAGTATTACTTTCCTGACAGACTTGGCGTCACATTTGGAGATCCCCATAAATCAGCATGTACATACATGAGAGCTTCACCTGTATCATGTTTCCCGATGTGAAAACTTAATCTCTTCTGCTTCCCCATCACACAGCTCTCATAGAAATCCAAAACACCAATCCTCCTCTTATCGATCACCCCTTTCCGGGAAAGAATCTGTAGATTCTTCATACTCATGTGCCCAAGACGTTTATGCCACAAGACTGTCTCATCCTTAGATGGTTTCTTCCTGACACTGCAACTGCTGTTTACTTCACCTGACAGGCTGACACAGTCATACCATCTAACAGGTACAATGACCCAGACAAGGTTCCCTGAAGAGCTAGTTTACCATGCTTGTATAACCTAGTCTTCCCATGTCCACCACTATGCTCAAAGTCTAATAAATCCAAGGTTCCAGTAGATATCAAGTTCCTTCTTAATTCCGGAATATACTGACATTCGTGAGTGTCTTGACAGTACCTCCATAAACTTTGATGTTGATTGTACCAATCCCTTGCACTCCAACCGCGCAATCATTACCAAGAAGAACTTGTCCCGAATTCAGCTCTTGAAACATGTGAAACCAATCCCTCCTACACGTCATGTGATAGGAACATCCAGAATCAATCACCCACTTATCATGATGCCACTTATCTCCTACCGAAAGTGCATCATCCTCTGAATCAGGATCTATCACAACCGCTGCCTCAGCCTCGTCTTCTCCTCTGCCATACTTCTTCTTGTAAGCAAAACACTCCCTCTTGGTGTGTCCCTGCTTCTTGCAGAACCAGCAAGTTATCCTAGATCCTGAGATTGATCTAGACTTGCCTTTATTATTCCTCACAGGATCCTTCTTCTCAGTCCTTCCTCTAGCATATTATCTCTCACCATCCTGTGAAGCCTGAGAGGACTTCAGATCCTGATCTTTAGACCTTGCTGCACTTGTCACCTCTTCCAACGATAATGTATCCTTGCCGTACTTAAGCGTTTCCTTGAGAGAGTTAAACCGTGAAGGAAGCAAATTTAGGAGCAAAATTGCTTGTACCTCCTCTGACATAGTTACATTCACGCTTGACAGGTAAGAGACAATCTTCAAGAAGTCATCGATATTCTCATTCATACTCCGAGTATCAACCATCTTGAAAGTATGGAATTTTCACTGCAAGTGAATTCTATTCGGTGGAGTCTTTGAAAGATATAACCTCTCCAGTGTAGACCATGTAGAAGCAGCTGAAGTACACAACTCGTTCTTCCTTAACACATGATCCCCAACATTGAGAATGATCAGATTCATCGCCTTCTCTGATCTTTCAAGCCTTTCGGCTTCCTCTTTCACCAACCGCTCCCTGTAAACATCCTCATCTTCATCCTTCTTCCTTGCTGAAGCAGAAGGTGACTCGGACTTTTCTAATGCATCCTTTAAACGGCGCATCCTCTTCTTCCACAATGAGAAATCTCCCTTCCCATCAAAACGCTTCACTTCAATTCTTGATTTCGTCATTGAGATCAACACCAACCTGGTTTTGATACCATTTTGTTGAAGTAACAACCACACAATAGCAAAATAGTTTGACCTTAAACCAGAATCAAACACACAAACTCGCTGAGACACTCTCTGACACACTCGCCGATATAAGTAAGAAAGAATGAGTTTGCACAATTATGGAGATTAGAAGAACACGGAAAAAAATATAGAAGATGGACACAAGAAATTGTTTACCCAGGGTTCACCTAGAATGGCTACGTTCCTGGGGTCTGGCAAGGAGTCAATTCACTATAATCTTAAGAACAAGATATAGAACCTCTTTCTCTCTCTCTCTCTCTCTCACACAACCAAAGCTTACAAACCAAGCTAGGTCTTTTCTTGGAATTAATGTCAAGAGAGGAGAACACACGAGCTTCTCTTATATAGTAGGAGTCAATTACATTAATCTAGTTGGATTAGAGCATTCGCTCCTTTCCATAAACATATTATAAAATATTTTAAAATACTTGCAACTTCCATAACTCCATAAAAGTAATATTTCCAGGATCCTATCAATTTTCATATCTCCATAAAAGTGATATCTTCTTTTTCTAATATGACGTCTTTGTCGTGGTTTAAGTTATTCGATCTTATTTGATTTCCATCACTAATTTTGATGCAATCCCTGATGGATTCTCTGTTGTAGTCTCTGACGTAGTCCCGACGAATCCCAACAAACGAGATGCATGGAACATACATTCAATCCGATAAGATTTTAGCACAGTTTCTAATTTATGTAAAACAACTACTCTTCATACTTTATGGTCCAACGGTTCAAGAAACCCGAAATTACACACAGTTTGGTGTTATTTATTAGTTTGACTCCTACCATACTTACGAAATTATACCATTTTAATTAAAAGAATCCAAAGTACTCCTAAACGTCCTTCAATTATCAAGTTAAAATATAGGTTTAGATAGCATGTTTTAGAATGTGGTAGGACTTGTCAAGATTCTTAGCATTGCATCATCCTTTGAATTAAACTAGTTATTAACTTAATATCAGTGTATTTGGTTCAAGAAAGGATAAAAGACAAGTGAAAAGAGACGAGGAGGGCAATAGTTTTCAAGACCAAGGAACAACAATATTATAATAGTCGTCAATATTATAATAGAATATAAAAAGGACGCCGAATAATTATTATTATCAGGCTGTAACAAAAGAAGACAAAACAAAAGGCTGAGAGAACAATAAATACGAACATTTATTTGTGTTTTCGTAAGAACTCATCATCTATATTGCCAAAGGAACCTTGGTTCAACGAGGTAAAGAGGACGACGACAATAAAGATCCATAAGCAAAATTATGAACAATAAGAAACAAATCGCTCTGAGTTCACTACATATCTATGACAGATCAACCCAACTATGTGATATTTCATAGATAATCTAATTAATATTTTTATTGTTATCTTAAGAAAGCACTATAAGCCAATTTTCTAATTCATGTTCGTTTGGATTTGGCTAGATATGAGCTTTTTTATTCTTTGTTGCTTTTATTTTTATAATATTTCAGTTTATAAGCCTGACTAGTCATTTATGCAACAATTATTTAAGTAAATTAAGTTTTCTTTTCTAAATGCTCAATATTTTATTGCTTCTTTCGAATATAAAAAATGAACATAATCAAAGTTTTCTCCGTTTAATTGTTTTACGGTTTAGTTGAAATTCACCCTAGTTACCAAATGTTGATAATTCAACTGAAAAATACTATTTGCAAAGCTTAGAAAATACAAGTGATGTTTGAGATGAGACTAATATTAAATATTGTGATTTTGAGTCTAAGAAGATTATGGGCTTTGGAAACTTTTGTAGTTAAAAAAAAAAAGAAGGAATTTTCATTATAATTGTCTTAACCATTAAATTTTTTATCTGAATTATCAAAAGAAAGGTAAAAACAGGAGGTATTAAATGAAGGTAGGGTGTGTGTCTAAAAACAGAGAGAAGCAGGTGAGGTCAAATGAGACACAATACTTAATGCATTGAGCAGAAGAAGAACAGGAAGAAAAATTTAATAGAGAAGAGAGATAACAAAAAATGGAAGTTAATGGAGAAGAAAAGAAAAGCAGTAGAAGAGAAGATGAAGAAAAAGAAGTTAACTACCACCCTCTTCTCAACTCTCCATGTACTGCCTTTCACAAAACTGTTCAAGCCATATTGAAGTGCCTTGGTCTTGAATCATCATCCATATCACCATCTTCATCATCATCAGAAGACCCTGGAACTGAAATTGTAAGCTCTTTTTATTCTCAATATGGTCTGTTCATTTTGTTTCCTATGATTATGTTAATCAGTTAAATTAGATTAAAATACAATCAAGTGATATTAGTAAGCAATCCGGAGCAAAACTGTTTAGGAAGCTAACTATACAAATTAAGAATACAAAGCTGATGAACTAGCGAGTTCATCACTTTGAGAATTTATATAATTTAGGAATTAAACCTAATTGAATTTGATGTTAGAAATATGTTAGTGATAGCCATGTGTATATAGGTTCAAGAAACGGGATTTATGGCGATGGTTGCAAGATTGACAAGAAGGAGACCAAGACCACCTTACAGCTCCGGACAACCTGGTCAGATCAACTGATTCTGATTAACACTCTTAAAGACTTATGTCTTTGTGTTTGTACGTTCCACATTTTATTTGCTTTTTGTGAGCGGTTGGCTTATTTGAAATAAAACAAAACTTGGTAGACTCTTTTGTTAACGATGTACTGGTCGTAGGTTTATTTCATGTATAGGATATCTTCTATTGTTATCATCTGTGTTATCTTTTTGTCTTTCCTTAGGAGTTTGATACTCTTATTGTACTGTGTTTCCTTTTTTCAAAGCATGTGTTATTTTCTTTATTAATGAAATTTCAGCCGATAAAAAGATACGTTCAAGCTAGTAATTGATTTAATGAAAACATACATCCTCTCAAAACGATATCTTGAAACCGGACTGTCAAAATAAACCACAAATTCTTTCTCATCATTAGATCAATCAGTGCCACCAATTGTTTTGTTATATATATATTTTTAAAAAATATATGAAGGAAACATTTGTCAAAAAAATAAATAAACAGGATTCTAGCCCATATAAAGTCATAAACCAAATGGACCAAGTTCTTGTGTTTTAATAAAATCAGATGTTAGAAAAAAGACCAAAATAAATGAAAAAAAAAACTCAGTTTGAAATTCCTTTCAAAAAACATATTTTGAAACATAAATATACAAGAAATCTCCATTACTAAAAATGATGACCATCTACACCAATTAGATAATACATGATTTTACATCTTAAATATTAAATTATATCATTATTTACACTAACTAAATTGACACATGGTAACATGCATAAGCAAATATGTATATTTATAGTAAACTACAACTAGAGTCTTTTCTCACTGAATCAATTAATCACAGAGTTAAATTAAACTTTATTCAAAAAAATTTGATCAAAATAAATAATCAAGCATTTACATGCAACATAAATTTTTGATCAAAGAAAAATTGTTGGATTTAAGTCTTTTTAATTGATTATAATTGAGTCTATTTTTATTTATCAGGTCGAGTGTTGAGTTTGGATCAAATTTTATTCTCATAAATTTATTTAATTGAGTCTATTTTTTTCTCAAAAAAAAATTAATAAAAGAATATCAGCTGTAGTTTCCAATATTTTTTATTGTTCGTGCATGTCACCAGTATGTTAATTTGAGTTGATATAATGATATGATTATTATAAGCTTAAGATGTATATTCATGCACTATTCAACTAAGTGAATCATTTTTCAAAGATGAAATAACCGGCCAAGATGTGTGTTAGTTGCCGATTTCTTTCGGGCTTAAGCAGAATTTGTATAACCAAACAAGGTTAACGACCAGGTTTCAGGTTTACCGGTCCAACTCACCGGATAGGCCACCTTCAAATCACTGCTCAACAAGTAAGAAAACAATCAAAACATGGCGTCTTTATATATTTTTCATTTCATTCTCATATTTACAAGAAAAAAGAAGAAAGAAGCCTAGCAACCATTAGACCCAAGGTGATACAAAATTATCACAGACATTTGTTTTTATCTGGTCTTATTCATCATCCTATACTACTATAATCTTTCTTTCTTTCTTTACTCCCACCTAAAATCCTTTTATTCTGCGCTGTCTGCTGTTCTGCAACTACCCTGAGCTTCAGGTGCTTCATCTGTGATCATCACCAGTGTCTTCTTCTTCGTTTTCTCTTATAACATCAGTAACCGTAGCATTGCAGAAGAAACATCTCTGACAATTGAGAAGATGTCTAGTTATGCAGCCATAACATGATCGATGCGAACACGGAACAAGCATCGCATTAGCATCACCCGCGTAGCAGATACAGCACGTGTTGTCATCTAAATCTGTCGTGTCTTTGTTGAACAATTCTTCGATTCTTGCAGGTTCTTGTGATGAAGTTCGGTCCACGAGGTGGTTCAAGAAACTCGCGAGCTGTCCAAGTTTCTTCACATACGCATCATCCCCGCTTACACAACCGTCCTGAAAGCATATTTTGAAGCTGTGTTGGTAACGGAAGGCAAACATGGTAAGAGACTAGATTTAAGAGCTCACGTACCCAATTATATTCCAAGAGGTATTGAAACCCGCAATAGACTGTATCAGGACAGTCCATGCTTGCGAAAAGACCAACTACGTCATGTTGTTGCTTCTGTAATGAGTCCTTACTAGCCTCCAAGAGATTCAAGATTATACCAACCAAAGGAGCTAATAAGATCCCTCGGCTAAGTTTCTCTGAAGGTTGTCCTTGCCGTCTAAGTGACCTGGCCGGAGAAAAAAAACTATTAAACTGAGAGGTTTTCAATCGTTTTAGAGCTGTTTGGAACATTTTTTATGAACTTACAGATCAAAGAACTCGTCATCTACTGCCGAGGTCATGTGATTCAAGATGAAAAGAATCAACTCAGTGAGCCTACGAAGATTTGTGTCCGTCCCACCAAGAAATGCTTGTGGTATTGCAGAAGTGCAAAACTCTAAGACCCTTGCGAGATTGCTTGAAAGCTCAAATATAACGCAACATTTCCTTTGCTGAAACTCCATTACCTGCATAAAGACAAAGCCAAAACAAAAACCGGTCAAAGATAAGCATGTAGAGGACTACACATACTTGCAAGGGCATAGCAGATTACGCAACACAATCATTCAAAGAGACCTAATCAAAAGGATCCAAGCTTAAATTCTAACCTGATACTTTTCTTGCATATCTCGCACCGAGACGGAAAACTCAGTGATGGTCCAGCTCAGCGTGTTGAATAGCCGGTTAAGAAAAGTAGAGAGTAGCTCACCATCACTGATACAAGCATCTCGTAGAAGAGCCTAGACCAAAACAAGAAAATTAAAATCTAATATGCAAACGGAGGGTCATATAGAAACACCATGTTATTACAACAATAAAACCAACCTGGAAGACAGTAGATGAAAACGAAGTCTCCCCGTTCTTCAAAGAGCTAAACCCGGAACCTTTGCAAAGACGAAGAAATATGTTTGTGACAGGGATCCAAGATCTGTTGTCAAACGCTGATAGTAGAGCTGCAGGCATGTGCCGAGTAGCTGCTTCGTTGTTCTCAAAAGCTTCCATGTACTCTTTGTACTGTACCAAGACGGATATTGATTGGAGAAGTAGATCTCTAAGATCTGTGTTCGATATCCTTGAATCGTTGAAGTGCGTAACTACAAAAGTTATCTGAAAACCCAAGAATTCATAATGACCATTGTTAGAGCAGTTGTGCAACTGACCAAGAGCAAATTTAACTAAACTCAGCCATGAATAAGAGAAAGATAAAAAAATAAAATATTTAAGCATACAAATGATGATAGTCCTTGTTTGATAAATGTTGTTGATGGAACAAACGGAGGATCACTCTTGCGAAGCACATGGAAACAATCTACCTGAGGTAAAAAAAAATATATATCAAAGAGGCTGTAAGCTTAAGGACTTCGCTGACAAACAGAGATAACGCAACAAAATAAGCCCTAGGAACATATACTAAACTGGAGGCCTTGAACAAAAAGAAAAGGAAACATGTTCATTTCTACCAAGAAATAAGCCAATGTGAACAAAAGTTATTTACCAAAGATTCAAGGTAGAACTCTGGAATATAAACAAACACAGAATCCATTTTGCTGAGAATCAGAAGTAATTGTACAACCCACATGCACAATGCATACATTCCCCTTTGCTTCCACCGAGAGAACAATGAGATACGAAACCTATAAAAAGTGACTCAGAATGAGGAAAGCCGAAAACATTTGAGAAATAAAAGCATTATAACATTGCCACACACAGAGTTGACTGAAATCTCTTCATCACTAAGCTTTGATGTACCATGATCCAAGAATTAAGTGAAACTTACCATGCAGAATGTCTAACACACTCCATCACTTCTTCCTTGTAACTCTTGCGGGCTTCCTTCAAGCGCTTTAATTGGTCACTAGAAGCTCGTTCTCTTATTTGTTTATCTGTTTCTTCAAGAAGTGATATTGATTGCGATTGTTGAGACATGTAGTATGATGCCTAAGCAAAAAGGACATTCAATCAACCTTTCAAGCATATGCATGTATCATACAACATAATCTAAACAAAAGCGAAAAAACTAAACTTACCTGCTTAAAATTTGGAGCGACCGCAATATGGTATAACAGCAAAAGAGAATCTAATAGTTCCTCTTCGCTAAGTATAGCCGATGATATTCTACTCTCTTGTAGTGAAGTCCTCATAAACCTTACTGGACGATAACCAAAGTCAGGGTCAGACTGATTACTCGTGCTAGGCTTGTCCTCTATTTCTTCACTGAAACTTCCACCGCTACATTCTGCAGTAACATGAGAGGATCTCTCAGGAATAGAGCTGCATTGACCACGAGAACTTTTTGCAGTATTCTTTCCTCGATCCTTTAAGGATTTAGTAAGATCAGTATCATAGGCTATGCAACAGCATGGCTTCTGCTCGGTTGTGTGAGTTACTCTATTATGTTCATCATCCATACAACCTTCTTCCCACCGCATTATTTCTTCCTCTTGATCATCTGTAGGGTAGGACTTCGATATATGACTAAACAGCCCGCCGAGCCTAGTGATATCAGCTCGGTGTGGATCATTTTTAAGAAACAAACTCAATGGAAACTTCTGCTGACCACCTCTGTGAAGGAAACCAACGTTGTGACGAACAGCTTCACTACTCTTCAGCATTTCAAAACCTTCTGACAGAAAATGGAGTATAACCGAGAACAGAGAGACAAGAACTGAATTTCGTGTAACTCCTGAAGGGGCCAGATTCCTGTCTGCGCCCCTGTTCTTTAATAAGAGGTTCTGTAGGAATCCCCTGAATGCTGAACCAGGAAGCTGGGGAGGCGATATGGGTGGTATGAATTGTATAACCAAGAGACAGAGGTTTCTCTGCTTCTCCTCGATCTGAATTCCAAGAGAGAGAGAGTTAGCTAATCATCTTCCAGACACTATATCCAGAGAGCAAAGAAAATCCGTCAAAAATGATTCTATCATACATACCTTGTTAATGGCTTCAGAGAGAGCAGAGATCGTAAAGCCCATGCTACTCTCATGGGATATATCTTCAGAGGATCCAGGCCACCAAACAACAGGCATTAGTTGCTGTAAGTCATGCTTGTTGAAACTCCTGCATGACAAGAAACCTTCGAACAGAAACTCGAAATGCAAAGATCTCCACCACTGGACCATCAATTCGTCCCGTCTTAACAAATGACAAGCCAGCGCAAGATAGGGATAAGGTCCTGAGTATGGACACTCGGTCAGAGTAAGCGTTGCTGTTTTGCAGCTAAAAGCAAGAGCGTTTGTTACATGCGCAAAGATCAAATGAGATAGTGGGGAGTCAAGAAGCACATCAAGAACTCTGTCTAAACTTGAACAGTCATGCGGCGCTTGAGTTCTAAAAATTTCTAAGAGGAATGAGAGAAATGCACCCCGTCCTAAGTACTCAGGCAACAAACGGTCTTGCTCAAGTATGTAGTAGAACTCATCACATATGGCACGAGAAACAGGGGAAAAGAGTTCTTCAACAGAGGCAAACCTCCTAAGTCTACTTAATGTATCAGCCAACGAGCGGTCCGGCCTATCCAGCAATCTTGAGAAGCATCTTAGTAGCTCTGTTGCAAAAGAACTTCGAGGAGGAGCTTCTTGAAGAGGTTGGAAACCTTCCACAGGGTATTTGAACGGGTAGGCACCGAAATTTAACTCGCATCGCTCACCTTGTGAGAGAGAAATAGCAGGGTAATACCCAAATCCAGGTCCAAGTTTTCTAATACCAGAAAACGCAACCCCAAGGGAGACACCGTTCCTGTAGAAAGATATCTCATCACAGTTCAAATCTATGCAGCAACCGATGACGTCACCAGCTACCCACGATTGCCCATAAGGTTCAGAGTCATTGTTCCATTTGCTCACCCTTCGACCATCAAAAGCATATGAATCATCAGCATCACCCACACCTTTCTGGTCAGTGAAAGGACAGGCAATAGTAGCCCACCCAAGCTGCTGGATTCCAGAGGTCTCTAAAGCAACTTCATACATCCATTTTCCTTTCCAGATACAAGCGTTAGCCCTGGCGCTGCTGAAGAGCGCTAAGCTCTCCACTACAAGAGGCGGCTTCACAATCCTGATCTCACCACATATGCTATATTCTTCGAGGCAAACAACAGAAGGTCCAACACCGTGATTCACAACAGAGATTCCTTCTCTCTGACGCACAGAAGCATCTAACTCGCAGTGAAGCTTGGAGAACTGATTCTTGATCACGGCTCGAATCAAGCTAACGTCTACTTTGCCACCGTCCAACGGACCAACTGACTTTTCTGGTAGACCAAAAATGTACTCGATAGTCCTTTCTAGAGGGCGGTGAAGAGAACAATCAAAATGTGGAACGATACGAGTTCTTGACGAACTGTCCTTGGCGTCTTCACCATTCAGCAAAACGGCTAAACCAGAAGACATCATACCACCACCAACCCGTAGGGTGTCTTCAGCCATATGGCATTGACAGGTTTGTAAATCTCTGTGTGTGACTATAACTCGCAGAGATTCTTAAATAATCCTCAATAACCTTTAATTCAAACGCTCTTCAACACAACCAGAAGATCCAGAATCATCAACAAGTGCTCAGAATGGTCCAGAAAAGCTGTGGATGAGAACAAAAGTGGGAATCAGTATCCAAAATCAAACAAGAGTTTCGAAGAAGTGACTACTTTTGAGACCATAAAGCTTACAACTTTTTTTTTGTTTACCAGGAACAGCTATGTACAACCAAACCGTAAAGCTTATTCAATTTTCTATCGTTTGCTTCCGAATAAGATAAAACGAATCAGCGAAAAACTCTAAACTCACCGGAGAAATTGAAAGCCGATTCGAAACGATGAACCCGGAAGGATATAGAACTTACCCGTGAGATGAATCCAGAGACTCTGAACGAAAGCAAAGACGGCGGAGGCGTGCTAGGGTTTTCTTTTTCAATTGCTATTTCATAAAAAAAGGAGAAGACTTTTTCTTTTTTCTATTTTTCTTCTTCTGGAAGAGAGAGAGAGAGAGATTGTTCTGTGCCCAAATGTTTGGGGAATAGGGAGAGAGAGAAGATGGATGGAGGAAGAAACAGCGCCACGGAATCAGAGACCGGAGGCTACCACCGAACGAGCCAATGAATCGTGTGGCATGCGGGTCTTCCACTGACACGTGTCGGTGTAAATGACGTGTATGATCGTCTTCGAATCGACGGTCCCTCGTTTCGTTTTTTTCTTTGTTTGTGTTTGTGATTTTGATCGCTGTAACTTTTTTATTTTTAAGTTTTAACGAACGGAGGAAAAAGTCTACGATGCGGACATTTCTTACGTTTATTCGGTACACGTGGCTTATTACGTGTTCATAATCAAATAACAAAAGGCAAACAAGTAAACACTAATCATATTCTTTTGCGCTGACGTTATTTCTTACTTTTAATTAAATAGGCAAAGAATAACTAGTTTATTTATTAATTTAAAGCCTAACAATTTCTTCTTTTTTTAGACTTTAGACTTTAGATAACAAATCGAAATGAATAATAAGTGTATGCAAGAAATTTCAGTTTTTCTTTGTATCGCAATTAACTATTTAAATAAATAATATTTCAAATATAAGAGTCTGAAAAATACTCTAAAATAGCGTTAAAATAAATTTTGTTCAAAAAATAAGTCAGAAAAAGTCTATTAAATACCACCAATTAAAAATTTTAAAGATATTTTTAATTATAATTATGTTCGGATTTAGTAATTAGGATTTATGGTTTATTGTTAAGGGTAGATATGAGATTAAGGTTAGAAATTAGAGTTATTTAGACTTTTATTTTTCAAATGAAAGCTATCTTGAAATTTATTTTATCATTAGCTGATATATTTTTTATTGATTTTACAAAATGTTATTTTGAAGATTTTCCCTATTAATTTAATTATTTTAAGTGTTTTTAAATATATATATATATATATATATATATATATACAAAAGAATTTGTTCTCCTAATATTTTACTATATTTTCACATGGTCATTAGTAATATTTAGGTGATGAGTTAATGCCATTGAATCAATTTGTTTTTATTGAGAAAAAACAACATAAAAGAACCAAAAAACAAAATTTGACTAACGAACCAATATTTTCACTCTTGAGTTTTCCCTCTCATATAGCTGGCCTTTTTGTATTTTTGACTTTTCTTTTTAATTAATTTATTTTATTTTTTCTATTTTAATTTAATGTTGACTTATATCTGTAAAAACATTTGTCAAAGTCATTCGATCGAGTCATATATTATGGAAAGAAGAGTGTTTATTATGTTAATCCGACGGAACGGGACGGGCCAGCGTTGACAAGTCATCGGAGCTTTCGCCAACTTCCGAGAGACGCACGACTATGTCTATGTCCACCTGAGCTGAGAGTATCACACTAATAATTAAATTCCCTCTCGCCTCTCTAGTGACACCACGTGACAAGCAGGGAAGCCACTGTCGGCTAGTGGCTACTAAATAATGTATTGTCCACGAGTTCCACGTTGGTTAACAGCTATCACCGGCTACTGTCTTTGTTGATCAGAAAATGACCTGAGACGCCGTTGTGTCGGTGATGCTTTTGCGTTTAGTTATGTAATGGAATAAACACACAAGTTTCAACTGGAAATTTTCTCCACCTACCAAATTGGGTTGATGGGTTCATCTTTTTCTGAGACCATGCGGGTTAGCCCGCGGCGGGTTCCGGACACAAAATGCTTGTCCAGACCAGCCCCGCTTTATCTACTTGGTTTACGGGTCAACCCACGGGTTATATAAGGAAAAGTAAGATGGAGTTCAAGCAACACCAGATGAGTTATGAAAATCAATGTTACCTTTCATGTTAATTTTTAAGCCATTTCGTGTTATATTTCAAGCCGCAAAGAAAAATAAGATGGACGTTTCAAACTAAACACAGCAAATTTAATCTGTTGAGAACTAAGTATAAAGCCGACTTAATTCTAAATTCCAACTAGTCTACATAATCTAGAAAAGCGATTTAATCGTCTAATAAGTAAGCAAACTATAAGTCAGAACAAACTTTGTGTCTAAGAAAACTTTTTTCCTGTGTCTCTTACAAACAGATACAACTGCAAGATAAAAAATATCACCATTATCATCATACCTCTAAATACAAGAACACAGAGAATTGAGAAACAATCCCTTCAAATATTAGTAATTATTTTTGAAGATGTATATTCTGTATCAGTTCGTGAAGTACTACGGGAGGTAGTACATGTGTATGTCATGAAGATGGGCTGAGTTGGAGTTCGTGTTTTGTGATGTTCGTGGGATTGTTAAGCTTGGAGAAGAAGTAATATATTTATTGGGAAGTTTACATTAAAGGTAAATGATATTACTTGGAGAGAAAAAGGCAAGAGAGTTATTCCTTAAGAGAAAAAGGAAAATTGTTTATCTATATAAGGAGGACGTGCCTCCATGGAGAAAGGTGTCTCTGCTAAAAAGAAGAAAAGTCGAGAGATCGTTTTGGTGTTGCTTGTGTGATCAAGTCTTTGGTGTCACTGCTCTGCGTTAGGTGCTGACGTAGTTGGTGAAGTACTTCCAGAGTGTTGGAAGATTGAAGTCTGAACTCAGGGGGAGTTTAGCTTGGGGTCTGGTGGATCTTGATAAACAAAAGTCTAGACTCTAGGGTGAGTTTTAGCTTAGGATTGGGCTAATCCTAAAGGATTCTTGTAATAGAAAAGATTGGTGTAAGACTTTCTTGTTCTAGTGAATTCGAAAAGAGAAACTTGTGTCTTTTACTTTCTGTACTTTATTTCTCTGCTCTCACTGCACTAACAATTGGTATCAGAGCGGGTCACCTAAGTTACTGGTGAGATCTAGAGGGAGAGTGAGGACAGAAACTGGTTCAGGAAGAAAGACAAAGTTTTCGATGGTGGCATATCAAGAGGGAACGTCTATGACAAAACCCCCACATCTTGATTCATCCAATTATGGATATTGGAAGGTTCGTATGCAAGCTTTTATCAGTGGGCTCGATGAGGATTGTTGGAATTCTATTGAAGCTGGTTGGAGTCCTCCGGTGATGCTTGACGATGAGAAGGTTGAAGTTCTTAAGCCAAGGGATAAGTGGACTGCTGCAGAGAAGAAGACTTCAAGTTGCAAGGCCAAGACTGCGATTTTCAATGCTATTGATGCAAGCCACTTCAAGTTGATTTCTCAATGTGCTTCAGCTCAGAAGGCATGGAAGACATTGGAGAATATGTTTGAAGGTACTACAAGTGTCAAGCGTACCAAGCTGGATATGTTAGCATCAAGATTTGAGAATCTGAGAATGGATGAAGAGGAAACCGTGGCTCAGTTTAGTGCTAAGTTGTGTGATATTTCTAATGAATGCTTTGCACTTGGAAAGCAGTACAAGGACAAGAAGCTGGTGAAGAAGCTGAAGAGATCGTTGCCATCCAAGTTTGAGTCAAAGATCTCTGCTGTAGAAGAAGCTCACAATCTGGATGAGATGCCTTTTGATGATTTTGTTGGGATTCCTCAAGCTTTTGAGCTGAGTAGATTGCATGGAGGAAAGGTGAGAAGAAACATGATCCGAATGGAATTGCTTTGACGAGTTCATCTTCTGAAGATCCTATGGCAATGTTGTCAAGAAACTTTGCTAGGTATATGAAGGAAAGAGAAGAAAGGATAAAGAATGGAAGAAGAAGTGATTCAGGCATATCATCATATAAGGTACAATGCTATGAATGCAATGGATTTGGTCATGTTCGCAAGGAATGTGCGAATTTACAGAAGCTAAAGAAGAAGGATGACGTCAAGGATGAATCTGATACTGATTCAGATGATGCTGAGGAGTTGAAGAACTTGGTGGTGTTCACAACTTTTGTGCCTGGTTCTAAGACAAAATCTGCTGCAGGATCTGCATCAGCGTCTGTGTCAGGGTCTTCATGTGAGGTGATGATGATGCTGGAAGTGATGATGATGATGGAAGCTTTGATCTTGCTGGAAATTATGAAAAGCTGTATGAGAATTGGCTCAAGCAGGTTGAGGCGAATTCAGAATTGACTAAAGAGAAGGTCAAGCTAGAGGCTTAAGTTGCTGAAGCACTTAAGTATGCCTCAGAGAAAGAAGAAGAAGCACGACTGGCTGGTGCTCAGCTAGCAGAGATTCAGAAGGGTTTGAAGATGTTGAATGGTGGGACGAAGCAGCTCGATCATCTTCTCAGTATTGGGAAAAGTGATCAATGTGGCATTGGATACCAAGGAGAATGTTCTACAGCTGAAGGTGTTTTTGTATCAGCAGGGAAAATTGGGGCTTTAGCTACGTCAGCTACAAAGCCAGAGGTTAAGGTGTCTACAGAGAAGGCATCCAATGGAAAGACTGCAGTGAAGACTGCAACTGATATGAAGAACTCGACTGCTACGTGCACTGCTACGGCAACTGCTACGGCGACTGCTCCAGAGACAATTTATGGATTGAAGAGTGCATCTCAACGAAAGTTTCGGCCTGTTTGTCATCATTGTGGTGTTATTGGACACATTATGCCAAGGTGTTTCA
Source organism: Brassica nigra (assembly GCA_016432835.1). Classification (NCBI taxonomy): domain Eukaryota; kingdom Viridiplantae; phylum Streptophyta; class Magnoliopsida; order Brassicales; family Brassicaceae; genus Brassica; species Brassica nigra. The sequence continues at coordinate 60,764,905 of CM028247.1, read as the reverse complement.
AGTTGTTGAGAGAGAAGAATCAGATGGTGCAAGCTTATGTTATGAGGAGTCATGGTCCTATATGTTATTCTTGTGGAGTTCAAGGGCATATTCGACGTGAGTGTTTCAAGTATGTTCAAAGAGCTGATCATGGAGGATTTGGGCTCAGAAATACGTGGTCTAGAAGATTTGATCACTATGGAGATGGCGGAATGGGATTTCCTCCTTACTTTGGAGGATATAGATCTTCATATTAGTTTTTGACCATGATGTGACTCATAGGGGGAGGTTGAAGACATGGTTTTCTGTCTAGAGGTGATGAGTTCACATGCATAGTCAGAAAGGGGGAGATTGAAGATGTATATTCTGTATCAGTTCGTGAAGTACTACAGGAGGTAGTACATGTGTGTGTCATGAAGATGGGCTGAGTTGGAGTTCGTGTTTTGTGATGTTCGTGGGCTTGTTAAGCTTGGAGAAGAAGTAATATATTTATTGGGAAGTTTACATTAAAGGTAAATGATATTACTTGGAGAGGAAAAGGCAAGAGAGTTATTCCTTAAGAGAAAAAGGAAAATTGCTTAAGTTGCTTTTGGAAGAACTTGGGGAGCAAGTTCTGGTTATCTATATAAGGAGGACGTGCCTCCATGGAGAAAAGTGTCTCTGCTAAAAAGAAGAAAAGTCGAGAGATCGTTTTGGTGTTGCTTGTGTGATCAAGTCTTTGGTGTCACTGCTTTGCGTTAGGTGCTGACGTAGTTGGTGAAGTACTTCCAGAGTGTTGGAAGATTGAAGTCTGAACTCAGGGGGAGTTTAGCTCGGGGTCTGGTGGATCTTGATAAACAAAAGTCTAGACTCTAGGGTGAGTTTTAGCTTAGGATTGGGCTAATCCTAAAAGATTCTTGTAATAGAAAAGATTGGTGTAAGACTTTCTTGTTCTAGTCAATTCGAAAAGAGAAACTTGTGTCTTTTACTTTCTGCACTTTATTTCTCTGCTCTTATTGCACTAACAATTTTGGTTTCATAACTCTTAAGCTATGGACCATAAACAAGTATTGTTTGACTAGTCATGAGATCAGAAGATACAAAAACAATTTTTTTCTCGACAGAACCAAAAACAAATACTATCATAAACCGTTAACACAAAAACAACATTTCGAAGATTGCATCATACCATGAATTTTGTTAAAAAAACAATGGTTGTAACCAAAGTCATATAATTTTATTGCAGAAAACGCTAGAGAAGGCAATAGATGAAGTTGTAACTTCCACATAACATTATACACATGTTTTTTGTATTTTGTTGATTAAGCAAGCAATTAACTGAACCACATCAGAAGCTTTCTCCGTCGTGCCTTCGACATTTGACCAAGCTTAAGAACATCGCTAGAACAATCAAACAACAAACAAATTTTAGATTAGAAATTAACGAAAAACTTCTATTACAAGAGGAAGAGCCTTGAATCAGATAACATAAATAGAAAAACAAAGCGATGGATAAAAGAGAGAAAAAATTTCCATGGAGAGATTGAAGCCATGACCTTTTCGTTTTATTTTTCTTGAGCAACTTTAACTAGGGACCTTTTCGTATATATCTCTCTTTCTCTCGTTTGAAGAACAAAAAAACACCTTCATCCAGTGCCGGTTCAAACAATTTCAAGGTCCCTGGGCAAAAAAAATATTTTTTAACATTTTAATGATATCATAGATTTTTTTTTTTTTAAAGTTATTTTGAACTATTTTATATGAAAATTTGTAGCAAATCTATATAAATATAAAAACATATTTTTCAGTTGATAACATATATATATATATATATATATATATATATATATATATATATATATATATATATATATATATGTGTGTGTGTGTGTGAATGATTTTGTTTGTTAAATCATTTATATAAAAGACTAAAATGTGATATTCTATTAAATTAAACCAGTTGTATTTATTAAAAAAAAACTAGTTGTATACAAAAATTTGGGTTGTTAAAAAAAGAAAAAAAAATTGGGCCCTTCTGATCGCGGGCCCTGTGGCGGTGCACTCATTGTCCCCCCTTATGACCCGGCTCTGCCTTCATCTCTTCTATATGCTCAAGAAAGCACATGCATGAGCCCAAACAGAAAAACTATGGATGGTGATTTCAAATCGGAAACGATGAGAAGGACTGAAAGAAAGTAAATTGAAGAAATGGTTGATTTTTTTGCGGACAATCCGCTAACCCGCTGATCCGGAGCGGTTTTGATCTATTCACGCGCTTGACCACCTGGGTTGGACCCGTTAGACCCGCGACTTTGTGGACATTTTTGTTGTCCTAGCCCGTCCCGAAATGGACCTATATGGGCTGGACCCGCGGGTCAATGTTGGATCGACAACTTTACAAATAGGTAAACTTTATCGATGCACTACTTTTTTTTACAAAGAATCTATACTATTAAAAAGAAAGGAGTTCTAAAAAATCTACTTAAACAAGGTTGTTGCACCCTTTAATTAACTAATAATATTTTGGTCATATCTCATATTTCTCTAATTATTCCTAACTATGCGGTAACATTAATGCTGTTACAATTTATATACATTTAATGGTATAACACATTAAATAAATACATTTTCTAAGTATGTTGATTACTGTAAGGCCACCATTATCGCAGAACCTTAGTGGGGTTCTAAAAAAAATTATTGCGTGGGCCCCACAAAAACCATAAGAATCGGTCACAAAAGTTATGAAATAAGGACCGATTTTAGACTGTTTCTTGCACTGTCCACGGACCCCACTAACACGTGGCGGCCTGTGATTGATTCGGTTTTGAATTTTTATTTTTTTTCAGCCAAAAAAAATAAAATAAAAAAAGTTTTCTAAAAACCGTACTACCGGTTTCAGCGATAATTATGCTATAACATCCAACTTATGTTCCCATAGTCATATACACTTAATAGTATAATGCACATCGAATAAACATTGATTCATATCATTTAATAGTATTAAAATCAAATGAATACCATTTCTTTATAAGATAGCAATGACTTTTATTCCCATCTAAACTCTATCATTTCTTATTTTTCTTCTTCTCTCAACATCATTAATAACCAGCAAATCATTAATCAAACAACCTGGAACATATTCTTCAAATCTCAAAATTGAAAATTCAACCAACAAACACCAGAGCTTCTTCTCCAAAATATTTAACTAATTTTATACCAAACTAGGACTCTGGTTAAAAAAAAAATTGTTTTTATTATCATAAAACTAACTTTGAATCTAAACTAAAAGAAAATAGATAAATTTATAATAGATTAACACCAATAGAATATATTGAATTATATCAATAAATGTTATTTTTTCCTATCACCATTTTCTACATTTTCTTTATGATATAGTTAAAGTTTTATCAAAAATTAAAGTATCACAAATCAAATGACTTATTCAATTTTATTTATACAGTTAAAACAGAATCATTCTAAAAATCAACTGCAAAAAAAATTGTTAGACTTATATATGATTATTTATTATTATTTTAATCTACCATTAATTACTCTAACATTACAAAATTGTATATATTTTAAATAAATCCTATTACAACTCCTTATTTTATATTATACACTTTTTCTCTAAAATATTTTATCATTCATTTAACATTATGGTTGTTATGCAATAATGTAGGTCCATATTAGGTTTTAGTCGGTTCTTTGGATCTAGATCGGTTCGAATCCATAATTCAAGTACTTGGAATTTTGATACATAATAGGTCCGGGTCAGTTCGGGTATTTAAAACCAGAAAAGACTCAAAGTACTTGAAAAGCCAAATACTCAAAACCTGGAAAAGCCAAAACATGAAAATCCAAACAAATATCTTAAAGTATTCAAATACTCAAAAGCTCAAGCTTTTACCCGAGGTACCAAAAATATCCAAAGTTTTATTCGAATACCCGAAATATAATTTAAAATTTTGAAATTTTACAGAAATCTGAAACTATAACCAAAAATCCAAATTTGAAACTTAAAAATTTCTATAATACTAAAAACATGTCTGAAATACCTAAATATACATAATATACACAAAAATATATCAGGTACTCTGGGTATTCGGACTCGAATAGAGACATGCGGGTCTAAAAACAAAACCCAATATGTAGTTTGCTCGATCCCAGACCTGAACCTGCATTTTCGTGTGAGTTTCGGTTTAGTTTATAGGATCTGGAAAAATGACTATACTTAAGAGAGAATTACATAAAGTGTATATACAAAAGCTCAAATAAACTAATTCATAAAAAATATAATTTTAAACAAATTTCCTTATTCAATATAATACGACTTTATACCATAATAATATACAAAATCCTAGAGTACTAATTCATATCAAACTTTAATTATATCCCAACGAAAACCCAAATCTAGTACAAGTTTTAAAATACTAAATTATAAAATTCTATGCTAAATCTCAAACTTTAAATTTTGAACTTTAACAATAAATACTAATTCAAACGGCTTGGATAATCTTTGTTACAAGTCATAATTTAAACCCTAAATGCCCAATAGGTAAACAATAAATTTTACATCCAAATAGGCAATTAAGAGCATTTCCACCTCCCCCCCCCCTTCTTACTACATCTCTTACTCCAAAATGAAGTTTAGAGTAAAATTTATTATAAAGTTAAAATAATTTTTAACTATATTTTATTTTTACTCTATAATAGGATAAAATAGCTTATTCATAAAATAATGTATTTTTATTTATTCATTACTTCATTTTTATTCTAGAATGTAGTAATATTGAAATAAAACTCAAATTTATTATAAAATTATTCAATTTTAAAATAAAAATATAATTTTACATTAGATACGCGCTAAGCCCTAGAAAAATTAGTCGATTTAAACAAACTAGTGCGCATTAGAGCATCCATAAAAATACATAGTAGGGAACCCTAAATTGCAATGAATCCAAAAAACTACATAATGAGATGATAATAATCTAAACACTAATCCCTAATACAAGATTAGTGGGGCTAAACAGACTAATGTTTTGTAGACGATCTATAAAATACATATAACAAAGAAAAACTAAAACCTTAAATCTAGATCTTAAATTAGAACAAGAGGAATCCAAACATAATAACTTACCTACCTAATAAAATGATAGTATTTTAAATGATAAATGAGTAAATTCTTTTAACATTAATAAGGATTAGTGAATCCAACCTGAATATGTAGATAGGTTATAGCAAGGAATTTCTAAACTCTTAAGTTGGAAATCTAAATCCGAAATTTTGATTAAAAACCCTATTAAAATGTTGTAAATACCTAAAGAGACTATGATATTATAAATGATGAGTACTAGATCCTAGTAAAGGATTATTGAATCTAAACTAAATAATTTATAATAAATCATCGTCCATACAGTACATATGATAAGGAAAACCTAATCCGTTAAATGAATTAGAAGAAACTAATCGCAATGTGTTTTAACTATCCGATGCATTAACTGCCCAACAAAGTTGGTATAAATATTCATGTTTGAGAAACTTTTACGAGTTAACTATGGAAGTAGTAAATGTTCATAGTATGAAATTACGCATTTTCCGAATTTTACAGACTCATTAGAGGTTTCAAGAAGCAGGGTACATGCATTTGATTATTGTTGCGTAATATTTAAGCTTTGACACCATTTGATGAGTATTTTTAAGCCTTCTGATACCACTTGTAGAGTCAATTGTAACTCTAACAAGATTTTGTTGGGATTCACTGTAATCCTCTAGTCCCTTGATCTTTACTATTGATTCAATCCTTGTTCATGACTCAAGAATTTTTCACCCAGTTCACGGCCGCAGCACGCTACATCTGGGGTGGATCCAGGATCCACAACATCCACTATGAAGTATCAGAAAACACCTCCGATATGTTTTACAAGATCATAGACTTTCTCTGTTCCTGGGTATGTAAACCCTAGAAAGTATACAAAGAGATATACAAGAGGTACATAGCTAAGAGCTAAGCCTAGAACAACATATCAATTCTATCTTACTCTATCTCTCTAAGAGATGCCATGGAAGCCTTCCTGGATGCTTGAGGCTCGTGCCTCTCAGAAGCTTGGCTTAGAGATCCTTGTCGTGATCTCTCCTTCTTTGTATTGTCAGCAGTTAACCTAATGGGCTTTGTCGATTAGGCCCATAGGTTGTCCACGCGTAACTTATTTAACTCGGCCCAGCCGATGAACAAGTCCAATGGGCTTAACCAAACCTCACAAATCTCCACCAGTTTGGTCCAAGTCCATAACCCTTCCTTTGTGCTCGACACCTTCTGAAACTTGAGCAAACCTGCTCATCCTCTGCATCTTCTTGTCTTCTCTTATCTCTTCTCACTTCTCTCAGCTCCACCTTGAGCTAAGCTTGAAGTCTCTTCATGATCTTCTTGAAACCTGCATAAGCTTACACTTATACACCACAACTGCTTAAGTAGATTAAACACCTCAAATCCACTTAGTCCCATCAATGAAAATAGACATCATCCTTGATGAAAGGTATGTGATAATCCCATTGCCATTCTGAATTTCCATCACCTTCATCTATTGTCTTTAGTTGCGAACCCAGCTGCTACACTTCACGTGTCAAGCTCAACCCCTCATTGACGTCGTGTACTTCATATCTTGTTACTCCTCGTGAACTTATCAACAACACTACCTTGCTGTCAAAATCACGAACCTGTTCAAGTCTTGAACAGAAACCTGAACATCCTTCTGCAAGTTGATTTCCTCCTTGGCCTTTCGATTCCACTCATGTGCACTGAGTCTTGAACCAAAATACATGAATTCTGTGCAGCAACCTTCGAACCATATATGCTTCAGACCTGAAACAACCTCTGATTCTCTACTTGTTTAAAACACTCCAGCCTTGAACACATTTTGTACCGCTGTTACTCAGAACAGGACCCGCCATCCAACCATCACTGCTGGACAGACTTTCGATACAACCTTGGTTCATCCTTCATGTTGTTAACAAAAACTGCTATCACATAATTCTCCTTGAATCAACCGCAAACCTTGAGGTCACTCATGCTCCATATCTCTGAAACAATCTTTGACTTATCCTTGATGTTCTTGAACAGACTGCACTTGAGCATCACTTTGTACCGCTGCACAAGCATGACACGCCGCCTAACATCACCTGATTAGGAAGACTTTCGACACAAATGTCTTTGCTCCACCATCTGATCAAACTGTTCTGCAACCATAGAATTCCCACTAACAGATTTAGACTCCACTGCTAGTTGAATAAACTGAGCCTCATACCATATAGTCCTTGGTACGCCTTGGCTCTCCTTCACGAGTTTCCTGTGATATCTTATCTAGAATTCCTGATATCCCTCCTTTACTCAGCTGTGAATTCCTTTCCTCAATACCCTTCTTGTATTGATATGTCTCAAAATACCAAAACATGTACATCACCGTCAACGACTTGAACACGCCTATTAGTCATTGAACCCGCCATTAGCCTGATGAGTACCTGGCCACCAATGAGTATTTGGCCATTTGCTAAATGGACTTTCCTGTGGAAACTGCCTTAGTATTCCCCTGTGATACGACCATATATCCAGAACTCTCCTTGTTCTATTCCATAAATGAAATCGGCTTTTTCTGCATTTATATCTTCATGAAGTTTCTTTCACCTCCATAACTTGAGCTTAAGATGAGCATGCTTGTGGAGAACAAGTCTTATCCTTCCTGAGATGGACAAACTGTAAGACAATTTCCTGCAATCCCTGCAATGTCTTTTAACAGTTTCTTACTTTGCTTCATCTCACCATTCTTCATCTTCACTGCTCAATACTTCAGTTTAACTAAGTACATCACCACGACCCTGCATCATACTCGGTTCTGTGTTCCTCTGTATCAACCTCACTGAAGTGTACTCATGATACAAATACCGATTTACTTGTCTCGCCTACAAGTAACCTTATGTAAGACTCCTCTTACAAATCTCCTTATGATGCGCCTTGTACTTGTTAACTGATCCTGACATTCCTGGCCTTGACACACTGAACATATCCACGAGCCTCTTATCATGGATAACCTTTCCTTTCAGCTCTTACTCTCTTGAGCTGACCAAGTTGTTAACCGAAACTTATACCCTTCAGCTGAACCAATCAAGACATCTTCTAAACAGAAGACCTGTGACTCACTCCGCCTGGAATCAAATTATATATCCCTGATGCATCAATCCTCATATAATCTCAGTGGCTCCACCATAATCAAATAACATGTAGAAGTACCATGTCTCTGTAACTTAAGCTTCTGCAACGGTTCGTGGTTCCTTGAATATGTGTCCTTTTGCCATATCTCTCATCACCCAAGCTAGTGATGCTCCTAAGATACTCCCTTGCAGCTTCTCTCGTGTCAAACTCGAACCCATGGTGAGTTTCTCCAGCTGTAACTATACTCGAACCATAACATGTTCAAGCATGAAGTTCCGACCTGGTCAAGTCTGCAAATTTCTCCTTTTGCCTTTGAGCTTCAATTCTTGTCTGAGAGCTCCACCTTGACCACTGTGGTCGTGACACCAAAACCAGCGTCCTTTACTTTTCCTCTGAATCTATTCATCTGGAATTGCCGACTCAGACATCCATGACGATTCCTTTAAGGTATAACTCAAACATGCTTCTGCTACCTGTGGTAGCGACTTTCTGCTTCTTGAACAAGTGTTGAAGACTGTTGTCTCATACCCTTAATCCTCAGGATTACAACCAGTCGTAACAACCTGTTCAACCCAATTCTGTCTGCGCATTTTCCTCTGCCTTTGACCATAATCTTTCAGCTAAGTCTAACCTTGAATCGCCTTTTATCTTAGGTTTCTCCTGTCACTCACACGACCTCACTAAAGCTTCTACATGTTGTTACCACAAATTGCCATTTGCTCCAACATACTCTCTTGTAGGCTTTACACACTTTGTGCCTTCGCTCTAGTTGCTTCTTCGTGGAGGTACAACCTATTCCTGCCAAACTGACTTGGTGACTGTTCTGGCTTTCTTCTTATAGCCAGAAACCTTCCCTGTCACTCACACGACCTCATTAAAGCTGCTACATACTGTTACCACAAATAACCATTTGTTCCAGCATATACTTGTGTAGGCTTTTATTTCCCTTGCTCTAGTTTCTTCTTCGTGGAGGTACAGCCTGTTTCAGTCACACTAACTTGGTGACTCCTCTGACTTTCTTCTACCAGCCAGAAACCTTTCCTCTCATGCACCCACGAGATCGACTTGAACTGACCCAAAAGTAGAATCACCTCTTTTCTTCATATAGTTGCCACACGACAACCAACCTGTGCAGCTGCAAGATCCGTTGATCATCTTTCGTAAAGATAACCTGTATTCCTTGTGATCTCTGAAAAATCTTCAGTCCCTGTGAGATTGACGACCTTTGATTCCGTCTCCTTAAGTCTATCTTTGACTTAATATGAGTCTGTCTTCCCTTGAGATATAATCCATCCCAAATGACTCAAATCAATCTCTAACACATTGATCACGAACACGCCCACCTGTGCAGCTGTTCTGCTGCAGCTTGCGCAGGTCTTCCTTTTCTTGCAAATAACTGCTGCATCCCTTGCAAGTCTCTCATCATGATTTCACAAACCTGAAACCATCACGTGCATTGAGATCTTCCACTGTGAACGTTTCTTCCTCTGTCTCTGACATTGTCTTTGTCTACCACATGCAAACGCCATCTGCTTCTTTCCTTGACGATGCCTATCTTTCAGCATCATCTCTGGTTCGTCACCCTTGAAAATAATGATGAGATCGTGACTACAAATCTACTGATTCTTCTTCTCCAGAATTTCCAGTTGATGTCGATGCTAACTTGAAGCTCTTCTGGAACCTGAATCGCCACTGCCTCAAACTAGAAGCCCTTTGACTCAACCCATATCCAATCTCAACAGCCTGTAGACACCAAACTCCTTATCCTGAGAATTTCCTTGTAAAAATCTGAATGAAAACCTATCTTAAACATCTCTCTGAACCGCTGATGTTGCCAACAGAACCTGCCGCTTAACTCAACCTGCTAAGAAGACTTTCGACGCAAAGAATCCCTGCTCAACCTCTGCTCAAACAAATCATTACCTCTGCAACTGTGATACGCTGTAGACCCATTTGTTCCCCTCATATTCACTGAGAAGCCAAAACAAACTACTACTGAAGCCAATGCAGAAAACCCGAAATATACATGTTTCCATCCTGGATCATTCTCGATTTGATCCGCCACCTGTTCAGCCGAACTCTGCCTTGAACACGCAAACTCCGCGTGCTTGCAGGTTCATACCAGCAGAAAATTATGTGTTACGCCCAACACATATCTGCTTAGAAAACCACACTGCATTCCCTCTAAAAATAGCAGCCTTGTAGTATCTTATTCTCTGAACATCTACCTACCTATAGACTCTCATAATCACATCTAGACGACCCGCATGAGTCAATTTCCTTCAACCCTTATGCAAAACCCATCATGCTGACTAAAGAATACCATCTGATACTCGACCAGCCATGAAACACTCATCTCATTCAAGGTTCTAAGGCGTCCCCTAGTTCCAAGAATTCCATGAGATACCAAACTGAAATTAGAACACCATCTGCGACTGATATACCTTGTAGATTGAACTTGAAAACCCTCACTGAATCTTCTAACAATCCCATACAAAACCAGTGCGAAAACCCTTGTGTCTCACCATGCTTCCAGTTCCAATAACTTGCAGAACATGAAGAAATCCGTGACTCCAATGCTTAATGTCACACACGCCTAGTGACTGCAGATCGAAGACAGCTCTGAAACCTTTGTTTCTTGTGCTAGCAGCCTGCCACCATCTTATCTTGTGAGTGACCTGAAGTCCTTCTCACATAGTAGCACATTCTTGCATCCTTGGAGAACTTTAGAGAAACCCTGATTTCATAAACTCAAAATCATCTCAACCGATTCAACTGACTTGTGAATCCTCCTCCGTACACTTGTGCAGCTGCCGTGAAGAACGTCCAACAGTTTTCCTTCTCCTCTTGTAAACTGAAAATTTCTTTCTCCTGATCTTGGCCCCGGTGTATTACTCTGATTAGGGTAAAACCACATGACCATCAGCTTCATATGTCTCTCCTCCTCGAGACGTGGAATCCATGAATCAATGAGCATGTGCTCTGATACAACTAGTTGTGTAATACTTAAGCTTTGACACCACTTGATGAGTATCCTTAAGCCTTCTCATACCACTTGTAGAGTCAATTGTAACTCTAACAAGACTTTGTTGGGATTCACTGCAATCCCCTGGTCCCTTGATCTTTTCCATTGATTCAATCCTTGTTCATGACTCAAGAATTTTTCACCCAGTTCACGGCCGCAGCACGCTACATCTGGGGTGGATCCAGGATCCACAACATCCACTATGAAGTATCGGAAAACACCTCCGATGTGGTTTACAATATCATAGAATTTCTCTGTTCCTGGGTATGTAAACCCTAGAGAGTATACAAAGAGATATACAAGAGGTACATAGCTAAGAGTTAAGCCTAGAACAACATATCAATTCTAGCTTACTCTATCTCTTTAAGAGATGCCATGTAAGCCTTCCTGGATGTTTGAGGTTCGTGCCTCCCAGAAGCTTGGCTTAGAGATCTCTGTCGTGATCTCTCCTTCTTTGTATTGTCAGCAGTTAATCTAATGGACTTTGTCGATTAGGCCCATAGATTGTCCACGCATAACTTGTTTAACTCGGCCCAGCCGATGAACAAGTCCAATGGGATTGACCAAACCTCACAATTATGTTTACTACTAGTAGTAGAGAGAAAATAAATTAAACTAGCATTTAAAAATGATTAGGAAACATAGATGTGTTAGTATATGAGAGAAAATGCTTTTACAAACTAAAAGAGGGTTTTGAACCGCATTAATTATAAGCATTGAGTGCATACGGAAGAAACGAGACCACTTAATGAATCCGATTCAAATCTACAAGAGTTTTCTAAAACACAAACAACAGATCATAACTTGTCCATAATAAATTTAGCCTTTTTGATTCTTATTCAGGATATTCACTAAGTGCACTCTCAGTTCTCTTCCCGCTTCGATCGACCACAATTTAGCCATCACTGAGTGCACAACACACAATTGCTTTGCTATGACCTCGGTACACTCTCACTTCGCTTCCCCCTTCCACCGACCACAGTCTAGCCGTCATGTCCGATGATGCTGTGCAAATTACAGAATCAAAACCAGTTACTCTTCTTATGTATCGGACAAGTGTTCAAGTGAATAGAGATTAGTACCCGTGAAAAGAAATTTTGCATCCACTGAGAATGCGCAGTCCCAGACCCATCTCTGATGTCCTGTTAAATAAGATTGATGATTTAATTTTGAACTTGAGAATAAAATACTAATTAAATACATGGAGATCATACCTGTTAAGACTTTATCTAGCGTGAAATTATCGACGTTCCAGATTTTGACAGTTTTATCAGAGGATGCAGTCGCTAGATATCTGATTAACAAATATATAAGTAAAAGTTTCCAAGGACTGGAGAGAACTAAGAAAACGTTTTAAGAAAAAGACTTAAGAAAGGCATTACTTGCTTTCAGGAGATAGGACACACTTAAGGATCTGTCTATTATGAGCTTGAAGCTTATGAATGGGCTCAAACTCGGTTATCACCTGAAAAATAAGGAAAATTATATTTTTTTAAATGTCTTATTGGTTGATTCGGTCATCTCTTGTAGCACTTAATGCTACATAGTGAACTTTTTTCTAAAGAGCCACCACAATGTCTGATCTAAGTTTGGAATGTTTTCAATTAATGCCAGAGATAATCAAATCGCATATGGACTACTCATGTAGTTGTGATTTTGTTTTAAGAAAAGCTCGAACTCAGGAGAATTAATTTTTAAACTGCATGCACAATTACAACACAACTACTTCTTAAAACCTTAGGGAATGTAGACTAAGACTGGTCGTATATATGGACATGGACAATGCAACTGGTTCTGTCCATGTTCGATCTAGAACACAAACAAACATTTCTATCCAACGAGTTAAATGAGAAGGATACCTGACTTCCACGCAAGATGTTCCATATATAACATGTGCCACGGTCGTTAGCAGCAACCAATATTGTCCCATCCCCCTTAACCGATAAAGACCGTATAGCTGTATCAGGTTCTGGTACCTATATATAGTTACACAGCGGAGTGATTTATCCAATGGTTTATCGTAATTTTAATGTAACTATAGTATATAGAAATGTACCAGTTCAATGGTACTTGCATTCATTCTGGTATCCCATACACGTATAATTCCATCTTGGTCTCCAGATATCAATTCAATCTGGACCATTTTACCAATTAGATAGTGTGATAACACACACAACTCTCGTTACCAAATAAACAAAGCTGATACATATATATTTCAAACAACTCAAGCACTAACATATATATACGAGTTGGCTAGAGTTGATGTACCTGATTTGGGTGTAAAACAACTGTGTTAATTGGGGTAACACTTCCGCACGAGTGATATGCCTTTAGGCAATTCCGCTCGTACACCTCTGGTCGATTAGGAGCCCTGCATGTCGGTTTACGAGTCAATAAAGTGTTGCTAAGAAGATGCATGTCCTTAATCAACATTGATTTCAGCTCAAAGTGATTGTACCTCAAGTCCCAGATCCTAAGTGTGCCATCCTCTGATCCTGAATACATCGAATTGCCATCAGAATGGAATCCAACGGCTGTAACATTGCGGGTGTGTGCAACAAAAGTCCTCACCTAAAGATGATCACGTAAAACTCCATGTCCAGAAAACCACACTGAAATTAATAAGGATAAAATAAAGGATATATATACATGTGCATGATGGGAATTGATATCAAAGAGCCGTATATAAGGATTGCAAGCTGCTGCTAGATGACGCTTATCTGGGCTTATCTCGAGCTTGTTCACATGCTGAGGGTTGTTTAGGTCTTCATGGAGCTCTCTTTCAGGCTAAAAAGAAAATGTTTCAGAAAGTTTTTCATTATTATCAAGATATATATAGAGAGAGAGAGAGACCAAAGCAGGACAGTCGATGGTACGGTAACAGTGAGTGGTTTGGGGTTCCCAGAATCGGATTGTACAATCATAGCTAGCAGTTGTGAGGATAACGGAAGGCTGGCTCATTTTGCTAAATTTATTCTCCTTACAAGAATCTTTGTTATTGGAGAAGAAAACTTTGCTCTTGTTACAAAACTTTGTTAAATATGATTTATATGCTGAATTTCAGACAAAAGCATCTTATATATGCTAATCGAAAATATTAGAAAATGCAATTTCTCATTTACTGCGTTCAAATCTTATCTACAAGTGTAATCACAAAATCTATCAAATTGTTGAGGTGGATATGATAATTTCCACTCAAAAATATACAAAGAATCTTTTATAGCAAAGGATATCTTATACAAATTACTTCAAATGATAAAAATTTAAAACTACCTAATTTATATTGTTTTCTATATTTCGTAAAGGAAAAACCCTTATTTTCTTTTGACTTACCTATCTGATATCTTTGACTTAAGAGTTACACTTAATCTAGTATTTCTGTGTTTCATCCCAATTTCTCTTACGAAAATTTGAGAAACATTGCAATCTAAGCCGGTATCGAGTGGATACAAGTAAATGGTGAGCTGGATCAGCTACAGAATCAAATTATTTAATCAAAGATAAAAATAAAGAGAAAAAAAAACTTCAAGACCTTGGGAGCCAGGTCATAGTAAAACACAACGGTCCTTAAGAGCAAGTCCAATCTATTAGAGCAGGATTATCGGCGGCCCTAAACCCGACCCTTGGGCCGTTCCTTCTAATTTTTGGGTCGAAAATAAATTAAAAACATTAGGGAACGAGGTGAACGGGCCTAAAATAAGGGTCGTTGGCCCGCGTCCTTTAGCAATACGTGGCGACGCAGGAGTGGGCGATGAGATCGAAGACCGCGAGTGTTGTTGGGTCTGTTCTTCTGTCTTCTCGAAAAAGAAATCTCTTCTCTCTACTCCGCAATGGCGATGGCGAAAACGTGAACCCCATCTCGATCTCTCGATCTATAGCCTCGACGAACTTGCATCTTCTCCAACCTTACGTCTTCTCCGATCTTCCTTCTCGATCTCAGCCGTGTTCTCCGAGCGGTTGACATCTCCAATCAGGCGTCTTCTTCGATCTCTTCCATCTCCATCAAAGTCGTCTTCTCCGATCAAACGAATCAGGCGTCCTCTCTGATCTCTTCCATCTCCATCTCAGGTGTCTTCTCCGATCTGTTCCATCTCGAGCTCTCCCATCTAGGATATTTTTTCTCGATCTCTTCCATCTCGGAGGCGGTTCGGTTCCGGTGGACAGCTCAATTGGATTTGTGTGTGCGGCGGTTCAGTTCCGGTCCAAAGGTAGAACTCGTACAACTTATAGAGTTCTTATAGGAAGTGGACTTTAAAGTTGGAATCATTTGTTTCTTTTTGGATTGTTAGGTGACAAGGCTGCTCCAACCACTTCTCCTCCCACCATCGAGGTTAATGTCTCAGATTCCTCCTGTTTTATTTCATTTACACATTTGTTCCTTTTGGTTCGTTTGTCATTCCACAATTGCAGAAGAAACTGAAGAAGCTTGTCAACTGAAGAAGATAACCTCAACCAAGTGTTAGTGAAGCTCTAAAGGTTCGGTTCGGTTCGGTGAAGCAACTGATATAAAGGTATGTGTTTCCTGAACCAACTGTTAGTGTATGCTTGTAGGCGAGTTAGTTAAGAATGAACAAAGTGGCTGTCTTTATGATATTGTTATTGTCCTGGTTACTCCTTCTAGTTACATTGCTTAGGCTAATGATTTGTTTCTTTATGAATGAACGGATTGATAAGTTATGAATGAACACAATCGTTATGAATGAACCAACTGATAGTTAAGTAGCTTTTAATGATATTGCCAGGCTGGTTGATAGCTTTTAAGTGGTGTATTAACTCGAGATTAGACATTTCTGGTTTATGGTTAGTCTTTATAGGGGTTGATAGCTCTTGACTTTCTCTTCACTTGCTCCTATTAAACACCATCTTACACTGCAATTATTTGACACACCATCTCACTTTCTCTTCTCTCATCTATCAACTCTTCTTGTTCTGATATGGATCCAAACCATCTTCCTACTCAATCATCTAGTTACGTTGGACTGCTTAACAGTCAACAGGGTAGTGTTTTCAATGAAAACTTTCATTATGAAAGTTATCATGCTAGTGTTAACTTTCCAGAATCTGAATCTATCCCCCCGTTCAGTTCGCAACAACCCCAACAAGCACCAGTTAAGACACCAGTGGTCCGTGTTGTGAGATACAAATGGACCCCAGCAGATGACGAGGTGTTGATCAGTGCGTGGCTTAACACATCCAAGGATGCTATTGTTGCAACTGACCAGAAGTCGGGGACCTTTTGGACACAAAGAGGATGTTGAGAGAGAGTGGAGTCATTGCAAGAAGAGGTGGCATAGAATCAATGATGAGGTCAACAAGTTCTGTGGCGCATACTCTGCAAGAGAGAGAACTTAGGAGTGGTGAGAGTGACACTGACGTTCTGAAGAGGGCGCATGACATTTACTCCTCAAATCAAGGACATAAGTTCACCAATGAACAAGCGTGGTGTCTGCTGAGGTATGAACAGAAGTGGATGAGCTTTAACACACCTAAAGATAAGGTCGGTTCGAAGAGGAAGAATAATGATCCAAATACCCAAGGCTTTGTTGATCAACCTGAGAGCAGGACCGAAGGCTTCGTTGATGCTGAGAGCAGGCCCGAAGGCTTCGTTGATGCTGAGAGCAGGCCCGAAGGTATCAAGGCTGCTAAAGCTAAAAGAAATGCGCCAAAAGGGAAGTCTGTCGCGGATTATGCGTCTGTTTGGGAAATGAAGAAGGAGGATTTGGACAGGCAGGAGAGGCTGTCCAAGTTCGCTATAGTAGACACTGTGCTTGCCAAGACTCAACCATTGACTGAGGCGGAAGAAATTGTTAAAAATAAGCTCTTAGCCGAGTTGTTCTAGAATATCTTGCTTGTCTTGTCTTGTCTTTTATGTTATGTTAGCCTTTGACTTGTTCTCTGTTGTCAAGACTCAACCATTGTCTTGTCTTTATGCTTGTCTTGTCTTTATGTTTATGTTATGTTAGAAAATCTGCTTGTCTTGAAATAATGAAGTTCCTGCTTTAATATATATGTTCTTCACTTGTTCTCTGTTTCTTTTGTATCTTCACTTGCTTCCTTGCTCTCAGTATATGTATTAATATTTTTACAACAATTTATGCAGGTTTGAAATAAAATGGGACTTGATTACAGCTATACACAGCCATCAGAGTCTGAGGATTTTTTTGGAAACAACAACGACAGTGACTACAGCGAGACAGAGGATTTAATACGACGTGATCAAGCTGAGCTAAGCTTGGAAAGACGTTCACAGGTTCAGTAACCACAACCGGAGGTTGAGTTTGGCTTCCCACAAGTATGCTACTGTGGTGCTACGCCACAGCTACGCAACAATAGGATTGAAAACGGTAAGACTTGGGTATGTTAATGACTTGGGTATGAATTGTCGAGACTTTTAAGAATGCTATGTTAATGACTTTGTGATACAGGTCGTTTATACTAAACTTGCGCGAATCTAGATGACGGCGAATGCCATGTGTATAAGTGGTGGGATGAGGCTGTCATGGAGGAGATGAGAGCCAGAGATAGCCACGTCCTTCAGTGACTATGATGCTGATCAGCGGCTGGCTAGAGTTGAGCAATTAGTGTGTGATTTAGGAAAGGAACAATCGAAGCTTAGGGAGGGATTTCAGTACTTTGTAGGTGCGATGATTGTGGTGACAGTTTTAATAGGAATTGTGGTGATGCTTAAGTAACTCGTGACTGCATTGTTTGGCTTGTGATGTATGTACTTTAACTTATCTGTTTTTATGTAATTTATGTACTGAACTTGATGTAACTTGATGTTTATTTTGGAAGTTTACGTTGGACTGCTTTCCTATTATGCAATTATATGACATAAGATTCCTGATAAAGAATCACGGGATCACAATTCAGGAGATGAAAAAGACTCACGAGAAGCAATAAAAATAAGTCACGAGATGAATTAACACTATGTATAAGTAAGACATTCCTTTTTCCATTAACACTTACACTTCTCTTTCACATTTTCTACTTCTCTTTCACATTTTAAACTACTCTTACGTTATAACTCTTTTGAGAAATTCAAATATGGCCTCCTCTTCCCATTTTCATTACCGTAAATCTGATAATGATGCATTTGAAGATGTATTTGATGATATATTTGAAGATCTACAACCTATTCCCGAACCAAAAGAGCGAAAAAAAAGAATTTTTATCGAGAGAAACCAAGAAGAAGGCCACAAGCGGCTTTGGAATGATTATTTCAGCGAGACTCCAACATATCCACACAATTTGTTCCGCCGACGATTTCGTATGAACAGGTCATTGTTCTCATATATTGTGCATCGTCTCTCTACTGAAGTTGAGTATTTTTACCCCAAAGAAGATGCAACCGGACGGTCTGGTTTATCTCCTCTCCAGAAATGTACCGCAACAATTCGTCAATTGGCGTATGGTGTTGGAGCTGATCCCGTCGACGAATATTTAAGACTTGGTGAAACAACATCTCGAAAATGTTTGATCGAATTTAACGCCGGAATAATCCACTTGTTTGCCGATGAATACCTCAGACATCCCACTGTGGAGGATCTTCAAAGTCTACTCCAAGAAAATGAAGAACGGGGATCCCGGGATGGATGGAAGCATCGACTGTATGCATTGGGAGTGGAAGAATTGTCCCACTGCCTGGAAAGGAATGTATTCTCGAGGAACCGGAAAACCAACAATTGTGTTGGAGGCCGTTGCTTCATATGATCTATGGATATGGCACGCTTTTTTTGGAGCCCCAGGTACTATGAACGATCTTAATATTCTGGATAGATCACCTGTTTTTGATGACATTATTAACGGGATAGCTCCCGAAGTAAACTACTATGTCAACGGAAGGGAATACAATTTGGCGTATTATCTGACAGATGGTATCTATCCTAAATGGGCGACTTTTATTCAGTCTATACGATTGCCGCAGGGTGACAAAAATTCTTTATTTGCTTCGTGTCAAGAATCCGTTCGAAAAGATGTCGAGCGTGCCTTTGGGGTCCTACAAGCAAGGTTTGCCATTGTAAGAAATCCTTGTCATCTATGGGATAAAAGCAAAATAACTAACATTATGAAAGCATGTCTCATACTCCATAATATGATTGTCCAAGATGAACGGGATTCAAACACTGTTGAAGAATTTCAACATGACGATTTTACACATACCGTCAAAAAGCCTACAAAATCGGGCACTATTCTTGGTCGTCGTAAAGAAGTTCGGAATCCACTAATCCATCAACAATTAAAACAAGATTTGATTGAACATATATGGGATAAATTTGGATATCTTCCAAATAACATGTAATGTTTATTGCTTTCTATGAATTAAATAAAAGGTTTCGTTTATTATATTTATGTTTTTTGTAAATTTTTCCAATCCTATGTATTTTCCCTTTTGTTTTAAATTTTAATGTTCTATATATTTTAATTTCTACCCTCTCTTATAATGTAATTAGTTAAAAAACTAATTTGTCTACAATATTTTTAAAAAATTATATATTACACTAAGGGACTTTCATAAGTCCCACCAATAATGTGTGTTCTGAGCGAATGTCCCTTGCTTAATCCTTAACTCAATTATATTCATAAACTATCCTAAGGGACAAAAATTGAGGTACACCACTAATCTTGCTAGGATCTCAAATGGGTCCTTGTGATTAAATTAAAAATAAATAAAATGATTTGAAAAGTTAAAGATCTAGGTTAGTGGAAATAATATTTTCTTCCTCCATTGAAAGAACTCCATAGGACAAAAGAGAGAGAGAAAGGAAAGAAAGAAAGAGAGAGACATCAAAGAGAGAGAAAGAAAGAGAGAAACATCAATGAGAGACCGACACCGTAAGACTCCTTCCCAATACCAAAACCCCCATATTAAGTACTGGTACTTCGAATTCTATCCATTTTTCATTTTTTTTCTTTAAAACTTCCCTTAAGTATCTCCCAATGGAGGTGGTCTTTTTAACCTAATAAAATGATCTTTCACTACTTATCCAATAACAAGTTAACAACTGATCTTCTAGTTTTTCGGTTCTGCATAAATATTCCGATCATTGCAAGAAGAAGCTAGCATTTATAAGGAAACGTGAAACACAAGTTAGTTCCAAACATATCAAACCATCTATTTGTAAAGAAGTCGTGGGTATTTGTTGATCACTAACAAAAACAGAGCACATAGTCCAGTTCCAGTGTTTGCAAGTTGCAACATGTGAGAGAATCTACATATCATGCAAACGACCTTACCAAATATTTGTCAAACATATTCTTCTCTCAGGCACAGTCTAGTGGTAGTAAGCAAGAGTTCAAGAATTGAATATGCTACTACTTCTGAAAATACAGAGGACAAGTCAATGTATCTGACAATCAAACTACTTAAACATAGAAGTAGGAATGTAAGGAATGAGATTCTATAAAGCTGGAACCATAACAAAATAGTTCATAACGATTCTCTGACCTGTTTGAAATAGAAACAACAAAACATAGTGCAAGTACCACAAGAGAAACTCAGAACATTCATTATCTTGTAAACATGTTCATTATAATGTTGAGTCACAAAGTATCAGAAATGATTAGCACAGTCTATCTATAGCCACGAGGGGCATTTCATTCTCCTTAATCTGAAACAGAGAGACAATGCTGCAACCTGTAGGCATGAGGGACACTCCCCAGTAGTTGAGCCGCTTCAGCTATCCCATGAACCTCTCCTTCACTCCTCTCCAAAGCAATCATTCTACACCAAACCTCTTTCATTTCACCACTAATACGAACCTCATCATCTTCCCACAAAAAAGCCAACTTTCCATAATACTCCGCCATTGCAACAGATCGAACCTTGTTGAGATGACTCAAACCGTTAACCACTCTCCATAGCCTCATCTCAGAGTCATACCACATTAACCCGAACCTAGCGTAATAAACGTAGAGCACATTGTTCATCACACAAGCACCCGCTCTACACAACCATTTACCCTTAGTAGGCAACCCTAAACTCTCGCAAGACCCATCTTTAGTATCGTAGCACTTAGCATTGTTAGAAAAACTTAACGCACAAACTTTCCTGTTCAACGACACGGTTACAGTCGAGCTCCACCACCACCCTTGCTCCTCAGGAACCGGCGCTAGTTCCCATGTCTGCGTCTTCACGTCAAAAGATTCCACGTGTACTTCGTCGTCTCTATAGCTCCCGATCACGTACAACTTGCTTCCGACTACACCCACGCTTTGGTATAACCTAGTAGCTCTCGAACTAGGTCCTTGGCGAAACGTCCCGGTTCTTGAATCAAGAACCCACATGGTCGACGAAGGATAGAATGATCCACAGATAAAGAAAATCTCAGGGCCTATAGCGACGACGGAGGGATCTTGCTCGGTCTGACAAGGGAACGCGACGTCGATGGAGACGAAGTGGTTCTCTGTCGGGTTATTCTCAGCTCTTCGGAGAGTGAACCATTGTGCATCTGTTTTGCGGACGAAGCAGATAAAGAGTGAGTCTCTGCGGAGGAGAGACCGAATCTTGTGAATCTCCGGCGAACGAAGAAGACGACGGAAGTTCTTGGAGACGCAAGAAAGGGTTGCGTAAGAGAGTTTCGGCGCGCGAGCTAAGATTTCCAAGACGATGTCTATCGGAAGTGAGGAAAACGATGACGGCGACATTGAGAGGTTGGTGTTTTGCGGTGGCTCGTCGGCGTCAGAGAGCGCCAGAGCAGCGAATGAAAACATATCAAAGATTAGACGTTGGATATTTTACTATTTACTGTATTTAGGGAAGTTTGATTAAAAATGAATACGACGACTCTTTATCTTTTTATACGACTCGTGTTATACTCGTTCGTCCCATATTTTTTTTTCAAATACAAAACAATTAAAAAGTATTAAAAATTAGCTACTTATTTGCTTAGAGAATACACTTTTGTTATGTGTTCAAAAAAAAAAATACACTTTTGTTATTGTGAGAAGTAAATGTTCCTATGTTTAGCGATTCTTGTTTTTGTTTATTTTTCTTTTTTTTTTATATAATATTTACAAATATTTAATTTAGAGCAACTTTTGTGTTCTTTCCTAGTAAAGTAAACAAAATAAGTAATTGCAAATAACTCACGAATACTCGTAAGTATAAGTAATAGACCAAAACAAATCTATAATAATAAAGGAGAGTTTTTTTTCTCCTTGGGGAAAAAAATGCCATGTGGTACCCTCTTTTTAATAATTATTCTTTTTTCAATCT
The DNA here is from genome assembly GCA_016432835.1 of Brassica nigra. NCBI lineage: Eukaryota > Viridiplantae > Streptophyta > Magnoliopsida > Brassicales > Brassicaceae > Brassica > Brassica nigra. The sequence continues at coordinate 60,742,501 of CM028247.1, read as the reverse complement.
TATTTTTAATGGGTTTTGATGTTAAGTGTGAAAGACATTGGATTTTTAATTTTTCCCTCATACAAGCTCAAACGTTTATAACAGTGTTTTGAACCTGACCGGATCTGCGGTTGAACCGTAAATCCGGTGACCCAATATAAATCGGGCTTGGCCTAAAATTTAAAACCACAAAACCCACAAAACTCAATAAAGCCCGAAACCCGATACCAGTTGCACCACTGGTTGAACCAACAGATAGTTTTATTTTTTTTAAAAAAATAGTTATGTTTTTAAATTTGTTTTATAGATTTCCAATTAAAAGAATAAGATCATATGATCATGTGGATTACAAAACAGAGTTTTGGATTGTTTAAGAAGAAGAACCTGGTGAGTTACAAATTTATTATTCACATTAGACATAAATATTTATGAATTTCATGTCTTGATTTTTTTAGATGTCATAACTCTTATGTTACAATTTTTTTTTAAAAAATAGTATAAACTATTTCTTAATATTTTGTGTCAAATGAAAATAAAAATATAGAAACTAAAGTTAAGTATTTTCTAAATGTTCTTAAACATAAAATAGATACATATCCAAACTATCATTTTATGTTTAAAAACATTTAAAAATATTAACTTTAGTTTTTATATATTTATTTTCATAGCTAATATATTATTATATAATAAAATTAATTCATTTATTAATCTGGGTTGACCCAATGAATCGTTCAGTTCAGTCTCGGTCGGGTTTCAAAACACTGGTTTATAGGATTTCTTTGTATTTGATGTTGACGATGGAATATAGAGTCTCTACGATTCTCCTTCTTTAACGCAATCGACGTAACCGTTCATATAATTAATCCAAAAATTCCACTCTTCCCACTCTCTCCTATTGAAAACTTCTTTAGTTCCTGCCTTCTCAGCTTCATTGGCTATGCATAGACGATGTGAGAGCTCGGACGAGAATCCCTTTACTTTTCCCAATTCAGATCATGTTGAATTCCCAGTTTCATTGCTCGGAGTTGAAGACAAACCGGTATAGAGATGTTGTTCAGACTAGGCTACAACAATTTTTGCAAGCTTGAAATGTTAAGAAAAGGGTGAGATGTTGGGGTTGATATGTTGTTGATTAATGGGAAGATACACCGGTTTCTTATTTCAGTTTACCAATTAATGATCGTTTGCTTTTAAAGTAGTAGTTTTCTTACGCGTCATCCCCTTTCTCAGGCGGTGTTCCTACATGCGTCAATCAACTTTCTCATGCTTAATACCTTCAAACATCTCTTGAAAGAAAATTCAGTCTATGACTTTAGTATTTATGATGAAACCAGGAGCAACCCTAACTTCACATATGATGACGCCCCTAATGCCATCTTATTCACAGAGCAGACTCTGTTTGTTGACCTAGAAGAGACGACACACTCGATCTTGATGGAGAGTTCTAGGTACCGAAATTACGACCTCCTCATGTCATTAGCCTACACAAAAACGATTTGCCAGGTTCGTTTTTCTTTTTAAAGTTTTACAGCCAGACAATATAATAACTTAACAAAATCCAGCATAATAGCAGCTTACTTCTTTTGGTTTGCAGGTATCATAAGAAAATTTTGGGTATTAAAACTATTTTCAACAAAGAGAACCAAAGCACTCACCGCAATATGGCTAACTTAAAATTCAAAGGTATATCTCAAATATCTTACTTTTTATGAACTTTCTCAATTTAATATAACTGTAATCTTAATGTTTGGACATGAATAATAGTGGAAGTCTTCGTAACTGCAGGGTATTAAACGTTTGAATCAGTGTATTTGAAGGGCTCGCAATACTCCTTGATTAAAAGTATGGCTGCCTTGGGTGTAGAACATATATATTAGATTTTCACCAATTATTTTACCAAAAATTGACACTTCACCCTTATTTTTATAAAGTTTATAAAATTTGAAATTTATTTTATCTTTCTATTATTTGAACTAAATATATCAGTACAAGTTTGATACTTCATAATTATTTTAATAATTAATAATGTAAGTATGTTTTCTAAATAAAACATCAACTTTGTTTTATGTTTAAACTCCAACTAAATTAACTTTGTTACGACTATCAGCTTTTTACTGTACTTTTATTAAATTGATTAGTAACAACCACTTATACTATTCCACTTTGAACTAAACAACTTCAAATAAAGTAATACACTACGGTCGCTAACCACTATAAAAAAATCAGAAAATATCATTTTTAACATATTTTCATTTTCAGTTTTTTTTAACATATTTTCTTTACCAAGTGCATATAATAAATTATAAATTCATGTAAGAGTACAACATACGAACCCGGCGCGTAGCGCCGGAATACCACTAGTAAGTTATAAATAACTCACTTTTTATCTAGTACTCGAAATAATACTAGTTTATAACAAATCATGTAAGAATCTAAATTTTTGTTACTCGTATAAACTAAATCAAATATCAATTATAACTAAAATAGATAGTATTCGGTTGGACTTTATTCTATATCACCCTAGTAACTCCCATGTTTATTCTACTATGCCCCTTCGTAAATCTATTTTCTTTTTGATTTTCTTTTTTAAACCAAAACAAAGTAAAAGACACAAAGGGGTTTAATGAACTTGATAATTTACAGACCCAACCATAAGATAAACGGATTGCCCACCCGAATCCAGTCAAAACGGATCTTATCCTATTAATTTATTTAAAAAATTGAAAACCACAATAGAAAACAAAAATTTTTCCCCTTTTTCTCGTTATCTTCTTCCTTCTTCATTTTCAACTTTCACGCCAATTCTCTGACTCATTCCTTCTTCAATCTCATTCACATCGATTGATTTGCTTGTCTTCTCCTTTCTCGTTTTAGATCCAATTAGTTTATTATGACACGGAGGAGATACTGGACAAGGCTTTTTCCCTCGTCCTCAAGTGCCGAGCCAACGGCATCATGAAACGCGTCTTCACCATCATCCACACTGCCGCCTTCCACAAGATGTATGCTCAGTTGGAGAACTCTCAGTGACGTTTCTTGGCTCCTCCGTGTCTCCGCTCCCGCTGAGGATCACAGTGACGCTGATTACCTTGGTCTTCCTCCTCTCGCCGGCAACGTGCTCATCCTCTGCTTCATCTGGGAGCATATTGCTCTTCTCCACACCGGATCCCTTGAAGACCGCTCTGATGCTGCCGCTTCCCTCGTTTCTCTTTCCCGTGATAGCGATCGCTACACTAAGCTTATCATCGAGGAAAGAGGCGTAGGATCTCTGCTTACAGAAGGGGAACAAGTGTCGGCGACAGCTAACTTCACTTGTTACAGAAATTCGACGAGAGAAACGATGGGTGTGTAGAACTAGAAGCTCATCGGATTTTTAGCTCACTTATCTGTCCCAATCCACAGCTAAGAGGGTTTCTATCAAGTCGAGGGCTTGGCGTGAGATGTTCTGTTTCGCTCGATAGAGATACTCCCATTACTGATTCGTTCTCTTCTCACCTGACTATGTAGTCTCTCCTTCTTTGTTGACCTAAAGTTTTCATTTTTATTAATTCTGTTAGTGTTGCTTTGTTGGTTTACTGAGTGATTATTGGTCTTGGTATAACAGATTTCTTCACTCGAACTAAACAAGTGAGAGAATTGAGATCAGTGATCAACATAGGTAATTCTTGTTACTGTTTTTTTGTAATGTGACTAAAGTCATTGTGTGGTGGTCCTGTATGTGTAAGTGTGGTTTAAGTAGTCTTGTTTGTTTCTCAATTGAGCCTGAGGTTATGGAAGCATGGAAGATTGATTAGACCTATTGCGTTCCCGTTAGCTAGACACATGTGGTGCCATTAGTTGTTTTGAGTTTCAAAAGTGAATACTTTTATCTGCTGCTGTGTCCTCATGAAAATTTAGTCTGTTATCTTTTTGGGGGCATTAACTAGCTTCATTTTGGGTTTAATTTCAAAGTTTTGGTTGTGGGTTTTCAGTGATGTTTAATGACATACTGGGGTTAAGCATAGGCCTAAGGCAGTGGTGGTGAGGAAGAATGCTCGTAAGCCTACTGACCCAAAGAAGTTCACAACGCCAGAACAGACAGCAAGGACACGTACACGGTCATGGTTGGTTTCCACTCCTTTCACTGAAGCTGACACCAATAAGATTGAAGGGCGCAAGAAGAAGCCTAGAACTGAGGCTTAGTGAATTTATGTAGGATGCTATGTTTAATATTTATTTCGGCTTTGTTGTGAACTTATGTAGGATGCTTGTTTTTTTTTTGGATGCTATCTCGGCTTGAATGCTATTATGTAGGATGCTTTGTGTTGTGTGATTGTCTTGAAGCAGGTTTGGTTTAATTGAGGACAAGGCAATCCATGTTCTAAGAAAGCAAATTTGTATTACTAGATTTATTAGGTATTACTAAGACAAAAACAGTGTCAACACTTCATAAAAAAATAATAATAAACCTAAGACACATGTCTAAAACGTGTAACATAATGTCAACACTTTGTAAAATAAAAAATATAAATATGGCACATGTCTAAAACGTGTAAAAGATAATATTTAACAAATATGTTTGAATATTAAAGTAATATTTATTTTACTCTTAGTAGTACACAAGGTAGTAGTAATATTTCATTCTTCATAGTAATACTTTTGCAAATTTTGATATTTTTTAGTAATACAACGTCATTAAATTAAATTAATTAGTAATACCAATTCATTTAGAAAAATTTAGACTATATATAACACATTGGCAGAAAAAAAATTCAGAAAATAAGTGTTTTCGGAAAATTCATTTCATTATGGCATTCCCATCAAGACATTAATAATGAAGTATAAAGATGTTTTCTATTGAAATGATAAATTTTCTACCATTTTGAGATTTTAAGAGTTTTTTGTGCTTAATTTGACAAATAAACATATATATGGATATATAATCACGTAATATACAAGATACATCTTTTAAAATCAAATAATAAGAAGAAAATTTAGGTTCTTAGAAACATGCATAACAAATAGTAATACAAAGTAGTTTTAGGTAGTTCAAGATAGTACAAGGTAGTTCCTAGTAGTCCATATAACACATAGTAGTTCAAGTAGTACCTAGTAGTTCAACGTTACCTACTAGTTCAAAGCACAAGATTTCCATGCTACTCAGCGGTGGTAGAAGTACTTCCACACTCAAAATACCCTTGTTCAAAAACGCGGCCGCGTTACCGATTTTGCGGCCGCTTAAACGTTACACGGATGGCGAGCGTAGCGATTTTGCTTGATTCGGTTGTACTGAACAGTAACACGCGTAATTCCCGTATACACCGTAGAATAAGAAAACGCGTCCGTCGAATTACCAAAACTTCGTTTTGTCCAAATCATGGAAACACTAGAAAAACTCAGATTTTGTTAATTATAGATAAGAAACACGTTTGATAATGTGTTTTATTATGTAAATAAACCTAATTGATTATATGAATCGTCAAGCTTGAGTGAAATAATGGCGGCAGTTAGCAGGAGAAAAAAAAAGCAGGTCTGGGAAGAAGACAACCATGCAATTACGATTTTACCACTTAATTTTTTTTTGGTCAACTTGCCACTATTAAATTAAATGAATAAAAAGTAAGTTTCAAAAGAGAATATTATGAAAGTCGATCCCTGCCCCAAGTTCAATTTTCTATTTTGCATTTACCGCTTTCCCTGTGATGACTCTTTGTACACTTATGAAACTAAAAATATAAAAATTATACAACTGAATTTTCTTATTGACCCCATTTGGAGTGAATGTTACTTAATTTACAATATGGCAATAACAACTTTGACTACTTAATTTTTTTTGTACAAGTATGAAACCATATATATATAGCGATTATAATTTTAAGTATAAAACATGGTATTATACGTATAAAAGTATAAAAAATTCCTCCCCGCGTACTCTCCGATTTTTTCCCGTTTTTTCAATAAATCGCTAGGCGCTGGTGTGCCGCACGCGTAGCGCCTAGCGAGTTTCCGAACAGGGCAAAATACTCAGACAAACGTCCGCCTCTCCTTCCTCTGCTCCTTCCCCTTCCCCTTCCCCTTCCTCGCTCTCTTCCTCGTCCACGAGATGTGTATCATCCATGTCATTGCTGATCTCCACATGTAAAACACTTCTACATTGATCATGATTTACTTGCATGAGATAACCCAAAACGTCTTCATCAGTCTAAATATATGATGGTATGCTCGAATACAACACCATTGGAAAGTAACTAATCTTCAGCATCCCATCTCCATTTGCCTTAATCTTTCTGCATATACTATCAACCAATTCAGAATATGTAACCTCTTCCACAGATGTTTTCATCACTAGAGTGTGAATTTGATCTTCTCCCGAGATCCACTTTATCTCAGGCCCATACTTGATGTAACTTCCTCCATAGTCAAAACATATGACTGTAATGGGAGAAGCCATATAATTCCCTGAAAAAAATAAAATTATGATTAGTTAACCATTTAAAGAATCTAAGTTGTCTAAGATCTTTGATATATAGTCGTTCCAGTAATACAAGTAATACACTTTCACTTTAGTAATACCAGTCGTTCCAGTAGTTCTTATAAATTTTTGCTTTTCTCGATTTAACACTTATAATTTATCAAGAGGGTGTTATACAACCCACAATATCGTCTACCACTATTGTAATGCATTATTATGGTTTAAAACAGTGCAAAATAAGAAGAAATATACAAAATTGCCCTTAAACATCCTTTTTCATAACAATATACCTAAAACTTTCATTTTTACCTAAAACTTTAGTTTTTCATCGTTTAAGTCTTTTTAATCAACTAATAATGTGTTACACAACCCAGATTATCGTCTAACACAATTTTCATATTTTTTTTCTTTCAAAACCGTGTTAAAAATAGAGAACAATACAAAATCTTCTTCACACATTATTTTAATTTTTCTTTCAAAACTCTCACGATTTTTACAGCAAAATATTGATATTTTTCGTTTCACATAAAACATAAGTAGTATATTATTATGAGAATTTCGTGAAAAAAATGTATCAATTTCCTTCAAAAAAACCTTCAAAATCGCCAATGGAGCTAAGAATATGAGAAAAAATCGTTTCTGGTTGGGGAAAAGGAAACAAGATGGAAGAAAGGAGACAGGAGGCGACAACTGTGGGAAGGAGAGAGGTGGACTGGTGTGGGGACCGCCTGTTAGGTTTGAGATATTATGGGAGAATTTATGGGGGAAATTGGAGGGAGATGGTCGACATAATGGGGGGAGGAGAGAGAGGAGAGAGAAAAGTGGGGTCTGATTTTGATTTTAATTTTAAAAAATATAATGGGTATGAGATATTAATATAATATTAAGGGTAAAAAGGAGAAGAGAAATATGAGAAAAAAAGTGGGGCAAGTAGAATTTTGGTGTGGTAAATAGAATACTTTTTTTTCATGTGTGGCTATGGAGAATACTATCCTATTCGGTTTGTGTCTAGCCTAAAACTATCTCTATAATATTATTTGAGAAGTCATTTTTCTAGGTGTCACGATCACGTTTACTCTCACGGTGGTTGATTACTATGATACCCTTAATGAATTAAAAAATTACATTAAAACAATATTATTTCATTTTAAAATTTTCCAAATAACAATATAAAATAAAAATGAAACATTGATGAAGTTTAAAACGAAAATATATGTATATATAATAAACAAATAAATATATTTTCAAAGTAATAGAATCTGTTTATCCTCTATTTTCTTAGATTATTACATAAAATAATTAAGTAACATAAACTAATATATGTTTAATTGACAAAAATAATTTATAATTAGTATTATTGAAATGTTTTATTTTTATTTTTCATATATTTAGTTGACTAAAATATCTTAAAAATATAGCAAAAATATAAATTATATTTTACTTATATAATATAATTTCTCAAAACAATCACATTTTACTGCATATTTTAAGAGATTAAAAACTAAAAATAAATTTTAACAATAAACATCTTTTGATCAAATAACTACAACATGAATGACTCGACTAATCCAACTTATATCTAAAATCATAGATTTAACTAAAATTAGAAAATATAATTTATTTATTTTATAAGAATATATAATTAATAATATATTTATTTGATAAAATAAAATTATAGGATGACTTAAAACATATTAACAAATAAAAAATAAAATATTAACTCACTGTAACAATTTAGTTCTTTTGTAAAATTTACATATATACATGAACTTTAGAATATTATCATTATATTAATTTATGTAATTTGGAATCAAACACCTTAGTTTGTTTATTTTTTCATTATAAGCACAATATATCTTAGGTTATACATAATCTTACTAAATTATACTTACATATCTAAGACAACAATCAACCTAAATGCAAATAAGAAAAATTAATAAAAAAATATATTTAGAATAAAAATACTATAATTGAATTCAAATAAGTAGATAGAATCCAATATGTCCAAATGATAACTAAATCGACTGTAAGAACAACAAAACCGATTATATATATAATATATCTAAAATCATATATATTTTAAAGTAATATAATATTATTAGTATAAATTATACATACAAATTATACATTAATTTAAAACTAAAAGTAAATATCAATCAATTATTATAATATATTTATTTTATAAATATTTATGTCCGTGCATGAGCACGGGAAAATCACCTAGTTAATAATTTAATTCTTTTTTCCGAATATAGGCTATTTTTTTAGTTTCAAGAATCATAATCAGTTTCTAAATTTCATCTATTTAACGCTGATAGAGAAGATCTTTGCAAGGATTCAAATAATGACACATGAGATCATCCTCTTGGAGAATACCATCTTATAAGGATAATCTAAAAAAAACATGAATGCGATTTTGTATGCAGGTGTACAGAAATAGACGCATGTTCAATCCTTAATGCTTTTGATAGAGCGACTGTTTGAGTTAATTAGCTCAATTGGAAAATATCTTGGCTATTGTGTCAGAGGTATTCTCCAATTCGATCTAATAATACATAATGTAGTTTGGATCTGGAAGGATTAAGACTTCGGTTCAAACCTCATGATAATTCAGAAAAAGGTGAATCTTTGAGCTAAAATTACTCAAGATCAAAGAAGAGAAGGAGTTTTTAATAATAATCTGAGAATATCAAAGATTTGGATCTCGTCTTTGGATGGTCACGTCACGTGTAACATTCATGCGAATTGGAGAAATGCTCAGCTACACAACGGAGGGCATGGATCACAAGAGATCACAGATGCATGGTTGATCATGCTTGTGATGTTTTCACATGTTCACCAGATAGACTTATATCGGAGGTGCAGTATCTAATTTGAGCTTTACAGAACATGCAAGTCTTTCAAGTACATGATGTGCTGATTGATTCAAGTTCAGTCAGGTTCAGGAGTTAACTGAAACAATTAAAATAACAATATGATAGTGAATCATAATATTAAAAATATCATAGTATAAAATTGAAAAACCAACTGAATCAGATTGAACTAAAATTGTATATTATCCAAATCATATATGTTGAATAAACATCATATGTAGCTTAAACAATAAACCAAATGATATTATATATGTTTAGAATATACATCAACTTTATAATATGATATTAAACCATATGATTGACATCTTAATAATGTATCTAGCGAATTTTGATTAGGATAGGCAACATCATTTAACACGAATCGAGATTGAAATTGTAGTAATTAAGAATGATTTAGTTAAACTAATTTAATGCAAGAGGTGGATTACATTCTTCCGCAAGACCTACAAAATAACAGATCTGGTCCATCAGATTAAGGTATCAACTAGGCTCAGCGAGTGAAAACATCAACTTAGCTTAGGACTGCTTTTAGCCGAATTACAGGACCGACTAAAAGCGTATAGCTCGGGAATTCAGCTCGTCGGACTCGGCCCGATAAGATAAGATCCATTAGGGCATTCCGACCTAGGACGAATTGAAGAAAATTGTCTATAAGAAAGGGAAGGAACAACAAAAGGTGATCCACACATTCACACACATATTTAGCAGCTAGAATTAGGGTTTACTATCTTTACATTCTTGCCGACTTGTACTTTTTCCAGCCAACTCTCTGAGGACCGGTTTATTACTACCATCTCTTTCCTTATTTGTGCCGACAAACATACTCTAATCTAATAAAACGCCTTCGGACTAACCCACCAACGAGTTTCGTCTCTCTCACTAGAATAGGACCAAACTCGGTACAAACATTTTAACTTATAAACTGTTTTATTTTTTACGCCAAGTTCAACATTTTTTAAAAAACGCAAAGTTGTCATCTTTCAGAGATTTTCTTACAGAAGAACACATCTTCTGAAGTTGCACGTTTGTATCTCTGTCAGCTTCCCCAACAATGATGGATGCTCCTGTTGCAACTCCATCACATACCCTTCTAGAACTCTGCACCAATCTCCTCCAAAAATCTCTCAACTCCAATGCTCGTTTCACAGCTCAACTGGTTCACTGCCGCGTCATCAAATCAGGCCTCTTCTTCAGCGTCTACCTCATCAACAATCTAATGAACGCCTACTCGAAAACCGGTCACGCTCTTCACGCGCGCAAACTGTTCGACGAAATGCCTCTGAGAACTGCTTTCTCATGGAACACAGTTCTCTCCGCCTACGCCAAACGAGGAGACATGGATTCCGCACGCGAGTTTTTCGATCGGTTACCTCAGAAGGATTCCGTTTCGTGGACCACGATGATCGTGGGGTTCAAGAAAGCTGGTCGGCATCGAAAGGCTGTAAGAACCATGGGGGAGATGATGAAGGAAGGTGTCGAACCGACGCAGTTCACGCTCACGAACGTTCTTGCGTCGGTTGCTGCAACTGGGTGTTTGGATACAGGCAGAAAGGTTCATACTTTCATTGTCGAGCTTGGTCTTTCGAGCAACGTGTCGGTTTCCAACTCGCTGCTTAGTATGTACACGAAGTGCGGTGATCCTACGATGGCGAGAGTTGTTTTCGATAGGATGGTGATTAGAGATATCTCGAGCTGGAACGCTATGATTGCGTTACACATGCAGGTTGGTCAGGTTGATCTCGCTACGGCGCAGTTCGAGCAAATGGCTGAGAGAGATATCGTCACTTGGAACTCTATGATTGCTGGTTACAACCAGCGCGGCTATGATCTCAGAGCTTTGGATATGTTTTCGAAGATGCTGAGAGAGTCTCTGTTGTCACCGGATAGGTTCACTCTGTCGAGTGTGTTATCTGCTTGTGCCAATCTTGAGAGACTTTCTGTTGGGAAGCAGATTCATTCTCATATCGTAGCAACAGGATTTGATGTCTCTGGGATCGTGTTGAACGCTGTGATCTCTATGTACTCGAGGTGCGGAGGGGTCGAGACTGCGAGAAGACTCATTGAACAGAGAGGAACCGCTGATCTCAAGATTGAAGGTTTTACAGCTCTACTTGATGGGTACATTAAGCTTGGAGATATGAAACAAGCTAAGATTATATTTGATTCGTTGAAAGGTCGTGATGTGGTTGCGTGGACCGCTATGATTGTTGGATATGAGCAACACGGTTTGTACGGTGAAGCTATAAACCTTTTCAGATCGATGGTTGGAGAAGGGCAGAGGCCAAACAGCTATACACTCGCAGCAATGTTAAGTGTAGCTTCTAGCTTAGCATCGTTGGGTCACGGCAAGCAGATACACGGGAGTGCTGTGAAGTCAGGGGAAGTTTATTCGGTTTCTGTCAGCAATGCGTTGATAACGATGTACGCAAAGGCAGGTAGCATCACATCTGCTAGACAAGCGTTTGATTTGATACGCTGCGAAAAGGATACAGTATCTTGGACGTCCATGATAATCGCGTTGGGACAGCACGGTCACGCAGAGGAAGCACTTGAGCTCTTTGAGACAATGCTGAGGGAAAGACTAAGACCTGATCACATAACTTACGTTGGTGTTTTCTCTGCTTGTATTCACGCGGGTTTGGTCGATCAAGGACGTCGATACTTCGATATGATGAAGAACGTGGATAAGATTAAACCTACTCTTAGCCACTATGCGTGTATGGTGGACCTGTTTGGACGTGCTGGTTTATTGCAGGAAGCACATGAGTTCATCGAGAAGATGCCGGTTGAGCCGGATGTAGTGACATGGGGCTCACTGCTTTCTGCTTGCAGGGTTCACAAAAACGTCGATCTTGGGAAAATTGCGGCAGAGAGATTGCTTCTCATCGAGCCAGAGAACAGCGGGGCGTACTCAGCCTTGGCTAACTTATACTCAGCTTGTGGAAAATGGGACGAAGCTGCGAAGATAAGAAAATCAATGAAGGATGGGAGAGTGAAGAAGGAACAAGGTTTTAGCTGGATTGAAGTGAAGCATAAAGTCCATGTCTTTGGAGTGGAAGACGGGATTCATCCACAGAAGAAGGAGATCTACTTAACCATGAAGAAGATATGGGACGAGATAAAGAAAATGGGTTATATTCCTGACACTGCTTCAGTGCTACATGACCTCGAAGAAGAGGTCAAGGAGCAGATTCTAAGGCACCACAGCGAGAAACTAGCAATAGCTTTTGGGCTAATCAGCACACCGGATAACACTACGTTAAGGATCATGAAGAATCTAAGAGTGTGTAATGATTGTCATACGGCTATAAAGTTTATCTCCAAGCTTGTGGGAAGGGAGATAATAGTGAGAGACACTACAAGGTTTCACCATTTCAAAAATGGGTTTTGTTCTTGCCGGGATTACTGGTGATCTAACTAAGAGCAATTGTACAATACTTACTGAACAACAACAAACATAGAGAGTCAGGTATGGCTTGTTTTGGGGGAAACCAACAAAAGGTATACTCTATATTGCTTTATATGTTATACTACTATGTAAGTTACATTATCATCATCATTATTGAGGAACAGAATATGAGGACATGGCATGTGAGACTCTTTAGTACTAGAGATCATGGTGGTTAAAGGAGAAGGATAATATGAACGATGGATATGTTTTTGGGAAAGAAAGCATCAAAGAGAGAGAGGGAGAAAATGAAAATAAGAAAAATTAAAAGAAAGAAAAGTGTAGGAGAAGAGAGAATAGGTTCTCTTTGTTACAAAAGAGCTTTTTCTTTACTTAACCAATTGACTAAGATTATAATACATACATTATACATACAAGAGAAGATCTTGGTCGGCATAATATGAATGACATAACAGAGAGTGCCCACACTTGTTTGGCTTACGTGGCAGGTTCGGGCATGTCAACTTGAAGATGAATCACATAAGAGTTCCTGCCCGTTGTGCCCGGAGGATACGTAGTAACAACTACGGGCAGCTTCACACACTCTCTCTCTTCTCTCTATATCTGAGTTTCTGAAAACTCTTTCATTGATCACACAAATCCCAAACAACTCTTTCTCATTCATGAACAGAGCTTATCTTTTCTAGTCTCTTTCTCTCTTTCCCTTTTCTCACGGGTACGTTCTTCTCCTTGTTCTCTCTGTTTCTTGTTCTGAACTTAAATGTTTCTTTTATTCTGTTTAACATGTTCTGTTTTGTATGTTGTGAAAATTTCATAACTTTTGTGTTTCTCTCTCCTCTGTGTTATAATTATTTTTCCTGGCGTCCTCTTTCTACATATATGTTACTGTTATTGACAGATCTAACGGTTTCATTTAACAACAGAGGTAGCTAACAAAAGAAGGATCATAATGGAGTGGGAGGAACAAGGTTTGAAGTTGTCCTCGGTTCTTCTTGATAGCGCTTCGGTGCTAATGCTCACCGCCTCGGCTCTAACGGCTACTGTGCTTTCCTCTTTGCTAGAGCTCCTCTCTCAGGCAAGCCTCTCTGTCTTTACCGAACTTTTTATCTTTAACATTTCTGTTACTTATTAACAAAAGTTTTAATAGTTTTAGACCCCCTAAAAATTCGAGGAACCAACTTTTTTTGATAAATAAATAAATAAATATATTTATATGACAAAAAATACATTTATATAATTAATTTAATTTATATAACAAAAGTTTGACAAAAATAAAATAAATAAATATATTTAATTTTAAACCAAATAAAAAACGATTTGATAAAAACGATATTTGCTTGTATATGATGGGCATGTATTTATCGTTTCACACAAATTAAAAATGGTATGTACAAAACTATCTTGACCGACTTCAAGCATTGGAATGGGTGGTTGGAAATTTTTTTTTTAAATTGGGAGGGTGAATAATAATAATAGCTATACTAGACCTTGATCCGCAGTATTTATTTTATTTTTTATTTTTTTGCTTATACCAATGATGCATTTGTAATAGTTAGTTTTATTACATTGAGTTTTTTTGCATTTTATTAACAATCAAATGTGTCACGAATATTTAGTATTATATAAAGAATACGGAAAATAAATAAAAAGATAGATAATGATACATTATATATGAAATATATTATTCAATTTCGATAATTTCAAATATGTCGAAATAAATAATATGAAATATATTATTCAATTTCGATAATTTCAAATATGTCGAAATAAATAACTATTAGTTAGTAAGATACATGAAATAGATAAATAAAGTATAGATTTTATAACATCAATTCATTTATTCAGATTTTATGGATATACAATATATTAAAATGTTGATTTAAGATTTGTAAAGAATTAATAAAAGTGAATTATATAACAAATAGTTATTTTAGGAAATTATTAAATCGTCATATTAATGCTAAAATTATTTTAGGAAATATTAGGAAACTATTTTAATAATAAAGATGAAATTGAAATTGATTTAATTAGAGAATGAAAGTTAAATTTTATTTTAAGACAACACATTAATGGAACTGAAAAAGACAAGCATTAAAATAGGAAATGTAATTAATAGTCTTAGTGGCATGCCATTGTAAATAAGTTGAAAAACTAAGGGATATTCTTAAAGTGTACTTCTGAATTAATAAAATAGATTAGTTGAGGACGGTTGCTTTAATGAGCAGAATATATGAAGAAAAAATTATTAAAAATATACGTTGTGGGGCCTAATATATATCAAAAAGGTATATTCCATATATTATGCTACTTCTAGATAATCTTTTAGTACTCAAAGGAAGAAGAAGCCCATGACCCCAGTTCAGCATTTCTCGGCCCAGTTTAGAATAGTATAATTATAGGTGAGCGGAAGATTGTTTGTTTTGAATAAACTGGGATATATGAAACTGCAGGTCGCTGCTTTGGAAGGTGACGTTAAAGAGATCGGATACGAGGTTGTTGATGCAGAGGAAGGCAATGGAAACAATGAAGACGGTGATAGTGGTGATGATGATGGAGGGGAAGACGAAGAAGGTGGTGATGCAGAAGAAGTGAAGGAGACTAAGAAAGGATCGGCAAGTGGTCCTGGTGAAAATGGTGAAGCTGGAGATGATGATGATGATGATGATGATGAACCTGAAGGGGGTGACAACAATGATGATGACGACGACGATGACAATGAGAACAATGATGATGAGGAAGAGGAGGATGAAGATGGCGGTGAAGAAGATGAAGAAGATGTGGAGGAAGAAGAGGTGGAGGAGGAGGAAGAAGACGAGGAGGAAGAGGCGCTACAGCCACCAAAGAAGAGGAAGAAGTAAACAACCCACCGCTTTGATCTTCTAACATTTTAGATTCAAAAATCAAAACTTCTTGTGGGTTTTTACCTGAAGAGAATCTTACGGCATCACCAGCTTCTTTAGCATCCACTGTATCTCTGTTGTTCCATGAATCAAAAAGACCTTTGTTTACTGTGTACCATTGTTGTTCATCGGTCAATCTTAGATATATATGCATTATCTAAGGTCATCAAATATATAAAACAATCTCAAGGGTTCAATTTAGCTATCATAAAGTATAAAAAGAAATTTCAACCCTGTGGAGTCTGCTCACTTTGATCGAATACAATAAAAGCTTGGTCAGAACCTATATGATCCAAAGTAAACTCCATGGAACTCCTCAGGAACACATTAGACATACATAAACCTCTTTAATCAAAACATTTTCTCGCCACGATACCACACAGATTGCACAAAGGTCATATCGTTCAACGAATAATCACAATAACTTACTAGTGTAAGACGCAGAATTAGATGAGTAATATCAAACTGCATCCGACAAAAGTGAAAGTAAATGGAAAAATAAAACGAAAACATACAACAAAAACTAAAAAGAAAAAATACTGACTTGAAATAAATATCAATAAAGACAAACTTAAACAGAAGAAACGGAGATGGGAGAAAGACAGGTAAAATAGAAATCATAGAACCCGCAGGTATTATCATTCTCATGCTCAGCTCACATCATCTGCAAAGTTGGATTTCAAGAAAACAAACCAAACATCAAAAACATAAGACAAAAACAAAACAAAAGAACAGATGGAAAAACAAAATGAAAACAAACATCAAACCGGTATGAAAATCAAAAGCAGAGAGAATAAACACGTGAACTCATGCTATAGTGTGACCGTTAGCTTGGGGACATTAACACACCAAAACCAGATGAGTGGAGAGGTAGTGAACGATCAGATTATAAAACTCAGTGCAACACAAACCAAACACGCCAATAAAACAAAACAAAATAATGCATCTGCATGAAAACAAAGCTCAGCAACTTCCATTCCCGCCTCCATCACCATCTTATACAACCAATAGAGAAAGTAAAATGAAATGAAAAATCATAAAACCAGAAACTATAAAGAGAGATAAAGGAAAACCAAAACCAAAAGGTACGAAAATAAAGAAAACAAAAGCTTGGTCGTGTGACACATCATCTCGTCATGAAATCTTGAAAAGCAGTCCTCCCAGTAAGATTCATTAAGGCCGTAAATGACAATGCTAACCTACCTCAAACAACCTAATTCTAAAGTATTTCGATACTACCACAAAGCCTTAACCAATCTTATCTGCTAATTACCCCTAATACATACGAAACTATTACAAAACGTTCGTCCAGACACATTCAAACCAGAATATAAGCAAGAAAAAAAACACTAGATGGTACAAGTGAACGTACCATGAATAGTTTGAGTAGCCATTAAACGAGCCACCACCAGCATCCGAATCTTTACCACTCCCTCTATTCCCGGTCCTCTCCAAATCATCAGAAAAAGCAGTAGTAGGAAGACTCTGACCTCTAAAGTAAGACCCGAGTGCTGATAAACCAGGCTCACCAATCCCACCCATCCCACCATGGGTCAACGCACTAGCCAACATCGGATACATGTAGCCTCCACCAGCTGCTGCTGCTGCTAAAGCTGGATTCCCCATCATTCCACCTCCATAAACCGGATGGTATTGGTTCCCAAGCATAAACGGCGACGCAGCCATTCCTCCACCACCACCGTTAAACACCTGCTGCTGCTGCTGCTGCTGAGACTGTCCCAAACTTATCTTCACCGGACCAGTCTGCTCTTGCCCCTTACCCGACCCAGCAGGCCCCATCGCAGCCAGCTGGCACGTCGCGGTTCTGTTAAGAATCCTCTTCTTGGGCTCCTTGAGCGCCTCTTTAGCTCCTTTCCTCGACTTGAACGTGACGAACCCGAAGCCTTTGGCTTTACCAGTGACCTTGTCTATAACGACGGTGCACTCCTCGATCTCTCCGTAGCCTTCGAAGACTCCGAAGAGAGTCTCGCGAGTCGTCTCCCACGGAAGGCCGTAGACGAAGATCTTCCTGTGGGTGACGTCGCGGTCGGCGGCTTCGAGGACGGCGGAGTAGATGGAGGATCCGATCTGGGAAGCGGAGCAGACGAGGTCGACGAGCTGTTCCTTGGAGTATGGCTGGAGAAGCTGTCGGAGCTCTTCCGGGTCGAATTCTTGCTCCGATTCGGAGTCGCTGGAGTCGGAGCTCGAGCTGGAGGTGGAATACGGCGTCGTGGAGGATTCGGGTTGATTGGTCTTCTGCTTCTTGGATTTGGATTTGGATTTGACGAATTTGCGCTTGTTAGATTTGTCTAGGGTTTTCGCCATTGCAGAGCAGAACGAGTTAGCCTTTTCTTTTTTTTTGTTTGTTTGTTTGTCGGGTAATG
This sequence comes from Brassica nigra, assembly GCA_016432835.1. NCBI lineage: Eukaryota > Viridiplantae > Streptophyta > Magnoliopsida > Brassicales > Brassicaceae > Brassica > Brassica nigra. The sequence goes on along the minus strand of CM028247.1, from coordinate 60,724,505 downwards.
AGTTTGATTATCTGTTTGCTACGGGGACGGCGTTAGTAACTTCGATCGCGCGTTTGAGCTTAATTTTGCCGTTTAAGTATTAAAATACCATTATAAATATTATTTTGATTTTTGACCAAAAAAAAAAAAATTATTTTGATTAACTTTTAAATATTTTTTTCCAAATAAATTTATCATCAAAATAAAATATATTTAATAAATATATAACATTTTTATAACATGTAATTTAATAAAACGAATTTCCTTTTATATAACTCAAAAATCTTATTATATAAAACTTGGTTCTTCAAAGTTAGTAATTAACATGATCACGACATATGTCAATAAATTAATTAATTTATTGTATTAGGCTCTATAAAAATATTATTTTACTAAATATAATTTACTTTTAGTTTTAAATTAATTTATATTTTGTATGTATAATTTATAATAATAATATTATATTACTTTAATTATACATATGATTTTGGATAGTTTATAGCTAATCGGTTTTGTTGTTTTTACAGTCCATTTAGTTATCATTTGGACATTCCATCTATTTCTTTGAATTCAATTATAATATTTTTTATTCTAAATATATTATTTTTATTCTAAATATATTATTTTTATTGATTTTTTATTTTCATTTAGGTTGATTGTTATCTTAGATATGTAAGTATAATTTAGTAAGATTATGTATAACTTAAGATTATGTATATACATATAATTTGTGTTTAGTTTTTTTAATCTCTTAAAATATGCAGTAAAAATGTGATTGTTTTTGAGAAATTATATTATATAAGTAAAATATAATTTATATTTTATTCTGAATTTGTAAGATATTATAGTCAACTAAATATATGAAAAAAAATTCAATAATATTAATTATAAATTATTTTTTGTCAATTAAACATATATCAATTTATGTTACTTAATTATTTTATGTAATAATATAAGAAAATAGACAGATAAACAAATTCTATTACTTTGAAAATATATTTATTTGTATTGTGTAAAATTATGTTTTAAAAGAAAAATATTTCTTTTTCTAATATCAAGATCATCTGTGTGAATGTTTTTATGAAACCATATTATATACAAATATCGTTTTCATCTAAGAAGATATAGATACAAAGAAAATATTTTATTACTTCAAAAGTATATTTTATGTTAGTGAAAATATATTTTAAATGAAATATTACTATTTTGTGAACTTTCCTTTTATGAAATCATATTATATATACATATATTTTCGTTTTAAATTAGTTTTAAACTTTATAAATGTTTTATTTTTATTTTATATTGTTATTTGGAAAATTTTAAAAGGAAATAATATTGTTTTAATGTATTTTTAATTCATTAAGGGTATCATATTAATCAACCACCGTGAGTAAGCGTGAGCGACACCTAGGAAAGTGACTTCTCAAATAATATTATAGAGATTTTACTAAAGCGTAATAGTAATTTTCCTTTTCTAAGATCTTAAAAGAATCTTAAAAGAATATTTTGTAATGAGAATTTTCCTTTTATCTAAATTTATTTAATATCTTATTATATAAAGTTTGGTTCTTCAAAGTTAATAATTAACATGATCATGACATGTGTCAAAATATGATACAATTAGCTTTTATTTAGGATTTAAAATAAAATTACTATTAAATAGTTTTTACATTATATATTGTTATAAATATTTGATAGTAATTTTCATTTTATAAAATTCTAAACAAAAATAATTGTAAAACCTATTTAAAATTTATTTTTATTTTAAACTTTTTAAAAAATTGTGACATGTGTCAAAATATGATACATCTTTTGCTTATGATTTAAAACAGATTTAGAAAAGTAAAATTCCCATTAAAAATTAGTCTTTTACAGTTATTTTAGGATTTTAGAAAATAAAATTACTATTACATATTCTTTTAAAATTATATATTGTTAAAGTATTTGATAATAATTTTCATTTTAAAAATCCTAAACAAAAATAATTCTAAAATCTATTTGAAAGTATTTTTCTTTAAAAATATTTTTTTCTTTTAAAGATACTAAAGAAAGAGAACTATAAAAGATATATATTAACTTTTAAGAGAAAAAATTTAACAGAAACAAATTATAAAATCCTACACGTACAATAAATTATGCAATAAAAATCATAAAGAAAACTAACTATAAAATAAATAATATTCCTTTTTAAAAGCCTACACAAAAGAAAATTATAAAAGTACTCTTATTATTTTCTTATAAATAACTATTTTTCTTTTTAATAGATAATTGTATGTTAAGAAGTATAACCAAAAATAGCCACAAATACTTTACATCTATATTTAGGTTTAAGCTTCCACATATTATTTTACAAAACACAATAATATTTACCTGAAAAATATTACCTGAGTATTTTCTTTTAATTTCTTGATACATCTCAATTGTTTTATTATCCTTATTACATCTTATGATGCTAACATAATTTCTTAATTATTATGTTGTTTTCTTACATGAGTATATGTGAATATGATGAATATGTATATTTGTACGTATAAGACAAAATATATAATTAATTAAACATAAATTTTTATTAAAATAAGTTAGTTGTATAAAAATAAAGAAAAATCATTTATAAATTAAGTAATTCCTTTTCTAAATGTCTAAATAAAATAAATTGTAAAATTAATCTTATTTTTCTTATAATTAAATAACTTTACTTTTTAATAGATAATTTTGTGTTAAAAAGTTATAAACTAAAAATAACTACAAATATTTCACCCGTTATGATTGTGGCATGTGTCAGTTAAAAGGTTAAATTATGAATGTGTCAATAAAACATGCCATTATGTATAAATAACTTCTTTTTTACTCACATTCTAAATAAAAATTTGTTAAATATGTTTCCTTTTTAATCTTAACCAAATAAGATTTTTTCCTTTTTTAAATCCTGCCTAGATAGGATTTTAAAATTTTACTTAATGGAAATTTTTACTTTTTAAAATTTAATGATGAACATGTTACTAAAATTATTTAATTAAAAAGAAAAATTATAAAAATATTAGTGGTATTAAAAAACAAATTTTGGAAATAGAAGCTTTTAAAAACAATTAATATTAACTGGACATAATTATTTTTCTAAATCCTAGACAAGATATAATTTTAAAATATTATGTAATATTAATTTCCTTTTCCAAAACTCTAAAAACTGTAAAAGAATATTTGATAGTTATTTTCCTTTAAAAAGAAAATCCTAAAAAAAAAAGATTTGTATCATATTTTTTAAGTCCTAAAATAAAAGAGAAGTGTAAAAAGTTATTTGTGTTGTGAAAGAGGAAATCGGTTATTATTATTATCATTCAATTGACATGATACATATATATAGGACCACAAATTTAGGGTTTATAACCATCTAGAACATGGGTTTGTAGGTCCAATCGAAATCCACATAATAGTTCATAACACTCCTCTTTGGATGTACATTAAAAAAGTATTTCCTAAATCACGTAAGATGCTGCCTCGTTAAAAATCTTACCAGGAAAATCCAGTGGGAAAAACCATGGTTAAGGGAAAAAGAGTGCAGTGCCATCTACTCCCCCTGATGAGAACATAACTTGAAATATCTGAGACGATACAATCTCACATGAACAAAATTCTTCTTAGTCTTGAACTTAGACCGATTCACTTCTCTTGGCAGATTTAACACTCCTCACTGAAACTTCAATATCTTGATAATTGTAGGACGAAATAACTTCAAACCACTTGGAAACTGAAGCTAACATCCATTTCTAACTTTAGACACCGGTTTAGCTCTGGTAAAATAGAAATATCAAACGATATATTGGATATCAAAAGATATTAGATATTCTGAGACAGTTTGTACATGTCCCACGAAAATTGTCATATCTCAAGTTATATCATCCGAAATTACTTGATTCAAATTGGAGACGAAAGATCTTTCTCTGAACACCAAATACATATTTTAATTCCATATAGAAGGTCTACTTTGATTGGCAAACTTTCGACCTTTGATTCTGTCTTGCGAATGGAATTTGTCCTTGATTCTTTTTCAAATGTGATTGATCTTGATCATTCTCTCCAATTCTCTCAATATCAAAAATACATTGAAATATTGATAGATCTTCATCACTTAAGTGATAATATTCCTCTTTAGGTATCTACCATTTGTGTGTTCTTTGTTGCCTCGTTAAAACCTTGACATGGAAAACCCAATGGGACAAAAACCATGATAAGGAAAAAGAGTACAACCAAGCACATCATCATATTCTCCCCCTGGAAGCATCATCTTCGAGAGAAGTATTCTTATCATACATATCATCCTCTTAAGAATTGATATAATCATATCCTTAGTGAATAAACTCGTTTGATTGTAAGATACTCTCTTAGACCATTGGACTTTTTGTCCATAACATTTCTTTCACACAAAAGGTCATATCTTGGTCTAAATTTCTTTTTATAGACAATCTTTTAAACCTTCATATTGTCCATACTTGTACATATGAGTTATTTCTTTCCTTCTTATAAATTTTACTAGTATGATCATTCTTCTTGTCATACAAAATCACATCGTTCAATTATGAAAGAGATTAGTAGAATTCAAATATCATGGTACTTCATGACCAAGATTTACTTATTTTATATGCTCAATATACTCGCGCGGTAATATTCTCGAGAACTAGCACTTACTGCTTCTAGCGGTCCAAATGCTTATGGGGTTTACTGCTTCTTGCAGTTTAAACCATTTGGATCATTGACATAATTGTCATCTCCAGTGGCTTTCAATTCTTGCCAACTAAAGAAACCTGAAAGTTGATGCTTCCACCAGATGATGATGTGTTTCTTATAACAATTTCAGGTCTTTGTCAGAACTCTTGTGGAACTACTCTTTTGCATCTCACAACTTTTAATCATCTCACTCATTCTTTTACATAAAGACCCATTTATGTTCCACTGGTTTTACACCTTCAGGTGTATGGAATACTTGTCTATGTACTCTCTCTTTACATGAGATTTAATCCCACATCTATTTGCTTATTTCCATCTTGGCCAATCATTTCTTTGTGTACACTTTTCAATAGATGGTTCATGATCCTCATTCTCATCAACTGCTACGTTGCATGCATAAGTATTCACAACGTCGATTTGATATCGATTCCATATTGTTCCAGACATGACATAGCTATTTGAGATCTCATTATTTTCAGGTACCTGAATTTCTTTCTTGTCATGTTTTCTATCTCTTCTCGAGATCCTTAATACCATTCCTCCATTCTGCCATTCTCATTCATGCTCCTTTTCTTTTATGAGGATTATTTTATTTGGAACCGATAGGTCTATTACGCTTCAGACGCTCTTTATACTTATTAGCAATTTGATATTGTCTTTCTAGGACATCCATTATAAATGGAGCATTAACAGCTACTACTTGTGACTTAATCACGTTTGTAGGGTCAATAAACGAGTCTGGCAACTCATATGTTAATCTTTGTAATATAATTATCTTCATACACTCATTTTGGACTTCTGTTCATACTCTTTAGTCCGAGGATCAATGATAATTCATTTCAACTCATTCATTTTCCAGCTGTTTCTTTTCTCCCCCTAATGTTGGATAGACTAACTTTGAGTCTTTACATAAATCTTATAAAATCTTCTAGATTTTTATCATCAATGGAGATCATATCGAACATATTCATAACCTCTTTTGAGGTCCCATCTTTTAATGGAATGGTGGAGCAAGTACAACTTATCCAAATTTTCTAGATGGGAATACTTGGTTCATGACCCAAAATCAATTTGATGGGGAGAGTTCTTAATTACTCTTTGGCATAATGTGAATCAATGCTACTGCATCATACTTATGAACATTAGCTACAAAATGTTAATCATGTATCTCCACATATATAAAATAATCATCGTAGGCTTGTTAATTCACCAATATTATCAATTAGTCTCGCAAACATCAGGTTGCAGATCTATGACAAGGATACATACGAGCTTCTTGTCGATGCATTAATTAAGGTGAATGACAGTCCACCAGTGGGTGATCAAGCCCACAAACATCTCCTTGACTCCTTGTATAAAATAGATTTCAAATCTATTTAACTGGTGAAAACAACATCCTTATATTTCCTTGTAAGCAAACATCATATAGCAGATCATTCTTACAAATCTTCTGGTTCTTCGAATGTTCATATGATTATCTTTCGCATTATTAGTAAACCAGGATGGCATAACCAGTTTGCCAAATATTACACTTTCGGTAAACTTTTGGTTTACTTTTCATTTATCTCCATTTTCTAATCATTGTGCAGTACAATACAATAGTGCCTTGGATAATACTTCTGACTGAAGATATTCAACATTTTCCTTTACTTATTGTCTCAATATTATTAGATTCTAAATCCCCTGATTTTATTTCATAAATGAGTACTTAAGTCTATTTCCAGTGAGAACATACTTCTGGATGTTCCACTTACTAGGGATGTGAGGTTCTCTGATTCTCCTCTCAAGGTAATGACACTCCAAGTTCATATATCTAGAATTGAATCCCATTTTAGAATCAACAACATACCCAATTTAAGATAATGAGTTATATCTTAGGTCTTTTTGACCTTTGAGACATATAAGAATATAATACATTAAAGATTTTAAGTTACATTTTATGAACAATAATATTATGTACTTTTCTAAAGTATATATATATATACATATATATATCATTTTATACTATTTTGTATTGTACTCACATTGAGTTTTTTCATATTTTGATGATTTAATCATCTTTTGTCTATCAATATCTTTATTTTCCAAAACCAAATGCGAGTAATATTAACAAAAACTCTAACGTCTTGACTTTGATATTTTTCATATTTAGATTCATGTATACAACCACTTTTACCGTTATTTTCTTTACCAATACTATTGGTGTGATTATTATTATTATTTTTTCAGTATATGTTATCACATTAAAAAAAACAGTGAAGCATAACTCACTAGACTTATTTAATGATTTTAAATCAACTAGTGGTTAGCCCGTCCTACGGGCGAGATTATATACTAAAAATTATTATATATGAAAATGTTATGAAACTTTATAATAACTATTCAAAAAAAAAACAATTTGGTAACAAAATAATATTAGCAGATAGTATATGCATGGAATATACTTAAATTTTTTTCTAATTATTCAATGGTATTATTTTAGTAGTTTTATACAATTTAGAACCAATAAACAAAAAAAATCAAAAACAGCAAATCTGAAAAAATATTATATTTAAGTATACTATTTTGTTTGTATGAATGTGTTCAAAACCATTTATAACAACATCTGCAAGATCCTTTTAAATTAAACATTTTCCTTTTTACATTTAAATAATTAAACATGAAATTTATTTGAAGTGTTACCTATTGGGGTTGTGTTGAAACTTGAAAGTGGCTAGATGTAACCTTTGATTGTTGATTAGATTAGCTATTTTATTATATTATATGATTTTTATGTTCGATATAGTGCTGGATATATTTTTATTATTATCTTTTGATATTAATTTCCGAAGATTTATTACAGATATCAAATTTAGTTTTTAGATAATATTTTCCTTGTAGTTAAATGTATTTATATAATTTACGTTATATTGATAATTTTATTTTACGTTGTTTATCAAAATAAATATCATATCTAGTTAATTTTTATGTCCAAATATTTAAATTGTTTCTGTTGATTTTATTTTTATTCATAAATTTATAATTCTCGTGTCATCTAATATTATATAAAAGTTTATGTTGCATTCAGTTCATATGTGCCTACACAATCAATTTGAATGTAAGGCAGTTTTTATATATTATGTAACTTGAAAAACACATTCGATGTTGCTTGATGTTTAGGCAGAAGTTCATTGTATTTTATTTGAAAATAAGACTTCTCCGGTTGAAGATTATCATTGCCAGACTGAAGAAACTCCTAGCTTTTGCTGAATGAATATGAAGCAAAACCAAAGAAGGATCATAATCAACTACTCGAGAGATGAAATTTCCAACAACTAAACCAAATAATATAGTAGTAGGGGACGATTTTACAGAAAACTACCAAAAAACTGTGATCTTCATAATTGAAGATCTAGCTGAAAATTCATCAAGTTTCTGTAAGTACATGACAAATTATCCCCTTGATCTAATTCATATTAAGATTTGGTTCACAGAATGTATCACTTGGCTAAGTAAAACCTGGATTAAAGATTATGTCAGTACTTGGTATTTTCTTAGCAAAAAATTTGTCATGATTATAAACAAAATGCCAGTCCAGAAACTACGAAGCTTATCATTCTGCTCATACAAAGCAACCAGAACAACATAAAGGAATATTGGTCCAAACTCCTTCTGGTCATATTGAATATAAAAATTCCCGGAAGGTTTGTCTTATTCCAAGTATAGGACCTAAAATTGAAAATTCTAGTTCTCTCTAAAGATAATATCTGGAACACTTATATCAACTGTCGGACTTTAACATTAACATATATATTAATATTGATAAATACCCCCTCTGAGGTCTGAGGTTCCACACGGCCTTGCCCTCTTCAAACACGGTCAAAGTCAGCAGTTTGATATTCCATACGTCCTCTGAGGGTTCCTTAAGATAGCAGCTAAAACAATGTTTCAAGATAAACAGAATTGTTCATATGTAAAATAGTAAAATAGTCAACATGTGTTGTTTGGAGAACCCAAGCCTATAGAACCTGAAGATGCAGAACGATGAGGCGTGAAAATGGATTAGCCATTCATCCTGAAAGAGTAGCTGGGACAATTGGAGAAGGCTCTAACAGCTGTCGAAAAAACATGAGGCAACACTTTAGAATAAAACAAACGGATCTACATAGAGTGGTAAGGCAACATAACTGTTCGGCACTTACACCATGAGCCGAAAATGGAGGAAACACAGTATTATTGAGAACACCACCCATAAAATTATTTGTAACAGGGGCTGAAGCTAGCGCACTGTTCGGTTGGATGCAAGTATGGTCCATAAATGGAGATCTGATGTCATGATTCTGTGTAGGATTCTTACATTCTTGAATTGCCTACCAGTTTAAACTATGAGAAATTTCAATAAATACCTAGTTTTAATCATTTTTAAAAATGTGTGTTTGGACTAAAAAGAAATAGAAAACAGAAAATTATCAAGCACCTTTTGGTTTATTAGAGTAGCAATCTTGAAGTCTTCAAACCCGGAAACTGAAGTTTGTCGCAGAAAAATGGATTAGCCTCTATCAGTTTCTTTAGTGCAAGAAACATACATCCACCCCTTGCCAACTTTGCATCTAAAAATTGATGTGAGAATAAATAATAATTAGTCTCGATGATACCTACAAATGTTGTAAGGGATCATAGTTATGTGAACCTTTTCAGTGAGGTAGGGTAATTTCCAGGAAGAGATCTTCATTGGAAACTGAAACATCTTCAGATTATTGACCAAAATGGCCAATTACTGTTGCACGATCAATCCTACAGATAAAAAGAAAAGTAGTGAGACACATACCACTTAGCTTAGATAAAACTACTCGAGATATGAAGCTTCAAGATACTTTTGCAACTTCATGGAGTATTTGTCATCCTCAATCTTGGAAAACCCAGAAAGATACTTCTCCACTTCGTCCCACTCACCTTGAGTCACCAATTCTTTAAAGCAATGCATGCTGAAGTAATAACCAGACTCCGATTCCAACCTGTGGTTTTACTTTGTTTCTCAATTCCCAGTTTTGCAGGAATATTGGTGGAAAAATGAAAAATAAAGAAGACATGTGATCAGTTTCTTTGTGTTTCTCTACATCGAGAATCAAGTTCCCTGTTGAGAGAAGTTTTTACTACACAACTCTGCGAACGATATCAACACACATACATCAAAATAGATACAACCAAACATTATTAGAAGCGTAAATCAAGAATTACAGTTAATTAGATAAAGATAAAAATTGAAAGTTTTTAAAGTAGTCAGAACTAGCTACGTCTCCGTCACCGTCATCCGTGCAGGGATCCGCCTCATATTTTTCCAATCTTACTTCCTCTTTGGTTCGGACCTCCTTTTTTCTTTTCCCTGGCTACAACTCTGATCTCAAAACACCATGGAGGCAGCTCCCCAGTCTACATGAGAAGATCACTGTTTCAGTCCCTTCACTTTCACCTTTTTCAGAGATAAAACTCACCGGGTAAATATATATTAGGGGTAGAAGAATTTGAAGAAGTATTCAGTAGAGCACTTACAGCTGAAGAAAAAGGATTAATAAGGTGAATTGTAACGTCTAATCGTTTCTGAATCCAGTTATTTAGAGGTTGAGGAAGGAGTGTGTCGTATGTGTTTCTTGCAAGTGATTTAGGTTTATGATAGCCTGCGCATGTATTTGTGGTGAGAAAGCGATGCATACATTTGGTGTGTAATGTAAGAAGTTACAGTCTTGAATAAGGAAAATAAGGGATGCAGATCATGGAAGAAAAGGGAGAAGCCATCGATAGAAACATAAGAGCTATATGGCACAGATTTTCCGGTGGATTTCATGTCCATATGGATGTTCGATCAGTTAGAGAATTGGAACCGAAGAAGAAACACTAATGGGCGAGGAGACATTCATTTAGCTTAGGATTCTCAGGAAGCAAGTCTGATGGGCCAACACAAAAAAAATAATGGATAAAAAAATAGAAGTCCAACATTGCCCAACCCAAGAGTGACGTGGACAAAAGAAATGATATGATTGGATGAATTTCCAATCTAATGTGGCTATCATAAGGTTGCTTCATTTGCTACTTTTAATATTAGTTTGATAACTCATTGTTTTTTTTAACTTTAAACATCAAAATGATGGTTAATTATAGAAAAAATTGCCAAAACGGAACAAAAAAACAACTACATTGTCTCTTTGCCATAAATCACTTTTTGGTCCGTTTTGGACTCAGTTACCCCTGGACAACTTTTAAAATTCATATCAATTATTTTAACAGTCAGAAAAATATGAAAAAATATTCAAAATGTACATAAACAGGAGGCAATCATATGAAAAATATTTTTATAGTCTAAATATTAGTATATCAAAATTTCATATTTTGATCTACGCACGGCATAAAACTTAATCTACTAGTTACGGGCCGTAGATTGTACAACTCGGAACATAGTTATCTACAGGAAGTAGAACTATCATATCTACCATTTTAAACAACTCTACCACCGTGGAATCAATCAGCTGCCATATCCCTTATTTCCGGATTATAATTGATTTCATTAACTGCACTTCCTAATATATCTACGGATATATGTCTGCTAATTTCTATCAAAATACTATACTCTACGGTTGTTGGGTTATCTTTTCTACTATTTTTCTACTTTCTACGGTAGTAGAATGTATATTCTATCAAGTTCGAAATGTATATTTTCCTAAAATCTCTCCAAAATCTGTTGAGAATATATTCTAGATCAATATTTTCCATAAGTTTCGTGTTTCCTAAGTTAATTTTTTTTTTTTAAAACGTGCTCTTCTTCTTCAACCATCGATCACTACTTCTTTTTTGAAACCACCCAAAATTTTTGAATCTTTTGTTGAAGAAGATGCATATTTATGCCTCTTGTGGGTTGTGGAAATTTGATCCCCTTAAAGGATGAAGATTTGCTGTTGATAAGGAAAAACGAGGGAGAGTGTTGGTTGTGGAATTGACAAGTTCCTTTGATGACCTAATGATTATGGCTTATGAGGATTATGGAATTGACCAAAACCTTGTCGAGCTTGAGTTCAGCTACTTACCTATGGGGCTAATCGGTACAACAGAGTGTGCGCCAGTAATCATTGACAATGATCGGCAACTTAAAAATCTTCTTACTTATATACGTGGAAAAGCTACGGCAAGGTTATGTGTGTCTACTTCACCTATCGATAAAGAGGATTCTAACTCGTCTTTCAGAGAGCAAGGTGAGCCTTCCTACTTTTCACCTGGAGATGACACTGGTAGTTCGTCTGAATCGAACAAGGATGTTGAAGACTCAGGGGAAGATGATGATGTTGATTTAAGTGAAAAAGAATACGAGAAGGGAAAAAATGTTCGGTGTTCTTTGCTGGATGTTGTGAAGAGTGGTGAAACGTTTGAAAACAAATCAAAGTTGAAAGCAGCATTCGAAATGTCAGCAATGAAGCATAACTTCGATTACAAAGTTGTGAAATCGGACAGAAAAGTTTGGTACATCTGATGCATTGACAACCGTTGCAAATGGAGTGTTCGGGCTGAGGGGTTATCAGGATCCACATATTTCATCATCAAAAAATATAGGGCGGATCATACATGTGCTGCGTCGAGCATGAATAATGGTGGTCGGACAGCTTCTGCTAAAACCATTGGCAGTCTAATAATGCATTACTACGAAGGTGTGAAAGAAGGTCCCAAAATAAAGGATATCAAGCAGATTATGAGATTGGATCATGGATGCGAGATATCTAAGTCCTTAGCATGGGATGCTCGTGAGTTTGCAATTAGTGTGGTTAGAGGTATTCCGGAGAAGAGTTTTGGAAAAATTCCGAAGTACTTGCACATGCTGAGAGAAGCTAATCCAGGAACACACACGTCTTATGAAACCGATGTTGATGGTAGATTCAGATTTCTCTTCCTTTCGTTTGGGAAATCACTACGAGGTTTTCACACATCCATGCGAAAAGTTCTTGTTGTTGATGGGACATTTTTGAAGAGCAAATACAAAGGGGTACTACTTGCTGCGACAACTTTAGATGGAAACTCAAACTTGCATCCTATTGCATTTTCTGTTGTGGACTCAGAAAATGATCGTTCATGGGATTGGTTTATGAGACGACTAAAGGTTGTAGTTGCGGACGAGCGTTCTCTAGCTTTTGTGTCAGACATAAATGGGTCACTTTGTAAGGCGATTGAGAATGTGTATCCTGTTTCTCAACATGGAATTTGCATTCACCATTTGTTGAATAATGTGGTCACACATTACAGAGGAAAGGGAGTCGTTGGATTGATTGCGAAAGCTTCTAAAGATTATAGAGTAGTTGATTTTCAGAAGCAATTCGAAGCTGTGTGCAATATTAGTCCAGCCATTGGACAATATTTAACAGATGCAGACGTTACAAAGTGGGCTCGCTGTTAGTTTCCAGGATTCAGGTACGACATCAGGACGACAAACCCGGCTGAATCAATAAACTATGCTTAGCGGTCACCAAGAGAGTATTCAGTCATTCCTTTGTTGGATAGCATCAGAGAAATGTTGACCCGTTGGTTCTTCGAACGTCGGACTCTAAGCAGGAAGCATACAAAACCATTATCTATTGCCATGGAAAAAAGATAGATAGGCGGATTACCAAGGGTAAAACGTTTCTTGTCCAGCCAATTAACGAGGATCGTTTTTGGTTCGTGAAGATACAATCGACTATCTGGTTGATTTGGACAGAAGAACTGCTCATGTGGAAAATATGACCTGCTAAAACTTCCATGTAGACACGCCATCAAGGATGGTTTAACGGTTGGTCGAGCCCCATCCACACTAACGGATGACATGTACACTACTTCCACATGGAGAACAGCTGATGAAGAAACTATCAATCCAATAGGTGTTTCTGAGGATAGTTGGGTTGTTCCAGATCATGTTGGAAATGCTAATGTTCTAGCTCCTGAATCAAGAAGAGGAGCAGGAAGGAGAAGAAAACGCAGATACGATACAGTTGAAGACAAGCTCCATTCATCGCAAGGAACTCAAGAAAAAAAGAGGCGCAGATGCAGTCGATGTGGCGAACCAAATCATAACTGGGCTACATGTGACAGAGCTATTTAGCATGTCGTTGTTTTTGATTTTCTTGGTTTTGAATATCTTGTTTTCCATTATGGTGTTGGTTAATTGATTTACTTGTTTTTCTTGGTTTTGGACACAAATTTTCTCGTGCTTTGTTCTGAATATTAGACATATTATCACTTTGGCAGCAGTACTTGATTTTTGGTATGTTATCTCTGCTGTATATTTACTGCAATTTACACTTGTTCACACGCAACAAATCAGACAAAAATTAGTGACGATGAACATGATTGTTACAGGTTTTTCTGCAATTGTTACTCTTTAATCCAGCTATTTTAATCAAAAAACGAGTGTATAGAAGCCAAAAACAATACTGCAAAGTTAAGCTTTGAACTGAAGTTGTTTATAACCAAAACACAAGTGTATAGAAGCAAAAAAAAACTAGGCTTTCGAACTGAAGCTGTTTATAACCAACAAACTCAAAGTATAGAAGCCAAAAAACAATACTGCAAAGTTAACAGCAACATTGTAACCAACAAACTCAGCAGACAAGCAGCCGATCACTAGAACTTGCTCAGACATTAAGAGAAGTCCATAAACCTACGATTGCTACTGCAACTACCATAGCCACCGTCGGAATCTTTACCTTATGTTTCATCTCCTTTCCAACTCTAGCAATCTCCATATTCACCTTCTCTCTGAGCTTTTCCGACATCTCTTGTTCGAGTCTAGCAATCTCAGACTTCACATTTTGCTTAACCTTCTCTTCAAAGTTCGAAAGCCCTTGAGCAACCCTCTCATGTTTCGCATCTATTGTCCGTATCTCGTCCATCAAAGCTTCATCAATCCATTTAAATAGATGATTCTCATATTTTCGCTAGCGCAAACGAAAACAAAATCCAGTCAATATTCTTCCTTTGAACTGTAAATATAAGCGATATATGATGGTTTAATCTGCAACACGAAATCAAAACACGGACTTACATCTCTTGCAATTTTGCAGCGGTAGAATCGTCGATACCGATTCTCTGCCGTCGATGAACCAAAAGTTTCTATGCCCTCTCCACACCAACATCTTGTAGGCACACCATGGGTAGAGATTCGAGGAAAATGAGAAGAAGAAGTCGACGAACTGGTCATTGTGATTTTGTTTTTACTTTCGCAGAGAAAGAACCCTAATCCCCCTTTCTCTCGTCTTTGGTTTCTTGTGTTTTGACAAATGATAAGCAAATCACGTGTTTGACCTATATGATTTAGGGGTTTGCCACATTAGATACTAAATGCAAATATTGTGATTTTGAATTTCTAAAACCTCCAATGTAATGGTAAAATATTAAATTTTAACCCCTTTCCTCTTAATGCAATTTAGGGTCTATGATTTAGGGGTTTGAACCCTATATGATTTAGGGGTTTGAACCCTATATGATTTAGGGGTTTGAACCATTTTAGAATAACATTTTGACTGTATAAACTAAAGTCTAGATTATAACTTAGTAAAAGGAAAGTAAAATGCTAAATTCAAACCCATTCCCTCTTAATGCAATTTAGAGTTTAGAATAAACTAAAAACATAATAGTTTCATAACAATAATCATGAACTCAAATACTAGATCGGTTCCATAACAATAACAGTAGTGTATGAATTAAAATGATAAACCAAAAAATATCAAAGACATCAAGAACTCAACCGAGGTCAACAGCTTTCCCCGGAACACGCTTTGGGGGCTTGAATGTGGACATCCGATACTGCAAGACCTCATCATTTGCTGCTTCCCAAAGATCATAAGCTATCTTGTGTCGGGCTTCTTTGATGTTGTCGTCATTCACCAAAGAGAAATCTAAGCCAAGTAGATGACACTCTATGAACTTCAACGAATAAGCACCACAATCATTACCACTCATGTTTACGCCGCTCATTGGAACATATGAAACAGTATACTGTTTAACATCGTAATCTTTCTTCTTATCCGATGATTGAACAGCCTTGACGATTCGTGGAATGAGGGCTGTGAATGCTTCCACGGCCTTGGTGTTCTTCTTACCCCCACAATCGAAGACCTCAACTGTCCGGAGCACAAGATTGGCGCACATAGAGATCCAGTGGGTTTGGTTAATACAAATAGGGATGTAGAGACGATCGACGTCAACGTACCATACTGAACCCGTGCTTCCATGATATGGAAGCTCACCTCTTCCATACTCGAGAAAACTATCGTCGAGTTTGTACCCTCTCCTGTTTCCATCAAACTTGCCGAAGGCCATGATGATCTGATTACTGAACATACAGTTCATAAATGCAACTCGGTCTGGCTTCCATCGACGCAATGAGGTTCTCTCCCGAAACAAATACATCATGGCGTCCATGTCCTGAATTAGACAATACAAAAGTATTAGGAATGAGAACGAACCACAAAATTCAAGTGTCAAATAAATATGAGCTAAACTCACATAGTTCTTCAACCAAATATTAGGCCCTATTATACGCGAAGCTAACTCTGCATCAAAATTAGATGGCCCAATCTGAAGTACTCTGTAAAGAGAAAGCATTGGTCCATTCAATTAGTTTTGATGAGGTAGATTTGAGAAAAAGAAGTCAAATAATACAAATATTACTTACGTGGGATTCAAGGTCCATTCAATTAGTTTGGACCATTTGTCTTCTGGAACAAAAACCAATTCGTAGTCGCTGTCTTTGCAACAGACTTTTGGATCATCAATATCAGTCAAGAATGGTCGCTTGAAGATCTCTGGCCGGAAAGAATTCATTGGCGTAGTGAAAGCAGGTTCTTCGGACTGCTTGTCTTGAGATGGATCAAAACCGAAAACATTTGACTATTGTGAAAGGTTGTCCACTGTCTTCTGTAGATGCTCTTGGGTCCCTAAATTGGCATCTAAAGTGCTAAATAAGCTGCCAAACACATCAGACAAGTCTGCATCCTGGTTATAAAACACAAAACATGACATTAATAATTGTAAACATATATATTACAACAGAAAATACAGTACAACATCCTTACAATAATATTACACACATGATCCAAAACATCATCCATCAATATTACACACAGCAAAGACAACATCATCCATACAATAATATTACAAACCGAAGACATGAAAGAAGAACAGCAACCAGAAGACATGAAAAAGATATACTTCTTGTTTACCTTTGTCTGAGACCTTGTCTTCGCAGCATTTACAGGACCACCAGTGTGAGAAGGAGCAGAACCTCGACTGCCAGAAGGAGCAGAAGCTCGACTGCCAGAAGGAGCAAGGCCACGAGTGGAAACCGAAGTAGGAGCTTCAGTAGAAGCAGTAGTACAAGCAGGAACACGAGTTGAAACCGGAGCAGCAGCTTCAGTAGAAGCCGGAGCACCAGCAGCAGCAGCAGAAGGAGTATAAAACGGACCACCACGAGTCTGAGTATCAACCGGAGCACCAACTACAGTCTGAGATAAAAGAAGCTTCTCCTCTAATTTGGCAAACCGGTCATCAATTACCTCGCGTACCTCGAGCGCTAAGGCAGTAAAAGAAGACTTAAACATAACCTGGATATAAGACTTCATCTCCTCTTCAATATCTCTATATTTCTCAGCTGATCTTTGGCAAAGTAACCTCTTCTTCCTTGACTCGGCGCCAGTATCCTGAAAGTTCTTCTTTCTCTTCTTTCCAGCAGACACATGAGTGGTTTCTATTTCTTCTTCCATTCCAGCCTCACTTGTTTCTCCAGCCTCCTCTTTATCTGAACCATCTTCCTCAGAACTGTCCACAAATGGTTCTACAGTTTCCTGGAAAGCCCACTCATGCTTACTCCAATCATACTTCTTCTGGATCATGTCCATCATGAGATCGACTCTTTCATCCTGCATCTCAGAGGCTCGTTTAAAGTCTTCAGCTAAGACGATATCGTAGTTTCCAGTTGAAGATAGGTATGGAAAGAAAACTCCCTACAAAACATAAACAATTTAACAAATGTTAGACATAAACATTAACAACTATGAAAATCAAAAATTACATTAGTTAAAGGAAATAAAACTTACATTGGATCCAAAATTAGACTCTAAGCTAATAATATCCTCGTAGGAAACCATAACAGATCCTTTCCAGTTCCTGCATCTCATGCTAGTCACGCCTTTTCTGAGTTTCTGACCCAAAAGCGATCCAATGTCTGGAATAGCCTCCATCAACCAAATCTGAAGTGCATACGAGAATCCATCTACAACATAGATGTTCTGCGTTTTCACTTTATCTCTGGCTTTGATAGTGGAAGTCTCCATCATATTAAAGGAGTGAAGACCCCACGGATATTTCCTCATCTTCTCGAATTCCATCACCAGCTTTATGTACTTGTGTGGGATCGCAACTCTCTCATCCTTCGCCATAACCAGAGCAGCGATCACACACAAATACACCATCCTCAGCCTATCAACACGCGACCATGTATTACAATGCTTCAGATGCACCTTCCTGATCTCCAGCAAGCAAATTTTACCTTTTTTCCTTAGCAACTTCGCCCAAAACCCTTTATCATATTTCCAGTTATCAATATCCAAGTCAGGCTCGTCGTCTATATATTTCAGACCAGTGATTGCGTAGAATTATTGCATGGAAAATCTGAGAGGCCTTTAGCATAATGGAACCACAACTCATGAACCTTCGAAGACAGAAGCTGCTTACAAACAAAGGTGTGGATCAATCTCCCCGAATACTGAAGCTTGTGCACATAAATGTCCATAACCTGAGCAAATAGCGGATCAGTCAACACATCCTTGTAGTCCGTTTTAATGTACTTCTCCACCTTCGTAAGTATGGAAGTCCGACAGGTGTTGTTAACCTTCTCGACTTGTGTTTCAGTTCCCTCTTTGAATAGACATCGAGGCAACGGATCCAACATCATACCTGTGAAACAACGAAACAAATACAATCACAACAGCCAATATTCATGCAAGTATAACTCATAACTCCGACGTCTTAGTCAAAACAAAACAAAGAAAATTATGCAAAAACGAGACCACATATCAATTCTTATATCAATATCATGAAATTAAACAATACAAACTTGATATAGATGTGAGATAACAACTCAACTCAGTGACAAAAAAACATAAAATATTATGAAACTTTAATATCATATAAACCTCAATTATTCCCGCAAACAATAATGATTAAAACCCCCTCAAATCAAAGAGAAAAAGACATGAAAAACGAATTATCACTCCTACACCAAACCTGAAACTGAAACTACATAGTTTACAAGCTTTTTAGATGTCAAACCCAAGCAAAAACTATTCCATTTACATCAATGTCCCGAAATAACACAACATAAACTTTATAAAATTCATGACGACAACTCGTTGACCACAAAAAATCAAAAGTATGCAACTTTGATATCCTAGAAAGCTAAATCATTCATACAAACAAAAATTGAAACCCTTTACACTCGAATTGTGATTAAAAACACTCAAATCAAAGAGAGAAACACATGAAAAACGATTCCCAAGTCCTAGACCAAACCCAAAAATCTTTTATTTCCGACGAGCTTTAGTGTTCAGCGACTTACTTGAGAACGAGATGCGAAGTGAGCAAGAGGTTCGATTAAGAAGACGAAGAACACCGGCAGAGACTTCTCGGGCAGAAGGAAGACCGGCGATGGCGAACTCTTACAAACCGGTGACTTGGATTCGTCTTTTCTCTCTATCGCCAAAAGAGGAGGTGAAATTAGGTTGAAACACGATTTGGGGATAAATCGATTGTCCCCCTTTTGGTTATCTCTTTTTTTTTTAATAATTAAATCAGACAAACTCGGTTTAGGTAAACCACACGTCTAAGAAAAAAAAACTCGGTTTAAGATTAGATTAGGGGTTTAATTGAGATTACTGAAAAAATTATACTAATGGGATAACTTATGTTTCATATTATGGCATATGGACAATGTAATAGTTTATTTGTTCAATATTTCCATTTTTCCCTTAATTATATTCATATTAATTTGAATATTTGATTAATTAATATATGTGACTTAGTAATATTTTTTATAATACATTTACTAGTATTTATATCAAGCCATTAAACAAGATTCTTAACCGACCAATCAGTTCACTAAATAAGATGCCTATTTGCATGCAAATTATTTTATTTTATTTTATCAAACTTTAATTGAGTATGTATTAATACACAAGATAGATAAATGATACTCATCTCAATATTTGGAGAACTGCAACCGAAGATCTGGTACGGGGTTATTAGAATCTCTTCAAAATTTCTTCCCCAAAAGATTATATACAACCCTGAAATATTAAGATTTGCTTGGAAACAGACTATTTCTTAGCAAACATCAATGTATAAACTTGATTATAAACGCCTGTGTATAAATTTAATAAATTAACATCAACCAATGATTCTCTTAAATAAATTTTAAATCAGATTAAGTATTTTGTGTTACGTTTTTCAGGTATAATAATAAATTAAAAAAAAAACACACAAGACATGGATCTGTTTTTCATGCTCAAAATGTTTATCCTCGTTTCACTAAAAATTCACATTATAAACAAATCATATGTATCACTAAGTTCCATGCAGTGTCTGTCTATTTTTTATATTTTATAGGCCTGGGCGTTCGGGTACCCATTCGGGTACGGGTCGGTTCTTTCGGGTATCGAGTTTTACGGGTTTGAAAATCAAAACCCATTTGGGTATTATAAAATTTTGGGTCGGGTTCGAGTCGGGTCTTCCCGGGTCCGGGTGGGTTCGATTCTGATGTAAAGGAACCTGAAAATAACCGAATAACCAATATATCTGAAACGAGTTCAGATAATAATACCCAAAATAACCATATTACCCGATTCGGTTCGGGTATTTTGTATCCAAACTACCCAAATGT
This sequence comes from Brassica nigra, assembly GCA_016432835.1. Taxonomy (NCBI): domain Eukaryota; kingdom Viridiplantae; phylum Streptophyta; class Magnoliopsida; order Brassicales; family Brassicaceae; genus Brassica; species Brassica nigra. The sequence continues at coordinate 60,703,879 of CM028247.1, read as the reverse complement.
ACCAAAAATAACCAAAAATACTCATTTGACACGGTTTTGTTTAAGTATTTCTATTCAAACTACCATATTTTATCCAAAAATACACAAAAGTATTGAAAATAACTAATATATTAAATTTATAATTAAAATTAAAATTATTAAAGTAATTATACATATAAGTATAAATAATATTTTTAAATATATATTTATATTTCGGATATCTTCGGATACTCATTCGGTTCTCGGTTCGGATCGGATTGGATATCGGTTCTTCGGATACATCAGTTTAGGACCCATTTGGTTATTTACCCCGGGTCTGATCGGGTTTGGGACCCTGATTTTTCGGTTCGGTTCCGGTTCGGGTCCGCGGGTCCGGATATTGTGCCCAGGCCTAATATTTTATATGCAGTAATGTTATAAAAACCATTTAATTTTATTTAATGCAATAAATCATTATGTACTGATGCAGCTAAACGATTGTTTACATGCACTAGATTTAGTTTTTATAAACGATCATTCTAAACTGATTTTCAAATGCATAATGAAATATGTAATAGTTTCATATTCAAATACAGCAGATTTGACGGTAATGGTTGATGGTAATATGTAAAGCATTAAGTGACAATAATAGATCGAGAAAATGTGTATTTAAATACCAAACTATCTCAAATTCTCTAAATAAAATACAAACTTTTCAATTACCCAAATAAATCACAAACTTATGTTGACTGAGCTATATTAGATACACTTTTGGTCAACTTAATTTGTCGTTAAATCTCCATCTGTATTCCGTTTGTGGATATGCCGTTGTTTGAGAATAGACGAAAAAGCTAAAAATTCGGAATTGACAATTTTAATCCGTTTTGGAACATGTCTTCTTTCTCTTCTCTTTCGTTCTGCAAACAATCTCGTATCTAAACTAATTATCTCTTCTTTCTTTTCTCGGTGGACATAGCTATAATGATAGACCAGTACTACTGCCAAACCAAGAACTGTGCGAACCAAACCAGCGCAGTCACCATCAGCCATGTCCTCTATGCAAATATCAAGGGAGCTACGATCTGAGAAGCCCACTTATGTATTTTGGTTGCAGCGACTCTTTCCCCTGTACTAACTTAAAACTAGAGGATGTTGGCCTCATTCCTTACAAAGGCCAGCTTTTCGAAAAACCATTTTGCTGGAACGCCTACGGAAGCATGCAGACGATTACTGTCCACCTGTTAATTGCATGTTGGAGGCGCTTCTGCTGACACTAGAAGATGTATTCGTTGTGTTCGTTCACCAACTCAGAATCAGACTCAGAACAAATACGAACACACACACAAAATGTAATGCTAGCTAGATTTGATGTCAATAAAGAATATAGAAGAAAGTCTGCAACCTTTTTTAATACACACTACATTAGATTGTGACTGGTTTTGAAGTCAATCGAGTTTGTAACATAAGAACATAAAAGATACTTTGAAAATCTAATGTAGTGTGAGATGATGCATAAACGTAGAAGACAAGGGAACTTATATTTCATATATTAATAGGAGATATTTGGTGGCGAGACAAATGGGTTCATGATAGGCACAATTCATGAACAAGAATCAGCCACATTTGGGACAACATTACTTGCACACAGAAGTGAGTACCTCAAGGAGAGAAGCCGTGAATCTCATCTGCGTCTTCTCATCCACAGCAACGAAAAGAGGAACATGAACAAAGAGTGAACTGGTCTTGTTCTGTTCTGCAAACTATTTTTTTTTTTAATTTCAGTGTGACATTTTTCTCGTAATGACAAACAGACATGCATTAACAGTAGCTTTTGGTTTGTTTTTGTTCCTTTTTAACGATTAGGTTTCGAGAATAAAAAATGAACGATGCAAAGAAAATAAGAAACTCAAAACTTGTTACGCAAGCCAACCTTACAACTGATACAAATAGAAACCATCACAAAAGGCAGTAACAAAAGGACACATGAATAAATTTCAAAAAACATAAGGAATCCAACTTATACAAGACAGGTAACGATCTCTTGAAAAAACGAATATCTTAACAACACATGGTAGTTCGAAACAGATAAAAACAAAACAAAAACAACAGATGCATCACAATCATCACCGGGTACAGGTTCAGACTCATCTCCGTCATAGCCTTTAAATACAGCCGACTCTATTTCATCACCTTCAACAACAGGTTGAGGTTCAGTTCTCTACCTCTGCCTCGACGTAATGGAAGCTTTTTCCATATCACCATATCAGTAAAACGATTTGCAGTTTTAAAACGAAGGAGAAGAGAAAGAAGAGATGATAACGATTTGGAGAAGAGATGATATGGGATTTTAGTATGAATGAAAAGAGAAAGGAGAAGAGTTAGGGTTCTACAATGAGCAGAGAAAGAAGGGAAGCGTACGTGTAAATTAGACATATGTTTTTGATTCTTTAGGTTTTTGGTCTATTCTCAAACGACGTCATATCAACAAACGGATTATTGGATGGAGACTTAACGACAAATTAAGTTGACCAAAAGTGTATCTAATATAGCTCGGTCAATATAACTTGGTGATTTATTTGGGTTAATGAAAAATTTGTATTTTTTTTAGAGAATTTGAAATAATTTGGTATTTAAATACACATTTTCTCATAATAGATCTGTAAATTTACACCTAACATGAATCGATAATTCAAACCCGTTTTCTTAATTAGTTTAGATCCAATATAAACAAACCAGTAAATACCAAAACTAATGGACAATAACCAACTATGCAAAATTCTACTTCCGATATATAATTCTAAGATCAGTTATAATTAAAATTTTTTTTTTTAGATTTATAATTCTTTTAGATTTTAAATAATCATCCACATGAACTGATCTATATCAATAATATTAAAAAAAGGAACATGACGAGTTGATAAAATTTATGTCCAACTGAATTTACTTTTAAAATATTAACTGCATCATTCTACATATATCTACCTATTATGAAACTGAATGTATCATAACCTCTCCCTTTTTTGAACCAATCATAACCTCTTCTTTTATTCCTATATTGTAGGGATCCACTACTCCCATTTTAACTAATGAAAATCCACGTTTACTTAATATATTTGAGCGTGTAAAAAATATAATGGCATGTTCGACTATGATGACCATATATGACTTTTTTTTTTTGTTCAAAATGATGACCATATATGACATGTTCCATATAATTCATCCATATGTGCAATTGAAAGACGCCAAATATTACTCAATTTCTTAATGGGGTTTGATGAATATACCTATATATTCGCAAATATTTTTGATATATATATATATATATATTCTAAATGGTTATATGCACTGATTTAAATACCTAATAACTTTAACAATATTTCAATTTCTTTGTAATTTTGGATATTCGAATAAAGAATATTCTCAGTAATATATATATATATATATATATATATATATATATGTCATTTACTAGAAAGTTTTCTGAACATTAAGCAGTCTTCGTTGAATTTATGTTTATGTGTTTTAAAAAAACAATTTAGTGTTCTAGATTAACAACTTTATTAAAGTGATAAATTTTCATTTAAACTGGTAACTTTTCATGTAATTCAATATTTTAAATAGTGCAATTTTAAATTGGTTTTAAAATATATATTTTTCAATTTTGTATTTTTGTTAGTGTAAAATTTTATAAGTGATTTTGTGCATATTAAAAAATTCACAAACCTCAATAAAAACGCAAAATAAATAAAATACAAAATTATAATTAAAATAACTATATAAAAAATTGAAAACTAACTAAGCCAAATCAAAATCAAATTATGATTTTAGAAAAAAATATCATACTAAATTTGAAATACATCAAAACATCACAACTTATTAAATCATAAATAATAGGCTTATGAAAATATTATAAAAAATAAAACTAAGATAAACTAAAATAAATATCAATAATTTTTATAAATTTTTTCGTAAATATTTATTCCCGCATATATACGTGGATAAGTTAGTGGTGTAATATTTTCTAAATTTTCTGTAAATTAATAAAAGATAAGTTGTTTGTGAAAGAAGAATAAGAAACTCATTTACCAACGAGTTAACACCAGTTACACCACACAAAACCATATCAAGATCAGTGAGGAACTTCAAGATATGTCTGGCACAGAGACATGAAGCTTTCGGACAAGAATACTTGAGGAGGGTTTTGTTTCTATTCTCAGATCCTCACAGAGCACCATTAGAAGGAAAAACAAAGGATACAAAAAATTTAACTGTTGAAAACCAAATGTTCAAACCAAAACCAAAGCTCAGCTGAAGCGAACCATAGATCAGTACGAATGGATTCATATGGATAACTACCGAGGAACATTGAAGAGGAAGAAACAATCCAAAACCTAAAAAAACGGAAAACAAGATTGATAGTCTACGGAAACAAGGTTTGGCATTGGTCACTCAAATCCGCAAAAATCTAGATACTCTTTACTGTAAAAATGGGCAGCGAAGGTCAATCCGACAAACTTGGTCTCAAGACATCTGCAGATGAAGATACAGACTTTTAGCAGTGGTGACATATAGTAGTTAAAAAAATCAGATGCATCTTTGATGGTAGAAAAAATACAGAAGAATCATAATGGGGATAACCAAAAGGGAAAACAGAAAAGCTATATGATCGTGGTAACTGCAGATTTCACTAGTGAGTGAATGAGAAAAAGACAACGGAAGTTTCAGAGCAGTCTTTTGCAAGAAGAACAAAGCAGAACACTAAGAAACTTGCAAGAGAATAAGAGAACTAGGAATTTTAGCACATATCTCCCTTTCAGAATTGAGTCATATGGGGATAAACACCTTGTTTAAAAGACAGAAAGAACCGTATGAAACTAAAAACAGTATAACCTAGCATTGAAAGTCTGGTAATTCTCAAAATATCAAGTCCCAGCTACCAAATTAGTCATTAGCCTAACCTAGCAGTGAAAGTCTAATAAAAAAAAGACACCATATATATGGAAGAATATAGTCATACCACTTGGTCTTTATTTCAGATACAAAGCAGGTTCACCATCAAAACGAGGACCAACACCAATACCTTCACTAGCATATTGCCCAGCCATCCCCATATGGTTCTTCCCCTGGTTCATCATACCCAAACCAAACAACGAAAGTTTGGTTGACCAGGAACAATCTGATTAGCCATTTAATGTAGCAAACATGGGATTATAACCAGGAAGCTGAGCGTGTCCCTAAAGACCATGTGTACATGTCCATAAGCTAAATCTATCCCTTTTAAATAGGTACGAATATATAGCTAATAATAAAATCATGATCAAAAACGTCTGGGTGGTGTAGTCGGTTATCACGCTAGTCTCACACACTAGAGGTCCCCGGTTCGAACCCGGGCTCAGACACTTTTTTTTTTCTTAAATTTAATTGTGAAGGTATTTAAATTAAAACGTAAAAAGGTTACCGGCAGGCTCAAATCTCAAGTATCTTTACCTTAGAAGACCAGTTATTAATGGTCCATAGTGCAAAGCCTGGCCCAGTCAATTATTCTTACAAAAATTTTTTACTAAAAATCCTAGTGGCTAGAACTAGAATCTTAATTACCATAATCATTTAATTAATTAATTAAAATATGAAGTTGCATAGAAGGGCAAAAAAGTCATTAATGTATTTTCTGCCGGCGAAGAAGCGGTGCAGGGTCACATCACAATTACTTGATCAACGGCAACAAAGCACCTAACCAACAACAACAAAACTCGAAACCGAAATCGGATACCAAACTCTCTCTCCCTTCTCTGGGTATTCGTGGGGTTTTACCCAGATTTTGGAATTCTGATGGCGGATGAATTGGAATTGTCGCCGTTGGTTCCGCCGTCACCGATGGTGGATCCTTCCGAGATCGATCTCGAAGCGGGACATGGCGAACAAATTCAGTGCCGAATCTGCCTTGAATCTGACGGTAATGTCCCTAGATTCGCATCTCTTTCGATGGGTTGCGTTGCTTTTTCTTTTGCTAGTGATGGTTGGTTTGGTCAAAATTCAGTTTAGATTGATGAATGGTTTGAGGGTTTTGTTACCTTAAGAGATTCTTACAGATGGTAGCTTAGATCCTCAATGGTTCTGATATGTGATTTTAGATTAGTCTTTTACCAAAGCTCATTCATTTCTCCATGGTCCTTCGTTTTGTTTGTATGTCAGGTAGGGATTTCATTGCACCTTGTAAATGCAAAGGAACTTCAAAGTATGTACATCGTGATTGCTTGGATCACTGGAGAGCTATAAAGGTATACACTTTTTTTTTTTTTGGCTCTCCCTTCCTCCTGAAAGCTGCTAAGCTTTAACTCTTGGAAGAGAGGTGTTGGTCAAGTCAGTTTCTGAGACTGAGAGTGGCCTCATTTGATTTGCAGGAAGGTTTTGCGTTTGCACACTGCACAACTTGCAAGGCTCCTTATTATCTCAGAGTTCATGGTGCTGGTGATAGGAAATGGAGGACCTTGAAGTTTCGCTTCTTTGTTACTCGAGACATCTTATCCATCTTTCTTGCTGTTCAGCTTGTAAATTCATTTTCACTTGTCGTCTCTACTTTTACTTTTCTTTCATCTGGTTGATAGATCTAACTCAATGTTTTTCTAAATGACTTTCATCTTCTCACAGGTGATTGCTGCGTTGGCCTACATGGTCTATTTCATTGATAGCTACCAGCAATCATGGCTTCGTCATCTTTGGGGTTTTGACAGCGAGGTCACGTTTTATTACATGTGTGGTATATATGATCTCAACCTCTACTATCTAAATTCTCCTTTAGTTCATATACTACTCACATTAAGACCTTTGCCAAGTGTTGGGTGGTTGGATACGTCCTTCATCATGGCGTGGAAATGCTATCTACTTTTTTCTTTCAAAAATGTCTTAGTTAACGCTCTGCATTGATCATATCTATTCTGCGTCTGGGTAGTGGGAATTGATATTAGGTTTTGATGTAAGGAGTTTTTCTCTCAGATGGCTTCTTTGTTCATATCCTTTCTGCGTCTAAATAGCGGTAGGTGAAATAAGGTTTTTTGTCATCTAAACTTAGATCAAATTAAGGGGTTTGCAAGGTTAGTCTTTTATTTTACACAGCTCATGAAAATTCGCACATGTGTATCATTTATTTACATGAGGATGTTTGTTTGTTTTGATCAGGAGCTTTACTATTCTTTGCTCTGCTGGGTCTATCTGGATGCTTCATAACTTGCTACGACCGCAGAGTTCGCAATGACTTAGCTCAGCCTTGCCGTGAATTGTGTCTCTGTTGCTGTCAGCCTGGGTATAACCTTCGACCATACTTCTATCTGTGTCTTATTTTTCGGTTTTTTTTCTTGTTTAAGAAACAAAAATTATCTGTATTCTCCTGTCTAGAACTGTTCCTCAGTTAGTCACATAATAGAGTTTGCAGTGACTTAGTTTAGATACACCGACGCTACTGAATAATTAATCCTCTTCTTTTGCTTGCTAAGATGCAAGCTTTGTGGTCTTGCGTAGAAACTATATACCCGTAGATAGTGTTTATAATCTGCCAAAGTTCTTTTGCTTATCTTTCAGTTTCCGATGCTTTCATTCCACTCTTTTGTCGTAATTCTTCCATCCAAACTAGAAACCACTCGAGTAGAGTGATTATATGTTGAAAAATATTCAACCTTCTCTTTCTAATGTCAGATACATAGTTTCTCGCAGTGAGAAGATATATAGATTTGACTCTGATTCAGTTGGCAGGGACACAAACAAAAGTGTATTGTGAATAAACTTTTGGTTCTTGTTGACTTTACTCGTTGCTTGAAACGTTTATATGCAGGATATGCACAGACTGCCATCTACCGGGAACAATCTGTATGTGGGCAGATTGCACAGCATGTACTGAAGGTTGTGCAAGTGCAGTTAGTGAATGTAGTGGTTGCCTTGGAGGTGCAGGGGAAGCCGGATTGCCATTGCTTTTCATTATGGCATTAGTAGTTCTCGGTTTGTTTACGGTTATAGGTATATTTTACAGCGTACTGGTTGCAACCATGGTTGGACAACGTATTTGGCAACGCCATTACCACATTCTCGCTAAAAGAATGCTAACAAAGGTAAGATATTTTTCTTATCATCTTATTGCGGTTTCTGTTAGCATGTTTTGTATCGTTCTATGTTTTATTACTTTCGATGTTGGCATTTGTAGGAGTATGTGGTTGAGGATGTAGATGGGGAAATGATGGGATCTGAATGGTCGCCACCCGCTTTACCGTCTGAGCATGTCCAGCAGCTGAAGACGCTTGGCCTTCTTTGAAAACCATATTGCCTTATGTTTTGATTACTATGGAAGATTTTTCAACTGCTTACAGGGGAATTTATCTGATCAAGAGGTGAGAGATAAGACGAGAGTTTGAAGATTATGAATGTTAGAATCTTAGAGATGCTTCGTATTTGTAAAGAACTTAAACCAACTTTAGAGCCAGAGACCTCCCAATGACTGAATTGAGCTTTCGTGTTGAATGTTTATTCCTAACGGTCTGTTATTGGTAAATGTCCACAAGTGTTGTTATCTTTGGATCCCTTTTGATCAAACGGTTGAGTCGTCTCTTCCAGCAAATTTTTAAATATATTACACCGCAAATTCCTTATCTTAAAAAATGTAGAGTAGTATTTATATTTCTGCTCTGTAGTATGAAGAGTATGTTTTCCTGTACCATATGCAACAATAATTTTTTTAAATTTAATTTATATTTAAAAATAAAATTTTATTATTATTTTAAATTTAGATTTTATTATCTTTTGTTGATATTTTAATATAAATTTTGATTTAATTGAACATAAATTAAAATGAAATAAACTATTCTGTTTATTTAAATTATATTTAAGAATATATATGCATATATTTAAAATTATAATTTTAGATAGAATTTTTTATTTCTTTGGGATAAAATATATTATATAAAATTTTATAAAATTAATAAAATTTATATAAAAGTTGTATAATGATAAAAACTAAACAATATTTCTAAAATTTGTAAATATAAAAGAAATTAATGATATTACGATTAAAAATTATAATTTTACAATATTGTAAGAAAATTGAAAATATTTTTAGTAGTAAACTTTATAATTATAAAATAGAAATAAATAATATTTGAATCCCTGAAATATTATTATATTTATAATATTATATTAATGTTATTTTCGAGTAGATATATTTTAATAGTGATGTATAACTTGCTACCATATTCTAAAAAGTTTACCAAAAATATAAATCAGCATTAAATATAATAATCCATGTCACATCATTTCTTATATGCCATGTCACATTTTTCGACCATGTACAGTGGTTTCGACACCCATTTCATTTTCAACAACTTCATTTTCTCTTTTTGACATTTCATATCCTATTCTCTTTCTTCCACCTAATTTATTCAACACCCACCTCATTTTTAACATCTACAATGATTTGTTTTAAAAGATTCAGCACCCTATCCCACTATTTTAATTTCTATATTATCTTTTGGAATATAATAGTTACATATAAATAATCTGATTGTAATTAACTTAAAAACTAAAATATCATAACTTTTAATAATTTTATTTTATTTATATACCTATCTTTTAAAAACAAATACGAAAATTAGTATTATTAAAAGAATTAAAATAGTTGATTATAATAAGAAAATGACATTTTCTCTCTGTATCCAAATGAAATGAAATTAGTCTATATTTCATAAATAATCATGAATTTTGATATAATTTTTATTTTTTTAAAAATAATTCTATTATAAAATAAATGAGTTTGAATTATTGGGTGAAAATAAAAATTAAAAAAATTATCCAATAATTTCTCCCAATCCAATTGCGTCATGTGGCGACACTGGCCCACACAAAGAAAGTTTCAGCTGTTGAAAATTTACAACACTTGTTGATACCACATAGATATGTTCCAAACTTCAACACCCTCATTGGAGGTTGCCGTTCTCAACTATCAATGATGCCCACAGAACTATAAGGTTCTCCTTGTCGTCTCGGATGCCGGTAACTCCCGTGTCTTCTCCGGAATAGCTGGCTCCCGATGAACTTCTTGAGCTTATAACCGTCACTGTCGATGAAGTGTTAGATGAGCGTAAAGATGAAAAACTCTTACCAAGAGATGTCTACCTCCATTGCCGCCACAAACCGAGCAAGAAACCAGGTTGATGCCATCGCCACACCCTGTCAGGAAGCCTCTTCCATCTGCAATAAGTCAAGTCCCGAGGATCGCCTCAACAAATCCGACTATCAAGAACTGAGAAACCATTTACTTGACTGAGAACCGAGAAACTGTAGTCAAATTGTTTCCATTATGAAAAGATGTGTTTCAAAAAAAAAACTGTCTCCATTCAATACCTATATGTATGTCGATGTTATTCAATAAAATTTGAGTGATTTTTTTTTTTGAAATGTCAGTTATAGCAGACAAAAAATTGTAAAAAAATGAAATTGATCTGATCTGAACTAAGGTAAGTAAGTTGTGTATAGTTTTCATAATAGTTCTGAGCCAAAAAAAAAAAGAATTCAAACCTGAACCACATTATAAAACCCAAATGTGTTTGATATGTAAGTCGAGGAATATTTGAATCTATTCTATTAAAATGGAATTATTATTTTATATACTATTGATAAGTCATAATAGGATCGTTTAATTAATTATTCTATTTAATTATTTATATCAAACAATTAAGTATATAACATTTCTAAAAAAAATCATAATAATAATCAATAAAGATACTACTAAGAAATTAATTTTAACTATAAATTTGAATTTTATTTTCAGTTATAACAAAATCTGTTGAAAAAGTCTTTAACTGTTTAAAGTTTAAAATTTATATATAAATATAATAATTAAAATTTATATATAAATATAATAATTAATTTTAATTAGTTATAATGTTAATAAAAATTAAGTTTAAGTAAACTTTTATTATGTATTAAAAATTCTATGCTATTTTTATAAATTTATAATTATAGTCTATATTATATTAGAATAGAAGTACTATATAAATTAAATATGAAATTATATTAAATTAATACATTAACATATTTTATTTTTATTTTTATTTAATCTTTATTTAGCATTCACTATTTAAAAAGATTAAAATTTGTAAACTGTGTAATACTTTTATAAAATAATGAATTAATTTAGTAGCAAAAGAAATCAAAAATTATATAATTTTCAAACTCAAGAGTTGTGTAGTTTTCCAAATTTTTCTTGGCTAATATAAAATCTTCGAAAATAAACATTCTGAACAGAAAATGATAATGTTCCAAATTTTACAAAAGATAAAATCATAGATGTTAAAATATAACTTTTTTCTTGCAATACAAATAAAAATTATGTTGCAAAAATAAAAAAGTGCTATAGTATTTTGAAGTGTTAATTTAATAACAAAAAATCAGAAAACTTAATACAGTAATATCCAAAAATATCCTATATCGATAAATTTACAAGACAATATGATAGATGCTATTATGTATAAATTTTACTAAAATAACGAGGCTATATTATTTAAACAGAACAATGTATTATTTATAAAATCTCACAAAATACTAAATTAGTAGATGTTAAAGTATATTTTTTAAACACAACATGAAAATATAAATTATCCTAAACAAATATTCTTTTTTTAGTATAACTAAAACTTTTAATATGTATTGTATGAAATAACAATTAATAAGAAAGTAAAGGTACAAAATATATAACTTTTAATTAATAATGTCAAATAAGAAACTTAAACAATAAATTGAATAACATCAAAGTTGTACTTTTTTGTCATCAACATGAATAGACTCAATTAAGACTCTGCAAACCAAACTCGGAACTCTGCAATCCATATGAACGGCGGAAGACTTTTGTTTCCTGGCACTGCATGCAAGATTGTCCATCCTTGTGTTCTGCGTTCGGGGTATATGAATGAACTGTGAGTGATTAAAGCTTCCTCTAATTAAGGATCTTGATTCCTCCAAGTAACTTGCAAAGAAAGGTCATTCTCCTGGTGCTGAAACTATCTTCACCAACTGAGAACAATCCATTGCAAATGTAACATGAAACTATCTTAAATTTCTCATACATTCTGTAGCCCAAATCAGCGCCTCTATTTCCTAGTGTAAGGGTGAGAGGCTGGCTCTCGTATTCCTTGCCCCGATCAGTCCATCAAAGCCTGCTAACAAACTATAATCCCTCTGCTCTTTCCATGATCCATCCGTAAAATACCATCGCCCTGGTATGGGAGTTAAACTTGTCTCCTCCATTTCCCTGGATTGGGTAGTTCTTCGTGTAAGTGAAGCATGTGTATCAGTCTAATGATTCAGTTTCTACCAGATTAAGAGTATTTATCCTTTCCAGATATACCATAAAATCCATGCAAATGAAAATATATGCACGAACGAATGGGTCAAACTCTTATGTAGTTTAAAACAAACCAGTAATATCTCATCCTAAATGATACAAATATCCAAAAACTTGAAATATTAACCTCCTTAATTTACTTTTGTCTAATTTAAATAATATAGATATTTTCAAAATATAAAAGAATTTAGTTAGTTTTTATACCCAAATTTTTGGGTAATTGTGACACTTGTGTGTAGATTTTTGGATAATTTCAGATATTAGATAAAAATATTATCTGAACTAAACCCATAAACAATCCAAACTCCTCTAAACTTTTTTTAAAAGTATGCTAATAAATTTTAAATTTAGTACAAACAACCATCCATAGTGTTATATGATTTTAATCTTGTATAAAATTAAGGAAAATATCATACCAAACCTGCAGTAATGGTTTTTTCTTTTGCTTATTTTCTAGTTATATTTTCATACTTCCTGCGTTCATAATATATACTGGACTAGGCATAAAATCTAGAACCTGAGATCTGAACAGAACACAAAAACCCGATTCGTTATCCGATCCAAAATGTAAAAATACTGAAATGATCTAATAGTGTGGTACAAAACATATCTGAATCCGAAGTGTTATCAACTGAATAAGAACTGGTAATCCAAAAAAATCTGAAACGATTAGTTAATATAAATATTTTAAATATATATAAGTATTTCAAATACTCCGTTCAATGTTTACTTTGATATATATATATATATATATTACGTAAAAACCTTATACACCCAATTACTTATAAATAATTATTTCATAATTTGCTCGATGAAATAATAAGTCAATTCTATCTATAAGATAATACATATTGTTTACAAAAGATATTTGTTATCATTCTTAATTTAATATTTTTTTGTTATTTTATCAATTTTATGTGTGTTGACTTAATATATTCAATTTAAGTGTTTTTCTTTAAGTTTTGCTTTAAATTTTTATTTTTTACTTTACATATATCCGAACCGTATCGATATAACCAAAATCCAAATGATACTCCCTCCGTTTCAATTTATTTGTCGTTTTAGAGCAAAATTTCGTTTCAAAATAAGTGTCGTTTTATGATTTCAATGCAAAATTTATTAATAATATTCTCCAGTCTATTTTTCTATTGGTTGAAATGTGGTTAGGTGTATTGGTAATGATGTTTTTATTTTGAAAATATGTAAAATTAAATGATTTCTTAATATGTGTGCATAAACCTAAAATAACAACTAAAATGAAATGGAAGGAATATATGATTATTTAATGAATTTTAGGACCCAAACAAATTTGAACCAAAGTGTTATTATTCGAACTCGATCCATACTAATAAAGTATTAGAATTATAAATCTGAAAATTCGAAAATCCAAAATACTCTATCTGAACCAAACGGATACCCGAATGTCTATGCATATTATATAGTTTTACTATTATCACAAATGAAAACGTAAAAATTTGTTATATGTTGAAATGGTTACAAAAAATCATGTTTTTGAACCTAACAATATATTATTCAACTCTCATGTCATGTGTCATTCTTCATCGTATTATATTTTGTTAAATTGCTTGGTTGATGTATTTCTACAATTATTAAAGATGTTGTCTTTCCCACTTCTTTGATTTTAATATTCTAAGCGGTTTTCTTAATACGATAATTAAGAGATTATATCTGACAGTATGTGTCTGGTTGTTTCATTTTGTGTGGCCTTTACAGTCAACTAGGGACAAGTTGTCCCCTGCTCTATTTTTATTGGATCCACACTCTTTGTTGGTATGCTACGATTCGAGGAACAAACGTTTAAAACTTAATCACAGATTAATTAAAAGTTTACTCGTTCTGTTTCACAAAAATATTATTTTTTGAGATTTTTCTTATCACACAAAAAGTGTTATTGAGAATTTCAATAGAGTTTTAATAGTAATTATAAACTACGTTAAACTTACAAATAATTTTATTTATTTTAAATAATATAGATTAAATATGTGTAATTAATATGTATAATTAATAAGTATATAAATATATTTCTATCCTTTTCTTAATATTTGTAAAATATGCCAAAATGACATTCTTTATAAAACAAAGGTGTATTCTTAAGAAATCATTAGAATATAAGATTGCATCAATTAGATTAATCACATATTTGAATTTCGAGTCTCAAAACGATTGTAAGAAATTACAGAGTATTGATGTAGACATATATAGTCTCCAATACTATGAAAAGTTATTTATAAAATAACATCTAGACCAAAAAAAAAGAAGTTATTTATAATTAAGTATGGTATGTATATATATTCGTCTGTTATAGAATTGAGGGATCATTATATGTGGACTTCTTTATCATATTGCATAGGATGTATATAGTTGGTTTTAATAATTTGCAATATGAATAGATTAAATATTTTTGATATAAGAGACTGACAAAAATAAAATGAAAGGCAAAAAGTTAATAAATTCAGAGTGCTTTTCTTTCGCTAAGTGTAAATTCAGAGTGGTCGTCTTTAATTCTAACAACTCAACATAAAGAGAGATAATAAAACATAATATACTACTAATCGGTATAATTAAATTTGAAACCACACAATCACCAATAATATAATTTAAGTCAAATCCATCGACATTTTTGTATAACAGCACCATTTAGCACTAACACAAACCTAATTAAATCATCATTCGCATCATCATAGCCATGTTATATATGTGTATATATAAAATATATTTAGAAAGATTACACATAACATGCATGGATGTATATATATAAATATATCAATTTTGTTTTTGCTTTTACTAAAAGAGGACATGTATATAAATTAAAGGTGAGGGAACAGTTCAGATGGGTATGTCTAGGAACGCTTAATTTGATATATATATATATATATATATATATATAGAAGTTCTTAGGAAATGAGTACTTTAAAATGTTTAATTAAAGTAATTATTTAAAATAAAATCTTGTGTTACTTAATATATATATATATATATATACATTTATGATGTTTATCAAATAAATTTGAATATTTATGGTTTAATGATTTTTAAAATAGCTAAATCCAAGTTAAATAGTTTATGCAATGAATAGTTTACCTTATGTGATTTTTCATGTGTTCATGAATGATAAAGTATCAACTCTAAAACCTCTCTTTCATCTTATATATTTAATTGCTTATGTATTTATTAAATTATATGCTTAGCTTATAAGATAATTAAAGAAAAGGTCAAAATATATAATATTGTATGATATGGTGGGAAATTAGTGGCCAATAAGTCCTTATCTGACTTCTCATTCCCCTTGTGTATTTTTATAGTAACATTAATGAAATGCGGTTTATACTAATAGCTTAAAGTTAAACCTTTTGTTTGTGTCATTTGTGCTTTGATTATATTAACAAATGCATTGTTAATATTTATGGTCACATATGAATTAAATGATTAAAGCAAGTACATTCCTAGTGGCTCGACTACACCAATGGGTTTAGATGAAGACCACTGTGGATAATATTGTATAAAATATATAGTAATACTCTATATGGGATACTTCAATCGGATTTGACAGTGAGTTAGTTTTTCTTCTTCTTTTTTGTCAACAAGCATACTTTATTATTTCCTGATGTAGTATTATAATTGAGTAACAAAAGTTGTTAGTATTACATATAAAGCTATAAACTTAAATCAATTAACCCTAGCATGCTAAAACATGTACGTTTTTAATATATGTAATTAGGGCTGTTCTTAGAATTGAGTGACTTCAACCCCCAAAAATATGGGTGGATCATGAAAAACAAAATGTGAGAAAATCTTTGATTTTTCTAACTTTTCTTTTTGCGAAATTTTAGATAATCATTTATGGAATAAAAGTTTGGTTAGAAAGGCATTCTTTTATAATTTTGCTTAGAAAGCCATTCTTTTAGAGGCCGCAATTTTTTTTTAAAAACTTCTAAAAAACATGATCTAAGACCAAGACAATTTGGTTTACAGAGTCAGTTTTTAAATCTGTCTTTAAGTTGATGACAAAAACAAAAAATCCAAGACAACCACAAATGGTTTTCTTGAAGTTACTAAACTTAGAACAAGCGAAGGCACAAGACTCTCAATTGCAAAGCACTTCTTGAACTTCCGGAAAAACCAGAAGGAATAAGAGACAAGCTAAGAGGCAGAACACAAAAACATTCACCCAGAGACGGCTCTAAGTGGCTTCGACGGAGGCGGCTGACAACAGCCTCGAAACATCAAAAGAGGAGGGCGTGAAACAAACACCCCAAGCTAACTCGGTGGTAAGATAAACGTGCGGATCCGACGTAATGACGCTGAAGATGAAGATCAGTTTTAAGTCAAGCGCATGCGGTATATTAGGCTTCTCAGCCGGCCATGCGACACAAAATGCAACAGAGACATCAAGGGTACACACATCAGCTACGCTGGAGCTATGAAATAGAGAATTTTCTACCTTTTTAGAAATTAGGTTTGTAACTATATTAACTAATCAAAAAAAAAACTATATTAACTAATGAAGATTTTGAAAAATAATTGGTCCATTATTGTAGCAAGCTCAAGCGTCTCCTATTTGTACCCAATGCGGATCGTTCTTGTTTGTTAGTTTTTAAGCCACTATATATATAAAATTTCTGTTTGTTAAAGGGTTTGCCATTATATATAGGATATATTAATTGAACAAGCAGATAAGATCTATCAATGTAAGAACATATCATTATAGTGATTGACATGGATTTGGAACACTTTAATCTCACTCTTGGTCGATTCCAAGTCCTCCTAATCTATAGCTTGCAGTTTGTTCCATCAACAACGCAACATAAGTTTTAAGAAAAAAAAAACAACAAACAACAACGCAGCAAAAGTTTCACTGTGAGTTTGTGTCTATACACGCCTTGATGAACCTCAAATTTAACTTCATACTGCATTCGTATTCTACTGCCATATATACCGGATAGAAAGTTCTAACATTTCAAGCAACGACCACTAGTTCTTGATTATCTCTTGATACCAGAGTTTTAAACTCTAAAATTTGATGCAGTAGAACATTGGTCTTAACCCCTTAAAAAATAACATACATAGGTATAGGTCTCTAAATTGTTTAAGAAAAATAATAAAAGTTCTTATTAAATATCTATTCTCTTCTTGCAATGCTTTTGATATATGTTTAGATAGGTATAGGTTAAAAAGACTAATTATGTGATTCCAAAGGAAAAATCACAAAATAGTTGTTTCGATATACAAAACAACTAGTAATGTGATTCCAAACCAAATTATCTATCATACATTTGGCTCATAGGTATCCAATATATAGTCCGGTTGGTCTGACTCAGACTTTCAATGGTCGGTGATTTTTTAAACGAATAATGACCAGTTTAATTAGCATAATAAGTTAATAACTAATACTAATGCAAGGCTCAACACTATTAATATTTTATCACATGGTTGCAATTGCATAATGTCTTAAGAGCCGACCTTAAAGCGAAGGCCACCATTTTAGATAACGCCTATCTTCTAGTTTGATCTTATTAATATTATGCTTTTTTTGTCACCCACTCGTTTCATTATACTGTATTTAGATAACTTTGTTAGTCAAGCTAGTAATGTAATTGTTAAACTCGATGCATTGTTTTTCTCACTCGCGACTAAATACATTATCAGAAACGCCTAATCATATACTACTATTTTGTTGATCTTTTTGAAAAGCGTAAACCACTTTTTTTGAACTGTTGATTAAAGGATGAATTGGTGGTATAATCATTATGGAGAAAATATTGAGCAAATAACCATAACAAAAATTCGACTAACGGAGACACGATCAATGTTTGAATTGACCTAAAATTGTTGGTTGATGTATAAAATTTTTAAATAAAATTTGTGTTATGTATGATTTAGCACAAGTGTCAAGTATATGTATTGATCGGGACCGCGACCCTTTGTTGATGTATGAATTGGCTGATCTCCCGAGAGTTGTAATGTTGTATTTTTATTCTATGTTTTCTAAATAGAATAGAATACTATCTCGTTTGTTCAGAACGGGAGAGAGAAAGAGAGGAAGCGAAGGAGACAGAAAGAAAGAAAGAGACAGAGAGAGAGATTCTAAATATGTGCTATTCTATATATAATATAGAATAGAATGATATATTCGTGTCAATAACAATTTAAAGAATTTTATATCAGTTTGAGAAAATTTGAAATACAACATGTGTAAAACAAAGTGTATGATTCTTTATGATATTATATTTGGTTAAATTGTGTTAATAGATAAAATATAGATCAGATAAAATGATAGGGGAAAAGGAGAAAAAAAAATTGTCCATGCATGTGAGAAAGAAGGACAATATGGTAATTCTTATAGAAATACAGAAAATATATCGTAACCTATGTTTGCCATGATCATTCTCTTAATTCTTTTTTTTTTTCATGGTTATCCTTGCCAATTTCTCTTGATTAAAGCGTAAACCAACTTGTGGTTTAATATTTTTGATTTATGCTACCATGTTCTTGATTCTGTTGTAACTGAGGTTTAATTGCATTAAACATTATCATAGACGAATAAAAATATAATTTTGTTTTGAAGGACAAACCAACTTGTGGCTTAATAATTTTCTTATTGATGTTGCTACCATGTTCTTGAAGTTTTGGTAACGATGCTCTTTTGTTCTCCAAACGTATATGAAAGCCATTTTTGATATTTAATTTCTCCTTTTTTTGACAAATTCTTCATTTATAAAATAGAAAGAAAAATAATAAGAAAGTGCTGATAATTCATTAGCCAGCCTAATGCGATATTAATACGTGGAGAGAGATGTGTTTAAAATCATTACTATCATGAAAACACCAAATATTATACTTACACTCGAAGAAATTAAAGATCTTTCGTTTAAAAAAAAATAAAAAATAAAAATCTTTTAAAGAAAATTTTGAACAAAGGCTTAAGTAATATCTTAAAATGATTCTTTAGACATTATTTGCGAAGTGATATGCCACATGTCATCCTTACAATCACTTTTATAAAAAAATTGTGACATAACTACTAAAATTGATGCATGATTTATGGTTAAATATGACATATATAATTATATTTAATGTTGATATATATTTTTGGTAAACTTTATAGAATATGAAAATAATTCATACATTACATTTAATGTTGATTTATATTTTCGGTAAACTTTTTAGAATATAGCAATAACTCATAAATCATCACTAAAATAAATATATTCAAATATGACATTATAAATTTTGAAATATTATTTAATTTTATTTTACAATTATACAATTTTATTACTAAAATTTTCTACAATTTTTTAAATTATAAAACTTTAGTCGTAATATCGTTATTTTCTTTTAGATATCTAAATTTTTATAAATATTGTTTAGTTTTAGTTTTGATAAATATACAATTTATATGAATTTTAAGTATTTTATATAAGTTGATTTAATATATATATATATATATATAACAAAAATAAATAGATAAAAATTTCTAAGATTATAATTTTAAATATGTACATATATATTATTAAATATAATTTAAAATAAACAAAATTATTTTCTCTTAATTATATGCTTAATTAAATCTAATTTATATTAAATATTGGTCAAAAATAATAAAATATATAATAGTAATAAATTTCAAATTTAAATATAATTTAAATTTTTAAAAATTTATCACTGTACATGGTGCAGAAAAACACCTAGTATGTTTTTATATACAAGTATTTACGTTAAATTTTATGTAAATAAGGATCCTTTTATCGGGCATAAGGCTTCAATTTACACAAAAATTATTAGGCTTTGAATTTAATTTATTAATTAACTACATATTGTAAGAAATATACCTATACAGTCGTATTAATAATGACACTAAAGACTAATAAATTTTCTGTTACAAATATAATTGGAATATTTTTTTGTAACTAATTTGGAATAGTTTTCTTTCCACTATTCTCTATGTCAGATAATTAATCAGATAAAGAAAGGAAAAAGGTGAACGAGAGCATGGAGAAGCATTATGATAACAATAGAATGATAACAAAACGGTCATAAAGCATGAGTCGTTTCTCTATAAATTACGACATTTCTCTTCATCATTAGTTCATAACCAAATTCATCTTTACTTATTATTTTCAACACACTTAGTTCTTCTTTGGTTTCAGTATAATTAACATAATAAAATGTCGTCTATTGGAGCAAACTACGCACAACTACGAGTCATGCAGAAAAAGCAGAAGGACAAGATGATGAAGAAGAGACTGGAGAAAGAGAAAGATGGCGGCATAGACGGTGGAGAGGGAGACAGATTTTCTTCCGCTGCCACTGGAAAGAGTGGTACCAGAATATTTCCGGTCAAGTCTTCTCAATCGACGACTTAAGAGGAAAAAGTAGGAAGACACCAGTAAGTGTGAGATTTGTCGTCTGTTTAGGAAGACTTGTGTCTCTTCTTCTTTTCTTTTTCGACTTTGTGTCTTTGTGTGTGTGATGTGATATAAGTGGTCGCCTTTAAGTCGAGGTTTTAAGTTACGTAACTTGTGCAGGTTTGCGTTGTTGGATGTTGATATTGGTAAGCTGTATTAAAAATTGTCTGTTGAATGTTGATGTTGTAAATTGGATTTTTCGTATATGTATGTTCAACCAACTTGTAAAATATTTATCTATCGATTTTTTTTCGTTCGTTGATGTTCATTCAATCAAATTTGGTTAGCGAAGTTTTGTGGGTTAACAATTCTTGTTAATAAAAACACCTGTAAGAAAAACATTGGGATATTAATCTATATCAATTTCTTACACTTAGAGAGTTAGGATCATTCGAGTGGTTATTTATTTTGATTCAATCGATTGATCTAATTCATTTGGTCTAAGCCGGTTTTGGTAAATTTGGACATGTATACGAGTGTGAATAAACACAATCAGTGACACATTGCAAACAGTTATATATCTACGCATTAGAGCAAAGGGTACAGAAGAAAGAGAATTACCAAGAGCTTTGATTCAAACAGGGGAATACAAGGTCAAAGAATCAAATGAGGATTGAAAATGGTGGTCACACAAAACATACGGACAAAAAAATACCATCAAATCTCAGTTTCAGTTCCAGAATAGACTAGGGGGTTACTGGTTTAAGAATTCTTAAAGAATTTTAAAATTTTAAGAATCCGTTTTATATTAGTTATGGAATTTAAAAATCTCTCCAAAATCTACTGTTATTGCCTTATTGGTTTGAAGATTTTTAAATTCTATTCAAATCTTTTACTATTATTGATTTTGCTATTCTGTTAAATTGTATGGTTATTGGGAAGTAAATTCTCTATATTTTTACTCATAAGATTAGACTTTGAAAATATTATGTATATTTAGTGTATTCAGACATAATCTTCCGTGTGTTTAGAGCGGTGGCTCAAAAAATGTTAATGAAAACAAGACTGATAAAAATTTGTCACGGAATATAAAGATAAAAATGATTATTATCATAACAAAACAAAGAACAAACCATAAAACTTAGTTACAAAAAAGACAAACCATAACACAAAAAACCAATACCATAAAATGCATTTGTCTACATGAACACACCAAACCATAATACCAATAAAAATAATCTGTCTCACCCTTACCACTGACTTCCATTTTCTACTGCATCTGTCCACATGTTAGAAGTTATCATGTTTTTCCAGTTATGGTCCACAATTGTGTTTCATCGAGGTTCATTGTACAAAATTCTACAAAGATGTTTGTATATTACCTTAGAAGGAAAAACTTTAAAAAAAAAATATTGTGCAAATCCATAACAATCAATATCTATAGAAATTAATACAAAATAGAGAAATTACTCAGAATGACTCTTATTATTCACATAAATACTAGAATGACTCTTATAATTTTCTAATTACTAGAATAAAAGGTAAACAACCAAAATTACTAAAAACCCACCCTTCTAAACATTAACGGATTAACCACAAATTGGTATTATAATTTATTAATAAAAAAGAAATTACATTTAAAAATTAAGAGAAATAAAGGAAAAAAAAAATTCTCATTCTCTCCCTTCTCCTCACTCACGACAAACCCTCCATCTCAATCTCCATCTCTTTCGTGAGTGAGAAACTCAGCCTCCATCACTTCTATCTCCGACAACCACTCCACCTGAATCGTTTTCGTCTCTGTTTTCCTCCATACCTCCATCGAGTTCGTCTCTGTTTTCCTCCATACCTCCATCGAGTTCGTCTCTGTCATCGGTGAGGAAGAAGAACGACATTTCCCCTCTGTCCTCCACCATAAATCGAGTTACTTGAAGCTGTAAGACATAGTCTATGGTATTTGAAGTTCTTTTAGAATAGATTGATTGATTGCATGTTCGTGTGAGGCACATGGTTGTGAAGCCAATAGAGGATAGATATCCGAAGTGGGAAGATAATGAAGTGTCTACTGAGCTGGATAACATGATTCAGGACATCCTCAATGGTCAGCTTAATGAAAAGTATTGGGAAGTAGTGGCTGCTACCAATCCCAGGAAGAGAAAAATTCATGTGGACCCACCTGTTGTTCCAGATACCGTTGATGTGGGTCCTTCTACTAAGCGAAAGAAGGACAAAGAACATGTCGATGGTTGTCATGCATCAGATACAGTATGTTGCTATCATTTGAATGAACAAGTATCAGAACATGTTATTTCTGACCCGTGGCTGAATTGTTCTTTTGGTCTGTCCATTGCTTGTAGGTTGTAGCTCACAATATCGCTATACTTGGGTTGGTTGAATCGGTTAAGAACCTGACTGCAAAGATAGATGGAATAGATGTTAATGTAGCTGACAAGGTTAGCAAGAAACTGGATGCAACCATACAAGCTAAAGTGGATGCTAGGGTGGCTTTATTTGAGGAAGAGGCAATGGAGAAGATTGCCATGTTGGTGGAAGACGTAAAGAATCTTAAAGAGCAGGCTAATGTAAAAAATCCTACTGATCTGCCTAACTCCAATGATCACAACTCCATTGCGCAAGAAGAGGATGGTGATTCTAGCAATGCCATGGTAAGTTTCTGAGATTAATCTTGTTTGTTCTTTCTTCATTAATATCACTAACACTTGTATTCTACTACACAGTCATGGATGGTTCAGAAGAAAATAAATTCACAAGATGGTCTACCAATTCAGTGTGTTGTTAAAAAGGAAAATAAGGAAAATAAGACGATGGAGAAGGAGCGTAAGACCATTGATGTAAATAAGAAAGGGAAGAAAGATGAAGTGCCACTGAAGAAAGTGAAGAAGGAGAAAGCATTTGTCGTCCCAGAACTGAAAGACGAATCCATTACTTCAGAAGATTGGGAGCATCATTTGCAGTGGGAAAAGAGTGAAAAGTGTAGGCAAGTGATGAAAGCACTTCTTTCAAATTTGGAGGAACCGAGACGTAGACGAAAACCCCAGTTGACGAAGACTCAAGTATGGCCGTACGTAGGGAATTCAACTGTCAAGCGTATAATCAAAGGTGTCACTCCATCTGAGGTGTCCTATGACCCATTTGCTAAAGTCGAGTCACAGAAATTGGTGAAAGTTATGGACTTCATTAAGCAAGATTTGTAAGTGTCTTCTCTTACATATTATCTTCTCTTCCATCTTATCATCATATATATGGTGCTTGATTGCTCTGTTTTCCATTCTAGGGACCAAGAGGAATCTGGCTATGGTGAGTTTTGCGCTCAGTTTTACTTAAAGATAATGGTGCCAAGAGATGTGTGGCCAACAGAAAATTACGGCTGGCTATGTGGCTCGGTGAGTTTTGGAATTTTCTGATCATGGGCTTCGAAAGAGTAATGGCTTACAGATTTTAAATAATTGTTTTCGTTTTTACAGCACATTGCCGCAGCAATGCTCATGTTTCACAGACGTTCTAGGCAATCAACATCTCCATATGCTTCCCCACGAATTGCATTTCTAGATCGATGGTTTGTGAAGTCATGGGTTAATGACTTCAAAAAAACAGGACCAGAAGAATATTGAGTTGTCAGATATGTACATCAAGGCTTTCAATGGAGAATACCCAGAGCAGTTTGTGACCGGTAAGAAGTGGTTTGCAGATGTCGACAGCTTGTTCCTCTGCCACCTTATTAATGGAAACCACTGGGTTGCTCTACACATTGATTTACGTAACTCGACAATCTATGTCTATGATAGTATTCAGAATTTGGTGAAAGATCATAAGAAGCTGCAGGAGGAGTGCAGGCCATTCACGAAAATGATTCCACTGATGCTTAACAAGATGTTGCCTCCAAAATCGGGAAAGAAGTCTGAGCAGCAGTTCGCCTTACGTAGGCACAAGAATGTCCCCCAGAACGATGACCCGGAGATTGTGGTGTGTACTCTTTGAAGTACATTGAATGTTTGGCTGTTGGATGTACTTTTCTTGGCTTGAGTGATACGATCATACCGGGCACAAAGAATGAAGTTGGCAGCTGAGATCTATGAAGAGGTGGCAGAGGTTGATGCAGAAGGATGATTTACTGGTTGATGTCAGTTGGATTATGATAATTTAAATGTTGTAGGACGTGTAAGGATGATTTATTTCAGTACTTGTAGTAGTATGCATAACTTGGATGATTTTATTTTAGTACGTGTCGTAGTAGTATAATTTACTTGTTGCTTTGATTGATTATAATCTGTAAAAAACTTATTATGACGATCAAAAACTAATGATCAAAGCTTAAAAGTAAATGAAAAGTAATGTAACACCAATGACCAAAGTGCAAAAGTAATGAAACACCAAAGAGTATATCACCAAGGTAGCACCAACCTAAATGAAATCTAATGACCAAAGTCTGAAACTAGATTGAATACTCATCACTTAAGAGGACATGTTTTAGAATTGTGTCCCGTCTGGTTACAAATTCTACATGTGTGGTCCTTCCTTGGCCGCTTCTTATCTGCAACTTTCTCCAAAATGGATTTATGTCTTGATTTTTTGGCCTTCCTGGTGGTTGGCGGACATCAGGTGGTAAACAGATTTTCGTTGCAACTTCTTCTGGAATTGGAACAGCATCATCTTTGGGCATAACAGCATTGGAATATGCGTTGTAAAGGTACTGCTTCCGATAGTAACGGTGACAAAGTGATATACATGATCTCTTTCTAGCTTCCGCAGCAGCTATAGCATGAGCACATGGTAGCTTCTCCAAATCAAATCTACGGCAAGAACATGTCTTCTCGGTCAGATTCACAACATGTAAAGACGAGACTCCTGTCACTTGTGACTGATGAATGTCTATTGTTTGGACCTTTAGCAGATTAGCAATAGGTATCCTGCCCTGCAAATGTTAGAGCTGAGTATATTAGCAAGTGTCTAACAAACACATAACCTGATTCAAAATATATTACCTCCAACACCTTCTCTACACCACGAGTAAGAGACGTTTTCATCAACTCAGCATCATGTTTTCTTGTTGCAAACCAGCGTGTCATCATTAATCGGATTGACTCTAGAAGGTGAACAATAGGCAAGCTTCTGGCACCTGACAAAGCTCTGTTTATGGATTCAGCTATGTTACTTGTAAGGAGGTTATATCTATCACCTCTAAAATGAGCTCGTGCCCACTTATGAACGTCAGCACGTTCCAAATAAGCATGCAAATCTGGATTTAGCTCTTTGATTCTCTCGAAGGTTGCTTGAAAGTCAGTTAACCTAAAAGAGTTGGCGGCTTTTTTGACCAATCCAAACAAATCACGCCCTCTGTATCGTAACAAGATGTTTTTATATAAGTGGTACGTGCAAATTCCCCTGCTTGCCAATGGATAGACCACTGCAATAGCTTTCTCTATTGACTTGTGCCTATCAGAGATTAACGCCAATCCTTCATCATTGGGTATGACACGGCTGAGTTGGCGGAAAAACCATGTCCATGATTCATCATTCTCTGTGTCAACCACAGCAAATGCAATTGGAAAGATTTGAAAATTACCATCCTGCGATGTTGCAATCAGAAGCGTTCCTTTGTATTTGCCTTGCAAAACGTTCCATCAACCACCACAACCTTTCTCAAAAATGGAAAGCCAGTAATGCTAGCGCCGAACGCAAGGAACAAGTACTTAAATCTGTTGTTTGTATCAACTTCCAGACGAGTTAAAGTCCCTGGATTTGACATTCTAATCATGTGCAGGTAAGTAGGTAATTCCTGATATCCACTCTCTGAAGAACCCATTACGAGATCTCTAGCAGCTAGAAGTGTACGACGAGCTTTCCAGTAACCCATCTGCAATATACAAAAAACAGTAACCCATTTAAAAGGAAGTAAAGGTCAGACAAGAAACTATATTTGATGCGCAAATGTAGTTAACCTTGGTTCCGAAGGTTATATTCATAGCACTATCTACATGACGTGGTAGAATAGATGGTTCAAC
Source organism: Brassica nigra (assembly GCA_016432835.1). Lineage (NCBI taxonomy): Eukaryota > Viridiplantae > Streptophyta > Magnoliopsida > Brassicales > Brassicaceae > Brassica > Brassica nigra. The sequence goes on along the minus strand of CM028247.1, from coordinate 60,677,153 downwards.
CCCACCAACATAGTCTTTGTACAAGAGTCCAAGAATATCAGGAGTAGCTTGTCGGGAACGAGATGAACGTTCTGTTACAGAGCAGGTATGTTCATCTACCACCAAATGAATATAAAAGTCGATTGCAAATCTAAATCTGGTAAACAAATCTATCATAAAAATATAAGTCTATTACCGATAAATATATCTGTCTCAAAACTTTGACTACTCTGAAAAAAAAACTGATGATTTCAAAAAATCGGTTACTACTTTTGGTAGACTAAACTTGATAAATCTATCAACAATTCTAAATCTACCAAACAAATCTGTCAGCTTAAAAAATCTGTCAAAATAGAAAAGTCTGCCGCCAAATACATGGCAGATATAAATTTAACAACAGTTTATTTTATCAGACTTATATTCTGATAGATTTGTTTTTTAATTACATAAATCTGCTGTCCGAGTTTTGTTAATAATTTTAAATGGCATTTTTGTAAATTTACTTTTTCATTATAACTATAGATGAGTTTATTTTCGTCTTTAAAAATTTTCTGATAATTTTAATTTTTTATGAGTTATCCTAGTAATTTCTAAACTAATTTGAGTCATTGTAGTAAACTTCCCTACAAAATATTTGATAGAAATTTAGAAATTTTTTTGTTAAATCTACTGAATTTTTAAAAATCTGTAAACTTTAAAAATCACTAAACCCTTTTTAAGTTCTGGTTCCAATAACCCCAATTACATAAATTAATGGAGAAAATAATTACAGAAAATCTTTAATATAATATAAGAAGTATTGTAAGGCGTATATCTCATATGGCCGTTCAGAGTAACGTAGTTAAACATGAATCCTCATAATACATATACAATTGTCGATACAGAATCATCTATATAGTATTTTTCACAATTTTAATACTATAATTAACCAACTTTAAAAATATAAAATTAATGGGACATGTTTAAACTTAAAATCACGTAAAAATTATTTAAAAGTGATTTTTAAAACTTGCTTTCATATCATCACAACATTCTTTATAAGAAAAAAAATGATATATGTTTTGAAAAATATGACTTGACATTAAGATAATTATAACAAAAACATTTACATTTATATAGTTAAAATATTTTGATAATAATTTCAAAATATGATAATAACTTATAAATTATCATTACATTAAATTAAATATAACACTAACAAAAATAATGTAACAATATAAATACACATATAACAATATTTTCATTTATAGTAAATGTGAAAATAACCGTTTTTCATCAATAAATGATTTAATCAGAACTTTGTAAACCAAACTGAGAACTCTGTGTTTCTGTGAACGACATGGGACAACTGATTTGAGCACTGTGTGCAAGACTGTTCGCTTTTGAATTTTGAGTTCGAGTACATGTGTGATCACAAAAGTGTTGAACCTTTCTTTACCTCTTCAAATCTCTTCCAAATATGTTGCAAGAGCAGATCATTCATCTAGTTCATAAACTATCTTTCAAACGAAAAATTGTCAAAAAGTTATCGTACATTCTATCGCTCAAATAAGAGCTTCAAATTTTAAGTGCAAGAGTGTGCGACTCTGTCTTTTATTCCTTTCTCAAAACTTCAAGTATATTATACTAACCTTGTCTTGAGAAAACCTCCCTCTCCTTCCATGATCCTTACATATAATACCATTTTCCTAATATTGTTGGTGGATTATGTCTTTCTTCCTCTTTGATGGTAGAAATATGTGTTTCACTTTGGAATAATGAAAGTAGAAAAAACTTACCAGTGGTTGCCTCCTACTAAGCGTTTGTTTGAAGTCATTAGCTCGAATTTGGAGACCAGATTTATTGCAAATTAAATGAGATTGGGAACTTGCTCCAAAAAAATTCCCAATGTCCAATAGCTTCAGCTTGATCACACTGCTCATGAAACCATTCACATAATCGTTTTCTTTGTCGTTCATATCTAAAGTGAAAACAGCTCTAACTTTTGCGGATGGCTGTGAAAAGCCTCTGCTGCGCACCTTGTACTCAATGACACCATATGAGAAACTCTGAGGAACCAATGTCAAATGAGGATAACCCTTGATCTTTTTGCTCTTCATCTTTTCTTTTTCTGTCCCCAGACTTATGTGATTGTAACCCAATGTCTCCCTTCTTTGACATTTTTCTTATCATTTAAGTCTACATGAGAAACAACTACATGCAAAGGTTCATCATATATCTCAATGTAAATAGCTAGATGAATACCTCTGTGTTGGCACAACTATGTAGAAAACCTTCTCATCAGTGTTGGCAAATGAAATCATGCCGTTCTGCATGTTAACAACTGCTCCTATTGCAGCCATAAAATCTCTCCCAAGAAGAGGAAGCATTGATGAACTTTCCATATCCAACACATAAAAATCATTACAGCTAATGTAGTTCCCAATTTACACTTCTAGATTGTTAATGACAGCAAGTGAAGATCTGCTGGATGAATCTACAAATGCCAGATTAACCTTAAAATTTTCTATAGTGAGACCAAGCTTATCAGCGATGAACCTAGACATGATGCTGACTTCAGACCCTATATCACAAAGAGCATCAAGAAATTCATTTATGATATATTGCATGGAACTACAAGCTTCTCACGATCTGTAAGTTTTGTCAATTTCTTGACACCTTTAGATACACTTATAGTTTTTTTTTTGGTACAGTAGCTTTATGTCCAAAGAAAAAAAATAAAATAATTTTTTAAAATTGACATATATATTTTTATATTAAGTAAAATCCCAAAATCTCATATTTTCCTCTGGTTCTAGATTTTTAAAGTGAATACGCCTAAGACTAGCTATGTTTTTGAGATGGTGGAAAAGAACGAGTTACCTTTTAATTTCTTTTTTTTTTTTTGAATATATGTTAAATTTATTCAAAGAAAATATCTTTTACATCTTATGCAACTTTTTGCTGAATGAACAACTAAACTCCAAACAGAGGACATGAATTATCTAGTGGCAAGCCACCTTGATAGTGTTTCAGCGAACTTAAAGTTTCGTTGCAGCCGGAACGATAAGCATCTGTTTCGGACTTGTCGATCTATGTTCTTTGCAAGAGCTGCAGCAGTGATTGCTGTAGCTCCATGTCTTCTATTGTTTCTTTCTCTCCATAATGTGTGGATGGAGACTTGGAGGGCATGTCTTGTTAGGAATGTTTGTAACTGATCGCCACTTGCATCCATAATAAGCTCCATTAGCTCCGACCATTTTGTAGTGAAACACGATTGCAGAAACACTTCCATCAACAGCTTCCAGACTTCAGCAGAGTATTGACATTCAAAAAACAGATGGTCCCTAGTTTCCAGAGGATCCTGGCAGAGTACACAAGAAGGGTTTGTGTGTCCATTCCAGGCTAGCATTCTATCCCCTGTTGCCAGCCTGTTCTGATACGTAAGCCAGTGAAACATAGCAAATTTTGGGGTGTTGTGCTTGAACCATACTCCTTTGGACCACTGCGTTGATTGTTCATGATGTCTGATCAGTTCCCAAGTAATTTTCGTCTTAAAAATAGGACAAAATTTACCAGTACTCTGCTTCCATAACGCTTGATCCCCTAAAGTTGTCATCTTCTCTCTCTGGTTTTGGATGAGTGTTTCCAGCTCATTCAATAGATCACTTCGATGCCTTCGTCTGCGAGGACTTGCCATAACCGTAGCCACTGTTGCAGTTGATGGAATTCCCATATCAATGCACCCACGAGGACCAAACATATCGTGGAGGCGCCCCATAGTTGACCAAGAATCAAACCAGAAGGAGCTGTCATGACCATTTCCAATTTTCATCACATGGAAATCTTTAGCTTTATCTCGATACTTGAGCAGCTTACGCCACATCCAGGAGCCAGAAGTTGTGTTGTCGTTGATCGACCACAAAGTACCACACTTGATCAAGTAGGTTTTTATCCATTTATTTTTTTGAAAGAAGGTTTTTATCCATTTAACCCAAAGGGAAGATTGCAGAGAGACTATCCGCCACACTAGTTTCAGACAGCAGACTTGGTTAACATCTTTCAAAGATCGTAATCCAAGACCTCCTTCTTTTTTCTCCCGAGCAACTATCTCCCAAGCTACTTTCGCTTTCCGAGTATTCAGTTCGGGTCCTGACCACAAGAAAGCAGAGCATAAGCTGTTGATCCCTTTTAGACACTCCCCTGGTAGGAGAAACCCAGCCATCCAAAAATTAACAATGCTCAACAAAACAGACTTTATGAGCTGCAATCTTCCTGCCATTGATAAGAATCGATTGGTCCAAGCTCCAATACTACTTCTGATCTTTTCGATCAAGACTGCATAATCTGATTTTCTCATACGGCGTGTGAGAAGAGGTAGTCCCAAGTATCGAACTGGAAGTTCTCCTGATGCAAACTTAAAACGCTGCTCTATCTCCGAAGTTGTAGTATCCGACATTCCAGTATAATAAATTGTAGATTTCTCCATACTGATTTTCAGACCAGAGATTTTCCCAAAGTAGTTAAATACATCCACAATGCTCTCAATTGATCTCACTCTGCCGTCTGTGAACACCATAATATCATCAGCAAAACTCAAATGAGTTAAACCAATATTCTTGCACTTTGGGTGGTAGCCCATAGTATGATCAGCAGCTGATTTGTCAAGAAGCTTAGATAGGACGTTCATACAAACAACAAAAAGGTACGGAGATAAAGCACACCCTTGCATCTAGTGCCCGAATGAATTTATGCATCTCACATTTACGATCTCTTAGATGAGCCACTTAACATTGCATATTCTATAAGCACAGAGATTTAGAGAGTAATGGGCATTGCTTGGATCATAGGTAAAGTGGATATCGCGAGCACTAGGCAGGAAACTTGCTTTTTAGCTAAGCTTGAGGAATAAAGAGAGTGTTTGAATGATGGGAATATAGAATATTTAAATTGCTTGGAGGTTAACTAAAAAACTTAAATGATTACACCTTCTGCAAGTGGTATATTAGAGCTTATATTCGGGATATTCCAACTTAAAAGATAGAACTCTTACGTTTAAAATCATGCATACTAAGCAATACCAAAATAGAACAAACATGGTTCACTGTAAATTCTTCAAAGCACCATTGAGACACGAGAGTCACACTGATAAAATAAGTACATTTCTTCAAATATTTTGGGCGGGCCTGCCCGTGAGATCTACAAGAAAGGGAGGTCAGTAAGTCCGAGATTACGACAGAAGAAGATGATTTTGACCAGTTTATATGCTTTTGGGATCATAATCGATCAAGATTATTGTGAAAAATGTGGCATGAAGAATAATTGGCGATTACTAAAGAGCACATGTGCATCACATGGTAATCATTATTTGCATATCGTATGCTTTCATGAGCATAGTTGTCGATAGATACAAAACATGCGTCGAAGAGAGAACTTTGAATCTTTAATTTATTCCCAGTAGCTAGGCATGGGGCTAGGGCTGAGCATTTTATTCGTTAAACTTGATTCGATTCGTTATTCGTTTCGATTCGATCCGAAAATTCCGAATATCCGTAAACTTTCGAAGCAAAGCAAATACTAAAACTCAATATTCGTTAAAATCGAAGCAAATCACAAATACTAAAATTTTGGGAAGCGGATATCCGATCCGGAAATATACAAATACATGTATATCTTAATTATATTTAAAATTTTAAATGTATAAAATTTTATAATTATTATTCTAACATATGATTTTACAAATTCTATTTACATTATTTACTTATATAAAAGTATTATATTTTTTTTGGTGTGACATATAAAAGTAAGAGAAAAAATTATGACAATTATAATTTTTTTCTAAAGTTTTATGTTATTATAATTGTTAACTAAATTTTAAAAATTTACAAAATATGTAGATTTGCTACTTCTTTTAATTTTTATGTTTTATATCAAGCAAAATAATATTTTACAAAACAAATTTGTATCAAATTTTTAAGATTATTTGTATTAATCCAAACAGATGAGATATCCGTAAGTATTCGTAAATATCCGCAAATATCTATTTATTCTTCGGATATCCGTTTTTCCGAATATCCGTATTTTACCGAAGCAAAGCAAATCGAAAAATTAGATATCCGTGACATACGAAACAAATCACAAATACCTTCAAAAATCCGGATATCCGATCCGTGCCCAGACCTACATGGAGCCATGTGCTTCTATGCTCTCCCACTTTATATATTTTACCACTTGCGGACAAAAGAACTGCTGTCGTTTTTCGGACAGCGTAGAAAGATCATGTCAAAGAAATAATTTACATGTGAAGGAAGCCACATATATAAAAAACTAGCTGAACTCGAATTTACGTTGATCCAGCTAGCTAAGCTTAGACTTCAATGAAATACCCTGTCCCAAAAATCTTTTGGAATCAATGGAAAATTATAAGTAAGGACCGAGAAAACTTTCATCAAGTAGTCAGTCAACTTTCCTTACTTGTAACCCACATTTTCCGATAAGTGGACTTACTTTTATTGGCTTTGCGGTTCCGTTCTTTCCTTACTTAAGACCCGGTTTTTTTCATCATTAGTTTATCATCACTAGGCCCAAGCAATCTGTTTTTCGTTAACAAGAATTTTTCAGCTTAGCTAAAGAAAGTTAAGGAAACGAGAAGATTGAGCTTGACTAATCTAAGGAACTAAGTTTTGCAAGCAAGACCAGTTACACGGAGGTAAATTTAACAACCCGCTTCTTGAATATTTTTGTTTCTGAAAGAATATGACCGGTGGAGGTTTAGATGTAAGGGTTTTAGTGTTTTAAGTGTTTGAACACTTGTAATTGTTTGGAAAGGAATTAAAAAATTGATTCTCTTTGTAAACTTAACCTTTTGTCCAGAGTATGATATGTTTGTCTGATAGTCTTTCTGTCTGACCGTTCATGTCCTCGTCCATAGTCTGTCATGGCGATCCTAGCAAGAATCAGAGACATGACAAATATAGTCTTCATTCGATGTAGATGTAGATCTCCATCACAGGTTGACTAATTTTTTGATTTAAAAATCTGATCTGCAAGAAAAACTACTATACCCCACCCGCCCGCTTAAGTATGCAGGTAACCCGCAGGATCTACAGGACCCGGGATAATAAGAATTATATATACATATATAATAACTTTTTAAATAGTAATAATATATTTATAATTAATATTTTATATAAACTTATTATTATAATTACTGTGTTTTTTAAAAAATCGTATTTTTGCATGTTGGCGGATTATCCATGGTTTAAATGTAGTTGATATGCACCAGTCCCGCATAAAATAAACTCACCCAAACCCACATCCGCATTTCAATTTTTTCAAATCGATCGATCTGCATAGTATAGTAAGTTGGCTTATGAAGCCTCCTAGATGTATAGTAAGTTGGCTTATGAAGCCTCTCAGCATATTGTCTAGGAGTGTTGAGAGTCTATTATCAATCACGTCTATCTTGCTGCCTCTAACGAGAACTTTCCAAATGCACAGGGTGAGGATATATGCACTGGAGTAGCAAGGGAAGTGGAAGAAGAAACTGGTGTATGTATCTTGCTTTCAGAGAAGAAAATTCATCTATTTAAGTATCCTTTATTTACTTGCCACATTATTCTAAAATCTGTTTTCTTTTTATTGGATATTTTTTACTTCAGATTGTTGCAGATTTTGTGGAAGTGTTGTCTTTCAGGTAAATTTATGTTTTTAGGCAAACATTTGATCGGGCTAAGATTTGATGTATCTTAGTTCCTCATTGGTCTATTCTTTCTTTACTTGTAGGCAAAGCCACAAAGCATTCTTGAAACAGAAAACGGATCTGTTCTTCCTGTGTGTCTTAAGTCCACGCTCCTACGAAATCTCTGAACAAAAATCAGAGATCTTGCAAGCTAAGGTAACTTTTCACTGTTGATGAGCAAAAAAATGTTCAAGTTATTGTCACCTGAGCTTGTATATATCGTCTTTGTACAGTGGATGCCGATCAAAGAATATGTAGACCAGCCATGGAACCAGAAGAAGGAGATGTTCAAGATCATGGCTAACATCTGCCAGAAGAAGTGTGAGGAAGACTATTTAGGATTCTCCACTGTGGAAACTACCACAGGAACTGGTAAAAAGAGCTTTGTCTACTGCAATGCTGATCACGCTAAGAGCCTTAATGCAACGCGTGACCAAGCCTCCTCTTCTCTTTGAATAACATTCTGCTGCATCTCAAGCATCTGTGTTTCTTCTATCTTCTTCCATTGCGTCATTTGGCTTTGTTTCTACTCTATTTTGAGTTATTACTTTCCAAAACATCCCCAGCTATATGTCTTCGTGTTATTTCTGGTTTTGAACCGGTTTAATTATATGTACTGGGCTCATTTATCTAATATTCCCTCTACATTATTTGCTAAATGATTTTGATACATGTCCTCTCCACAATCACTTTCATCAAATAAATATGACATGACATGTTAGAATGATGACATGAGTTAAGTTTAAATGTTACATGGACAATTACATTTAATGTTTATTTACTTTTTTGATAAATTTTTCATAATATGGTAATAAATTATACATCATCATTAAAGTAAATCTATTAAAATATGACAATAAATAATATAACAATATTTTAAAATTTTCAAAATATTATTTATAATTATACAGTTTTGTTACTAGAAAGATTTTCAAATTGTTTTACAGTTTTTTAATTATAAATTTTAACCGTAATATTATTAGCTTTTATATATCTAAAAATACTGTTATCGTACTTTTGATAGTTATACAGTTTTATATTAATTTTTATACAAATTAATTTAATATATTTATCCCAAAATAGATATAAATCTATCTAAGATTATAATTTAATATATATATATATATATATATATATTCTTAAGTATAATTTAAAATTAACAAAAAATTATTTTATCTTAATTTTAATCAAAATTTATATTACAATATTGGTAAAAATAATAAAACCTAAAATAATAATAAAATTTTATTTTAAATATATTTTAAATTTAATTTTACTACTACACATGGTTGGTGCAGGAAAACACCTAGTATGTTTTATATTTGAATTGTTAGAGAACAAGATTGTATAACACAAATATTCTTGCTTTATTTGATAGTTTCAATAACGATTGTAGTTTCAAAAAAAACGTAGTAGATTTTGATTCTAAATGAACTTTTGAAAGAAGCTGTGAATTGATCTCGTCAGGGTTTGCCTCGTGGAGGAAATGTCCCACTCCGGATTTGGTTATGATACGGCGTCAAATCAAAGCCTATTTCATTTCAAAGCTAGGGAATCAAGTGTGTCTCACGAGAAATTGTAATTGTAATTGTAGGCCTTTGAGTGGCAAGTGAACTCACGCGCTTTTCTCTTCTCTCACCTCAAAAGCTAGATCTCGTTGGGTGGAGGCTCTGTCGACCGTCGTCTTCGTCAATGGTAACGAGCTCTCCCGCCCCCTCTTAATCGGCATCTGAGCTTAAGCTGTGGTCGAGTTAAGGTTCCGGAGCTTCTGGATGGCATCCCCTCTAATCTCACGGCGAATCGGGAAGGTCTTCTTGGTGTGTAGGCCTCTATGATAGCTTCTGGGTCCTGGTGGCTCGTCGAGATCTTGGTTCCAGAGCTCCGCTTGAGGACGGCAGAGACGGAGTTGAGTCTCGCTAGTCAGTCATTGGGATCTAGAATCTTGTACCGGTTTTGCGGAGGAAACCGTTGGGGCAGATCTAAGCTTCGGGGATGGCGGTTTCTCGAGTGGTGCATCTCCTCTGGCGTTCTTCTTCCTCTTGCCGTTGTGTTGATACAGAAGTGATGCGTAGTTCCTCGGACTTGTGTAACGGCGACGACTCGAGGCGACTTCGCGGTGGTTAGGGTTTTTCTGTAGTCGGATCTCCCAGCGTTCAGCGTCTGTGGCCGCGGGACTACTCCGTCGGCGGGTTTCTGGATGGCGAGTGATGACGGATCTGCACACCGGCTTAGGCAACCGGTTCAGGAAAGTCTCAACAGTTCGTACGGTAACCCTTCGATGTCCAAACGGAGAGGGTAGCTTAGGTATCTCTTGTCTTTTCACCCATGCTGAATCCCTCTTCACTGTGTGTTTTTGCTTTGTATGTTTGTTGCTGAATCCATGTAACCTAGGGCTAATGTTTCGTCCGGTTAACCGGAGTTGTGTAACTCGCCGGATTCCCCTCGGTTTTGGGGTTGAATTAAATATAATATATTAAAAAAAAATGACGTTAAAAAAAAGTGTGTCTCATGAGGAACAAGTTTATTGTATTTTTGTTGTTGTCGGTATTGCTATTTTATATAGAACTATATTTAAAAGATGAATAAAAATAAAATTATGAATAGTATTGTGCTATCGAAAAGATTTTTTTTTTAAAACTCATCGATCTGAACATATCACAAAACTATTTTTCTTATTTTTATAAAATACTAGGGTAGACCCGTAGTAGGGCGGGATTTGATGAATTGGTTTTTACAAAAGATGTAATTTTGTGTCAATTCCTATTATATTAAGTTGAGTGTGAGAATTTTGAACCATAAGAATTTATTGTGTGTTAAGTTATTATAGTTGTCTTGGTGAATGTTAGTAATTGATTTTATTATCAATTTTTGTTGTTATTTTGGGATTTTTGTGATTTTCTAGTTATATTTGCTTACCGTGGCGGATCCAAGATTTATTTTAACCTGTGTCAAATAGCTAATAAGAAAAGTTAAAAAAATATGTTTGGTGTCAAAGGAAATTGAACCCAGGTTTTAAAGGTGTCATAGTACAACTTAAACCAAAAATGCTGTTGAATCCTAACTGTTTTTACCTATATTTTCAGATTTATCATATTTAAGGGGTGTCATGTGACACCCTATTAATCTGAATAGATCCGCCTCTGTTTGCTTATACACAATGTATAATTGATCGTAGGAATAAGTTTAATAATAAGTAAAAATGGAGAAATAAGAAATAAGAAATAAAGAGAAAAGGAAAGAAATGAAACAAATATATTATTCTAAAATAGGCATGTAGAGCATTTTATGTTCATTCGGATCCAGTCAATTAGACATGTGTATCCAATAAACATGGTTTGGATTTGATAATAATGATTTTAGTGAATTGCTATTATATTTAAGAAATCACAGTTTATGGATATAGTATGATTTATTAACAGAGCTAACCAAGCGAACTGAAGATGCTGATTTTATATAATATAGTAGTATATTGAAAGGCTATATTACAATTTTATTGATATTCGGTAATTTGTTCTGCCTACGGTCCAATTTTAGGCAAATAAACAAAATATACTTTGACTTTTCCATCGACAAATATCTAATTTAATATTTAGTTATTTAATAATATTATCGATTAATAATTAACTTTATAAAAAATATTAATATTATCTTAATAAGTTTACTAATTTTTGTATATTTTTCAACTTTTTGTTTTATATTTCATTAGGGGACTTATTTTTTTTTTGCTCATTGCATATATATAACTTTCCTTATTGGGATTTGTTAGTTACATTTATATTACTCATTTTAATCAACCATTGAAATTGGTACAGAATAGTAATTTAGAAGTTTGCCTAAACTATAACTTTTGGTAATAAAGCGTAATTTGAATTATAAATAAATACGTATGATAAAGTTAATATTCTCGTATTGAGTGTTAGTTATAATTTTTTCCTAGCTTTCTTACTATTATATCCATGAAAGAATATTTCAGTTAGACATAATAGTTTATATAAAAATTAAACATGGATTTTTTTTTCAATGCTGGATCTTTCTTTATGGTGTCTTTGTAGTATGCATATACTATATAATATATTCTGTGGATATTTTGATCCTTTGAAACATAGTATATATGTGTCCCGGACCCTTTGTATGAAACCTTAAATTTAAACCAATGATTAAGCGTTAAGAAGGTGGTTTTAATCGAAGTAGCAAATGTAAGACGATAAGAGAAGAGAGAGTCGAGTCCTTCAAAATATTATACTTCAAACACTGGTGAACGATATCTTAGTCGAAGCCTTAATTGTTCAAGAACACATCGGCTACTCTCCCTGCGATGATAGTGATAAAGTCAGTACTTGAGAACATACCAGATCAGAGATAGCGTACAACTAAACCAGTTGTATAACCCATAAGCTTGGTTGAGATTAAGCAGCATCATGACAGGAGAACCCACCTTCAAGCATAGTATGTGGTTTGGTAGCCCAGGGAATTCAAGTGAATTTAGATACTCTTGAGGGTAGTGGCTTGTCCAGTCATCGTCGCGCTTCCCGCCGGCGCCAGGGGGCTTGCTGCCGGCGCCAGGCTGGCTGCGTCGCGCTTGCCGTCGGCGCCAGGGGGCTTGCCGCCGGTGCCAGGCCGGCTGCGTCGCGCTTGCCGCCGGCGCCAGGGGGCTTGCTGCCGGTGCCAGGCCGGCTCAGTCTCGCCTGCCGCCGGCGCCAGGGATTCTCTGCCGCCCATGGGTTCTCCGTCGCCCGATCCTTCCTCCATTGACCATTCGTGCGGGAAATCTTTGATTTTGGAAAGATCTTTAGCCGTTGATTTCGAGATAACTGTTTTTGACCCCAACATTAGAAATGTGCATTATCTCCTCAATCGGTCCTGGTTCAATCGGGTATCCTGATAGTTCATCCAAACATGGGTATCGATCAATGCAATCGGGTGAGTGTCGATCGATGCAGTCGAGTGTGTGTATATCCATGATGTATGGCGACTGTCGATCGATGGCGTAGGGTGGGTGTAGATGATGTCTTGCATATTTTTATTGATTTAGTCATCTTTTTATTTGCATTCTTTGTCTTGTAGGCTAAGGTATAGGCATTTTTAGGATCATTTTGCATTCATAAGTCCTTATCAGGTATTGGAGTACCCCATGGAGTAAAAGAAGGTTTAAGGGTGGTTTTGATGCAAGAATAAGATAAGAAAAAGGAGTTTGGCCTAGTGTGGGCAGAGGTGGTCTATATCTTACTCAGCCGGACCAGACGGATGGACATGCTCGGCCAAGATCACCCGCACATGAGAGCCTAACGAACACACGGATGCACGGCCTGATCTGCTCGGGATCACTTACCCGCGCGGGACAGATCACACCATACGGACGAGCTGAAGCAAGACCATGCGCGGCCTAATCTGCTCGGGTTCCCTTACCCGCGTGGGTCAGAACGTATCATACGGGTGGACTGAAGCAGCCGGATGCGCGGCCTGGGTTGTGCGGTGCGTAGCACCCGCGCGGGACGAGACGAACAAGACCAGCCGGATGTGCGGCCTGGGTTGTGCGGTGCGTAGCACCCGCGCGGGACGAGACCAGACGGAGCTGTACATATGCGCGGGACGGGACGCCCGGGCCAGAACACCTGCGCGGGACGGGACGCCCGGGCCAGAACACCTGCGCGGGACGAGCAACAGACCAGACAGTACTGCGCGGCCAGACATGCGCAGCCCAGACCGTCCAGCCAGGACCCTGAGCGTTTTTCATCCTGTCTTCCCATTGGTCGAGACCCATTGTTTCCAAGGACCTTTTAGTCAATTTCTATGATGTTTTTAGGGCTTTTAGCCCAAGTATAAGTACCCTTGTTATCCCTAAAACGGGACTTATGTTACTTTCTATCTAAGATCACAAACCTTTTGAGTAAAGTTTCATCTTTGAGTCATAATCTCATCTCATCTTTGTGTTTTGATTGCTTGATTTCATCTCCTTTCTTTCTCTTCATGATTAAGCTTGGATTCCTCATGGATTTAAGAGTAATCATGGTGATTAGTGAGTAGTCCTCTTTAGATTCATGGGTTAGGGAGATTAAGGGGTGATTAGGCTAGATCTAGGGTGTTTTAGTGTAGATCTATCTTGCTCCTTGCTAAGTAGAGTGCTTTTAATGCTGTTTTAGGGTTGTCCACCCTAAAGTTGAGCTTTAGGCATTTCATGCCCGAAAGGTGTTCTATGAAATGCCTGAACCAACTCTCCTAAGCTTTTAACATTCTTTACCAAAGAGATTTGTTGTTAAAGGTGTTAAGATGGCTATTAGGCTTGTTCTTAATGATTGCTTAGATAATATTCAACCTAAGAGATTAGATGCTTGAGTTATCTTTGTGAATGAGCATTCATCTAGAGATAGAGCTTGTTTAGAATTGTGCCTAGGCCTAAGGTTGATAGATTGATTGTTTGCTGCCACCCTTAGATTGATGCTTGATCCCCCAAGATCAATTCCCTTAGCCCATGGGTCTCATCTCCTCATAAAGAAAGAAAGCTTTATATTTTATTGCATTTTAGATATTGTCTTAGTTTAATAATCATCTCCCTTAATGATTCCATTTAGATTAAGCATAGGCTTGCATTCCCTTTGCTTTGTGATCACTTAGAACTGGTTCGACAATTTTATATACTACATCATTTGATTAGGACCCTTGAAAAGTTCTTTCATCAAATTGGCGCCGTTGCCAAATTCTAAGTTGATTGTGACATTGAGATTTAGTCACTTGCTTGAGACTAAATCATTTTTCTTTTCTTTTGATATTGATTCTCCTTTTGCCTCTTCCTTTGATTTTCAGGTGTATGAACACAAGAAGCAGGGGGGCAACTAACCTGGTTCCCACGTTAGAGGGAAATAGCAAGAAGGAGAAGAGAAGAAGAGCAACAGGCTCACATTCAGAGGTTGGGGTTTGAGATGGATGAACACCAGCATCAACCTCAAGATGGCAATGGTCAAGGAGCTGACAACCTTGGACCACAGCACCAGCAACAACAACACCCACAGCGGCCAGCTAGAGCTATTGGTACCTATGACCGTCCTCACATTCATGGTCATAGGACGGGCATCCGCGCACCAGCAACAAGTACCATGGCCTGGCTGTAGAAGATCCATTTGATCACTTGGACAAGTTTGATAGCTATTGTGGCTTGTCCAAGACCAATGGTGTGTCAGAAGATGCCTTCAAGGTCAAGCTGTTTCCTTTCTCTCTAGGAGACAAGGCACGCCAATGGGAGAAATCTCTACCTAGTGACTCCATCACCACTTGAGATGATTGCAACAAAGCCTTCTTGGAGAAGTTCTTCGCTACATCAAGGACAACCAAGTTAAGAAATGAGATCTCTAGCTTCCAGCAGAAGAACTTGGAAAGCTTTAGTGAAGCATGAGAGAGGTTCAAAGGCTATCAAGCTCAATGCCCCCACCATGGCTTCTCAAAGGAGAGCTTGCTAAGCACATTCTATAGAGGTGCCCTTCCTAAGTACAGAGCTAGATTGGATACAACTAGCAATGGATTCTTCCTGGGCAGGTCTGAAGAAGATGCTGAGGAGCTGGTTGACAACATGGTGAAGAGTGACTCAGTTTACAGTGGAGAGCATGACAGAGCTGATAGAACCACCATAGCTGATGACAACCAGACCAAGAAGGAAATCAAATCCTTGTAGGAGAAGATAGACTTGCTGATTGCTAACCAAGCCAAACAGGAGCAGATTTACTTTGTGGGTGGTCCTAGTCAAGAAGCTCCTCCTAAGGTTAATGAAGTTGATGGGTTAGAAGGGTGTTGGGGTCAAAATCGGTCAATGACGAAATCATCACCCGAAAATCCTCGAAAGAAAAGCCAAGCGATGATCAAAGCCAAGAAACGGGTCGTCGCTCGATAAAACTCACGGGGAGGCTCGTCCGCTCCCGCCTGGCACCAGCGGCAAGGATCCTGGTGCCCATCCGTGCAATCATCTCATGATCTCGGGCAATGGCAGCATCTTGGTTCCTTAAAACCCATGTCCGGATCGTCCGAGATCTACAATGGTTCTTCCGCAAAGCCTTCCCGATTATTTAAAAGATTCATCTTTTAACACATCTAAAACTCGAAGCCACATTGCTCGCATCCTTGACGACGGAAAATCTACAAATCCAAGTCCATCTCAAATCCCGATACTCGAGGAATCTCGTTGGATTAGAAACGATTATCTCGAAATCTACGGCTAAAGACCTTCCCAAACTCAAAGATTTCCCAAACGACTGACGGGGGAAAGATCGAACAACGAAAAACCCACGGACGGCAAGATGGCCTGGCACCGGCGGCACGCCACGAAGCCGCCTGGCGCCGCGCACGCTGGACGCTGGCCGCCTGGCGCCGGGCGCACCTCGCCATGCCGGCGGCACCGCCACCGGGCGGCACCGCCTGGCGCCGGCGGCACCTCGCCTGGCGCTGCACCTCGCCTGCCGGCGGCACCGCCTGGCGCCGGGCGCACTCGCCATGCCGCGCACGCTGGTCAGCCTGGCGCCGCGGCACCAGCCTGGCGCCGGCGGCACCTCCACGCTACGGCCTGGCGCCGGCGCACGCTGGACGCTGATCGCCTGGCGCCGGCGGCACCGGCCACGCTGGTCGGCCTGGCGCCGCGGCACTTCGCCTGGCGCCAGCGCACCCGCCGCTGGTCGGCCTGGCGTCGGTCCACGCCCTCGCCCTGGTCTCGGTCCTATCGCGCCCGATTCAATCCCATCTTAGCTTGTTCGGGTCAATCTACGCAAGTTTGGTACGATCACGGTTATTCTAAAACACCACTTTCTCGACTAAACAAGGAATTGAGGTTCCTTCGAAACACCAAACCTTCAAAGACCGCCCTTCAAAACCGTAAAACGCTTAAACGGCCTAACGTGGCCAAACGCCCACTTACGATTTTCCAAAAGAAGGATAACTATGACGGTTTATCTTTATCCTCACATAAGAGATAAATGTCAAGTTTCCAGAAGATAAATGTCAAGTTTCCAGAACATAAATGTCAAGTTTTCAAGATAAATGTCAAGTTTCCGATAAACACGAAGATGGACGAAAATGGAAAAGCCCGACTCAGCCCGCGAAGATAGACCGCCTTAAGGGAGTATATAAGGAGAGCTTTGAGCAAGAAGCAAACCAGATCACAAAACTCCAGAGCACTTAGAGCAACTTAGGCATTATTTTCCGCTAGCGAAGCCGCGACTCAACTAGGTTAGAACTTAGGTTGCTAGACTAGCGAACTTGCCGACAGCTCCTGTAGCCGAGGCTCTTACCTGTTGTTCACGCTTAAACGCGGATTCGAAATAAGATCTTTTGCTCCATTCTTTGTTCTTACGATTTTATTTCGCTTTCATATTTTCTTTGTCGTACTGATTGTGTCGGTGCGCCCAGCAGATATCCGGACCTTCAAGGAACGCTTGGTTCACTTGGCTTTCCTCCAAATCAACTTAATTTGACGGTGCTAATTTCGGTTCCTACAGTTTGGCGCTAGAAGGAGGGGGTTACGGATCTATCTATCTCGAACTGCACACGCCGATCATGTCTACCGACGCCACCAAAGATCAGCCAGCCAGACGAAACACCCGACGCCAACGCTGAGAAGACTCCAGCTGGAGATGCGCCCGCAGTCACCGCTGATGCAAACACCGAGGCGGCAGATGAAGGAATTTACCGCAGCGCGGAACAACAGACAAGCTGATAACCTCGCCGCAAAACAGGTCGACACCTTAACTGCGAGGAGCAAGTTGCTGATCCACCAAGGCACGCCAGAAGACTCGACTTCGATCTCCGGCACGAAAAGATGCCCCGAAGAGCCCACTCGAGGAAACGGCTCGAAGGACAGCAAACGACCTCGCAGAACCTTCCACTCCCGGCGACGGGAAACAAGGAAAGCGACGTCGAAGGCATCAATCTAGATATCAGCGACCAATCGGATCCTTCCGGCGAAGACGCTGACATCCACCCAGAGAACCGCCAGTCCGCCGGCAGACGGTATCCTTCGATAGGCCCATGACGAAGAGGAAGAAGAACTCTACTGGATGGAGCAGGAAGAACTCGCGAAGATCAAACTCGATCTATCATGACCAGCCGACAGGTTCGAGGAACGCAGCAATAGCGAGATCCATGATCTCCGCGAATCTCTCAAAAGACCGGGGCGGCGAAAGCGTGAAATCGCAAATCCATCAGCGACCAGTTCCGCTCGAGATCGATAGACTTCTCGAGGAAGCACGAAAACGCCATTCACCGCCGGATCACGGAAACACGATCTCAGACCCGTGGAAGATCAAAATCCGGTCTATGACGGTACGACGGATCCTAAGTCGCACCTGCAGTCTTTCCAGATCGCAATGGGTAGGTGCAAACTCCGGAGCGAACGAGACGCAGGTCATTGTCTTCTTCGCCGAGCACCTCAAAGGTGCTGCGCCGAATGGTTCTCCGCTCAAAAGGAACTCCATCGAAGCTTCCGCCAACTGGCCTCGGCGCTTTCAAACAGTACTCCATGTTCATGGACAGAGAAACGTCCGACGTGGATCTATGGAGTCTAGCTCAGAAGGAAGACGAAGTCACCCGCGACTTCATGAAGGTTCAAACTGGTGATGGCCAGAGTAACGGGCATCAGCGACAATGTCGCAATCGACTCGAGGAAAACTCTCTGGTACAAGTCGGTTCAAAGTGGATACTACTGGAAAAGCCGCTGACAATCCAGGATACTTCCACAAGGCAACGGACTTCATCATCATGGAAGAAGAGATGAAGCTTCGTCGCAAGCACGGACCACAGAAAACGCCCTCGAAAGAAAACCTCTCGTAACGACAAAAACGCCCATCACGGGGAAGACGCCAGGCAGCATAACTACGCCATCAACTCGAGCAAGGCAGAACCTCCGAAACACCTGACCAGGAACCAGTACAAGGATAACTCCTACCGCGAAGTTCCACAAAACCAGAGGTCACTCCATCGCTAACTGTTCTCGGCGCCGCTCGCCGCAAAACTCCTCACCGCTAACTATCAAAGGTCAAGAGTATAAAGGACCTGCTCCTGACTCGATCGCCAAAGACCAACAAAACTGCTCCGAGGACCGCGAACCGAAAATCAATCGGGGAAAACGCGAAGAAGACAGGACGACCAGGGAACAACAGCAGTCGCCAGAGGGTAAACATGATCATCGGAGGATCACAGTTCTACCAAGACTCTGTCTCGTCGATAAAAGCCTACGGGCGAAAAGCCGAGACAAGTTCCAACTGGTTCCCAGACAGCGATGTTCCTAACCACACGATCGCTGAGGAACAGAGACCGCCGGAATCGACAAACCTCACCGCGATCCTTTGGTAATCGACCTGGTCATCCAGATCTCAAGTCGGCCGCTTCTCATCGATACAGGAAGCACGGTCAACGCCATCTTCGCGACACCCTCTACAGGATGAAGATCCCACTTGGGAAGTCGCCCCGAGCCAAAACCTTTGACGGGTTTTGGGCCACTACCATGACCCTCGAGAATTAAACTCCGTCATGGCAAAGGAAGTTACAAAGATCGCCGAAGTTTGCAGTAGTCGACAACCCGCCATCTACAACGCCATCATGGGAACCCCTTGATCAACTCCATGAAGGCAGTACCATCCACATATCACCTCGGTATCAAGTTTCCGACCGACCGAACCGCAGCCATATGGGGTAGTCAGAAACAATCGAGACTCGTTACCTGGCCGAAGTTCAAACTGCGAAAAGATCGAACGCCAGCGCCAACCCAAACGAGCAAAGGAATCACACAACATTCCCGAGGACTCAAGAAAGATGATCCAGAATCATCCGAACAAGCAACGATTCAAGACGGCGACAAAGCCTCGAATCCACCGCGAAAAGCAGATAGCTCGACCCACGACAAACCACCGATCCGACCAGCACGATCGGAACGGCGACGACGGGAGTAAAACGCTCGGCAACTATCAGAACTACGAGATGGCTTGATCCTCGAAGAGGTATGAGGCAGCTCGTCGAAACCCGGCGAAGTTCAGCTATCCCCTCACCAAAAGGGGACTGCGCGATACTCCTATACTCCCACAAAACGCGAAAAATCCGCGCATGTACTCTAACTTCTCAAATTTTAATAAAATTCTTTCTATCTTTTATGCTCACTTAAACGATCAACGCTCGAAAACGAAAATCATATCTTCAAAAGAAACGCCAGACGCCGAACTTCTTAAAAGATAACAAAACTCGATATCCGCAAAAGACAGTCCACCAGCGACTTAAAATAACTCACTCGCCGATTGGCCCCGACGGACGACACAAGAAACGCTTCACTCAATACAAACTCGTAGTCAGACCTACAAGGTCCTCTTACATCCGACAAGGATATCATAGCGCTATACAAGAAACCCAAAATTTTGGTTTAGCGCCTCGATAAACTCCGAAGATAGCTCGATTCTTTTAACACAAGTCATATAAGCCGACTAGTCGCGGACTTTAAACGAAAAGAATCAGGAAGAAATCACTAACAGGCAAAACGAAGCCGATCAGTCATCGCACAGCCTTAAAGCTGAGAGTAAGCCTAGGTCTTGCCCTAAACCCAGTCTTGCTGGATCTTGACATCTCACAGACATAGTATCGTGATAACGAGATCCCAAAACATGTCTCTTATCGCTACACCTAAAACGCCGCTAAAAGTAGCATACGGACCAAAAAAAGAGTTGATAATGGTGACTACTGCATCCTTCCCTCTACACTTGACGAAAGTATAAATCAAAACAAAAGACTAAATCTCGCAAATTTTCATATTCATAAAAGCCGCAAAGACGGCAGGATTCAAAGCCACCAACGCCAGTCCCAAAACATAAGAATGCAACCTCCAACGGTCGCAGAATAAAACTACTAAAACGCCACACACGCCAAAAAATTCAATTCACAAAAGGAAGTCAACATTGAGAAACCGGATGGAAATCCCAAATGAACTAGCAGGCTGGTCCACTTCCTCATTCACGCCGAGCGCTCCCACCACCCTCGGCGTTCTCATCGGCTCCGCCTCCACAGATCCTCGAAACCTCGATAGTTCCCATAGTCTCCGGACTCTTTCTTCTACCGAGGAACCAAGGACTCAGCATGAGCACACTCGCCATGAAATCCTTCATCTCAGCAATCTCGAATCGAAGAGAAACTGGTTCTCGAGACTTGTAAAGGTTTACGACCAACCCCGCACTCGCTGAAATCACCAACAAACTCCGAGCTTCTTTAAAACATTGAAACTCAGCAGCAAACGATTCCGCCCGCCTTGCCACCTCCGCGCGACCATCCTTTTCCTCTTCTTTTCTCCGAACGAGCTCGAGCATGAAGCTCAGCTTGCTTCGCGCTCTCGCCTTTACCTCTTGTCGAACCGAAAGCTCTCGCCCGCTTCTGTGGTCTTGAAGTTAGCAATCCTGGATTTGCGGAAACTCGAGACCGCTAAACACTCTTAGTCCCTGCATAAAACTCAAGATCAGCAAGCATGCTTATATACAGATTCAACGCAAGGTTAAGAAGTTCGAAGGGCCAAACCTCGTTGACACGCTGGGAGCCCTCGGCAAAACCCGTTGTTTTTCCTCATCCTCCAGCCACTCATCAGTAGTAAACTCCGGAGGAAGGCCATCAAAGAAGTTGTTGGGTGGAAAACCGCTGGCTTTTCCGTTGGAGCAAAACTAGGGTTTTCTCCCAACGGTGAAGGATCTTCCGAGCCTTCCCCATCATCGATTTCCTTCCCCTTCGAGACCTCTGTCTACGCCCGGTAGGAGCTTCGATGACCGGTTCGGCATCATACGACGAGACAAGATCTCGACCGATAAAGTCTAACCGCCTCGAATCCGCTCGAGGGTGAAGGACTTCCAGAAAACGGCCTTTGACGAAGAAGATCTCTCGACAAAGACATCACCAGGCAAATGCGCAGTAGGGTTGTTCCCTACAAAGCGAAACTTTTCACTAAAACTCGCACTAAAAGGTGAAATAAACAACAGAGTTTTCATCAGATACCTCGGTTGAAGTTCCATGCTCGGAAATAAATGGAGGCAGCTCTCCTCGACAGACTCGCCATCTATTTGGACGAAGAAGAAACGCCCTGCCACGATTTGGGATTCGTAGTCCCTCGAATCACGCCATATCCTTCTTAGGCAGCATGGAGTAGTAACCGCCACCCCCGCCGGCCGAGTGCCCCAAAGACCTTCGAAATCATCGGGACCAAGATCAATCCCGAAGTTCAGAAGCTAGCGATCAGTACGCCAAGCCAACTCTCCAAGGCAGGAACGCTGAGCTGGTTGATCGAGTTCAAGCGTGAAGCGCACGAACAATGGCACCAGGGATCGGGAACCACATACAGTACGTGAAGAAAGCTTCAGAACATGTAAAGAAACCTTGCGGAGGATTCCTTGCACTCGCTACCAACGGAACTGAATTTGACTCCTTCAGAACCTGGTAAAATCTCAAGAACCTTGAGATATTTACGAGAAACCAAGAAGGCAAAAGGAGCACGGGCTGCCTCGAGGTCTCCTCGAACAAGGATCTCTGGCAGTGTTGGGGCTAACCTACAAGGACTCGGTAATACGATTCTTCTTTTCCTCCTCGACCAACTCCTCCGCTTCACCGTCACATGGGCAGGAGAGTCATCCGAGGATGAATGGGAAGAAGAGTTTCTCTTTGAGGATCTTGAAGACATTGTTCTTAAAGAGAGAGAAAGGATTCTTGAGAGAGAGTAAAATTCTTGTGATGAAGTAAGAATGAGATTTCTTACTCCATCCATATAAAGGAGGTAAAATCACTATTTACCCCGACTTTCGACAAACGACACGCCTCAACACCTTCCCATACGGCTATACCGCAAGCTAGGATCCGACAGGCACTACGGTTCCTAGCTAGCTGGGGCTAACTGTTGGGGTCAAAATCGGTCAATGACGAAATCGCCACCGAAAATCCTCGAAGAAAAGCCAGCGGCGATCAAAGCCAAGAAACGGTCGCCGCCGATAAAACTCACGGGAGGCTCGTCCGCTCCGCTGGCACCAGCGGCAAGGATCCTGGTGCCCATCCGCAATCATCTCATGATCTCGGCAATGGCAGCATCTTGGTTCCTTAAAACCCATGTCCGGATCGTCCGAGATCTACAATGGTTCTTCCATAAAGCCTTCCGATTATTTAAAAGATTCATCTTTTAACACATCTAAAACTCGAAGCCACATTGCTCGCATCCTGACGACGGAAAATCTACAAATCCAAGTCCATCTCAAATCCCGATACTCGAGGAATCTCGTTGGATTAGAAACGATTATCTCAAATCTACGGCTAAAGACCTTCCCAAACTCAAAGATTTCCGCAAACGACTGACGGGAAAGATCGAACAACGAAAACCCACGGACGGTAAGATGGCCTGGCACCGGGCGGCACGCTGCACGCCCGCCTGCGGGCGGCACCCGCCTGGTGCCGCGCACGCGGACGCTGGCCGCCGCCGGGCGCACGCTGGACGCTGGTCAGCCCGGCCGGGCGGCATTCGACACGCTGGCCGCCGGCCGGGCGCACGCTGGACGCTGGCCGCCTGCCGGGCACCGCCGCCGGCGGCACCCGCCACGCTGGTCGGCTCGCCGCGGCACTTCGCCTGGCCGGCGGCACCTGCCGCTGGTCGGCCTGGCGTCGGTCCACGGCCCTCGTCCTGGTCTCGGTCCTATCGCGCCCGATTCAATCCCATCTTAGCTTGTTCGGGTCAATCTACGCAAGTTTGGTACGATCACGGTTATTCTAGAACACCACTTTCTCGACTAAACAAGGAATTGAGGTTCCTTCGGAAACACCGAAACCTTCAAAGACCGTCCTTTCGAAAAACCGTAAAAACGCCTAAACGCCTAACGGGCCAAACGCCCACTTACGATTTTCCGAAAAAGAAGGATAACTATGACGGTTTATCTTTATCCTCACATAAGAGATAAATGTCAAGTTTCCAGAAGATAAATGTCAAGTTTCCAGAAGATAAATGTCAAGTTTTCCGAAGATAAATGTCAAGTTTCCCGATAAACACGAAGATGGACGAAAATGGAAAAGCCCGACTCAGCCCGCGAGAAGATAGACCGTCTTAAGGGGAGTATATAAGGAGAGCTTTGAGCAAAAAGCAAACCAGATCACAAAAACTCCAGAGCACTTAGAGCAACTTAGGCATTATTTTCCGTTAGCGAGCTGCGACTCAACTAGGTTAGAACTTAGGTTGCTAGACTAGCGAACTTGCCGACAGCTCCTATAGCCGAGGCTCTTACCTGTTGTTCACGCTTAAACGCGGATTCGGAAATAAGATCTTTTGCTCCATTCTTTGTTTACGATTTTTATTTCGTTTTCATATTTTCTTTGTCGCACTGATTGTGTCGCAGCGCCCAGCAGATATCCGGACCTTCAGGGAAGGCTTGGTTCACTTGGCTTTCCTCCAAATCAACTTAATTTGACGGTGCGAATTTCGGTTCCCACAAAGGGCAGGAAATGCTTTGCTTCATCAACAATAATGGTACTTGGTACAGGAAGGAGCCTAACTTTCAGTACAACAACTACCAGCAGAGGTCTTATCCTAACAACCAGCAAGGAGGCTATCAACCCAAGCAAAACACTCAGCAAGGGAACTACCAGCCTCGGCAGAACCCTCCTCCTGGTTTTACCAATCAAGGCAATCAGCCTACTCAAGCTCAAGGTAGCTCTTCCCAAGCTAAAGCTCCAGATTCAACTATGGAAGCTATGTTCAAACAACTACTGGAAGGTCAAGCTAGAACAGCCAAGGACATTGGCCATGAGTTGAAGACTGTCCACTCCAAGATTGATAGCAGCTATACTGAGCTAAACAACAAGATAAGAGCCTTGGAGAGTCATTTTGCTTCTATGAATTCTCAGCCAAGCCTCCAACAAGGAACACTACCAGGAAAGGCTGAGCAAAACCCCAATGAGCCCATAACAGCAATCACCTTGAGAAGTGGTAGAGAGTTACCTCCAAGAGCTCTCCCCAAGGATGGTGAGCAACTAGGTGGGGTGGCCATCAACATTGATGATGATGTTGTGATTGTAGATGAGAAGGTTGATGAGGAGATTCTAGAAAAGATTGTTGAAGCTAAGGGTAAAGGAAAGGTTGGAGAAGAGAAGAAAACACTAAAGCATGGTGAAGTTGCCACTCCAACAAAAGAGTCTTCCTTTGTTCCTCCTCCCTATGAACCTAAGCTGCCATTTCCTGGAAAATTCAAGAAGCAACTTTTGGAGAAGTACAAAGCACTTTTTGAGAAGCAAATGAGTGAAGTTCAAGTCACAATGCCCATCATTGATGCCTTCATGCTTGTCCCTCAATACAGCAAGTTCTTGAAGGATGATGTGGCTGCTAAGAAGAAGGAAATGAAAGGCATGATGGTTCTTACTCATGAGTGCAGTGCCATCATCCAGAGATTGACAATCCCTAAGAAGCTAGAGGATCCAGGCTGCTTTACCCTACCTTGTGTCATTGGTCCTTTGATGTTTGAGAGATGTCTATGTGATTTGGGAGCTAGTGTCAGTCTCATGCCTCTATCAGTTGCCAAGAAGCTTGGGTTCAGCCAATACAAGAAGTGTAAACTCTCTTTGGTGCTTGCTGATCGCTCGGTCAAATTCCCTATTGGTATCCTTGAAGACCTCCCTGTGATGGTGGGAAATTGTGAGATTCCTACTGATTTTGTGGTGCTAGAGATGGATGAAGAAGCCAGAGACCCCTTGATCCTTGGAAGACCGTTCTTAGCTACAGCAGGAGCCCTTATCAATGTAAAGGAAGGCAAGATTGATCTTCATTTGGGGAAAGAGCACACTCTCCATTTTGATATCAAGGAAATGATGAAGAGGTCAACTGTGCAAGGCCAAGTGTTTTACATTGAAGAGATGAGCTTGCTGATGAGCTTCTTGAGGAATTGGCATTTGAAGAGTTGGCAATAGAAGACCCCTTGCAACATGCTTTGACAGTGGATAAAGAGGTCCAAGTGGTTGAGAACAAAGAGAGTGATGCTATTGTGAGAATGCTGGATTCTCACAAGAAGATTGATGATGAAGGCCAGTATGAGGAGCTTACACAAGAGGTTCACCAAGCTGCTTCAGCCACTCAACAAGAGGACACCCAACAAGATGATTGGAGTGAGCTCAAGGCACCAAAAGTGGAGCTAAAACCTCTTCCCCATGGTGTAAGGTACGCATTTCTAGGCCCTAATGAGTCATCTCCTGTCATTGTGAGTAGTGAACTTACTGAACTTGAACTTTCTCAACTTTTAAATGCACTTAAAAAGTTTAGAAAAGCAATTGGGTACTCACTAGATGATATTAAGGGGATATCACCTTCTTTGTGCATGCATAGGATACATCTAGAGGATGAATTAATGACTTATATAGAGCATCAAAGAAGGTTAAATCCTAACCTGAAGGATGTTGTAAAGAAGGAGATTCTTAAGCTCTTAGATGCTGGTGTTATCTACCCTATTTCATATTTAAATGGGTATCTCCTGTGCATGTAGTCCCAAAGAAAGGTGGTATCACTGTGGTTAAAAATGACAAGGATGAATTGATACCAACTAGAACCATAACTGGCCATAGGATGTGTATTGATTATAGAAAGCTCAACTCTGCATCTAGAAAGGATCATTTTCCATTGTCATTCATTGGTCAAATGCTTGAGAGACTTGCAAACCATCCTTTCTATTGCTTTCTTGATGGGTATTCAGGGTTCTTCCAAATCCCCATACATCCCAATGATCAAGAGAAGACAATATTCACATGCCCCTATGACACCTTTGCTTATCGAAGGATGCCATTTGGGTTATGTAATGCTCCAGCAACCTTTCAAAGGTGCATGATGTCTATCCTCTCGGATCTCATTGAGGATATAGTGGAGGTATTCATGGATGATTTATCTGTCTACGGATCTTCGTTTTCTGATTTTTTGTCCAACTTGTGCAGAGTCCTACAGAGATGTGAAGACACCAACCTTGTGCTGAATTGGGAGAAGTGTCACTTCATGGTCAAAGAGGGGATTGTGCTTGGGCATAAGATTTCAGAAAAGGGCATTGATGTGGACAAGGCTAAGATTGAGGTGATGGCCAGCTTGCCACCACCAAAGACAGTGAAAGACATCAGGAGCTTCCTTGGCCATGCTGGGTTCTATAGAAGATTCATCAAGGACTTCTCAAAGATTGCTAGACCAATGACCAAGTTGCTGTGCAAGGAGGCCACTTTCAGCTTTGATGGAGAGTGTCTTGAAGCCTTCAAGAAGATAAATGGTGAACTTGTTAGTGCTCCCATTGTCCAGCCACCTGATTGGGACCTCCCCTTTGAGATAATGTGTGATGCTAGTGACTTTGCTGTTGGGGCTGTCATGGGGCAGAAGAAGGATGGCAAGACTCATGTGATTTATTATGCTAGTCAAACCATGAATGACGCACAGATGAAGTATGCCACAACTGAGAAAGAGATGCTGGCCATTGTCTTCGCCTTTGAAAAATTCAGAAGCTACCTGGTGGGTTCCAAGGTCATTGTGTATACTGACCATGCAGCTTTGAGACATCTCCTAGCAAAGAAGGATGCCAAGCCAAGACTACTAAGGTGGATCCTTTTGCTTCAAGAGTTTGACTTAGAGATTAGAGACAAGCCAGGGATTGAGAATGGAGTTGCTGATCACTTGTCCAGGCTGAGGATTGAAGGTGGAACCCCTATTGATGAGGGACTTAGACAGGAGCATGTCATGGCCATCATGTCGGTGGTGGCAGTTATTGAGACTGGAAAAAAGATTGAAGAGGTTAAGGCAGCTGAAGAGAAGGGACCTTGGTATGCTGATTTGGTTAACTACTTAGCCACCGGGAAGGAGCCATTGGGTCTTGCGGGGTATGAGAAGAAGAAGTTCTACAAAGATTTTAAGAGATACTATTGGTATGAACCATACCTCTACACTCTTTGCAAGGATCAGATCTATAGAAGAGTGGTGGCTGAAGAAGAAGTTGAAGGAATCTTTACACATTGCCATGGATCTTCCTATGGAGGCCATTTTGCTACCTTCAATACTGTCTCAAAGGTGTTACAAGCTGGATTTTGGTGGCCACACATGTTCAGGGACACACAAGACTTCATCTCAAGATGTGACTCCTGCCAAAGGAGAGGGAACATTACTAAAAGGAATGAGATGCCTCAAAACCCAATCCTTGAAGTGGAAGTGTTTGATGTTTGGGGGATAGACTTCATGGGACCCTTCCCTTCTTCTTATGGCAACAAATACATCTTGGTGGCTGTGGACTATGTGTCAAAGTGGGTAGAAGCCATAGCAAGTCCCACAAATGATTCAAGAGTGGTGATCAAAATGTTCAAGAGCAATATCTTCCCAAGATTTGGAGTACCAGGAGTGGTCATAAGATATGGAGGTTCACATTTCATCAACAAGTTATTTGAGGGTCTTCTCAAGAAGAAGGGAGTGAAACACAAGGTTGCAACACCTTATCACCCTCAAACAAGTGGCCAAGTGGAAGTTTCCAACAATCAAATCAAGGGCATCTTGGAGAAGATTGTGGGAACTAAGAGGAAGGATTGGTCAGACAAGCTTGATGATGCTCTTTGGGCATATAGAACAGCCTTCAAGACTCCTCTAGGCACTACCCCTTTCAACCTTGTCTATGGGAAGTCTTGCCATCTACCAGTTGAGCTTGAATACAAGGCATTGTGGGCTGTGAAGCTTCTAAACTTTGACATCAAGAGTGCGCGGATGCGCGGTCAGCTTTGCACGGGACGAGCACCCCGCGCGGGAACAGACAGTCAGTTCAAGATCCGGAACGCGCGACACTGAATGCGCGGGTTGGAAGCACCGCGCGGGTACGGACGGACAGAGCAGAGGTGTGCGCGGGTGCATACGCGCGGGACATGTTCATCGCGCGGGACGCCAGCCGTACGGATACAAGACAGACGCGCGGGCGAGACCACGCGGGTCACTCTCTCTACCCACTCGACCCGCGCATAACCCGCGTCTCAACCCGCAGCATGACCCGCGTCCCAGCCCGATCCACGACCCAGCCGACCCAAGGTATGTCTTTTCTTCATTATTTCTCAACCCAGACCCATCCGCCCATGACCCGACCCGACCAAACCCCCCCTAAAACCTAAAACCTAAAAAAATCGTGTCTCTCTCTCCTCACTTCATCACTTGTCCAAATCAAAATCCTCTCTAGCCCCCCAAGAACCAAAAACACCATAACTTCCTCAAATCCAAACCAAATCACCCCATTCTTTTTCCCACATCCAAGCCTCCTTCCTCTTAGTCTAAATCCTTAAATCTTTTCACCTTTATCCTTCATCCAAAGCAAGGTATGGCTTCTTTAAGTTTAATTTCGTAATCCTCATGAACCCTAAATTTTTGAACTTGAAATTTGGCCATTTTCTTGCTTGATTCTTGTGAAATAGACTAGGGAAGGCTCATATATCATGCTGGGTAGTTGATTTCATGGTGGATTTGAGTTTAATTTGAACTTTGAGAAATTAGGGTTCATGAGATTTGGGGCTTTTTCAATTTTAGCTTAATTAGGGTTGATAGTGGGCTAAATGGGTGAGATAAGTGGTGCTGAAGGTTGATTTGGTTCCATTTTTAAGCTGAGCTCTAGTTAATTTTGATTATGGCTAATTTGAAATTTGAAGTTCTTGTGTTCATAAAAAAAAAGTATTTTGTAAATATTTCTTGAGCATGAGAGCTTCATTCGTAGCTATTGCTTGTCTTGCTTGCCTTCATGATTGCATTATTCTAGCTCATGTTGAGATTGATGATCTTATTAGAGCTATATTGTGTTTGTTCATGTTTCTCTCTTTCTTGTGCTCACTCTATTTCCAAGGATTGAATTTTCAGGTACAATGGGGAGAAAGAATGAAGCTCAAATGGAAGAAGAGAAAGAACATGCTGCAAAGAGAGTGACTGCTCAGTTTGGGAAAGAACTTGGCTCCATGCCAGAGTCAGAAGAGGAGCGCAGGAAGCAAACTTTGGCCATGCTAAGAAAGAAAGCACAGGCCAAGAGAGATGGCAAGAGAGTTGCTATTGATGAGAGTGTAGCTGACATTGCTCACAAGCAAGCCCCTCCCAAGAGAGCAAGAGTACCTAGGAGCACCAGGTTGGGAGCTTTAGTTTTAGAGAAAGGCACCAAGGGAGGTGCTAATGAACCATCTCCCACAATAAGAGCCAAGGCGCCAAGAAAGACTGTGGCACCTCCTCCCATGGAGCAAGAGGGTGCAAGTGCTGAAGAGGAACATTCTGAAGAAGACACTGAAGCTGAGCATGACCCTAACTCAACAAAGTCCTTCAATGATAACAGGGACAAGCAGAAGACACCCACTGAAGAGGAGCTGTTAGAGCAAATGAGAAAAGGTGTCTCTTGGCCCCCAACCAGATTTGTTGATAGAAAGACCCTCAAGGAGTTGTCAATTGAAGATGATATCCAGGAGATGCTAGGCTACATGAGTATGAGCAGTTTCTACACCATGGCCTATCCAACTTACAAAGAAGTCTCTTGCCAATTCTTGTCATCTCTTGAAGCCACCTTTCACACCTCCAAGAATGTGGAGCAAGGATGGGGGAAGATACATTTCAAAATTGATGGGCGAGCCTACTCCATGACATTCAAGGAGATTGAGTAAGTGCTTGGTTTTCAAGACCTAGAAAGATCCTTCTTTTCCCAAGCTTGCCAAGGTCAAGAGAGAGATGAACATCACACACCTTACTTGGAGGCTGTTAACAGGCAAGACTAGGAGTGCCAACCGCGACAAGAATGCCTCCATCCGACACCCTTCAGTGCGCTATCTCCACAGATTGCTTGTGCATACCTTGTTCCCCAGGAAAGAAGTAGGAACAGTCTTTGGAGATGAAGTGAAATTTCTGCACCAAGCTGTCCAGCACTATGCTTTACAGCCTCATCTCCCTTTGGTTCCTAGTGACTTCTACAAGGATTTTGGCATCGTAGGATTCTTTGTGAAGCGCCTCATGTATTACAAGGGTTGGAGCTGGACAAATAGAGACCCTGGAGCTCAGATTGGGAATGGTGACTTGATAACACCATTGCTTGCTTACCAAGGGATAAGTTTGGGAAATGATGCAGCTGGCCCCACTTTCTTGGATCTACAATACCTGAAGTCAGCTCACTATCTCTCTGGAAGGTTTAATGGGAAGTGTGTTTACTCCTATTTGAGAGGTACCAAAAAGGTTGAGCTGCTCCTTCCCAACTATCCCCTCACTACCTTGACCACTCCAGGTGCCATAAGATTTGACATTAGTGAGAGGCACTTGCTTGGGCCTCATGGGGCCCTAGGCCCTATGGATCTCCCCAAGGGTGAAAAGGCAGCACGCAAGGTGGCAGAATATGATCAGGGATACTCTAGCAGAGCCACTGCACATCTCTTTGGTCCTCCTCGTTACAAGTTCGACCAATGCACCGGTGCTTTGCCTCTTGGTCCCATTCGGAAGGCTCATGACCAGATTAGCACTCTTCAGAGGTGGAACAGAGCTCAAGATAGGACTATCTTCAAGCTCACCAACAAGTGCAAAGAGCTGAGAAGAACTGTGAAGAGACAAGCCGAAGCTTCGGCTCAGTTTATGAAGAAGGTGGCTGATGTTCTGGCCAGGGGAGCTGTAGCTGGTTGTAAGGCTGGGGATTTTGATCTTGATGCTTTCACTGCACCGCCTCCTCAGCCACTTCATGACCCTTCTGAGCCACGGACCAAGAAACAAGCTCTCCGCCATTTGAGAAACCCATACATCCGCCCATCCGAGTCCGGGAACAAGTCTCCTTCTCTATACACCACTGCTGATGAGGATGATTCTGAGGGTGAGGCATCAGCCTCATCACACGCTCCATAGAGGTACTCCAAAACCTTATCATTGTATATACTATTTTTCATTGCATTTATCTTTCCTCTTTTGAACCCTTCTCTACATTTAACAAACACAGAGACTGTGTGAATTAAGTGTGGGGGAGGTGTCAAGTTGCTGATAGTTTTGTGTTTTATGTCATATGCATGCATTTGTAGATAGTTATTGCATAGAAAAACCAAAAAAAAAAATAAAAATTTGAAAAATTTGAAAAGCACAAAAAGAATCATGTAGTTGCATTAGGATTGAGTCTAGATCATTCACTTGCATAAAAAAAAATCATCATATAGGTTGCATCATGCATAAGGGGACAAGGATGATAGTTGCCTTGTAAAGATGCTCATGCTAAGTTCTTAAAGTGATAACCTTTATAATCATAGTAAGTAGCTTGAGCAATCTTAGGATAACTTGTAAAATTCGAGCCTTGAAAGCTCTTTCTAAATCTCATTTGATTGATTGATGCTCTCTCTTTGAAGTTTGCTCCTGTCATATTTAGACTCTAAGTCTCTTGCCCATGGTCCCTTGTGTACTGAGTTATGGATAGAACACTTGAGTTGTCTTTCCCGTTCTTTGCCTATCTTCTTGGACAAATTCAAGTGGTACTCCACTCCCTTAAACCCTTTCCTCCTTTCAAGCCTTCATTGTTTGTTAAGTGAGGCCTTCTTTGGAAAGCTTTACATGTGCATAATGTTGAGAGTATTGGGAACGACAATGCTTGGTCTCCATTTTAGCTAGATTAGGCACTCATATTGTCTAGCTTCTAGGATAGGGGTGAGTGTTATAAAGTTTGATCTTGGGAGTGTGAAAAAGAGAGGAAAGAAAAGGTAGACTCTTAGAACTCAAAAGTGATTAAGTCTTTAGGGATAGGCAAATGAAAAATCTAGCTCAAGTTTGCAATAAAAGTCTTGGCCCCCATATAAAAAGAAAGAAGAAAGAGAAAAGAAGAAAAAAAAAACAGAGAAAAAAAAGAGATGAATAAAGAAAGGGGGCTAGCCAAAGTTAATATGAGCTAATAAGTGTTTAAAAAGTGTAAAAATCCCTTGTAGACTTCAAAAAGTGAAGAGTTCTAAGTGAGAAAATGTTCTTGAGAGTTGGGGAAATCTTTGGGTGAGTGAAGGGAGAGTGAGGCTTGGCATTGGGGAATAGAGTAAAATTTGCTTTCATGTTTAGGAAAAGAGTAGGACAATGGAGATTGAGCAATGTATGCATGAGTTGATCCCTTTCTTAGATATATTATGTGCAATGTCAAAGCTACTTTGTTTTGAGAGTAAACCACCTTGAAAGATGATCTTGAACCTCTTGATTCACTTTTCACTAAAGCCCTTTTCTTACCAAACCAAATGATTTGGACCATTTGACCATTTGCAAGATTTCTATTGAGTTTGCTTAATGATTGTTAGAGAGTAGATGGATTTGTGGTTTGTGGATTCATGATGAATGAGTGTAGGGATCAAAAGAGTTAAGATAGGCCTTGAGAAGTTAGAGTTGGATAAAGTGTTTGCTCTAGCTAGTTGGTATGATTATATAAGGTTATCAAGTTGAGAACTAAGAAGAGCATTCTTTTGGTTATGAGTCCCCTCCTTCAAACCTCTCCTCCTTAGTCCTTGCTAGTTTACTTGTGGACAAGTAAAGAACTAGTGTAGGGGAGTTGATGTCTTGCATATTTTCATTGATTTAGTCATCTTTTTATTTGCATTCTTTGTCTTGTAGGCTAAGGTTTAGGCATTTTTAGGATCATTTTGCATTCATAAGTCCTTATCAGGTATTGGAGTACCCCATGGAGTAAAAGAAGGTTTGAGGGTGGTTTTGATGCAAGAATAAGATAAGAAAAAAGAGTTTGGCCTAGTGTGGGCAAAGGTGGTCTCAATCTTACTCAGCCGGACCAGACGGATGGACATGCTCGGCCAAGATCACCCGCGCATGAGAGCCTAACGAACACACGGATGCACGGCCTGATCTGCTCGGGATCACTTACCCGCGCGGGACAGATCACACCATACGGACAAGCTGAAGAAAGACCATGCGCGGCCTGATCTGCTCGGGTTCCCTTTCCCGCGCGGGTCAGAACGTATCATACGGGTGGACTGAAGCAGCCGGATGCGCGGCCTGGGTTGTGCGGTGCGTAGCACCCGCGCGGGACGAGACGAACAAGACCAGCCGGATGCGCGGCCTGGGTTGTGCGGTGCGTAGCACCCGCGCGGGACGAGACCAGAAGGAGCTGTACATATGCGCGGGACGGGACGCCCGGGCCAGCACACCCGCGCGGGACGAGCAACAGACCGGACAGTACTGCGCGGCCAGACATTCGCGGCCCGGACCGTCCAGCCAGGACCCTGAGCGTTTTTCATCCTGTCTTCCCATTGGTCGAGACCCATTGTTTCCAAGGACCTTTTAGTCAATTTCTATGATGTTTTTAGGGCTTTTAGCCCAAGTATAAATATCCTTGTTATCCCTAATTTGGGACTTATGTTATTTTCTATCGAAGATCACAAACCTTTTGAGTAAAGTTTCATCTTTGAGTCATAATCTCATCTCATCTTTGTGTTTTTGATTGCTTGATTTCATCTCCTTTCTTTCTCTTCATGATTAAGCTTGGATTCCTCATCGATTTAAGAGTAATCATGGTGATTAGTGAGTAGTCCTCTTTGGATTCATGGGTTAGGGAGATTAAGGGGTGATTAGGCTAGATCTAGGGTGTTTTAGTGTAGATCTATCTTGCTCCTTGCTAAGTAGAGTGCTTTTAATGCTATTTTAGGGTTGGCCACCCTAAAGTTGAGCTTTAGGCATTTCATGCCCGAAAGGTGTTATATGAAATGCCTGAACCAACTCTCCTAAGCTTTTAACATTCTTTACCAAAGAGATTTGTTGTTAAAGGTGTTAAGATGGCTATTAGGCTTGTTCTTAATGATTGCTTAGATAATATTCAACCTAAGAGATTAGATGCTTGAGTTATCTTTGTGAATGAGCATTCATCTAGAGATAGAGCTTGTTTAGAATTGTGTCTAGGCCTAAGGTTGATAGATTGATTGTTTGCTTGCACCCTTAGATTGATGCTTGATCCCCCAAGATCAATTCCCTTAGCCCATGGGTCTCATCTCCTCATAAAGAAAGAAAGCTTTACATTTTATTGCATTTTAGATATTGTCTTAGTTTAATAATCATCTCCCTTAATGATTGCATTTAGATTAAGCTTAGGCTTGCATTCCCTTTGCTTTGTGATCACTTAGAACTGGTTCGACAATCTTATATACTACATCATTTGATTAGGACCCTTGAAAAGTTCTTTCATCAGTAGACCGACGAGGTAGGATGGTTGTCGATCGATCTCATCAGGTTTATGTCGATCGATGTCGTCAGTCTTTGTTGAAATTTCCAGACCTTTTACTAAAGTGTGCTGATCATCAAGCTTCTGCTTCGAGTTCTGATCTAAATCCTCAATCCATTCCTCCAGCTCCAAGAAGTCTTCTAGTTCCAAGAAATCTTCCATGGTGATCTCTTTTTCTACTTTTTGGTCAGGATAACAACTCGATACATCAATGCTCTTCTGTGTTGAGTCTGCAATGCCTGAGGACAACTCGAACTTTCAGGGATTTCAAGTGGTATCGATCGATGACAAAAGTCTATATCAAACGTTTCTGAAGTGCCGACATCGATCGATTCTGATGTACTACTGTCGATCGATGCTGAAGTTGGATCTCTTGTATCAGCTTCTTCTGCTCTTCTTGTTTTACTAGATCCATCTTGTTCATCATCCTCAACCGTACTATGGTTGACTAGCTGTCCTCTGTTCAGTTCGTCCTTTTGTGTACCCTCATCTGCATGGTGAACTTGAATGTCTAGCTTCTTGACATGAGTGGTCGGGGTTTCAAAATCTTCATTCTGCTTGCTGTAGACAAAATCAATAATCTGACTGATACTAGTCATTATTCCTTTTTCCCGATCTTCAATCATCTTGTTCACCATGTAATCAAGCATTTTATGTCGGGCTGCTACAGCTTTGCTGAAAAATTTACCTAGGAAGACGCCTTTTATGTCCTCCCAACAGATCTTAGATGCAGCTTATTGAACCAGCTAAAAGCAGCTATGGATCGTGAATATGGGAAGATCTTGCAGATAATGTGGTCTACAGATACTTCATTCTGCTCACTTGCTGAGGCTAACTCCTCAAGTCTCATGATAAGATCTCTGGGATCCTCATGAGGAAGACCTCGGAAAGGGTTCTCGCTTCCCCAATCATAGCATTGGCTGTTCAGACCAAAGGTATTCATCTCAGCAACAACAATTACATCAAGGATTACAGTACCCTCTGCATTAATCAATTGTCTTGTGCTGCTGCGAGGGCGACCTTCTTTGTCTCGCCAGATACCCTTCTTGTCGATCTTAAGTATCAGCCTTTCGTCCTTCTCTATCTTCATGCTGGAAACGTTGCTCGACATTCGATGAACAGTATTTGAATGAACAGTGTTTCGATGAACAGTGTTTTGATGAACAGTGTCGCGATGAACAGTGTCGCGATGAACAGTGTTGCGATGAACAGTGTCGCGATGAATAGTGTTTTCTGACACATGATGAATAGTGTCGTTCGATGCTTGGCTCACGCTGTCGATCGATGCTGCTTGGAGGGTGTCGATCGATACTTCCCTCGTAGACTTACGGATCGTGCAAAAACCAGCAGGCTCCTTCTTTGAAGGACCTAGAAATCCTCTCTTCATTGTTTCCTGGTACTAAGATGTATGTACCTGAAAAAAGAAGAAAAATTTTATGAGAATTTTCGAACAGTAACAAAACCTAGACTAAATCTAACTAAACAACATCTAATGGCGTTCAAAGCTCCCCGGCAACGGCTCCAAATTTGATATCACTCAAATTACCCTAAGGAGTGAATTACTCTCTCAAATAAGAGGTTCAGTTGTAATACTTAGGGATCGAATCCACAAGGAGCTAGGGAACCAATCAGATCTAATAGTTATATGATTAAGCTAGGCTAATAGGTATAAAGCAGTAAATATAGCAAGCAATAAATAAAACAGTAAACAAGTTGAACAAGATAGTTGTTCAGCTTGGCAGAGAGTTGTTTGATGGAAGGATGGTTGCTAGATCTAGGGTTTCTATTCAGGTAATCAGGATTATAATGATATAGAGACTAAAGCATAATATTATAGAACTCAACTACTAGAATAACCAACCATCTCTCGATTTCCAGGTTATCTATTACTAGATCTAAGAACTCCAACTCTCGTTGTCGATTCTAGGAAAGCATCGATCGATGCCGGATTAGGCGTATCGATCGACAATCTTTGCATCGTATCGATCGATGTATCTATAGGAGAATTGATCGATACGCTTCTAGTAAGTGCTTTGCGCGGGTTGAATATATGTTCACTGGGGTTTCTAGACCAACTCTCGAATGTATCTATCAATCCTAGCTCAGAGAAGAGAAGTAAGATGATAAATCTATAATCAAGCTCAGGTTAGTTAATCCTAAACAAGCATTATGAACAATATTCAATGATGAATATCATAACTTAGCAATTCTATATTTGGGGCTAATCCCTCATAACCTATCTGAACCCTAAACCTAACAGGTGGATCTATTCAGACATGATAGTTGTCACAGAAATCATATATGAATAGATATAAAACTGAAAGCAATAGATATATAAACCAATGGAGTTCCAGGAGGACTCTGATATGAGTTCCTCCTTTCTCTCCCAACAAAGAGAACAATAGAATAGAAAGCTTGGATAGCGTGTAGCCGTCAACAATGGCTTAGGAATAACATAAATAGGGTTTCTGGTCGTCCAAGGGCATTCTGGTAATTTGTGATAGTTTATGGGCTTCAGGCGGTCATAAAATATACTCGGCCCACATTCTGGCATCCATATCGATCGATATGAAGGCTTTCCCATCGATCGATATACATTCCTCTTCTTGACAGCGGTCTCTCACGAGGCAGACTGACCACTCTTCAGTAAAACGAGCATAACTTCTGCTACAGGATGCTGATTGACTTGAGATAGGTGTCATTGGAAAGCTAACTCAAAGATATCTCTCGTTTCAAAATATGGGCTCAATCCAACGGTAAAAAGGTCTCCATCCGTAGCTAAACATCTGACGCTTCTGTGCAGTTCTGCACCTCAAAAGACTCCAAAATTACCATATTTCTCCAGAACGTACCTGAACCTGTAAATACTCTAAATAGACTCTATATCGTAGTAAATATATATAAAAGACCTATAGATCATGGGTAAAAATGGGTAAAATCCATGGTCGATCAACTCTGCTGAAACAGTTCAAGCCTCGTCTACCATTCCTTGTCCAAGAACGCACCATTGAAGCACTTGCAAGTTTTTATGGGAATTCCATACTCTCTGTTAAACTTTCCAACTCGGATGCAAAAAGTTTGCTTGTTGGTCTAGTAACAATGGCAGCTAATGAGGTTCAAGATGAGCTTGTAAAGGTTCTTCTAATGATGTGTAACCATGAAGGTAGCCTGTGGCAAGCATTGTTGGGAAAAAATATCCAGGTACCAAATTTCTCCAGCCTCCTGACAAGGTACCTGTTCCTGATCCCTGTACCGAAGGGACCTGCCTCCTGTACCTACCTCCAGACCGACCCTAGAGCAAAATGGAAGTTTTCCGCCTACAGAGATTCTTCCATATTTACGAATACGGAAGCGTTCCATCTACTTAAACCAACATCTACACCTATAAAAGGGACCCAAAAACCCTAGAAAAAGGGATGGACACTTCGAGACTAAGAGATTAGAACTTAGGCGGCTAGAACTAGGGTTTACATATCGAAATCATGTAGTCCCTGCTTAAATCAATTATAAACATCTCTTTAGTCTCGATTCTTCTCTTTTTCATACAAATCTTCTAGTGTTCCGTAGTACTAAAACGACCCTACACGAAAATACCATAACAGTTTGAGGCTAAAAGGAGGTGAATAATCAAAACTACGTGACGATGACATTAAAAGAACATGACGATCAATCCGAGGCAACTCCGAGGGAAATCGAGCTGCTTAACCGACTCGACAACCTCCAGAGCCAGATCACCGAACTCCACAAGTCTCGAAAGGCGACTGTGGATAATCCGGAGCTCCTCCAAGAAGTCCAAACCCTGAAGGGCAAACTGGACGAGCACTCCAAACAGCTGCAGCAAAGCGCCGAGAAGCTGGCAGCCCTCGAAGCTGAAAACTTAGTTCTTCAGGAGAAGAATCAGACTCGTGGAGAAGCTGGTAAC
Source organism: Brassica nigra (assembly GCA_016432835.1). Taxonomy (NCBI): domain Eukaryota; kingdom Viridiplantae; phylum Streptophyta; class Magnoliopsida; order Brassicales; family Brassicaceae; genus Brassica; species Brassica nigra. The sequence continues at coordinate 60,638,347 of CM028247.1, read as the reverse complement.
AAACGACGAAGGTTTCGAACCCGATTTCGACCCATGCCTCCTCTCGACACGCCAACGAATGAAGAAGGAGCACCTCATCGACCCGTTCCCATGGATGAACCCGAGAATAGAGACACAGTTCCTAGGAAGACTCGGACACATAGGAATAGCGACTCTGAGATGGAGGACGAAGAATACTCGCCCAACGATCCAGCGATCACAGATCCTACCATGGCAGCTTACCTACAGAAGATGTTCTACGAGAAATTCAATACCATCCAGTCTATGGTAGAGAGGCTCCCTGGAGTAGCTCCTCCCATCCGAAGAAGTGATCCTGGCTCCTACTCAGATACTCTCGTTCGTGGAAGAAATCGCGTCCATCGAGATGCCTCGAATGTTCTCTTTCCCAGTCGTAAAGATGTATGACGGGACCAGCGACCCTGATAACCATGTTGCTCAGTATAAGCAGCGGATGCTGACCGTGGCAATCTCTAAGGAGTTGAGGGAACCTACCATGTGTAAAGGATTCGGTTCAACCCTGACAGATCCCGCTCTCTAGTGGTACATCAATCTTCCTACAAATTCCATCAGGTCCTTTGCGGCTCTCAGTGACAAGTTCGTGGAGCAATTCGCCAGCAGCAGGAGCCTAGAGAAGAGCTCCGACGATCTCTACGAAGTCCTCCAGCATAGAGGGAACCACTTCGAACCTACATCACGTGTTTCAACCAAGAGAAGGTATCCATCCCTGAATGTAACGCGGAGACGGCCATCTCTGCCTTCAAAAGGGGCTTTCTCCCCGACAAAGACTTATACAAAGAGCGGACCAAGTATCAGTGCAAAACCATGGAGGATGTCCTGTCTCGAGCCTGGGCGCAGGTGAGATGGGAAGAGGACGTCGCAAGTTGGGCCAATGCCCAACAGAAACAAGATCAGAAGATGGCCAAGAAACCGAGGAATGATGGCGACGATGGACCTCACTCCAGGCCCGCAAAAGAAGCAAGTAATCATACCAGGGGTAGGTATCAGAATCGTCCCTTCGTTCGAGCTGAAGACATGGCCGTGTCAATCTGGCCCGACATATCCCACTTATCAATCTTGAAACCTGAGCTGGTCAATGTCCTGAGGCATATGGGTCAACAAGTCAAGTGTCCCCCGAAGATGAAGGCCTCCGACTCCGATCGAAACCCTAACTGCTGGTGCGACTTTCACAATGACCACGGTCATAAGACGGAAGACTGCATCACCCTAAGGATAGAGGTTAACAAGCTTCTCAAGAAAGGACATCTGAAGGAGTTCTTCTCTGACAAGGCCAAGGATCTGCTGACCAGAAGAAGCACGAACCGCTCTACTGAAGCAAATCCTTCTTCGCCTCCACGCCAAGATAGTGTGATACACGTTATCTCGGGTTGTTCAGAAATAAGTGGGATCAGCCATGCAGCCGCAAAGAGAAGCACCCGATACGCCAGGAATGGTCAGGAAACAGGAGATCCAAAGCGCATGCTCCTGGGTATCGACGAGATCAGCTTCACCGCCAAGGAACAGGAGAAAGTCCTTGCTCCCAATCACGACGCCCTGGTTATCTCACTCACTGTAGCAAATTTCTTGGTGAGACGAATATTGATAAACAATGGTAGCTCCAGTAACATCATCTTCCAATCCGCCTACTCTTATTTAGGACTGGAAGAAGGAGCCTTGACGAGGAAGGTCACCCCACTCGTAGGCTTTAGCAGAGAAGTAAAACAGACCCTAGGAGAAGTCATCCTCCCAGTGTACGCCGAATGAATCAATCTACCCACCAAGTTCCTGGTCATCGACTGTCCTTCTTCCTACAACATCATACTTGGAAGACCCTGGATCCATGATATGGGAGCCGTACCTTCGACTCTCCATCAACTGGTAAAATTTCCGACCCCCTGGGACATCTGAATGATCAAAGGGGATCAAGAGAATTCCAGAGCCTGCTATCAGACCACCCTGAAGGGGAAGACCAAGGTCTTATAGCAATTACAGAAAAAACTTCCAACTCCGCACGCATAATAGCCGGAAGTAGAAGATATGGACGAGGTGCCCTTGGTAGAAGGAGATGTGACACGAAGCCTACAAATAGGGTCCAAACTCCCAGAGGGATTGAGACGGAGGCTGATAGATTTCCTAAGATCTAACTCCGACTGTTTCACGTGGTCTCACGAAGACATGCCAGGAATTAACCCTGAGATCATCATGCACAAACTACAAGTAGATCCCCAATTACCATCTGTTCGACAGAAGAGAAGAAAGTTCGCCCCCGAGAGGGACGAAATCATCAACAATGAAGTAAAGAACCTGCTAGATGCCGGATTTATACGAGAGGTCCAATGCCCAGAGTGGCTGGCCAACGTGGTAGTGGTGAAGAATGGAAAGTGGAGAGTCTGTATTGATTTCACCGACCTCAACAAATTATGTCCCAAGGATCCTTTTCCCCTGCCCCATATCGATAAGCTGATCGACGCCATTGCAGGTCACCAGCTCATGAGTTTCATGGATGCATTCTCCGGCTATAACCAAATCCTCATGCACCCAGAAGACCAGGAGAAGACATCATTCATAACTTCCAGGGGCATCTATTGCTATAAGGTTATGCCGTTCGGGCTGGAGAACGCAAGGTCAACCTATCAAAGACTTGTAAACATGATGTTCGCTGACCAGATCGGACAGACCATGGAGATTTATATCGACGACATGTTAGTCAAATCCCTCAAAGCAGAAGATCACATCTCTCATCTACAGCAGGCCTTCATCACCTTGAGGAAATACAACATGAAGCTCAACCCCACAAAATGTTCATTCGGCGTCAGCTCTGGGAAATTCCTTGGGTATATAGTCACTCACCGAGGCATAGAAGCCAATCCGGAGCAGATAAGGGCTATCCAGGTAATACCTTCTCCTCAAAACGTGAAAGAGGTGCAGAGGTTGACGGGCCGAATGGCCGCATTGAGCAGGTTTATCTCCAGACTGTCCGATAAATCTCACGCATTCTTTGAGGCTCTGAAGAATCCTCAAGAATTCCAATGGAGTAACAAGTGTGAGCATGCCCTGGATGATCTGAGGATTTATCTGACTACTCCACCTCTCCTATCGAAGCCTCTCGATGGAGAGATCTTGCTACTGTACCTGGCGGTATCGGAACATGCAGCAAGCGGAGTCCTTGTACGGGAAGAAGGTAGAAAGCAGTACCCTATCTATTACATAAGCAAGTCATGGTGATGACCTCATTCTCCATAAAAGCAGTTCTCCATAAGCAAGAGGTGTCGGGTCGACTCGCCAAGTGGGCCGTAGAACTAGGGGAATACGATGTCGTTTTCCGGCCCGCCGCTGCTATCAAGTCGCAGGTCCTGGCCGACTTTGTCGCTGAATTCTCCCCCTCCATGCTTCCGGCCTTGGGGCAAGAGATGAATTTACAAAGCCTGGGACCCTGGACGCAAATCCAACAATCTCCCCCGGAGAGAAAGCTCCCTATAAGGTAATCGAGGTGCAGGGGGCAGGAACCTATAAGCTACAAGACAGTAAAGGCAAGGTCCAACCTAACTACTGGAACGCCTTGCATCTTATCATTTTTGAAACGATCTCCGGATCAGGCTTTTTATAGTTATATTACTACCTACATTTATTTAAGTACACTGGTTTCCTACTCCTATGTATGCTGGTAAAAACGTCTCCAGACTAAAGCTTATATAATTCATTTAGTTTCGACTAAAGGAGTCTAAGGAACTCCACTGTACTTAAAGGGGCAAACTAGCTGGATCAGGTCCCAAGGGATCCCTCGATCCTGGCAAAACCCTACAATTTGTGACACAATTCACAAAACATTGGGTGTATGACATACAGGTTCGGGTCTGCGCAACCCTAGTATACTGTCAAAAACACCTCAGTCCATGCGTAAAAGCCTTGAGCTAGAACTTACGTAGGGACCGCACGTACTAGTGCCAAAAACACTGCATTAAAAATGCCACGAGCTATACACAATGCAGGGGGCATGACGTATAACTGCAGAGTACTGCCGTCAGCCTGGAACTGATGCAGGGAGCAGACGGTACAAAGAACCCCGGAAGCACTTCATTTTCACTACTTCTCCAGACGTGGAAAGTAGTAAGTCTGGCACTTGGAATACTACTATGAGTAGATCCACACCAGCACCAAATTAAAGACTGAGAGTGGCTTTCTGCAGAAAGCAGAGTGCAGCATGATAGGATCTCGATATTCGCCTACTTCCGAGCGGCAATACGCGAATCCTTGACCCGAGATCGTTAGCGGCCTACCCAAGGGGAGAACACGATCTCGATGAAAACAACCTCCGGGTTTAAACCTAAACCTTCGGGTTCTAAAATCTAACTTCCGAGTTAGAACAAAACCTCCGGGTTAGAACGAAATCTCCGGATTTTAAACAGGTACCTTCGAGTTCAAGTCTCTGGATTTAAGTAAAAGACTTCCGGGCCTTTGTTATAACCACCGAGTTCTATCAAAGATTTTCCGGTTCTGAATCTTTAAATTTTGGAGTAAACCGAAATCTCTGGATTTGGATCGAGAATCGCAGGAATTTGAGCAAGATCCTCAAAGATACGGAGATAACCCCCAGGCTCCAATCATATAGCATGACGTCTAAACAGAAAAGTCCATCGAACCTTCCTTGGGTTATGGTCGGCCTTCGGCCCATAACCCAAGGCCCGGACGAAATTCCTGGCCTTATGAACCAAGACAAAAGGAGCTTCACCAAATACCCATTTAACAAAAGGGTCACATTACGGTCATCTCGAAAAGACGAAAGAAAATCAATACTACCAAGAAAAGCTGGAGTGCAAGAGAAGATAGCCGATAAAACGTTTTCAAAACCATAAAGGTTAACGTTTTTACAAAAAATAAAGGGAATGAAGGCCCATTTTAAAGTCTTAAAACCCCAAAGGGAGTAGCAGAACCAAAGCCCAAACCAAGGGAGCAAACACAAAAGATTCAGAGTTCATAAAAACACATGGATCAGGCGGAAGGAGTAACGCCGGGTTCATCAGCTGCGGGTGGTGAAGCCTTCCCACCGCCCTCCGCCCCTGAAACTGTCGGCTCATCATCAAAGGTTGGTGGAGGTAACCCGAGAAGACGAGCCTCCGAGACCTTCACCATCTTGTACCTATCAAACTCCACCAGTGGCTGCCACTTATTTGTCATCTCACTTAGCCATTCTCTCATCAGCTCCCAGCGGGCAACCACTCTAGCTCCATTTATCGCCAGAACCTTCTCATCCTCGGCATCCTCCTTCCAAGACTTTAGCACGCACACCTCCTCCTTCCCCTCCTCTAGCTGGTCCTTCAGAGAAGTATTCTCGGAGATAATAGAGGTCTCAGCATCCTCTCGATTCTTCAGCTTGAGTTGAAGGGATTTGATCTCTTTCCTTTGGGCAAGAACCTTGTTCCTCTCTTCACGAAGCTGAGAAGTCAAGGTCTCCACCTCCGTCTTGCTTGAAGAATGCTCTTTGATCATGTCCCTGAGGTGGAAGAGCTGAGACATTGCCTGAAATAAAATATGACGGTCTCAGGCCCTATAAAATATGTATGAATCGTAAGAAAGGAAAGGAGATGTTATACCTGAAGCAGATCAGTCCACAAGGAGTTGATAGCACCTGGGAAGTTTTCCTCCGGGATAAAAGAGGCACTCGTAGGAAAGACCGTGGAGTTGAGGTCATCTAAGGCCTTGGCTAGCTCATCCCCAGGTGGTAAATGGGCTGTAGGAGTTGTCTTAACACCTTTCATTTTCTTCCTTGAACTGGAGGGAACTGGGCTTGCCGCAGGCTTGCGTTTGGTGCTTTTAGTAATTTGAACATCTCCACCCGGCGTAGTGGTTTTGGAAGGAGTTTGCTTTGCCTCTAGCTTCTCCATAGCCCGGTTGAATTCTGCCAACGCCTCTTCCCCTGTGGACTCCGACATATTACCTGAAAGACAAAACAACATCAGATACTATTTTTTAACAAGACAAGGCGATCAAGTCTGAAGACTTACCCCAAATACTGCAGCGTTCTAAGACTTCTTTGCTTAAGAGAAACGAAACTTGGCGACACTCTGGAGGAATTTGCAGAACTTGATCGATGGCTTCCTTTCCCTCGGGTGCAGACAATCGAGATACGTCTACAAAAGAAAGGAAACGAGTTAAAATTATATCAAGAATCATGAGAGAACTACAATAACCTACCAGCTATATGCCAAATTGGAGAAAAGCCGGGGACAGTCGCAAAAGCAAATATCTCTGCCCAATTAACAAAAATCGGATGACGCCTTTTTTAGTTTTTCGAGATCTCTCTGACAGGGGAATCACTGTTGCAAGGATGCAGGTAATATCTACCTCCCCCGCTGTGCAACGGAACCACGAAGTACGAGAACAGGATCTCGTTCACTCCCAACGTCAACTTCTCAAGATCGCTCAAGTTCTGGATCGCAATTAAGATTCTCCAAGCTGAAGGAGTCAACTGACCCGGAGATATTTCGAGAAATTCCGATAACTTCGCAACTAATGAAGGAACATTACCCCTAGATCCCGATTCGAAGTATGCTTCGTAAATCGGGACCTCGTCGGCTCCAAAATCCGAGATCCTATCAGAAGGACTCGGAGCCGGAGGACGATCCCTTGGGAGAGATCATATCGTCTCCTCCATTCCTCGATCTCTCCTATTCCAATCTGAGAAATGGGACCAATCAATGGAAGCCTCTCTTCCTCATCAGACGAGATATTCTCCACCGAAGCAGTCTCATCGGGTCTGGGGCTCTCGACTTTGGCCGCCGAAATGGGAGAAGAGGGTGAAGGGTTCCTAGGATCCGAGGTTTCAATTTCTCTCCTAGACCTAACCCTACCACCTACTGAGGATGAATCTGAAGCACGGCTAGGGGGATCTACCGCCATGAGCAGAAATAAGCCTAAGTAAAAAAGAGAAGAGAGAAGGAGATGGCTACCTGCTCAGGGAACGAGAAGGTCTTCGAGTTAAGAGATCGCCAAGGAAATCGCCAAAGAAGTAGAAGTGAGAAGGTCCGAAAAAGCGAGCAAGAAAGAAAGTGAAGATGGAAAACCTAGATAATCTCGATGCGCCTCGAGGATCACGCTCCAAAAAGAATGAGCGCCAAGGTGTGGAAAGCTCAACAGTCGCGAGGCCCATCTGAAGGCCAACCCGCCTTCAGAAATTTTTAAAGAAAGCCCAAAAGAGGTTTTCCCTTTCATTTTTGGTTAGAATCTACTAAGTCAGAAAATATAAACGATCTGAAGGCTAGACTACGACAAACTTCGCCATCAGCTAAAAATCCCGGAATCTCGGATTCGGACCTTGCGCAGTCGATTCCAACCAAGTCTAGGATCTGGTAGCACCCGAAGAACTTTGATCTATCAGAAGGTGAAAGTCTCATTCCAGGTCCCAAATATGAACTCCGATTTGAGCGTGGATTTAAGAGACAAGTAGTCCGGATTCGCGTCTCGCTTGGAAGAAATCTGCTATAACAGAACCGTTACATAACATACAAGTTATTCCTTGATCTCGACGACAAGCTCAAGAAATAAGGGGAAAACTGTTGGGGAAAAATATCCAGGTACCAAATTTCTCCAGCCTCCGGACAAGATACCTGCTCCTGATCCCTGTACCGAAGGGACCTGCCTCCGGTACCTACCTCCAGACCGACCCTAGAGCAAAATGGAAGTTTTCCGTCTACAGAGATTCTTCCATATTTACGAATACGAAAGAGTTCCATCTATTTAAACCGACATCTACACCTATAAAAGGGACCCCAAAACCCTAGAAAAAGGGATGGACACTTCGAGACTAAGAGATTAGAACTTAGGCGGCTAAAACTAGGATTTACATATCGAAATCTTGTAGTCCCTGCTCAAATCAATAATAAACATCTCTTTAGTCTCGATTCTTCTCTTTTTCATACAAATCTTCTAGTGTTCCGTAGTACTAAAACGATCCTACACGAAAATACCATAACAAGCACTACAGGGATGTGAAGGGATACAATTATTGATATCACTTCTGGGTCTTTCATCTGAACAGCAGCAAGAATGTGCTGTTGCACTTCTATGCCTTTTGTCTAACGAAAATGATGAAAGAAAGTGGGCCATCACTGCCGCGAGGTATACCTCCTCTTGTTCAGATTTTAGAGACCGGGTCTGCCAAAGCCAGGGAAGACTCTGCAACCATCCTTAGGAACTTGTGCAATCACAGTGAAGATATACACGCTTGTGTTGAAAGTGCTGATGCTGTCCCTGCTTTGCTATGGCTACTAAAGAATGGCAGTGCCAACGGTAAGGAAATTGCTGCCTTGCTGACCAGCGATCTACCCGAGTCTAAAATGTATGTTTTAGATTCATTAAAATGCTTGCTTTCTGTTGTCTCCTTCAGTGACATGTTACGTGAAGGCAGTGCTTCAAATAATGCTATTGAGACAATGATCAAGTTGATGAGCTCTGCTAAAGAAGAAACTCAAGCAAATTCAGCCTCAGCTCTTGCTGCTATCTTCCAGAGCCGAAAGGATTTGCGTGAGAGCGCTCTAGGCCTCAAAACTCTTTCCTCGGCCATAAAACTTTTACATGTGGATTCTGAGAAGATCCTTGTTGAGTCTTCCCGATGTATGGCTGCAATTTTACTCTCAGTTAAGGAGAATCGAGATGTGGCCATTGCCGCAAGAGAAGCATTGCCTACTCTGATTTCTCTAGCGAACTCTTCCGTTCTAGAAGTCGCTGAGAAAGGAATGTGTGCATTAGCTAATCTAAGAGGGTGTTATTGGTTTATGTATTTTAGTGGATTTGGAAATCTAAGTTAAATTTAGTGTTATTGGTTCTATGATTTTAAAATTCATATTCAAATCCATTGTTATTGGTTCTATGATTTTTAAATGGATTTCAAAATCAAGTGTTATTCAATAGTAAGAATTTGTTTATGGATTTGATTTATAATTGGATTTGAGAGGATTTTAAAGTTTTTTAGGGTAAAAATACAAAAGAGCAAATATTGAGTTGAACCTTGTTATTTTGACTGGATTTGTATTATTTTGTTTTTAAAAAAAAAACTCTTTTACGCTTGGAAAAGTTTTTAGGTATTGTGCTGGTTAGATTTGTTATAATAAACATGTGCATGACAACTTTTCAACTTGTTAATATCTCATATTGATAACTATCTGGCCAACTTCTCAACTGAGATGTCAAATTATATTTGTCAATATCTCATATCCATGATAGTTTTAGGAGGATAACCGAGAAAACTTATCCAATTCATGGTGCTAACTCAATGCCTAACTTAATAGTGGTTTTAGATAGGCATGCGGATTCGGTTTCTTCAGTTAGTTTGAAATTTGGTTAGTCCGTGTTGGTCAAAATTCCACCGAATTAAACCGAAAAAATTTGGTTCAGTTTCAAAAATTTGTTTGTCGAAAATTTTGGCTTTGTGGTTAGTTTGATTAGATTTTTGGTTAATATTGAATAAATTTTGAAATTTTTTGGTTATTTCGGTTTGGATTTTGAATGGTTCGATTAGTATTGTTTGTAACTTTTTTAGAAACATGAACTAACCGATTACCAAATCTAACTGAAAACCACAAAAAATTAGTTTCTGGACTAAACCGAACTTCTTCTCTCTTAAACTCGTATTAGATCTTTATTTATTTTTAGTTACAAATCCATTTGATTGATTTCTAACAATTCACTTATTTTGATTTTGAAATTCATATCAATAATTCTCAAATCCACTTGTTTGATTTGATAATCATTAGATTTATAAATCTAAGGAGGATTTATAAATCTATTAAATAACTAGAATCAATAACCCCCAATATAACAGTGAAGCGTCAGAGAAGGTCAATGTCGAAGAAATTATATTGTCAGCTACTAGAATCTTACGTGAAGGAACAGTATCTGGGAAGACCCTTGCAGCTCCGGCAATCGCTCGCCTGCTTAGTGCGTTGACAGATTCTGTGAACCGGGCCGGAACAGTTCTTGCTTTAGTGTCTCTTCTAGAATCTGCCGACGGAAGATCTGATGCAATTTCTGAGGCCCTAGATGCGCTAGCTATATTCTCAAGATCAAGAGTTATTGGAAATGTAAAGCCAGCATGGGTTGTTTTGGCTGAATCCCCTAGCAGTATGGCCCCAATAGTCCCATCTATAGTGAGTGTCTCCAATCCCTCTTTACAGGATAAAGCTATTGAAGTGTTGTCAAGACTTTGCTGAGATCAGCCTATAGGTTTGGGAAACATGGTCAACAATGCCAGAGATTGCGTGTCATCTATTGCTAAAAGGGTTATAAATTCCAGGGACCCGTAAATAAAAATTGGTGGGGCTGCTGTTATAATCTGTGCTGCCAAAGTTAACGACCAGAGGATGATAGAGAATCTGAACGAGACACAATTGTGTGCCAAATTCGTTCAAGCACTTGTTCGGATTCTAGATTCACCTCAGATTACTGTGCAAGATCAGGAAAAGGATGAGAGAGATAATATCTGCATATGCATTCATCCCAAAGAAAAGGAGGAAGATGAAGAAGAAGAGGCAACAGAAAGTAGGGAGGGTTCCACGGGGGTGACTCTTATTTCTGGTGACAATTTAGCCATCTGGTTGCTCTCGGTTCTTTCTTGTGATGATGAAAAGAGCAGAGCAGTTATATTGGAGTCAGAAGGGATCGAGTTGATTACTGATAGAATAGGCAACCGTTTTCTCCAGGTATACAACTCTTATTGTTTACATTCTTCAAGATCATATTACAAAAACCCATATTATGAATCTGTGCTAGCATTTTACATTCTGACTCATTTTGGGACGCTAGGTTGTCGTCTATCTTGTTTGAACTGCTAATACTTTAATACATTGCAGGCTGATAATGGAGAAGACGCCAACATTTGGGTCTGTGCTTTACTGCTAGCCATACTTTTCCAGGACAGAGAAATCACTCGCGCAAATGCAACAATGAAAGCTGTTCCAGTGCTCTCAAATCTTGTGAAGTCAGAGGAATATGCAGACAGGTATTTTGCAGCACAAGCGCTCGCTAGTCTTGTCTGTAATGGTAGTCGGGGAACTCTTCTATCTGTTGCAAATTAGGGTGCTGCGGCTGGGTTCATTTCGTTGCTTGGTTGCTCTGATGATGACATAAAAGAGCTTCTGCAGTTGTCACAAGAGTTCATGCTAGTGCGTTACCCAGACCAAGTCGCCCTTGAGAGGCTTTTTCGAGTTGAAGATATCAGAGTTGGGGCTACTTCACGAAAGGCGATTCCCTTACTGGTTGAACTTCTTAAACCAATCCCAGACCGTCCCGGTGCCCCTCTACTTGCACTTAATCTCCTAACTCTGCTTGCTGGAGACTGTCCACAAAACATGATTTTCATGGTAGAGTCAGGTGCTCTTGAGGGGCTCTCCAAATATCTTTCTCTTGGACCTCAGGATGAGCAAGAGGAAGCTGCAACGGGTCTTTTAGGCATCTTATGTAGCAGCGCTGAAATTCGAAGGCATGAGTCGTCATTTGGCGCTGTCAGCCAACTTGTAGCAGTTCTGCGACTAGGTGGAAGAGGAGCAAGGTATAGTGCCGCCAAGGCATTGGATAGCCTCTTTACTGCTGACCATATAAGAAATGGAGAGTCTTCTAGACAAGCTGTTCAGCCGTTGGTCGAAATTCTCAGTACTGGATCAGAGAGGGAGCAACATGCTGCTATTGCTGCACTTGTTAGGCTGTTGAGTGATAATCCATCTCGGGCACTGGAAGTCGCGGATGTGGAGATGAATGCGGTGGATGTTCTCTGCAGGATCCTTTCTTCAAACTGTTCGATGGAACTGAAGGGGGATGCAGCAGAATTGTGCTATGTTTTGTTTGCAAATACAAGGATTAGGTCTACGGTTGCTGCAGCACGCTGTGTTGAGCCTCTCGTCTCTCTCCTTGTGAGTGAATACAGCCCTGCACAACATTCGGTTGTGCGAGCGCTGGACAAGCTTGTCGATGATGAACAACTGGCTGAACTAGTTGCAGCTCATGGTGCTGTGGTTCCTCTTGTTGGCCTTCTCTATGGTAGAAACTATGTACTTCATGAGGCTATATCAAGGGCTCTAGTAAAGCTAGGTAAGGACAGGCCTGCATGTAAACTAGAAATGGTGAAATCTGGAGTTATCGATTGCGTACATTTATATTCTCCATGAAGCTCCGGATTTTCTCTGCGCTGCATTTTCAGAACTACTTCGCATCCTTACTAATAATGCTACTATTGCCAAGGGCCAATCTGCTGCGAAAGTGTTTGAGCCTCTTTTCAATTTGCTGACGCGGCTGGAGTATGGACCTGACGGGCAGCACAGTGCGCTGCAAGTTCTAGTTAATAATATCTTAGAACATCCACAATGCCGAGCTGATTATACGCTTAATCCGCACCAAGTGATTGAGCCGCTAATCCCACTGCTGGATTCTACATCCCCAGCAGTACAGCAACTGGCAGCTGAGCTTCTGTCTCATTTGCTCTTGGAGGAGCATCTGCAGAAGGATCCATTGACACAACTTGCGATTGGTCCCTTAATCCATGTTCTTGGATCTGGTATACACCTATTGCAGCAGAGAGCTGTGAAAGCTCTGGTCAGCATTGCTCTAACATGGCCGAATGAAATAGCTAAAGAAGGTGGTGTGAGTGAGCTGTCCAAGGTGATACTGCAAGCCGATCCATCACTTTCCAATGTCTTATGGGAGTCCGCAGCATCAATTTTGGTAATCATCTTGCAGTTTAGCTCTGAGTTTTACCTGGAAGTTCCTGTTGCTGTTCTTGTAAGACTGCTACGCTCTGCATCTGAAAACACCGTGGTTGGTGCACTTAACACTCTGCTAGTGTTGGAAAGTGATGATGGAACAAGTGCTGAATCCATGGCTGAAAGCGAAGCCATAGAAGCTCTTCTTGATCTTCTAAGGTCTCATCAGTGTGAGGACACAGCAGCGAGACTGCTCGAGGTACTTCTCAACAACGTGAAGATTAGGGATTCAAAAGCCACCAAGACTGCGATATTACCCTTGTCCCAGTACCTCTTGGATCCACAGACACAAGCTCAGCAGGCGTGATTATTGGCAACTCTGGCCCTCGGTGATCTTTTCCAAAACGAAGCACTCGCTAGAAGCACCGACGCAGCTTCTGCTTGCCGTGCTTTGGTCAATGTCCTTGAAGAACAACCCGCAGAAGAAATGAAAGTAGTGGCTATATGTGCTCTGCAAAATCTTGTTATGTATAGCCGTTCCAACAAAAGAGCGGTTGCCGAGGCAGGTGGTGTGCAGGTTGTCTTAGATCTAATCAGTTCCAGTGACCCGGATACATCTGTTCAGGCTGCAATGATCGTAAAACTACTCTTTTCTAATCACACCGTGCAAGAATACGCATCTAGCGAGACCGTCAGAGCAATTACTGGTGAGAAAAATCTCCGTTCCTTCTTCATCATTTTGGTCTGCTGGATTCTATTGTTCATCTTATATCTCTGTTTTTGCTTTGCAGCTGCTATTGAGAAGGACTTATGGGCCACTGGAACGGTGAATGACGAGTATCTAAAAGCTTTAAACTCTTTGTTTAACAACTTCCCTCGGCTAAGAGCCACGGAGCCTGCAACACTAAGTATACCGCATCTAGTTACATCCCTTAAGACAGGGTCAGAGGAAACTCAAGAAGCTGCCTTGGATGCTTTGTTTCTTCTGAGACAAGCTTGGTCAGCCTGTCCTGCTGAAGTTTCCAGGGCCAAGTCAGTTGCTGCTGCCGACGCCATCCCTTTACTTCAGTACCTAATACAATCAGGTCCACCGCGGTTCCAGGAGAAAGCTGAATTCCTCTTGCAATGCTTGCCAGGAACTCTAGTGGTGACAATCAAACGCGGTAATAACATGAAGCAATCCGTTGGTAACCCGAGCGTGTTCTGCAAGATAACACTTGGTAACACTCCTAGACAAACCAAGGTAAGAAATGACTCATCATTGTTTTCTTCAGCTTACTGTGACTAGTAGAAACTAACTGTATTGTTCAGTTTATTCAGGTGATATCGACCGGTCCAAATCCAGAGTGGGACGAGAGTTTCTCATGGTCATTTGAGAGCCCTCCCAAAGGTCAAAAACTCCACATTTCATGCAAGAACAAGAGCAAAATGGGAAAGGTATATATCCATCAAATTTAACTCATATTCAACTGATTCAGTTTTGTGGTCTATCTGAACTAGTGTCTCTTCTTCAGAGTTCATTCAGGAAAGTAACGATCCAAATCGACCGGGTGGTAATGCTGGGAATTTCAGTGGTCTAACAAGTAAAAGCACCACTTCATTTATATTATTATTTGCTTGTTGAGGCGAGAGTTGTTCAATCAAAACTTGTTTTTGGCAAATTTTTCTATTATCGTTTTGATTATTGTAATGCTACATGTATATAGTTTTGTTTGTAATGTAATGGTTTGGTGATTTATTACTGTTTCTACAATCTTCATAATTGTTTGTTAGTGATTCAATTCATTTGTAACCGTTTGTTTTGTCCTCATTTGTGATTTGATTTATTACTTTTTTTTTGTTCAAAAAAAAGAAGTATAATATTTTCATAAATTTTGGAAAACTTCCATGAATGTGTATTTGACATTACATTCTTAAATATGTATTTAGGAAAGTTTTCATTAATATATAATTATGTATGTCTTATTGAATTTGAATTATATATATATATATATATATTTATTAAGATATTCTTGAATATGTTTAACATTTTTCTATAATTATAGGAAACTTTCTTGAATTTGATATCTATATTTTATAAAGATATTATACATATTTAAATGTGCATATAAGTAAAATTTAGAAAGATTACATACACATTCATGAAGACTTTTCTATATATGTATAAAGATTATAATCAAGAAGTATAATTACATGTTTATGAAAGTATTCCTGAATTCAGAAAAATTTTACAAATTAAAAAAAAATATATATACATTTTTAGGAAGATTTTTCTAAACTTTTCTAAGAAAAACGTTTCTAAAATTTTCTTATTGGCAGTTTGTATTTCAAGAATGTGTGATTAATGAAAAGAGAGTTTGTTTAACTGGAAATTTGTATTTTGCGGGAAATCCATTATGGTGGTTATTCGTAGAAGAATCCATTATGCATAATTAAGTGTTCCTATCAAAACTGACCAGATCATTCGATGGAACATTTGAAAATCTTTTCTCTCATTTGTAATCAAGTTGAACAAGTAAAATAAAATGAAAAGATTTTAAAGAAAGTGTTTATTCTAAGTTTTCTAAGTTTAATCAAAATCTTCTCAACTAAGTATTCTTCCATAATGTTTTGTATATTTAGATATATAGTCTTTATTTATTTTGGGGATATTACGGTCTTGCCCTAGTGCATGAAGGCACCTATATCTTCAAGTTGTTTCTCTTGTGATGCATTCTTCTGAGTTGATGAGAAAAGAGGAAATTATTTTAGCTACACAAGATTAACTAAATCTGTAACATGGGCATTATGCATTTCTCGTGAAATACAAACCGCCAATAAACATAATACAACCAAATTGATAGCTAGCGACATAAGAAGAATATAAGAGGGCTTTGATGCATAACCACAAATATGGAGGCACAGCATAATTACTAAGAAGAGACACTGTCTTCATCGTCGCTATATATCCTGGTCCCCTCCAGCACGACAAGAAGAAAAAGGTAAATGGCTATAATTTGTTCATAACATTGCCGAGACTTAGAAACTTTTTTTTTAGGAATTCTAATTATATGTCCTATCAAACAATATGCTCTAATCAATCGTTTGGGTTGTTTGTGTTCTGGATCGGTCCTGGATAATGGAAACCCACGCAGAGACGACGGAAGTGGAAAGATTTCACGCCGATTTCCATGCAACTTTTGACACAAATTCTTTACTCTAAAATATCAAAGAGCATGCTACGTAAAACAACGAGTGCTCATGTAGTCATGTGACTTGTGCATCAGACCTCGCAACATTGAATCTGCACACCACATGTGAATAATAACTGCATTCTCAGCAACTAAATGAGACACCTTCCAGAGGAAGCATGCAACACATTTTTTTCTATCATTACGAGAGCCTCATGCGTCGTGGTCTTAAATCTCCTAAGTAAATGGGCATTGCTATAATGGAACTCCTCTTCCTCATCTCAACTGGTTTTGCTGTTATTCAGGATTGCACAACTCAGATCTGTCACAGTCCTTACATTTGTAGTAAAAGGCCTCATAAAACAAATTCCCACTCTCTAGAGAAGAGCATGTTTCTACTTGCCACATCGTGCTTCCTTACAACTCTAGAGGATGCTTGATGTGAAAATTATGTGATACATTCAGTGGTAGCTTGGTGCATGATCTACAGAGATTACATGTGACCTCAGCAGGTTCATCTTTGAAGCAGATGTTGCAGAAGCAGTCAGCTACAATCTGGCGAGGCCAACACACATTCATGGGCAGAGCTTTACCATTGTAATGCAGGGAGGAAGAGTGGAAGAAGATAATGATACATCGCCTAATACTGGTTATAGAGGTAGAGCAGCAGACTGAGAATCTTGAACTTTATTTTGATTTAATTAATCGGCAAACCAAATCTAAAAAGATAACCAAAATCTTATAAGTTAAATAACCCGATTAGAGATGGATTGTTTTTTTTTAAAAAAAGGATAAACTTGAAAACTACTTTGATTGAAAAAATTTCATATTAGAATAGAAACTATAAAGGAATCAAACACATAATTTATATTAGAAATGGGTTTTGATTTTGATCAAAACCTTCACTGGTTACGACCATGTGTGAAAAAAGCAGCACCGTTTTCAACATCATCAGTCTTAATTATTCCACTTGGAGACATAAGAACTCTGTATATCCGTTTTGAACAAACCTCACCTAACCTTATATCTCCTCCTACTAAACCTTCCACTTTCAAGTCTTTCAGTAGAAACTCCTTCTCATGAATCTGTGTTTCCCATTATATTTGCTTTAGAAAACCGTTAAAATGATAAAAACTGAATTAAATAAGAAAAAAGGCACTCACCGATATGTTAGGGTCCATATAAACCTTAAGAAGAGACTTCATAGATGGATATTTCTTCCACACTGCTACAGCGTATCTTGGCTGCACTTTTGGTATTGCCACTAATGCTTTTAACCTATACACAAATCTTATTAAAAAAGATTCAGAGAAACCAAAAACGTTTAGTTTACTTGAGCTTACCATGGACTCTTTTTAATCAAGTGTTTGTCAACAGAATCCTTAGAGACTAATGCACCATTAGCGTTTACTGATAACATAGTTAGTTTCTTCCTGTGCATCAAACAAATGATTTTACTTCAAAGCCAAGCAGATAAAATACAAAAACATATAAGATGATTTTGCAAGTTTAGCATAAACTTTTGATGTAAAGATCTTTATATCATTAAGTCGTTTAACTGCATGGAGATACATCAAGAGATGTTTGGCTCAATAGAATTCTCCAAATCAACTCAAAGATTTCCGGGGAGAAATTGAAACTACTTTCCAGCATAATTTGTACCTAAGATAGTGTAGATTTTAATACCTGAATTGACAAGAAGCCAGATTGGTAGTTAAACCAACCACATGTTCAGCAACCTCAGCCTCGTCTACACAGTCTCTAGAATGTACTTTAACATAGTGAGTAGTTAATTTTGCAAGTACCTGTAAACACACATAAAATATCACAGAAGTATGCTTCAGGAAGCAATAAAGAAGTTATCCTCTCAAGACATGCTCATCAGGTACTACTATATTACCTCATCGATGGAAGGCCGTCTCCAACTTCCCGGGTTTTTGTACTCTTCCTTTTCCCTAGAAGATTAGTTTATTCAGTTTCTTCATAATGATAAATGTAACACCAATTTACCTTCGAAACCCACACCTTTTCTTTACATAAGACATTAACTTATTGGTGAGACAGCACACCGTATAAGATGGGTATTGATCCTGAACTCTTGTGATGTTTTCTAGAAACTTTTCATCAGCAACGAGGTTACAAAATTCTTCAGCCTCATATACTAATAAGACATAACAAATCGTTGGCCCTTCTGGGAAAGCCTGCAGTAGAGAAGTAGAGAAAAGAAATAAAAATATGCAAATTAACAGTAAATATAAGACATTTAGTACAGATGATTCATATAGTTTAGATAAAGGGATCTCTTGTTTTGGTTCTATTTATTTCATAAAATGTTATTCAATTTAGTGTCATGTGTTATCAAGGATCGTTATCTTCCTAATAAAAAGTTACCTATTTCGTAATGATGGGTGTTTAAAAGTAACCATACTTTTGGCGGAAATAAAAGCAAAACAATTTTGATACACATCGCCCATATGCAAGGAAGACAATTCAGAGATGAAAATCATAGCTTTAACTACCACCAGTAAACGTATGAATGAAAAGAAATTAGCAACATAGAAGAGTATGGATCCATAAATCATAGAAAGGCTTTGAAACACAATAAACAAGGATAGGGACCAAACTAGGGAGATGATTCTACTTGCAAGTTCTGGGCTCTAAGAACTACTTTCAACATGACAGTTATGAGAATCATGATGAAAGCAAGTTAAAAATAAACATTTAAACAAATTCGAAAATCAAAGTGACTAAGATTTAATTCGAACCAGAGCAATATTCTCTGGAATCGTCATCGTCCAGACAATGGATCTCTCAATAGGATTAGAGGCTACACGGAATGTAATGCCTTTCTCAGAGAACCTTGAAAGTAGAAGTCCTGTGTTAACAACATTATTACCAGAAGCACTCAGTGTCTATACTTATCACAGACTACCATTCATAATACAAACAAATAGAGAATTTCCTTACCTCCAATGGATCCTTCAACTACTTTAGTATCAATCTCAGCAACGATAGATTTCAGGGCTAACTTTCCCTTTTCCCATTTCTGCTTTTCCTTCTCTAACCTTTTACGCTCAGCCTCAATCGCTTTCAGTAACTTCTCTTCCTGGATGATGAAACATCAGGAAATGAATATAGAAAATCCACGTAAAGAACACTTACCTCTTTTCTTAACTTCTTTTCCTCCATTGCACGAATTTTTTCTTCTTTCAACAGCTGCTTTTTGGGCAATTCTCCACCCGTAAGAGTTCTAGTCTTATAACTTCTTAACTGCTTTTTTCGACCCATATTCTCAATGCTTATATTTTCTTTTTCTTGCTCAGAATCAACCTGATTTTTTTTTTTTTGAATAAATCAAAATAACAGCAAAAGCAAGCAACTTCAATAAGATTAACAAATGAAAGAACCAATAGTGGCACGCCCTGAACAATGAAGGCATCAACTAATCATGTTGTAGGAATCGAGAATTGTTCCATACAATGCATACAGAAAATAGAGTCAATGTGCACAATAGGGTACTGGTTCCTTGCAGATAAGTACCTCGATAGTATCATTGGCCAGTGAAGAGGGAACACTGACTTCATGCATCCACTTAGTATTATCAGCTGAATAAAACAGCAACCACCATTTATAAGTTGACAAGAGAAATGAAATTCATCATCCTAAGAGTTTGGTTTTCGGCTAAGCATACCAATATTTGGCTCAGTTATTTCAGTACTCGCCTCAGAAAAGTCTGCAACACTTGATCTAGAATCCAACCCGCAACGCGTTTCCTTAATATCAGCAAGCACGGGTCCATACTTCTTCGAAGTTTCAGGTCGAGGACTATCCTCAAACTCCGAATCCAGAGATATCACTCGTTTACCTAGTAAGATTCAAGTAATACCAATTTCACAAGGAGATGAAGCTTCCGTATATCAATTTTACAAAACAAGAAGACCGTAAGTACTAATGAGGATCTAGGTTGACTAACCAGAGAATTTCTCTTCTCGAGCTCCAGAACCAAAGGAACACTTGACGAGAGAGAAATCATCTGAGAGAGGTGTATCAGGGACGAACAAAACCGTGGAAGAAGATTCCATCGGTTGTGGTTGCTTATACGGCGTCAGATCAGAATCAGATATCAGAATCACAGAGATTGGATCTTTTCGAGCCCGTTTGGAGAGTGATGGGAGTGGAGTGGCCGGATCTTCCCCTTCGGAGATAAGAATATGATCCTCCATGGAATAGAGAGATGGAGAGGATTTGAATTTCGCAGGACAGCGCGGTTAACAAGGAAGATGATGACTGGGGTTCGAATTCGTAATCGCCGATAACAAATTGGAAATTGAAGAAATGTTTGGCTACACAGTTTTCTGTATTCGTTAAATGTTTAGAACGTGTTCGGCTACACGGTTATCAATTTATCGTTGTTGGCAATTTGGGTTTGTAGCCCATGTTGAGCAAACAAAACTCGCTCAAATTTTGATCTTGCAAAAAATTTAAATAAATAAAACTTGATTTTTAACGTAAAAAGTTATGTTTGCCCAAAAAAAAAATAATTATAAAACACTAAATATGTTTGTTTTTTCTTTTGCTAAAACTAAATATGTGTTAGATTAAGCTTGAAAGAAAAAGGAGACTTGAGATATAAGTTAAAAACCTAATCCTACCGAAAAGGAAATATGAAATATGTTAAAGTGCATATGGTTTAGGAGAAATCAATGTGTAGTATAACTTATGAGTTGAGAGATTGTGTGAAAGATTATGAATTGTGAGATTGAGAGAGTTTGAGGTTTTGAGTTATTTTCCTCAAAAAATTAATAAGAGAGTTATTTTTATCAAGTTTGATTGTGATTCGTATATTTGGTATCAGAACCTGGTTGATCATTGATGTTCGTAAGATCGTAAGGAGAAGCTTGAAGATCATTGAAGTTTCGAAGAAGAAGATAACCATGGGAGACTACGAGAATGAAGAAGGATTTGACGCTGAATCCAAGGAACTTGGATTTTCTTCTAACAAGTGTCGGATGTTAAACTCCTCTAATTATACCATGTTGAACATGTGAATGAAGATTGTTGAGTTCATAGAAAAAGGTGTGGGAAGCCACTGAGTCCGGAACTAAAACAGAAGTGAAGAACTACATGGCGTTTACTTTTTTCTACAATCTATACGAGAGGTGTTAATCTTACAAATTGACACCACAAAAGCAGTTTGGGATGCTAGTAAAAAAAGGACATGTTGGAGCTGAACAAGTAAGGGAGGCTAGGTTACAAACCCTAATGACCAAATTTGATAGAAACAAGATGAAGAAAGAAGACACGTTCTGTGTATTTGTTGGAAAACTTTCAGAAAATACATCCAAAACAGCTTCTCTTGGAGAAACTATTGAAGAAACAAAACACGTGAGGAGGTTTTTGAAAAGTTCACCTAAGAAAAGATACATACACATCATCCGTGATCTACATATAAAAGGCTTTGAAGACTTTGTTGGAAAGCTAAAAACTTATAAAAAGAGAAACAGTGAAGAGGAAGAACAACAAGATGAACAAGAAAAACTATTGTACGCTAAAATGGACACACCACAAACCCATCAAAAGAATTACGTTGGTAGCAAAGGAAGAAAACGAGAAGGTCACTATAACATGAGAGGAAAAGACCGTGGACAATCCAGTAGCTATCAGAAGGTGTTGGAATGAAGAGGGAATAACCAAAAAAAGCAAGCCATTAGGATTCAAGGAAAGTAGAAGAAAAGATGATCCAGAGAGTTTAAATGGAAGTTGGTCCATAGAGACTTGATCCACAAGTAACCAAGCTGTCCTAACCTATCTTGCAAGGCAAGAAATGAGTGGGAAGGCTTAAGGGACGTTGCTAAGCTCTAAGAAAACTTAGAATACTCAGTTTGAATTCAAAAGGAAAGATCTGGTTTGAACTAGGCAGAGAAAAGTCACATGGGTGCATAAGGAGTTGTAGCAGACCTGTCACTATCACCATGGAGACCACACCTTGCATCCTGTCTCTTTCTCATCTTCTGGACGTGCCTCTCCCTTGGTTGTATCCCCTTTGGCTTCTTCTCATTTCCTGCAGATTTATTTGTTTATGTTTTCTTGTTTTAGTAATTGTTTATTCATGTGTATTGCCAATTTAAAGGCTTCCCCATCACTTGTAACATTTATCCAGTATCAATACAAGTTCTCTCAGTCTAATTTCGTGGCTCTCTCTCCCTTGCTTGTGTCTAAACAATATTCACAATGTAAGGAGTTTAGAGTTTAGAGTTATGGTTTAGAGGCTGTCTTAACTCTCTTTCTCTTAAGGCAGTCTAATACTTGTAAAACTCACTCTAAAACTCTTCTTTATCTTCTCTTAAGCTCTAGATTACTGATTCTAAATCCACTTCATCTTAAGTACACAAACTCAAAGTATTGTGTTACTGCAGAAGGATAGATTCAAACTAGAGCTTCTTTGCTTCATATAACTAGTGTACTCTCTAGGACATTTGGTTGTGTGTTTAAGCTATGTTTAAGAGGATTCAACCACTAGTTGGTTGTCTCTTCCTTTGAATGGTGAGTTCCTGTTGTATGGTTGAAGGGATTCAGTTACAAGTTAACTGAATACTCTCTTAATATGAGACAAACACTCATGAATTCCAACATGGTATCAGAGCCTGATTGCTCTTCTTTGGGATTAAACTCACCTATTTTCTTTCTGTTTTTGAATAAATCCTTTCTCTCCCACTCTTATATAGTGTTAGCTTGGCCAGTACTTGTTAGTATCTTGAATCAAGCTTGAGGAAGAGAAATATTTCAAAATAATAATAATAATAATATGCTTCACAATTATGCTTTATCCATTGGATAATAGTTTTCTCTTAATGAAGCATCTCTTTGACCAGTGGACAAACCGTTTTGATCCATTGGTTTCTTTGTTGTCTAAGCCATAGGAAACACTTGTTCATGTGTTATTCTGATGGTTATCTTGTTGCAAGCCCTGGAAAACATCAGTTCATGAGTCATTCCAGTGGCACATGTCTAAGATCAGTGGATAAATTAATTGTTCAATGGTCCATTGTGCTTCAGCTACTAAAGCACCAAACTCTTGAGGAGTATTGGTTGCTCCTGGCTGTTAATGCTTCCGCAAAACTCAAGAAAATAGAGCAAAACTCTGTCCATTAGAACTCTTGAGCAATTTCTCTATTCTCTCATTCTCTGATTCTCAGGTTACTTATCTCCATTATTCTCCCATTCTCTGGCTATTAATACTCTGGTTTTATCATTCTCTACTCTCAACTTATTCTCTGGTTACTTATACTCTCTGGTTACTTAATTCTCCATTCTCACAATCTTGTTTAAAATCTGCCTAAGGTTGTCAAAATGTCTTGAAGTTAAGCTGTCTAGATAGAATTGTCTTGCTTCTGATCTTAGGAAAATTCATTGTCTTGTTGCTTGAATGCTTAGCCTTGATGATTAGGATTCAGAGAGTGTTGCTAGGATAGAATCATGAAGATATATGTCCATTGCTTGTTTGAAATGTGTTTTAAAGATCAGAGTTGGTGAAAACCAATGTTCTGATCTCTTGTTGTCTACTGATGCTTGTCTTAGTGTTAGTTTGACAGGTTGCCCATGTTGATCAGAGCCTGCACAAGATGCATATTCCTGACCATGGAGATTGCCCACTGCCCATCAATCCTTTGGACATTGATTGTGTCTATTAACTCCCAAGATAGTTGAGAGGATGATTGGAGCAGTGAAGATATTGCTCAGAAGTGACTTAATAGATGCCAAGAGGGTGGACAGGAAGTACACTCAGGAGAAAAAGCCACAATTAAAGCTAAGAGGGTTGTGGTCTCAAGGCATTGGTGATCATCATTGGCTCTCATCTTCAAGGCTTGACCACATACTCTCATTCTCAGGTCAAGCTTGAGGAGGGGTGTTAATATGAGAAGCCAATGTCCATTCTTCTTATGCAAGGGAAGTACCTAAAACTATACTTCTTCTTGTTTGAATAGGTTTGCCCCTTGAAAAGTGATGCATTTGTGTGTGCATTATTTGAATCAGGTACTTGGAGTTCATAATGGAGAGTCTGGTCGTGGATCAAACCCTTTGATGATGGCAAGATGTCAGAAGAAAGGGGGAGACAAAGAACCAGCCACATGGAGAGTTCCAAGCAGTTTTGAGTGTGAAGCAAGGAAGGCATTGGTGCCTGCTTGCCATTGAAGTAATGCCATGATCCATGGTTTATGAGTCCCTAAACTTGATCATAAGACCCATAAACCCACTGGCCAATCCCTAGGCTGAAGGTAGTTGCACTCTTTTTCCCTCCCATGAGGTTTTCCACACTTAGGTTTTTAATGAGGCAAGTACTCTTAGTTCCAAGCTTTTCCAAGGATCTCCTATGGTCAAGCTTGAGGGGGAGTGTTGGAATGAAGAGGGAATAACCAAAGAAAACAAGCCATTAGGATTCAAGGAAAGTAGAAGAAAAGATGATCTAGAGAGTTTAAATGGAAGTTGGTCCATAGAAACTTGATCCACAAGTAACCAAGCTGACCTAACCTATCTTGCAAGGCAAGAAATGAGTGGGAAGGCTTAAGGGACGTTGCTAAGCTCTAAGAAAACTTAGAATACTCAGTTTGAATTCAAAAGGAAAGATCTGGTTTGAACTAGGCAGAGAAAAGTCACATGGGTGCATAAGGAGTTGTAGCAAACCTGTCACTATCACCATGGAGACCACACCTTGCATCCTGTCTCTTTCTCATCTTCTGGATGTGCCTTTTCCTTGGCTGTATCCCCTTTGGCTTCTTCTCATTTCCTGCAGATTTATTTGTTTATGTTTCCCTGTTTTAGTAATTGTTTATTCATGTGTATTGCCTATTTAAAGGCTTCTCCATCACTTGTAATATTTATCCAGTATCATACAAGTTCTCTCAGTGTAATTGTGTGGCTCTCTCTCCCTTGCTTGTGTCTAAACAATTTTCACAGTGTAAGAAGTTTAGGGTTATGGTTTAGAGGCTGCCTTAAATCTCTTTTTCTTAAGGCAGCCTAATACTTGTAAAACTCACTCTAAAACTCTTCTTTATCTTCTCTTAAGCTCTAGATTACTGATTCTACTGATTCTAAATCCACTTCATCTTAAGTACACAAACTCAAAGTGTTGTGTTACTGCAGAAGGATAGATTCAAACTAGGGCTTCTTTGCTTCATATAACCAGTGTACTCTCTAGGACATTTGGCTGTGTGTTTAAGCTATGTTTAAGAGGATTCAACCACTAGTTGGTTGTCTCTTCCTTTGAATGGTGAGTTTCTGTTGTATGGTTGAAGGGATTCAGTTACAAGTTAACTGAATACTCTCTTGACATAAGATAAACACTCATGAATTCCAACAAAAGGTTCATGTAAAAAAGGGTATCATAAAGAGAGAGATACTTGTAGCTATCAGACTGAATCACACAAGGAAGGACGTGATAAAGAGAGAGATACTTCTCAAATTCAGTATTATAGATGTCATAAGCCCAGACATTATGCATCAGCTTGTCCTGACAAATTTCTTAAGCTCCATGAAGCCATTAAGCAAGAGGATGAAGTAACTCAAGAAGCAGATGAGTTGAGGATGCACAAGGTGGTGTATCTAAACGAGCAAAAGTAGAATCATATCAGTTTTGAAACTGATATAGATACAACAGATGTATGGTATCTTGATGATGGGGAGAGCAATAATATAAGAAGGAGTCTTGAACTCTTTCTGTCTCTTGATGAAACAATCACGGGAAAAGTGCGGAGATGATTCACGTTTTGATATAAAACGAAAGGGTTTAGTATGGTTTGTGTTCAAAGATGGGAGGAAGACGATCATGAACTATATGTACTACATATGTGAGTTAAAAAGAAACATCGTGAGTCTCAGCCAAGAAACAGAAGCTGGATGTGAAGTACAAATTAAAGAAGATCTACTGATGGTCTATGAATGCTTAGGGCAATTATTTGTGAAGATAGCCAGGTCTAGAGATGAGAGCCAATGATGATCACCAACGGCTGTGGTCTCAAGGCATTGGTGATCACACAACGACAGTTCCTTTCTTTTCTCTCGGGCACGGTTATCGAGTTTTCAAATTTCAACATGCTCTCTGACGCCGGTGGTGCAGGCGCACGCCGACGTCGTCTCTGCCAGTCTCTCCTAGTCACGATTTCATCTCTATTTCACTTCTGTCCTGTCTCTCTTATGGTTTCTGTCAACTTTGCTACTCTGTTACTACTGTCAACACTGCCGGTAGGGATCTTCGTGGTCTCGTACTGTTGGTCGGAGTTCACCAGAGTAGACCTCTTCTCCGGGGACTCCTGGATAACTGTCTCAAGCGATACCTCTCTCCATCTTGTTATCCTTTATCCTCCATGTATGCTCTTCTCCACTCTTCAGATCTGTAAACCTATTTAACTCAACTTCAGCGATAAAGCGCCTGTCCGAAGACCCACACCGTAAATGACCGCAGCCACACCTTCTCTTAACATCCTGCGTTAATCCGACAACCGATGTAGATGGGATTCCATTCCGGCGACCAGATCTGTTTCTTCAAAGCTTGATAAGGTTGTTTTGTCTGCTTAATTCTCTCACCCTCTCCACTCCGTTAAGTTATCTTCTCTCCAGTCTTACTTGGAAAGCTGGCAAAACCTGTTATGGTGAAGAACAGTCTCCTCCTCCGACTTGTCTCGGCGGCCATCTAGCTTGTTCCGGTGAGCTCTTCAACCCACCGACCACTGCTCTTTGTCTTTCAACCGGGGATCTCCTCGCTGCTTCCGACTCGTACTCCAGATCCACAACGTCCCTTGCCAATGAGCCAGCAGCAATTGGACCAAGATTCAAATCTTCATGGGCCTGGCCCAGTACTTTGGCTGAAGCTGCCAGCCAAGTTATCAATCTACTAAAATCCAGAAACCTGCAACACATGGTCAGCCAATCAATTTCGGTCTTGGTTTCTCTGGTTAATTTAAAGAGCTTCGATGGATTCATTGAAGTCTTTATTCTGAGCTTATTGCAAAATTACTCACTTAGGAAGCAGTATTCGGTGGATTCACCGGATCTGTTATCATTTTCATTATCCTTCTTGGTCGAGGACAGAATCTTACCATCGTGCCTCCTTTCTATGAACGGAGATGTTCTTCCGGACTTTTCTGAGTTATTGTTTCAGCTTACTCACCGGTTTGTTACCTTGCATAGCGGTCTGTACGGGGCCAAAAGGTGCAATCAAGATTACTTCGGTTCTCCTTGTTGGTGAGGGTTGTCTCTCAACGTCACTTGTGACTAAATCTCAGTTATCCGAGTTTGTCTGGAAAATTTTATCGACGCATTCAAGCCATGTCTTGAATTCGCTGTCAACTTCATATGAAGACTTATTATGTTTAATTGCTTTTGCTATGGTAGTTTATGGTTTGTCTCCAAGACCATGTTTAATTCCCTCTTGTTATTGTAGCCTTCGAATTTGAGTTTAATGAAAGTTGTGTTCAAAAAAAAAAAGCCAGGTCTAGAGATCGAGTATACAAGGAGAAGAGCAAGGACTTGGATAAGTTCAAAGAGAGTTAAGATACTGCTAAACAAGAAACGAGAGCTACGATCAAAACGTTCCGAGCAGATAAAAGGTGGAGAGGTTGTGTCTCATGAGCTCCATGTCTACTGCAATAAACACAAGAGACACAAGACTGCAAATTACTCAAGCGTACCGAACTATCTATGGAGAGACTCTGTGAGATGTGCTATATATCTAGATAATAAGATTTTATCAAGATTGTTAATTGAAACAACTCCATACGAACTGAAAGGGAAGAAACCAAACGTTGAGGTGTTTAGAGTTTTTGGATACATTGGTTATGCAAGGAAAAATTCTGGCTTGAGTTGTTCGAGAGTGATGGCTTAAGGGGAGTTGAAGATCTTCCGGCAGCGGGAGAAAGTTTTCAAGACACTCGAGTTATGAGTGAGAACATGAAGAATCAAGAGGAATTAGACATAGAGGAAGAAGCGAATGATGACAATGGGGTTGTTGAGAGTAATGACGATGGTGATGAAGAACAAGAATGGTCACAGCCTCAGTTAAATAGATCAACAAGAGTAAGTGTGAAGCCAGTGTATATGAATGATTATTTTCTTATCACAGAAACAGAGTGTGAATGCTTTGTGATGATAATAAACGTTGAGTCATGGATAGAAGCGTGTAAGAAACTGTCGTTGTATCAAAAGGAGAATCTTCTAGTCATGGTTGTGGATGAATTGCGTGCAGCTGAAGCTCTACAAGCAGAAGCTAACTGGTACCACCAGATTGCAGAGAGAAAATTGAAAGAAGTTAAAAAACGTAAAGATGATCTTGCTCGGTGTCTTACATCTTTCAAGCCAGCAGGTTTGATTTTCTCAGTCAAACCACGTTCCCTGGTATCGATTATCTTTTGTTCTTTTTATATGGCTGCTCGTGGTGAGTCATGGACCCATGACGGTGAAGACGTGGATTGGAGTCTTTGTACCGTGTATGATGAGAACTATTCTCAGGCTAAAGATCTCTACAACAAGATCTATGGACCTCCAATATATTATGTTTGTGGAGTCAACGATGGTCAGGTTCAAGACAACGTTAATGAAGTTGGTTTTCACGTGGTAAAGGATGTGCAACTTGAACAAACAAAAGGCGTGTATGGTGAAGAAGTTGCCAACACCATAAATCTAGTCTTTGGTGACAAAACCTTTGACACGTCTTTAAATGATACGTGTTCTTATGGGTTGACAAAAGAAATATGTGGAGGGTGCTTATTAGAAAAAGTTCCACTAAAGTCTCGTGTGATTATTTTTCCATTCTTTCAAAGAAGTCAAATTTTGTCATATGACATATGTGGTGATACAGGTAAGGAGTTAGTGAATATTTTCGAGATTGCAACAAAGTTTGATACATGTAAGGTGTTAAGTCGAGATATGCAAAGATCCAAAGAATCTTGTAGAACTACGATAAAGATACATGCAACTTCTGAGATACCAATTGTTGGAGAAAGTGATGGTGGTCATAGAGTTGGCCCGGTTGATGGGAAAAGCGTGGTCGTTTATGTTGGTGAGAGAGAGTTCAACGTTTTGGTATTCGAGCAAACGAGAATATGTTGAGTATGATTTGATCGAGGTACATCGTATACTGGAGAGTGAACAGAGAGTCGACACCTTGACAAAAGCACTTGGGAGTTTTAAGATCAAAGAGATGAAAGGTCTCATTGATATTGAAGATTTGTCGAAAATGGATTTCAAGCTTAAGGGAGAAAATGTTGGATTAAGCTTGAAAGAAAAAGTAATCTTGATAATAAGTTAAAGACCTAATCCTACCAAATTATCGTTTAGTAAAAGGATTAGGAAAATGAAATATGAAATATGTTAAGTTCATTGAGTTTAGGAGAAATCTAATCTCTATAAGGAAATATCAATGTGTGGTATAACTTATGAGTTGAGAGATTGTGTGAGAAATTATGAATTGTGAGATTGAGAGAGCTTGAGGTTTTGAGTTATTTTCCTCAAGAGATTAATAAGAGAGTTATTCTTATTAAGTTTGATTGTGATTCATATATTGTGATTCTATAATATGTTTTTAATAGATGACATCATTTTTAATTTGAATGCATGCCTTAAATGACTGTATTGGAAGTTATAAATGATTATATTATTACTATATTGATTTTAACCTTATCAAACTCCAACCAAGTCCAAAGTAATTAATAAATCAAAATCCACTATTCATTAAGCTTTATAATGTATTTATTGTATATTGTTGTTAGAGTAAAATAAATAGAATTATTCATAATATTACGGAAACAAGAAATAAAACATGAAAAAGATCAAAGGTAGTGTTTTATTGATCAATAGTGAATAACATATTGGTATATAACTCTAATTCTACTTACCTGCCTATATGTTAATTGTGAATAGTTGGTGATCTTCCTTTTTAAGAGATTAGGAATCCTTTTTTAGATATTCATGTCGTAATCTAGATTAGATTATTTCGTATCCTAAAATATTGAAAAAACTACATTTATTTTAAATTTTTTCTTTTTGTCTTCGAGACCGTAGAAAATGCAACTCGAAAGTCAATTGGCATGAAAAGAAAGTCGGCGTCCTACCGTCCTGCTTCAAGTAAGAAAATCTGTTTCCTAGATTAAATACCCGAACAGCTTGCTCTTCATCTTCTGAATTCATGTATGAAATTGGGAAATAACAGTCTTTATTCAGACAATCCGAATTGTATATTCTCAGAAAGTTTATGGGTAGTTTAGGAATCATGATGTTGCTTCTTGGAGATGATCCGGACTATCATGGTGTCAACTATTCGAGAATCCGATCAGTATCGGCCTTGGACCAAAGTGGAGGAAGCATTTGCTTCCGGCCGCCAACTTATTAACTATTTTATCGGCCACACACTTAGGTAAATGTGGCTTTGGTCCGGTGGTATTGTTATCACTTAGTACTGCAGGGAGGCTGGGTTTGAACCCCCTTAATGGATTATTTTTTTCTGGCCTTTTCTTTATTTATTTAGACCGGCCCTGAATCTGACGGGAGATATTTTATTAAAAAGCGTATGACACCAAAATAGTCTCTTAGATCATTGCTTGATCAAAAAAAAGTCTCTTAGATCATTGGAAACAAAATCTATATGATCAGGTGGTTTGAATGGACTCATGGTCCGGGTTCATAATGCAATGATATGCGAACTTTGCTGTTATTCAATCTCTAATGGTAAATATTTTTATTCTTTGGTTTAAATGACAGTATAATTTTACAATATATATAACATAGAGAAGTTTTTTTTGTACTTCTGTTTTAATTATATAGATAAAATATCCATATATATATATATATAAAGTAGAAAAATGTCGTTTTAAAAGAGCCATCTCAGCAATTCTTTCACCGGGTTGAGACACATCAGCTTCTTAAAAAAATCACACTATATATTGGTCTAAGGTGGGTATTTGGGAGACCAATCATGTTTTGGTTTGAGTTTAATTGGGTTTTTGTTCAGGTTCAATCGGGTTTTCGGAATTATGAATTTCAACCATATTCAGGTACTATAAAAGTTTGGTTCAGATTCAGTCCGGGTTTATTAACATTTCTTAAAAGCAGTTAAATGTAATATAATTTTGGGTTTCAGATCTTAATCGGATTTTTGATTCCAAAATACTTTTTGTACTTAGTTAAACCCGAAACCTAAAAAAGATCCAGTGAAATAAGATCCAAAAAAAAATTGAAATGAGAAATGAGAAATTTTACTGTCACGATTCTCGTAGGTTATGGTGTAATTTTCGACAAATGAAATAAGAAAGTTTAGACAATGAAATTATACAACAAAACTCAAAAATATGTATAAACATATCATATATAATAAATCAGAAGTGAAAACACATCGAATCTGATAAACTCGACTATATAGAGGAACAAAGATACCAAAATATATTCAACTAAGTCTGAGGTAATTATTTATATAATAAATACTTATTTTCGGTATTTAATGAAATCTTAAAGTATTATATATATTCAGGATTGAGATCGGGTTTGGTATGAGTTTTTTTTTTAATTTTTGAGTTTTTTGAATATCTATTAGAGTTTGGGTTTGATTCATATAACACCCATAACCCGAAATATCATTAAAAATCCTATTATTTATTTATGTTGGGTTCGGTTCGATTCGGATTCACCGGTTCAGATTTTGAATTTGGTTTTTTTACCCACCGCAAGATTTGTCAATTTCGTAGATTTTTTTATTATGTAGTTAGTCCAACACATGTACTAGATTATTATAATCATTGGACTGGGCCCTACTATATTTTAATAAACACGCTTACATATTGGATAACCATAAAATAACCTTAAATTAGTTAAATTGCATTGACATTATTTGGTAATTTTAATCTCACTATTACCCCTATATTTTCCTGATTAGTATATGTTTAAAACATGGTTTAAATTGGGATTTATAAATTCTAGAACCAATTTTATATAATTTTAGCACAGATTTTAAAATCACAAAACCAATAATAGTTGATTTAGTTTGAATTTTCAAGTCTACTACAAAAATCTCTATTAAGCACTTACATTTTGAATGTGGTTCAGCTTTAAAATGAGAGATTAAGAGTGTGTTGTTCCGACGGTCACCCTCAAAAATTTTAAGAGAATTTATTATTTATATTTGAGTCCTCAACATTATTAATAATTAAAATAATCAATAAATTTTCAGAAATAAATAAAAATGTTATATGAGAAATATTAAAATGATATGTTTTGAAAATATAATAGTAAGTACTGAAACGTAGTATAAATAATACAGAAGGTTAATAAAATATTTATCATTAAAGTAGAAAATGTAACAGAAATACTGATATGTGATATAAATTCGTGGGATTGTTTAATCTATAATATAATGGTGGAGTTCACTCCCTATTTGGAGGACACATGTCCAACCATATGGGTCCCACTTTATTTTTTTTCCTTTCCTCTCTCGAGTGGGCTGAAAGATTAATGGGCTTCCAAATATTTTTTTTGTGTGTCTTCTCTTAATGTTGTCTAGCGTTACCGCCGTTTTCGAGAGTGTTCTTCGACTGAGGGCCGCTTAATATTCCTATTTTCCGACGAAAATGGATGAGAGAGAGAGAGAGAGAGAGAGAGAGAGAGAGAGAGAGAGAGAGAGAGAGATGATTTGGTCAGAAGAATTGGAGCTGCAACAACACTTACTTGAAGTAAGGGGTTCACTGGGCGTTTGCTCGATGCGTTGCCATGAGTCTGCTTTTTGTATATTTATTGAACATAATGGTTTAAAAATATATATTGAATGGAAATTTATTCTTTTTTCTTTCTTATAGGCACTGGGAGATCCGAGATGGAGACGAAGCTATGAGTGTTATGGAGAAGACCCTGGACTTGTCTCTGAGATGACTTCGCTGGTCTCTGGACTACAAGGCGAACCACCTAAAGTACACCTAAATGGTTAACCCTTTTGTTGCAGGAAGGTATATCAATACACTGTGGCTTGATTTTAGTCTTTAGTAAACAGTCATGTTGACATTCTCTCATGGTATATTTTAATGGGTGATAGAAACAACGTTGTTGCATGCGCCAAACATTTTGTTGGCAATGGTGGTACCTGACAAGGGGCTAAAAGAAGGGAACACCATTGCATCATATGAAGACTTGGAGAAGATACATATTCCTCCATATCTAAAGTGTCTTGCTCAGGGTGTCCCCACGGTTATGGCATCTTACTTCAGCTGGAACGGAAGTAACCTTCTCTCCAATTATTTTCTCTTAACAGAAGTTCTCAAGGGAAAACTCGATTTGAAGGTTAGAATAACTCTTTTTCTTGATTGTGACTAATGCAAAATCTTTTTCTTTAAAAAAAAAACAAAAAGCTTAAAGTTTGGTGCTAAGGTTAGCTTCCTCTTTTAATCTTTACAGGATTTATAATTTTAGACTGGGAAGGTTTGGACCGGCTTAGTGAGCCTTGGGAATCAAACTACCCCAACTGCGGTCAATGCTGGAGTTGACATGGTAAGAGTTTTTGAAACAATATGCAACAATATTTTATCTTAGCAAATGATTTTTTTACCATTATGGTGGATTCAATGTTGTTGTAGATTATGAACATTTCGTACAAGACATGACGGACCTGGTGGAGTCAGGGGAAATACCAATGGCTCGGGTCAACGACGCTGTTGAAGGAATACTCGGAGTGAAGTTTGTGGCGGGTCTCTTCTAACATGTTTTGTCAGACACATCTTTGTTGGGAACTGTTGGCTGCAAGGTGAGGTGATCATGTGTTTTGGGAGCTTAGAAAAAGCTAAAATGTTCATCAACAATTTAACCCAAAAAAAAAGTTCAGATGCCTCTGTTTTTTCAAAAACAATTCTGCTCTACAACCTCTGCTTTGCTGCCTGATTTTTTTTTTTTTAAATATATAATTCCAAGCCTCTAATCTGATAGCAAGCTATTACATACATGGATAAAAAATGATATTCTTTTAGGTCCCTGCTTCGAACATAGGAAACCAATAAAAATAGTGTAATCTCCGTTTAACGTGCTCCACACAGCAACCCACTGGCCATGCTGACTCTTATAAGAGATAAAATGGCGGCGTCTACTTTTATAGTCTAAACAATCTTAACAGCTAACAAACACGTGAAGCTGATAAAACAATTGGTATGACACATAAACTCCACTATATTTGTACGACCACTAATTTAGTTGGCCAAAGGAAATGGAATTTGGTTAATATTTAAAATTCAAACTCCACAAATTCCATCCAATTTTCTACTATAAGTCTTCAATATCAACATATGTGTCAACAATAGTGGAAAAAAATAAAATAAAACACCACAATTTAAATGATACAATTTCTGAAACTCAAACGTCCTTTTATTATCGCTTAAAGTTTAGGACAGCCAAAACAGACTGGATCCTAATATAGTGAAAGAGCTAATAGAAACAATGGACACCCACAACTGTCTTACTAAGATTTTCATAAAAGTAAGGGACATCCATGAAACTGATAGCTGCCAAGAGTTTAGTATGAGGCTGATCGGCCAGTCAAAACATAATAGTCAATATGATATGTATCAAGCAGATGAAATAGCTGGCCTGATCGTTGGTGACCTTACACAGAATATGGGCGAGAGAGATGTAATTGAATGGGGAGGGGAGAAGGACGACAGCCAACATCGTGTACAGAGAGGTCTACAATGGCCTGCCACAATCAATCGGTATGTTATCTACTATCTCCAGCTAAGCGTATGACGAATTTCTTGTGGTTTTTAACTCTAAGAGAAATCTAAATTTTATACATTTTCCCTTACACTATTTGATTTATATACTAATAACTATCTAAGTAAATACTAACCAATCCCATAAACCTCAGTTTTTTAACATGAAAGCGTTAATAATGCTAATGGTCGAACAAATCATTACGAAGATAAGATATGGAAATATCAACACATATGAATTCGCCGATCATTCTTATAAACCTAATCAAGCTGTGTGATTTCCAATGTTCCATTCATCACCATTATAGACAACACGGAAAAACAAATGTTAAAAAAAAACAAACGACAAAATCCTTACACAAAACCACAGAACGGATTAACAACGTATCCAGCCCCGCGCTTGCGCGGGGGCTATGCCCCTAGTATATATAATAGTTAAGACTAAACTGAAAAGAAAAAAAAAACAGAATTTGGTAGATTGAATTGTGCACTTTTAAATCTGAGAGTGTTTATTTACCCTTTCAAAATTTGAGAAGATAAGAATATATTGTATGGAAAAACCCCTCAATATGAAGGGAGAAAGAGCTGTTGGATATGTTATAAGATGTCAAAATCAAAAACACCTACTACATCTACAGTTCCACATAAAAAATTAAGCAAACTTGTTTACGACACTGTGTTTCGAAAGGAAATGATCTAGAATTTAATTACCATTTACATCATTACATGGACTTGTTTCTGATATTTATCCGGAACCGAAGAACCAAACCGAACCGAAACACGAGGTTGGGGTTTAGATCCTATCAATTATACTAGTGGATCCTATATCTCTAGAACCAAAAATCAGAACTAAACCGAGAACTGAATGGGTACCCAATATTCATATATATATATATATATATATATATATATTTATAAATATTAACTATACTTAGTTTAAAATAATCAACTAATATAAAATACGATTTAGAGTAGAAATATCCAAAATGAATTAATAGAATACTTTTATCCAAAATACTTAAAATTATCTGAATTATCCAAAATTTTATCTCAAACCCCAAAAAAAATTTGATATTTAATGTGAAACCCTGATCTTTTTAACTCAAATTAACCAAAAATCGGAACCGAACTAGAACTGAATGGGATTCGATATTTCTTCCGATATAAGCGTGTTCCGACTTTGTTATCCAAACTGAACCAACAAACGAAATAATCGAACCAAAACCGAAACAAACTTTCTAAATAACCTAACATATCCTAAACTTCTAGAACCGAAGAACCAAATTGGACCTTAACAGAGAACTAAATGCCCACGGCTAGCTATGATAATGAATTTTAAGATTATTTGCGTTGGTTGCTTGGTAATGTTCGGTAATGATCTTGAGAGATGTTTGTGAAGAGGGAGATGAAAATTAGGGATTTAAGAAAGATAAATTGGAACTGTTCGTGTTTAAATTAGGTTTTTCGTTTTATCAAAACGACATTGTTTAATGGATGATTAATTAGAGAGTTTAAAAGCCTTGGTCAACGATTGTTCAAATTTTTTTCTTATTTGACTAAGAGTTCAGGAGTTAAATGGCCTGTTTTGAAGTTAAAAGTTTTTTTTTTGAAAGTTTAGGATTAAAAGGTCATTTTCTCTATTATATATTTGGCTAAGTAATGAAGTCTAAGAATCTGGTGAAAAAAATGAATAAGGAAAGAATCTATTCTATTAAAATAGAAGTCATGACTTCTTTCATGTGTGATTTTTCTATTTGGACCATTCATTAAAATATTTAGACAATGTATTTCATTAAGACTAACAATAAATCTATGTAACTAATTTATTCATAATATCTTTTGATATTTTTTATTTTAAATATAAATATATATTTAAAATTCTTACAATCTATTGAAATAGATTTTAACAAAGATTTTAATTTTTAAAAAATATTTATGTATATATTTCTCTAATTTCGTGGTTATTAATGATAATTATTAGCCATTAATATACATTCAATTATTGTTATCGAAATAAGAAACAAAAATTCTATCCTATTTTATAATTACTATTATCTATCATATTAAAATAAATTTATTATATTGAACTAAATATGATAAATTTATTTATTTTTATTTTCATAAATATAAACATATATGTTATATAATACATTGGCGAGTTAACATTAATAAACTATATAATACATATATAAAATTAACATATCTTAAATCTTTATATATAATAATATATTTCAACGTGATGAACATAAATAAATGCTAAAAGATGATCAAAATTTGAAACTTGGATCAAAATTCAGTATAAATTAAATAAAAATAATTTTGAAATATTATATTTCATGCATATATTAATTTGTTTAATAATCAAATGTAAATTAATAAGAAGCAATAAATACATGAGTTAAAACAATTGATTAATACAACATGTAAATTATAAACTGAATAGTTATATAACATTTAAATATATGATTAATGTTACTAATAATACGAAAATATATATGTTTATAAAAATAAAAATAAATCTCATTGTGATCAAGATCTAGTACTAATTAAGTGGCTGGGTAAAGATGAATAATAACTCTACCGTGGTCATATTTATTTATTTAAATGAACAGGTCAAATGTACTAAATCTACAAATAAAAGACTACCTATTTTACTAAATCCATATCTAGACATTCCATTTAAAAAGATTGTATAAAACAATTATAAATTGGCTCTATCATCATCATCGACAGAAAGCACTATCAACTAAATTCTTTTGATTTCTAATTTACTTAATCAAAAGGAATCTAAGATGATGAGAACAGCTTTTTTGATTATGGTTCTTGTTTTCGCAATGACTTTGTCATATCCGAATGCTCAACCGACAGATCCTCAAGGGTGTCAAAACGCATTTAAGGACATTACAGAAGGATGCCGCCAATATCTAAGAAATATTTTTCATTTTCATTTCGGATTCGGGGGGCTCAAGAAAGCATGTTGTGGAACCGTTGTTAATGTTACAGATTTCTGTTGGCCAGTGCTCTTCCCGAGCAAACCTTACATTCGTTTTATGTTGAAATCTATTTGCACAAAGCCCAATTTACATTGATGTTTTTGAGTATTTTATCTGTATGATATTTTAAAAAGTGAAAATAAAATATTATCTACTAGGATAATTCATTAATTAATACATATTTTTGCATATAATACCATTTATGAATTACTAGACTTTAATCCGTATCATGCTCGTAAATTTTTGGTTCAAAAAAAATTTATATTAAATAATATGTTACAAAAATCATTTTTAATTTTAATAAATTTGTAGAGAAAAACTAAGTTTTTGATACCTCAAATTATCTTGAGTGTATGACTTCTAAAAGTAATACCCAATGCAAATGCTGGAATATACTCATGATGACTTGCTTGAAGAGACTATCTGGGTCTCGCTAAACAATATTGAAGAAAATAATAAATAATCATAAAGATAGTTTAAACTATAATAGATGTATCAAAGATAAATTAGAAAACTTAGAGCTTGTCCCTACAACTTTTTAATATAATCATAAATAAAAAGTAGATGAAAAGATTCGTGCTCTTCCAAGAATGTAAAAACTTGTAACATCCCGAGTTGTGATATATGGAAATGCTTAAGGGGATTGATTTGGCTACCTATGTCACCAAAGTTGACTTACCTTTTTCGGAACACATCCTGAAAGAACTCCAGAGTTAAGCGTGCTTAAGCTGGAGTAGTGGAAGGATGGGTGACCTATCGGGAAGTGATTCGCGATAGCGTGCGAGTGAGGCCAAAGCACGGGAAAAGGTCATGTGGTGATTGCAGGGTCAGTAAACAATGATCTCGAGCCTTCGGAAATTTAACGACCGACCGTCGGATGGGATGGGGCCCACGGGCCGAGTGAGCGGATGTGGGTGGTCCATTAGCCATGGGCGGTCGGGGCGTTATAAGTGGTATCAGAGCTGGTTAGCCGTCTCAGTTCTGACCTGGGAGGCGTCTTGAGACTGTCGTGGGGCGCAACGAGGACGTTGCGTTCTTTGAGAGGGGGTGAATTGTAACATCCCGAGTTGTGATATATGGAAATGCTTAAGAGGATTGATTTGGCTACCTATGTCACCAAAGTTGACTTACCTTTTCCGGAACACATCCTGAAAGAACTCCAGAGTTAAGCGTGCTTAAGCTGGAGTAGTGGAAGGATGGGTGACCTATCGGGAATTGATTCGCGATAGCGTGCGAGTGAGGCCAAAGCACGGGAAAAGGTCATGTGGTGATTGCAGGATCAGTAAACAATGATCTCGAGCCTTCGGAAATTTAACGACCGACCGTCGGATGGGATGGGGCCCACGGACCGAATGAACGGACGTAGGTGGTCCACGTCGCTCTGTAGGGGAGGGGCTTTCACGCCACGTGTCGTCGCGCTGAGCCGCTGTGAAGGTCACGCGTTCTATTATTGTCCCACGCGTCTCTTATTGTTTTCAGTTTCTTCTGTGTTCTTCTTCTTATGGCTGCTTCTTCACCTTCGAGGTTTCACCGACAAAAGCAACGCCTTTTCTTACCCGTAACGCCTCATAACTCCTTCAAATCCGTCATTTATTTCGACTTTTCCCTTGATTAATCCACACCTCCTTCAAATCAAATAAACGGAATATATCACTCTGATTTCTGAAGCGAGAGAGAATCGAAGAATACGCAGAATTTTAGGGTTCGGGCCGCCCATTCCTTGTCCTGATTTCTAGTCAATTTTCCCAATCCGACGAGAGGATGAAGAAGACGCAGTATCAAAAACATGGACGCAAATTCGGTTCTCTCGGATGCAACACTCGATCTACATGAGCAGATCTCCCAACACGTGCAGTGCAAGCCTCTCTCCGAGAAACAGGTGCCTCCATTTCTCTTCCCAAACTGGTTCCGTATCCCCTTTTTGTTTCTCGCTGTTTAGATGATGTTGAGTGGATCTCAGATTTTGTTTCAAATGAAAAGTTTGATTTTTCTTTCTTCTGTGAGTATGTGATTACTCGGTTTGATTTCTGAGTTGTGGAGAATGGCTTCTGGGATAGGTAGAGGTAGACGCATGTGTATATTGGCATTCAAGTCAGTTTTGCGGGTTGAAAAGATTACTTTGTTATATAATTTCAAGGTAGAGATGTATTGGGTTCGGAATAGGTGGTAGACTTGCACTTTGATAACCCTTTTAGTCTGGGTTTGCCTGACTCACATAAAAGTTATCATTTTTAATACGTGATTAACAAAACAAGATCTCATGTATGGATTAGTGGTTAGAGATGAAAATGTGAATAGAGTTTTGCAGATTGCTGGTTGATAAGTATCACTCTGGAGCTCAACAACCTGTAAATGATCTTTCTGTTTGCTGCTTCTGTCAAAATGGTCTCTCTACTTTGACATTTCACAGTTATGTTTTTGATACAGGATATTGCTGTTAGTCCTGTATCTCTTTAGGAATTTTAAAGGAGGTGAAAGATGAACTTATCATGTGTAGTGTTGTTTTGTTTTGAATAGGTCAGAGCATTACGCGAGAAAGCTAAGGAGATCTTGATGGATGAAAGCAACATTAAGGTTAGTTCTTTATCTTGCATCTCTTCATGATTATATCTCTCATGTGGTAGATTGTGTAATTAGCTTGAATTTATTGTAAGCGTACACACATTTTGTTTGGTTTAACTAGAGTTAATTTTTATATATTTCCCTGTACACAACCTGTCAAAAGTCCAGCAACTATCTGTGGTGATATTCACAAACAATTCCATGATCTTGCAGAGCTTTTCCGTATTGGGAATGTTAAGATCTATATCACTTGCTGAGATGCATAATGGCTGTAAGAAAGCAAGTTTTGTTAATTTTTATTAGTTGATGCTCTCTCTTTTTTTTATTTATTTATAAAGATGCTCTCTTTTAAAATATTAGAAAAGTCTATTGGAGTCTGATTCTGGAATTTCTCAGGAAGCTTGGTATAGTGTCTTGTCTACATGATTTACTTTACGGCCATATCTGAGGCAGGTGAAGCTATATCTTATAAGTTGCTTACTTTTGAGAAATGACAACTGATATTTTTTTGTATTCTTGTCCAACTCATGATAGGAGTGGGAGCTTCCACAGTGTTTACATGATATTGTTGGGAGCACTTTAACCTTCCATTTGAATCTATCCCCCTTCAACTTCACTGCAAAGCAGCAGAGATTCACTGTTTTCCCGCATTTTAGAAACCAACCAGCGTCCACCAGTCTAATTTTGAGGTTCTGGTAAGTTCTATACAAACTTTTGTTCGTTGACACTTTCAAGGTCCTCTTCAAGAACAAAGTTTGCCTTTTAGTTCGACTGGTTCTGGTCCTTAAACAGCTAACACCTCCAGAACACCCAATAAAGAAACTCCAACAATAGGAAGCTCTTTTGCGCAAGATAGACTGCATCCTGGTGCAGCTATGAATACTGAGGTAACTCAGTCGTCTCTCATTTGTTTTTCCACTGTTCTTGAACCACATCGGTATAGACTTTTCTTTTCACTAAATATAGTTGTAGTTTCTCATAAATTCGGACTGATGGTGGTAGAGTGCTAAGTGTGGA
This sequence comes from Brassica nigra, assembly GCA_016432835.1. Classification (NCBI taxonomy): domain Eukaryota; kingdom Viridiplantae; phylum Streptophyta; class Magnoliopsida; order Brassicales; family Brassicaceae; genus Brassica; species Brassica nigra. Next base: position 60,597,197 of record CM028247.1, on the reverse strand, counting down.
AAAATTAATGGTTCCTAAAGTACCAATTATATGTCTTAATAAGGCTTTCAAGAGTGACTAATCCAAAGTTTATGACACTTTGAGGCTTGAGAAAGATAATATACATAATGAAAAAATATTCCCCTAACTTCTGAATGTGGGTTCTTCAAGAAAGAGCTGGTGTCACCACTCAGAAAGAATTTGTTAACGTGAAGAGAATCATAGTAATTAGTAAGGTTAGTGATGTATCAATGGAGCCTAAGGTTGAGTGAGAAGAGGTTGAATTATCTCCCACCGGAAGTTTTGAGCATAAAAACTTTTGGTGTTCTGTGCAGGCTGTACTGAAGCTGGAGCAAAGAGCAACACTCCCCTTGAGTATGATGGAAATAAAACTACTCAAAACTCAAAAGTTACCAGAAGGAAAGGAAAACAACTCTAAAACTATTGCTTCAGGAAGCAAGTTTGGTGGTCAAGTTTCTTATGGTGGAGAGCATAAAGGAGGTACGAATTGTGTCCGAATGAAAAGTGTGGTTGAGAGCGAAAACGAGACTGTTACGGTGGTTAACACGAGGGTGAAGTTAGATCCTTTTTCACATTCAGAACGGTATCTGCAACCTGTAAAGCCCTTTGCAAAGCATGTTCTACTGACATTACAAGTTAGTGAATGTAACTCTCAGAATGATTCTCGACTTTTCAATGGCAATAATTCATTTTATGTTCTTTTTAGGCTTCTTCATCAAGTGGGGATGACAAAAACAAAATCTCAAGTTCCTCAAATTTCAATAAGTTCAAACCACTAATCTGCTGTTTATTTATTTTTTAAAAAATTTCTATATTCAGAATACCAAATAAATGAAATCCCTGAAAAAGCATTTCTACTCACTATCCTTTTTATTTCTTAAAAAAAAAACAGACCGCACAAAAATCACAGAATACAATTGTTTTAAAATATCACCCCAAATCAACGTATTCACCATTTCCTCATAAACAATTGACCACCATACATAAGTAAAAACAATCTCATATCCGACTTTTTCAGTTATAAAATAAGAACACAGCTCTACCTTTGAACACATGGTGAACACTGTATAAAAACAACAAATAACTGATTACAACAAAAGCAAGTGTGGGCGCCTAAAACCATCGCACATCTTTTTTGGTTTTCTATACAGAACCCCGTTTTAGTAAATACTAAGAAAATGTAACCATGCAAATTAAAATCATAACTATCGTTTTAGTTTACCCAAAAAACTATAGTGTTAATACTTTTTTTATGTTGTAATTAAAAATTCACAGTCTGGTCAAAGCGTCATTTGCTAATACATCAACAATCGATTCTCTGGGCTCCCAACGCCAACACGATACAAAATTCTTGTTTTTGGTCGACATATTTCAAACATTTTTGGCTCATCACAAATCAGTTTTAAGAGTCCAGTAAAAACTATAAAAAAATAATTTTGTAACTATATAATTTTATAAATTTCTAGAGTTGTCTTTCAAAAAAAAATTAAATACAGTGTATTATAAATCAATTTTTTGAAATTAATTTTTGCTTAAAATAAGAAAAAATTAATTTATTGTTCGTAAAAATTGCTAAATTTTTAAATCAAAATTTTATATATTTTTCCTTGCAGTATTTGATTTAATTACTAGCAACTACCTAAGTAATAATAACCAACCCCAAAAATCTCAAGATTTTGAACATGAAGGCCCTGATACCGCAAATGGTTCATCAAATCATTACGAAGACAAGATACGAAAATATCAACACATATGTATTCGTCGGTCATTCTTATATCAACATAATCAAACTGTGTGATCACTATTACAGACAACACGTAAAAACAAAAGTAAAAAAAAAACGACAAAATTCCGTACATAAAACTACTCGTGATAAATAAACCAAACTAACCAGAGAGATAAACGCGTCAAATCAAACTCCCATAACCCCTTGCTAGAAACTAAACTGTAACACGTTTTTTAAAAAGTCAATTCAAACCACAAAAATAACTCCCATGAATAATGATTCTTAAAACCAACGATAGAAGAAACTAAACAAACAATTTACTTTGGCTGTCACTATATAATACATTTCCTCGAAACCTTATGCCCTCACAAATAATCCAAAAATGAGTAGCTTACCACATATATCTCATCACCTCTCACATCAAACAAGATTTACAAATGGAAACCCAAAGCAAACACTGCAAGTCTATATACACAGACCCAACACACACAATCGGTTATTGATTATCAGCTACCATCTATCATCGACAGCCAAGGTAAATTTAATGACTTGATAACTGAGAGCATGAAATTCATGTTTACATACCATGACATCCATCACCCCAATTCAACATACTTTATTGAAAAACAACCCAATACGTGGTGAACGAAATAAGAGACGACAACAATATCTTACATAATGATCTCCAAGTTACTCTAACTATCAAAGACTACAACCCCAACCCCAACGCAACATCAACACTCGACGTTGATCTCATCATCACCGACCTAGAGAGCACGAATAGGCCTCCAACTCCTGAAGAGATAAACAATATATGCATTGTATGCTTCGGAGATTACATCGATGGAAACCATATTTGCTCTCTTACTTGCGGCCATAATTTTCAATTTAATTGCGTTGATCAGTGGCTTCATACAAAAATAAGTTGTCCGGTTTGTAGAGAAAGTAATCTATGATGCTTGCATGTCTTATAAGAGTTTATGGTTCTAATTTCCAATAGCACTTTTGTTATCGTCTTTACTTTGAAATTTTATTCTTCTTCTTCTTTAAATTTTCTATATTATTTGTCCTCATCTTATTATTTTCTTGGTTCGCACCTTATCATCTAAAAAAACCCCAAAAACACTAGGTACGTGGAAATTAAAATATATACAAATTAGAACATCAACTATTATTACAACACACAATGACCTTCTAATAAAACTTCGCTACTTTACCTAGCTGTACTTTCTTACTAACACTCATACAAAATTGAATAGGCCAAAATATGAATTCATCAACCTAACATGGTTTACAAATTCAATCAAGAATGCAGTTCCAGCTTATTATACAACACAACGTAAAAACCCGGCGCGTAGCGCCGGAAGACCACTAGTAATATATATAAAGTAGAAAGATGTCGTTTTTAAAGAGCCATCTCTGCAAGTCTTTCACCCGGGTTGAGACACGTAAGCTTTTTGGGTTTTGGTTCGGATTCAGTCGGGTTTTTGGATTTATGAATTTCAGCCATATTCAGGTATTATAAAAGGTCGTTTCAGATTCCGTTCGGGTCTAGTGAGATTTCTTAAAACCAGTTAAATCCAATATACTTTTGGGTTTCAGATATTAATCGGACTTTAGGTTCCAAAATACTTTTTGTACTTAGTTAAACTCAAAACCTAAAAAGGATCTAGTGAAATAAAGATTAAAAAAAAAAAGAGAAATGTGAAATTTATTGTCATGATTCTTGTAGGCTATAGTGTAATTTTTGACAAATGAAACTAGAAAGTTTAGACAATGAAATTACATTAAAAAAACTCAAATATGTATAAACATATCATATCAAATAAATCCGAAGTGAAAACACATCGAATCCAATAAACTCAACTATAAAAAAGAATAAAGAATACCAAAATACATTAAACTAAGTATCTGAGTTAATTATTTATGTAATATATATTTTAAGGGGTTTTAATGAAATCTAAGAGTATCTTAGATATAAATATTTGAGATTGAGTTCGGATTTGGTACGAGTATCTTTTGAAATTTTTGAGATTTTTTAATATCCATTCGAGTTCGGGTTCGATCCATATAAAACCCATGACCCAAAATACCATTAAACAAAGCCTATTTGATATGTATGTTGGGTTTTGGTTTGATTCAGATTCATCGGTTCAGATTTTTAAATTCGGTTTTTTTTTACCCACCTCCAGATTTGTCAGTTTCGTAGGTTTTGTATGATGTAGTTAGTCCAACACATGAATTAGACAATTATATACTTTGGGCTGGGCCCTACTATATTCTAATAGACACACTTACATATTGGATAACAATAAAACAAACTTGAATTAGGTGAATAGCAGTGATATTTTTTGATAATGTTAATTTCACTATTACACCTATATTTTTCCTTATTAATATTTGGTTAAAAATTGTTTAAATTTGGATTTATAAACTTTAGAACCAATTATATATAATTTAACATAGATTTTAAAATCATAAAACCAATAATATTTGATTTATTTTTAATTTTCAAGTCTACTACGAAAATCTCTAACAAGCACTTTCATTTTAAATTTGGTTGAGCTTTAAAATGAGAAGTTAAGAGTGTGTTGTTCCAACGGTCACCCTCAAATTTCCTTACAGAATTATTTTATATTTATATTTGTGTCCTCAACATTATTAATAATTAAAATGGTCAATAATCTTTCACAAATAAATAAGAATGCTATATGTGAAATATGAAAATGATATATTTTGAAAAATGTAATAATAAGTACTGAAAGTAGTAAAATATTTATAATTAAAGTAGAAAATGTAACGAGAAGTACAGAAATGTGATATAAATTTGTGGGATTGTTTAATATATAGAATTTTAAGACTAAACTGAAAAATTAATAGTATTTGGTAGATTGAATTGTGCACTTTTCAATTTGAGAGAGTTTATTCACCCTTTCAAAATTTGAGAAGATAAGAGTATACTGTAATGCAAAACCCCTCAAAAATGAAGGGATAAAGAGCTTATGGATACGTTATAAGATATCAAAACCAAAAAAATCTACTACAAGATCCACATGAACAAAATTAAGAAAACTTGTTTACGACACTGTCTTTAGAAAGGAAATGATCTAAAATTTGAGTACCATTTACTTCATTACATGGAATTGTATTTTGATATTTATCTGGAACCAAAGAACCGAAAGCGAACCAAAACCGTCGGGTTTGGATCCTATCAATTATAATCGTAGATCATATATCTCTTGAACTGAAAATTGGAACCAGAGAACCGAATGAGTACCCAAAAATCTATAATATAAATTATATATTTATAAATATTAATTATATTTAGTTTTAAGATAGTCCAATTATGTAAAATAGTATTTACAACTCGAAATACCAAATAATGAATTAATAGGATACCTTTTTATCTAAAATACTTAAATTATCCAAATTTTTATCTGAAAATCCTAAAAAAATTGATATTTAATGTGGAAACCCCCGATCTATTTCTACATTTTAACCCATATTAACCAAAAGCCGGAACGGAACCAGAACTGAATGGGATCTGATATTACTTCGGAGATAAGCCGGTTCCCGACTATTTTACGTACTGAACCAAAAACCGAAATAACGGATCAGAAATCAAACTGAACTTTCTAAATAACCTAACATATCATAAGCTTCTAGAACCGAAAAATGAAAGAACCAAACTGTACAGAATCAAGAACTGAATGCCTACGGCTAGCTATGGAAATGAATTTTAAGATGGTTTGCGTTGATTGTTTAGTAATGTTTTGTAATGATCTTGAAAGATGTTTCTGAAGAGAGCTATGAAAATTAAGGATTTAAGAAAGATGAATTGGAACTTTTGGTGCTTAGATTAGGTTTTTAGTTTTATCAAAACGACATTGTTTAGTGACTTAACTTCTACCAAAAAAAATTAATCAAATTTATTGGAGTGTTAAAAAGGTTTGGTCAACGCTTTTCAAAAAAAAAAATCTTATTTGACTAAGAGTTCAGGCATTAGATGGCCTGTTTTTGGAGTAAAATGTTTTATGATTTATTTATGAAAGTTTAGGATTAAGAATTATTTTAAAAAGTCTAATATAAAAGATTGTTGCAACCATATATAACTCCTTATTATCATTTTGATCCTACCATTAGCTACTCTATCTGTCAAATAATTTAAATATATTAAATGAATCTTATTATTACTCCCGATTCCATGTAATACACTTCTCAAAAAAAATTTTTATCACCCAACGTTATGGTTGTTATGCAATAACATTATACACTATATCTTATGCTCACTAATAGACCTACAATATTTAGATATCAATTATTCAAATGAGAGCATATATCATACAATAAATTATACATTGTCATCTTACATTACATAATTCAAAATATTTACAATATAAAATTTGATAAAAACACATCAGCAAACATAAAATTTTGAAATACTACTTGAAACCTGAAACTATAATTGAAAACATGAAACTGGAATTAAAAAAAATATGCAATACTAAGAACATATTAGAAATACCCAATATACTAAATATACACAAAACATGTCGGGTACTTAGGGTATCCAATTGGGTCTCGAGCAGGATCTGAACCCGAACAAAGGCCCACAGGTCCAAAAATACCCAACATGTAGTTTGCCTTGATCTAAATTAAACCAGTGTTCCGGATCAGTTTTTGGATAAAATGCCTAAAACTAATAGAAAGTTACATAACAATGTACATACAAAATCTCAAATAATATAATTCATAAGTTATTTAATTTTAAACAAATTGTCTTCTTCGATATAAAACGATTTTGTAACATAATAATGTACAACAATCTCAAAATATTAATTTATATCAAACTTTTTTTATAAAAACAAATTTGTGCTTTTGCGGGTCAAGATCTAATGTATTCCATTAAACCAATCCTTTCACTACGTCTCATTCATTACCTCTCCGCCTCCTCCATGGTTACTTAAGAAATCTGTACAAATATTAATGGTGTATTCCTTCTTTAAACTCATTCCTCCATCTACTCAATCATTACAATGTCTTTCTCCCGATGGCGCTGCTTCTCTCTTTCTCTCTCCCAGTTTACCTTAAACAACTCAAATGATTTTACACAGTATTTTCCCACTACTAATCACAATTGGAAAAAAAGACTAAATAGAAGAAGGCCAGACCAGCAGGGGCAGACCCACTTGAAGAGAAGTGGAGTCACTTAACACCACAACAAAACGATAAAGTTTTTTTTTTTTTTGTATAGGAAGAATTAAAGAATCAGTAGCAGAGCTGGTAAAATATACATTATGACTCCACATAACTCGAGTTCGATGCCAATATGTGACCACTTAAATTATATACGATTTGAGTATTTCTAGTGAGAGGTTGGAAAAAAACGGAAGAAAGAGAGAGAGATTTAATGTGGTACCTTTTCATAAATGAATTCCAATATAATTGTGTTGCAAAGATATTATTGTGTTGATTGTTTTAGGAGCTTCCACTCTGTCAATAGTGGTTACTTTAAATTCTTTTCACAAAATTCTTTTAAACTATACAAACTACTCTTAACTTCTTAAGTAAAGATAAACTTTAAAGCATTCCGGATGAATTTAGCTATACATGTATATGACAATTACATGTTCATAATAATCTTCTATACTAATACATGATCTATTATAAAAATAAAACAGCAATAAATGAATAGAAAGCGTCAGTCAGTACTACAAGCTGGTAAGTAATCATCAGAACATTTTAATGAAAATGTTTCTTACCAACTTAACAATTCGTACACTACAATCACTTTATCTTCCTATAAAACCAGCTACAGGACTGCAAACACCTCTTCCACCTCCACGAATGTTCCATCCTTAACCAACCATATCTAATATCACCATCCTCTTATCCTTTAAAATTAAGATTAATCAACACGGGTGCCTCTATTGGCATGTTCAAATATCACTGTTATAACAATTAAATTTCTTCACAGGTTTACATGTCACTGTACAAACCCCACGGTGTGTTGCAGATACGTTTAAAATAAATTATGAACATATAATATTGTCAAACACATGAAAGACTAAGCAAATTAGAGCTCTGAGAATTCAAATCCAGTGATGTTAAAGAAGGAGGCCGAACAACAGGTTAGATGAATAACGTTGAGAATTTTATAAAATAAAAATAAAATTTACTTTTTCAAAAATAAAAATAAAAGTAAAAGTTACGAACGCCACAACCGTTGATTCTACAGTCAACGAATGACTAACTGGAAATATCTCAAAATTTAATATACTTATTGACTGAAAGGAGGCCCTTCTCACCTGTGACAGAGTTAGAAATGTTTTTTACCGGTGTCATAATATATAAATGTAATATTAAAACTTGATAATATATGATATTATAAATTTTTTTTAATGGAAACATGTGAGAACATAAACATAAATTAGTAGGGTCAAATGCCAAAATTTGTCAAAATATTAAATTAATTTTTTAAAATATACACTAAAAATTTGTTTCCCAAAATTTAGTGGGGTCATGTGACCCCAATACCCCTTCTTTGCCTCCACCCCTGCTTCTCACCACTAACAAGTACTAAAATACACATATTAACACATTATTAATAAAAGAAACATAATATATAAATTAATCACTTACTATTATATAACACACTGACAATACCAATAAAATCCAGTTACAGAAATACAACGGAGAACGTTGACCAAAAAATACTAAGATAAAGCAACATCACCACGCCTAAATCACACATAACAACAAATATAAAAACCCTGCGCAAAGCGCAATCACGCCCCAAGGAAGTATATACATATATTTAAACTATAATATTCTATTTTTGAGAGATTCAACCATTGTATATCGTTGTTGATGATTTAAGAGACTAGTCAAAATCAAAATGAGTAATAACTCTAATATGATTATACTATTTCTTTTACGTGAATAAGACAAATATTATATTTTTGAGAGATTCACCCATTTAATATTGTTGTTGATGATTTAAGAGACTAGTTAACATGAGCATTAACTATAATATCCCCTTATTATTAAAGGAAAAAAACTTTTAATAATAAACCTTACTTTTATAAATTAATAAAAACTTTGCCATTATAACTGATGGTAGAACCACAATCCTCCTGAGCCTTCTTAATTAATAAACCTTTGATTGCTAGAGAATTTACAATATTTTGTCATTGATACTCTTCATACGTTTTTATACATTATAACATTTTGCCATTGATATCTTCAGACATTTTTTATACAAGACAATAACAAGTTCGTGGTGTTCGAAAAAAAAGACAATAACCAGTTTGTAAAAAAGTCAATAACCGGATTTAGCAAAACATTTTCTAAATGGTTTAAAGGCATACCAAACTAATTTAGAATGAATTTCAATGGCAAACACGTTTCCTCACATACAAGATCACTCGACGGCGGAGACGACGAAGATGGACGCCAAGGTCACCGTCCATATCTGAGTTTTACTCTCACTTTCCTTTCTCGGAGTCGATCTTAGGATTTCTCCTCAGACAAATAAAATCTCGCTCCTTTTGATGTTGATTATCGCCGACGCAAGCTTGATCTCTGTTTACAGGATTGTTAGTCACTTGGTAAGTCTTTTTCTTTGGATCTAAGAATCGAGATCTTCCATGCTTTTTGATCTATGTTCAAACTGTTAAATGGATATGGGAAAGTATTGACTTGCTTATGAATATTTCATCTCTATGTTGATTGTCTGTAGGAACTTTGGTATGTGTTTTGTCAAAGGCATAAAGCTTTGAATCCTTTAGATCAAGTTATGTATTTGTTTGCGTTTCTAACATTCTCTATAAAAAGAGATGGACCAGGACTTGGTAGCAGAAGTAACTATAACTTGGAAAAGTAATTCTATGGAGCTTATTAGACCTCAGGACTTGAAGCAGCAGTGACTCCCGGAGGTGTGTCTTTGTCTTGTGGCTACACTCATCAACGATGTTTTGGATCTATCGAGATTGGAAGATGGGAGCTTGCTCTTGAAAAACGAACCTTTCAGTCTCAAAGGGATTTTCGAAGAGGTACTAATTATGTCCTCAAATTAACCAGTTAAGTCTGTTATTTACACAAAATAGCTAGGTGAGCTTTGAATATGTAGGTGAGTAGGTCATCTCTCAGATAAAGCCAATCGCATCGGTGAAGAAACTAGCGACATAGCTGATTATTAAATATGAAGCGTAAGCATGTGGAGTAACAAAAGAGCTAAAGAGTGAGAACATTTGATCTCTGGCTATGTTCGTTGGACTAATGGAAGGATGCATATGAATAGAAAGCGAAGGGCTAGAGAAAGGGTGCACGGCGTTGTTGATAATCAGGCTGGATATCTGCAACTGTCCGAGCAGTAGCAGCGGTTCAATGGCGCTATGTCTTGCAGCCAAATCACAAACAAGGCCATGGAACTGGTGATACATTACGATGGATGTATTGAGGATAATTTTTTTTTTGGGGTAAACTACACACAGCAGCAAGATGAAGGAGAATGCATTATTATATACATGGAAACCTTGGTCAAGAAAGCTAATATGGATATGGTGAGAGATACCAACCTTGGGCTTTAGAGTATGAAGAACAAGAAGTCAAATACCCTCAAGCCTCCAATGAAGAAAACATCACCAACATGCTCGCGAAGTTGTTGGAGAATCAAGAAGGAGGAAGGCTTGAGATACAAAGGCAAATGAGTTCTCTTTCCACCAAGGTAGATGCTCATGGCAAGACTCTTAGCTCAAGGGTGGATGGAACTATAACACATGTGAAGTCTATCAACAACAAACTGTCTCACATCATTGAAGATCATGAAGAAAGCATCACTCCCCTTTACAAAACCAACACTTGTGAAGAATGTTCCATGGATATGGAAATTGATGTTGAAGAGGACATGTAAATCAAGGATGGATTTCAACAAGAAACTGAAAATTCTATACATGAGCTTGATTTACTCCTTGGATGCATGGTAGATGAAAATCTTGGGCAAAGATATGAAGAGCAAGTTGAACCAACAACATTCAAGAGTTATTCAACAAGAAACAAGGATGAAGAAGTAAGCTTGGTTGGAAGAATCTTTGAAGATCTTTGTGATGATAGTTTGGTTGTTGAATGCATAGAGGAGATAAGAGAGATCTCATTGGTTATGGATGAGTTCTCAACCAAGGAGGCCGCACATGTGAAGTTTACTTCCAAGGAAGGAACAAGGGGTGAAGAGTCTAGGGAGAATCAAGTTATTCACATTGAAGAATCCCCCAAAGAGTTGCCCCAAGAAGACTCTCCTATGGACAAGCCCTTTGCCTACCATTTTGGAATACTCTCTACCAAGAAGCTCATTGTTGATGATCCAAGGATGGTACCCTTTGAAGAGATCAGGATGAATGAGTTTAGGGGTTGGTTCTATGATGAGTATGATCCTGGTGATCCGGTTTGGCAAGAAGTCTTTCACTACGTGGGTAAGGAGCCTAGCCACATCCAGCCTTCACTAGCCAGAGGAAAGACAGTCAAGCTAGTGACTCAAAACAAGCTCACTTGGGAGGAAGTCCCATGGCTATCCTTTGTACATATTTCACTAGGATTTTTGTTTTAAAGACCCTTGGGCTGATGAGGCAGGCGACCAGACATTGCTCCCCTAGGCACCAACTGAATCTTCTATCTCTCCTTATATGGTATCACTCCAACCCTTCTTGTATATACATTTGCTTTTGTCTTGTAGGGGTATTCTCCTTCTCTCTTACTCACACAGAGACTGTGTGATTTAAGTGTGGGGGAGGTACCAAGTATTTGATAATGTTTTCTTTGTGATTGAGAGTCTCATGCATTGCATTTTACATTCATATATGCATAGAAAACCCAAATTTTTTAAAATTTTTTTGAATCATGTAGTTGCATCACTTGCATCTTTAAGATTGAGTATAGAGCAAATAGGTTGCATTCACTTGCACATGGAGCATTGCCTTGTAAAGAACACTTGTTTGCACTGAATTTGACACCCTAGTTAAATATATCAAGTAGCCTAAGCATCTTTTGAAAGGCTTGCATTCTTTGAGCCTTGAAAACTCTTCTTGAAACTTGCTTACTTGCTTGATATTGGCATTGTTCTTGAAACTAGCTCCAACCTGAACTTATACTTGAATGAACTTAATTTCTCTTGCATATGGGCATTAGCATACTTGATCATGGATCTCATACACATTTGGGTTATCTTTTCCCATTATACTACTCTTTGTTAACCCAAATGGCACTTCCATACCCTTGAACCCTAGCCATTCGTTGAAGCCTACATTGATTTGCATGAGTGAGGCCTTTTCTGATAGCTTGTCATGTGCAAAATCTTGAGAGTATTGGGAGCGACATGGATTTGTTCTCATCTCTTGCTAGAATAGGGTCCTCATTTGAGCTAGCTTCTAGGATGGTGAGTGGGGTCTTTGTTCCTTAAAGGTTTATATCTTGGGTTTGGGATGTGACAATGTTGAGATTGATGAACAAAAGAATGTATTGAGAAAGAAAAATCCTAGGGACCTAGAATAGAAAGATAAGAAGCTCTTGATTGATGTTTTTGACCTTCCCTTCATAAAAAAAGAAAAAAAAAAAAAAAAAAAAAAAAAAAGAAAAAAAGAAAAGATTCAATAAGATAGTGGGAAGGGAAAACTAAAAGAGTTAGAGCTTAGAAAAGTGAATAGAGGTCCTTAGTGGTTGAATCATGAGAAAGAAATTGTTCATTGGGTCAGTGGCGGATCTAGAAATTATAATGAGTGGGGGCAAAAATAGAAAAAAGGGCAAAGGCAATGTTTTGAAAACCGGATACCGATTCGGTGTAGCTACTAGTTATTTGGTTGGACCGGTTCAATCGGTCGAACCGAGTTTTCTATCTATGAAACTTATATATAATTATATATTTATATTATATGAACTTTACTTCTACATATAATACATTCTCTATTCTTTCTATAATAACTAAATATAAAAATAAACATAAATCTAGTATATATAGTAAAATAAAACTGAATAGTGAATACTATGTAAACTAAAATTGATAAAATAATACTATGATTTACAATTAAAATTATCATATTTATTTATTTTTACAACTAAATCTCAAATTTTATGAATATGGTAAAATAAAGATAGTATATGAAAGTCAAAAATATATTTTTCACATTGTTTCTTAAGAAAAAAAAATCAATTAAATAGTGATAGTTGAACACTAATTATAAAATATTAAATTTTAGCTAGTAATAGTTGAATAATTATATGTTGATTTTTATGAACCGGATTTTAAAATTGACCCGAGTCACCGGTTTTACCAGTTTTCAGTCGGTTTTACCGGTTTTCAGTCGGTTTTACCGGTTTTTTACAAAGCCGGGTTTTAAATCGAATCGGACTCGACTTCTTCAACGAGTCACGGTCGAACACCGGCCGGTCCGGTCCGGTTTTCAAAACACTGGGCAAAGGGTTATATGATCTTTGGTTCAGTGGGTGCAAATAATAATTTTATACCAACTAAACTGTAACTGACATAAAATTTTGGTGCATTTAAATAAATTTGTATTTTTTTACTGGGGGCAACTGCACCCTTTCTAGTGCACCTAGATTCGCCAATGCATTGGGTGAGTGATGTGAGTATGTTTTTCATTATGGGTTATGGGATAAATAAAAGGGGTGTAGATCTTGTAATCACTAGGAATTGGGTAGAATGATGAGGATGGATCCATGTATGCATGAATTGCTCCTAGTCTTAGATAAATTTTGCATAATGATCAAGCTCCTTGATTTTTGAGTGATTGCCACCTTGAAATGATGCATTGAAACCCTTCTTTTCATCCATATAGACCCATTTGATCACCTAGTCAAATGATTGAGATCTTGTGCCCATTTGTGAGAATTCACCTTGTGTGTGTATGTGAATCAATGTGAGGGTTGGTTAAGAAAACTTGTTGGTTGATAAGCATTGCATCTTGTGTAGAGGCATAAGAGTATTGATAGGCCCTGAGAAGCTAGAGTATAATAAGAGAGTTTTTGTTCATGCTATTTGCTATGTTTCTTTAGGATGTCAAGTTGAGTGCTATGAGTGTTTCTCTTGGCTTTGCTTCCATCTTTATGTCTCTCCTCCTTGTGTTTTGAAAAGATTACTTGAGGAAAAGTAAAGGACTAGTGTGGCGGAGTTGATATCTTGCATATTTACATGTTTTTAGCTATCATATCTTGTGCATTTTGATCATTTAGATAAGGAATTAGGCATCTTTAGGTTCATATTGCATTCATATGTTCTTATTAGGTGTTGGAACGAGCTAAGGAGTGATTGGAGGTGTTTGGGAGCTTTGTGATTCAAAAAGATGAAGAATGGAGTTTGGCCAAGGTCAGGAGAAGCCAATCCATGATCAAGACCATACCTTGGACGAGATCAGGACGGCCGGGACGCGAGATAGATCAGGAACACTTACCCGGGTGCTTGGACGGACAGAGGATGGATGGCCGGACGAGCGGCCTGGAGCGTGCGGGGTGCCATACCCGCGCGGCTTGGACAAGAGCTGGACGCGTCTGATGTGCGGCCTGGAGTGCTCGGGAGAGAGAACCCGTGCGGGACACACCAGAAGCTGGACCGGACGCGCGGCCTAGAGTGCTCGGCCTCACTTACCCGCGCGGGACACACCAGGAACGGGCAGGACGGTGCGCGGGCTGAGGTGCTCGGGTCAGTATACCCGCGCGGGACAGGCCAGCTTCCGGATGATTCTGTTCGGCCCGGACATGGCTGGAGCCACCCTGAGCGTTTTTGACGCCCTTCTCCTATTGGTCGAAGCCCATTTGATTCCAGGGACCTTTTATTAATTTTCTATGATATTTTTAGGGCTTTTAAGCCTTGTATAAATACTCTTGTATCTCCCAATTTGGGACTTGTCTATTTTTCTCTCAAAAACACTTTTGGATCTTAAATAAAGTTTAGATCTTGGATCCCTTTTCTTCTTTTATTCTGGTGTTCTTTGGCATTTGTTGCTCTCTAATCATGGTTAAACTTGAATCCATCATGGGTTTAAGGAAAATCATGTCTATTAGAGAGTAGATCATCTTAGGGTTCATGGGCTTGGGAGACAAGGGGTGATTAGGCTAGATCTAGAGTGTTATAGTGTGGATCTATCTTATTCCTTGCTAGTAGAGTGTTTTTAATGCTTCTTTTGAGTTGGCCTCTCAGAGGTTGAGTTCTAGACATTTCCCACCCACAAGGTGTTTGATGAAATGTCTGAACCAACTCTCCTAGGCTTTTAACATTCTTTACCAAAGACCATTTGTTGTAAAGGTGTTAAGATGGCTAGTAGACTTACTCATAATGATTGCTTGCATATTATTCAACCAATGATCATTTGATGCTTGAGATGTGTTAGCAAATGAACATTCTTCTTGACCATAGAGTTTGTTTAGGATTGTGTCTAGGCTTAAGGATACTAGATTGATTGTTTGCTGCCACCTTTAGATTGATGCTTGATCTCCCCAAGATCAATTCCCTTGCCCCATAAGCTCTATTGCTTCATATTGAAAGAGATATCATTACTTTATTGCATTTTAGTTTAGTTTTAGTTCATTTCACTCCACTCTATTGATTGTACTTAGATTAAGCATAGACTTGCATTCCCTTTGCATTGAAATCATCTAGGGTTAATTCGACAATCTTTTATACTACATCATTTAATTAGGACTCTTGAAAAGTCCTTTCATCATTATAATATTTCTTTTACATGAATAGGACAAATGTACGTAGCTACGAATAAAAGATTACCCATTTGGAAACACCATATCTAGACATTCCATTTTCAAAGATTGTTTAAAATCAAGTATAAAATGGCTCTCATCAAAACATAGGTATTATAAACTAAATGCTTTTGATTTCTAATTTGATTAATAAAAAAAGAATCTAAGACGATGAGAACTGCATTTATGCTAATGGTTCTTGTTTTCGCAATGACGTGGTCATATTCGAGTACTCAACCGACAGATCCTCTAGCGTGAATTAGGGAGGTTAAGGGTATCTCAAGTGAATGTCGAGATTCACTTTTTCATTTTCAATTCCATGAGATTAAGAAATATTTCTGTGCAACCATTGCTAAAGTTTCTGATTTATGTTTCCAATGATCTTCCCAAACCACCCTTATGTTCGTTTTTTGTTGAAAGGTATTTGCGTTTGGAAGTAGTCCTTACATAAAAGTGTTTGAGTATTTTATTTGTATGATATTCTTAAAAGCTTGAATAAAAGAATATCTACTTTGATAATTTATTAATAATCACAATCTGGCTCATATTATCATTTAAGTAATACTAAATTCTAATTTGTTTTCTGCTTAGATTTTAGTTCACATATGGAAATGAAAATAAATATTTACAAATAACATCTTTCAGTTTTTTTTTTTGTAAGATATAGTTTTATTTTTTATCCATAAGTTTCTGAATAAAAGCTAAATTTTTATTTTGAAGCATCGGATTTATTCAGTGTTTATACATGTAAGTTTATTCACTAGAGAAACATCGAAGAAGCTTACGAGGACAAAACAGAGGACTGGAAACAAACTCCGCTGTTTCATTGTACAAGAGTAAACTAGAAGATTGGTAAGAGATTCTTGAGTTTCATTTTAGAATGACCATACAGATGTTTTGGGGTTACGATTACAAGCAAGTGTGAATGTGTTTACGCCTAACTTTATGTCATCCTCAATGTGGACCTGTTCGTCCTGCATCCTAACCTAATCAAGTAATCATTTTCTCCTCGGTTGATGTGAAAAATTTGGAAGAATCAGCAAGCTTGACCTTTAACTAGTGGTGAGCGTTCGTTTTTCGGTTAATTTTGAGTTGTTTCTTCATTTTGATTAATTCAGTTCTTGAAATTTAGAACTAACGTGGGCAAAATATTCGATATTTTTTTTTGGTTCAGATCGGTTTTTATATTTGTGAGAAGAACCAATATTTACCCAAACAAATTTTGAGTTCGGTTTGGTTTGGAATTAATATACCAAAAATACTGGTAAATAACTACAGTATTGTAAAATCAGCCAAAAATATTTGAAAAGGACTTAAATACTAGGAAATACCCAAAATATACAGATATCTTTAAAGTAATATTCTTGTTTATATATAACTAGGGTCGGTCCGCGCGTAATGTCTTGTATTATGTTATAAACAATTGTATTTTGTTTTGTTGATTTTTGGTGTTTTAAATATATATTTTTTATGCATATGATATCACTGTCATATATATATATATATATATATTTTTTACTTTGATTTAGTTAATTGTAGATCAGTTGAATGTAGTAATTGTAAATGCTTTTTAATTTGTTTACGTGCTAGAGCTGATGTTTGAAAGTGGCTTTTATCGTAACTAGGCTTGAGTCCGCCCTACGGTAGTTAAAATACATAAATCTATCATTGATGTAAATGATTATTTCAAAAATGTTTAACTCACTTAATTTTACAGTAATATTAATTTATGTATTTTTGTTATTCTTATCAAAGATTATGTTTATTTTAATATTAACGTGCTCATGGATACATAATATTTTTCATATTTTCTTTGTTTATTTATAATAGTTTTGATTATAAGTAGATTATTTTTTTAGTACAAAAATCTTGGATTATCTTTTTTCTTATGAATATTTTTATTTTTTTTGTATTTGATATTATATTATTAGTTATGTGCTAAAATATTATTTTAGATTGATGTAAAATGTTGTGTTAGATTTAAAATGAAATATTGATCAAAAACAAATTCTGCATTATTAAATATTTTACCAATAAATTTGGTTTTAAACAATAAGATAATGAAAATGTGGCATAACATAAATAGAAGTTGTTATTGTTATTCACCCAAGAGAATGTAAAGTTAAGATCAAAGTTCTTATAAGTAGGATTTGAAATCATCTCGTGTTGCTTATAATGAGAAGTCATTCCATTATTTGTATTTGTTATGTTACTTGTTAGTCTTGACTTATCTATAGAGTTACATGTTTTACAAAACTTAAAACAAACACTGGGTATTTTACACTTTACATAACTATTCACGTATAGTGCCTTCTAATGGGCAGCCTCCGGTTTTGATTATCTAGTTTCTTTGTACACTCGGCACTTGGTTTTGAATAAGTACTTGGACAGTGGAAAGCAAGGGTCTCGTAACCTATTACCAAACCAAAGGCAAAACACACACGGTGCATTAGATCATTGTAACACGATATGCCTATTTGATTCAGTTGGTACAAATAAAGTGTGTTACCTTCAGAGACAGATCATGTGACACCATGGAACGGTACCAAATAGAGAACCTTCTAATAGCTTCTGCTTTTGTCTATGAAGTTTGCAAGACTCGACATTTCAAGCAGAATATCAGACATCATTGTCGTACCCACAGCTTCTTTCCTTCTTCTTTCTCTTTTCCAAATGAATAATCTCTTCAAGACACAACGCATGCACTTGAATATTACCAATAGTCTCTCCTGTGTAAAGCTTGCAGGCCCTTCTTGTCTGCCTCCTGCTCTGCAATTACCTTCCTTTCTATCGATTTCTCAGAGGCTTTAAGAAAGAAACATCATCAAGAAAAAGATCAGATTCTATTAAAATGCATCCAGCGCTGTTACCTACGTACACTTCTCATCAAATTCAGTAAACATTTTCTTATAAGATAAGACCTATACGCCAAAAGAGAAACACATGATATTTTAAAAACTTGCTTTTGCTTTCTTTTACGGTCATCCATGCCTTTTCAAGACAGAACCATCAAGCTCTCGCACCATTAGAGCATGCTGCTCAAAGTCAACCACAATAGGGAGTAGGGACCCATAAAGAAAAGTCAATGAAACAATGTCTTTTGTATGAAGTACCTTTTGGATAACCCGACAGCCATACATTTGTAGAGAGAGAGTCAAAACATGGCCAGTAACTTGTTCGTCGAGTTCTTTTCTCTGTTGGTTTGTACCATGGTCAAAAAACTAAAAAGAATAGATGCATAGAAGAACATATGAGTACAATGTCGTGACATATCTAGCCATATACAATGAAATGATTTGAATGCCACAGCTCTTACCTTTTAGATAAAATAATTGCAGCTTGACTACCCATGCAAACCCGACCAGTGCATTGTAAGATTGTGAAAGGCCTAAGAACTCAAAACGTAATTCAATAATCAGATCGATTCCAAAACATAACCAGAGATACATATAAGAATTAATCATCAACCAGAAAACAATTTATAAGATCCTCGCTTGGCCCATTGAAAACGCTAACTAAAAGCAAGATCTAAAAAATAACTAAATTGTGAGGTCAAACGAATATGAAAGCAGTAACACTAATCAAGATAATACCAGAGAGAAAGAGAGACTGATTTAAAATGAGGGAGTAGGAATTCGTCATTGTCTGAATCGGTATTTAGAATCTTTTCTTCTCAATCTCGTTGAAGTTGTGATGTGCATCGGTGCAAGATGTGATATTTATACTCGCAGCTTCAGTAGGTTAGCTTGGAAGCCAAAGAGGTCAATTGAATGCTCCAAAGTGTGAGTAGTGGGATAATCGACTTAAAGCTTGGATTTAAGGTCATCTTAATGGAAGGTGGTGGCGTTACTCTGTGTTGATGGAAGCTTTTGTTTTCTGAGAGAATCGAAAGAGGAAGATGAGAAGACAACGTAAAAAAAAAAGAAGGAAGTCGAAAGGTAGACGAAGATCGAACAGATTGGAAGAGAAGAAAAATGGAAGAGGTGGGCTATAGCCTAAAGATAACGCAGGCCGAAAACAATTCAGATAACAAGCCCAAACCGAAATAATACATAAATGACGTGGATCTTTGCAATCTTACTGGTTGATTTTCCAGTCCTAGCTGGACACCCTCTCCATGGCTTATATTTACCTTTTAGTAGTGTTATTATAGATTCGTGTAATTTTTTTTTTGTTTTGTTGTCGCGTCTTTATTTTTGTTGTGTTAGTTGTTGAATCGTTCAGAGTTTATAAGTTCTTTAGCGTTTAGTTTAGTATAGAGTTTACACTGTTTTTTTGCTGTATGGATATTGCATATAGGTTTAGTTTTCTGCCTTTTTGGAGTATAATAAAGATACCACGAACACATAAAAATACATACATATCATGATATAGAAAGCATGTGTACTCAGAGGCGGACCCACGTGGTTAATAGGGGTGGCAGCTGACACCCCTTAAAAAATATAATGATTAACTTTAGGCTTAAATACCACATGATTCGACAGCGTAGATGTTAAAAGTCCCCCAAATTGACACCCCATCTCTGGGTTCAAAGCCCTGCAGCAGCTACTTTTTTTTATTTTTACCGATTTTTATTTGGTCTTTGACCCAAGTAAAAAAACATCCTGGGTCCACCACTGTGTGTACTTACATAAAAAAAGATGTAGGTATGCACGTTTATATCTCTGATTTAAATATAAACGAACTTTCCTTCTTTTCTAAAATCCCGCTCACCTATCCAGTCTAATTGGCTTACACCAACATTAACGTTGGTGAACCAGTGGAATAATGAGTTGCAATGTCTGAAGTATCCAGTGCGTGGATAGGAGATGGTTTATCCATTCCGGCCGAGATGACAAACCTTAGAATCAACCGATAGTAAGTTAGTGTTATGGGTCAAGTTATAAAAAGTTTGGGTCCGATCTAAAAATTCTTACATTTATACAGTTGATTGGGGTATTGTTTTGTAACCAGAGAGCTCCAACGTAGAAGAGCTTTGAAGACTTTTCCGATAGTGTGGTTTTTAGGAACGTGTGAAAGAAGAACTTGTATGTTTTTATTGTGTTGGTTTCGGTTGGATCTATGGCTACAGTTGGTTTGAGCCAGAAAAAAATTAACAATTTAAAAGTCTAAACAATCTGTTTGAGTTGTAAAAAGTTTATTTTCCTACTAAAAATTCTTGATTGTTTAGTTGTCATCAGTATACGAAATACCAAGTGCTTAGGAACCTCGAAATCATTAAGAAAAATTAAAGACTAACAAATAAGTAAAATGTGATTCAAATATCACAACCAAAGCAACGACTATAGTTGAAAACCAGAAAAAAAAGAAACTTAGAAGCACAAACTTAGAAAAAAAGCGAGTAACACTCCAACGCATGCTAGCATTGACTGGGATGAGTGATGGAAGCTCTATTATCCAGCAGCACGATTAGCTTTCTGTGCTACGTCAGTGTTACTGGTGCTTTCATCTCCCTCATCAGTAAGGTCCCCACAACCTTTCGAAGATGCACACACATCACTCTCAACAGTTATAGACTTAGTCTTCCCTGTCAAGTTGTACTAAGATACAATTTGACCCTGAACTTATGTGTTTGACCAATGGTGTTGATTAAAGCTTGGGGAGCGTGCATGTCATTGTCGGCACCAATCTTTTCATTAGACTACATTTTTTTTTTGAAAAGAGCGAGTATAAATATGCCCTTAGTTTTACAATCACTGCAGGCAATATAGTACCATGGACGCCACGTTCAACATCATCAGTTGTGGCTATGCAGTCAAACAGCACCTCTTCCAATCGGTTAGAAGCAACACCTCTTCCAATTGAGTTATCTAGATCTTTAATTTTACCTTGGCAGATTCCTGCTTGATATAGGCGTACATTTCTACAATAGTCATTGTGTCAGCCTTAGTTACCTGTATTCACCATCTTAGCAATTTGTCACTGAAAATAGGCTGAATTAAGGTATCTTTTGGATGTACAAACACTAACCAGTCAAAGTAATTGATGGTGGATGAGACATCTTTGTCTAAGAAAACACGTGAGGATGACACTGATATAAAAAAGCAAGCTTCCATGTTGTTCTTGTAGGTTTAGACGTAAAAAAATAAATAAACGTCGGCAACACTGATATAACATAAGGCTACATAAACACATAGTAAAGATGAACACATATTAGTTGAAGAGTAAAATAAATCTACATCTCAGAAAATTAGTGGATTTCGCTGTCTGAATATATTGTTAAGATGATTCCGAGAGTAGTGATATTAACCTTTTTATAATCGAATCTCCACCGCCTTGCAAGAGCTAAGCTCATATTGAATGTAGATCGTAGATGATGGATTTAAGGACTTTAAGACGATAAGTCTATAACCGGTAGATTTCTGGATAGATAGGAAGAAATTGAAACAACTCAATCGAAACTCTAGGGTGTAATTCGATTTCTCAAAGGCGGAGGAAGAAAGGGTTCAGCCCATAGAAAAAACGACGCGTTTCGACCATCTTGATTTACTCTTTATCATAATGGGCTTTAAATAACTTAACACAGACACCGAAAATGAACAAAAACTCAAACGAATTACAAAAATAAAAGAAACACAGAGTTTTGTTGAAGTGGACACGTGCTATGTTCAGAGAGTCCGATTTTCTAACCTGTCCGCCTATGTGATGTGCCTCAGAGAAAGAAAATCTTACTTTATATAATAAGAAGATTATAATTTTGAGGTTTAGATTATTTAAATTTAATTCCTTTATATATTAAAAGAGAAATATTTTTAATAAGTAACCTTTAAAGTGTAATATATTCACAAAAATACCATTATACTGACATGTCAGCACAAAAAAGCTTCTGACACCCTCCATTCAAAACAGCATCTCTTACTAGAGTAATTGCATTTTTATGTCATTAGACCTCCCTTAACATTATTAATTAACGTGTAACATATTCACTTTTGTTAAAAACATGACTCACCTAATTAATATTAACACTACGTTAAGATCCAGCTAGCAGGTGAACATTATATATATAAATTATTTTATGTTTTATATATTCTTTATGGAATAATAAATATATATTGAGTAATTAAAAGTTAGTAATTGTCACATATATAATTAAATTGGTGAATATATAAATAAATTTTATTACTCTAAAGAATTACTTTTCTATTTTATATGGCATATAATTAAATTTAAATGATATTAATATAGATATATAGTATATTTTAATATTGATATCTATTAAATGATCATTTCTACACAAATTGTTTTTTGTTTATTTTTTATAAAAAAACTTTAAATCATTCATAACAAAATTTTATTTATGGGATGTTTAATAGTTTTAGTAATTTATAATTTTTTTAAAAAAAAAAATCAATGAAAATGTTAAATTAAATATTAAGTTGTCAATATTTTTACAAATATTTTATCAAAAAATTTCAAAGCAAATTTTGAAATTAAAATATTTATGTATTTTTATATTGTATATAGATTAATTAAATTAGACTTCCTACTTATATGATTTTGCAATCATTTGTATCTTGTCATAACAAAAATTTCAAACCATTGGATCACAGTTTTAGTAA
This sequence comes from Brassica nigra, assembly GCA_016432835.1. Taxonomy (NCBI): domain Eukaryota; kingdom Viridiplantae; phylum Streptophyta; class Magnoliopsida; order Brassicales; family Brassicaceae; genus Brassica; species Brassica nigra. The sequence goes on along the minus strand of CM028247.1, from coordinate 60,574,154 downwards.
TTTATAGTCGTTTTTAAAAATTTAAAATATAAAATATACGGGAAATTTTAAATTTTTATTATATGGCTAATGTGGTTTTTTAGTTTATTGTAATAATTTAAACTTAAACAGAATGTTAGGGGATACATTTTTTTATCAAATCTTTATTATTAAAAATCATTAATTGCAATATATATAATTTAGCCACATCAGACAATTCCATAATTTTTATTTAAGGAAAGAATGAAGAACATTAATATTTAATTTATGGTTAGTCTAGTAAAAATCTTATTAAACATTTAGGTGGACCAAGATATTTTTCTAAGGATTCTAAAACTAATTGTGGTGATAACACATGAATACCTCAAAATGTTGTAATGTTTCTCAAATAGTATATATAGGATTGTATTAAAATGTGAGTCACATGTTTGATATAAACATTATTAAAAACCTTAGTCACCTAATTTATGTTTGAATTAACGTTATAGTTTTTTGTTCTGGCAGTGCATGACTCACTTATAGACGCGAGAGAAAATAATGCTGACATGACAGAAAATAAAGCTTAACGAAATAGACCTTTAAGCATATTGGTAACGAAAACCTGATGCAAATAAAAGTTTAATAAAATATCGTTTCTATAAGCTTAACAACATTAGGCAATTGCATATTAACTGTTATCTTCAATAAGACTATAGTTGGTACAGGTTATATGCAATTATTATCCAGTTAACATTCAATTACACAAAATTGTACAATATATAGGTAAAATTATATAAATTGCTTCGTTATAAATTACAACCAGGTTTATACCATTTAATTTCTGCATTTATTTGGTCACTTGTTGTTGGCTCACACAGAGAATCCGGACCTCAAAAAGAACTAAAACTTCCGCTAACAAATTTGCCAGTGCGAATTTCGGTTCCTACACGCTATCTCATTTTCAATGTTCTCTGTCTCTCCTTGTACTGCATTTAATCACAGATCTTCTTTATTTTCTTCATACGTGTAGATCATATGCAACTGAACATCTGTTTTCTTCATACCTTCAATGCGTTTAGCCTTAACTTCTCTTACTGATCCGGGTTATTACCATGCAGTAAACACTTCTTAGAAAGCCATTTAAACTACATCTCTAGCTTCTGAAAGTCCCAAGTGATAAGTCCCAATATTGCCAACCATTGTATTCTTAGCACCACGGCATGTGTTCCCAACGGAATCACCATAATGTCAGTAGTAGACTGATGACCTAGAAAAGTCCATGAAAAATTCCTTATGATCCCACACACTTCTATTTTTGATCCATTTTCTTCAGAGACTTTCGCACGCCCTGCAGGCTCCAACTTACATCCCATCATATTAGCATTGTGCTTATCTATGAAGTTGTGAGTTGAGCCATAATCAATGAGGATATACATATTTTTCTTCCCATGTAATCCTCTAACTCTCATGGTTGTGTAATCCGTCACTCCAGATATTGCATTTAAAGAAATGTGAGCAGTATCACACTGTTCTACGAACTCAATCACTTCATCATGTTTCTCTTCTTTTACTCCTCCAAATATGTACTTTCCATCATAAAAATTTGAGTCTTATGCTTCATATAATGCTCTGGTGAATACTTCTCATTACAATAATAGCATAAACCTTCTGCTCTTCTTTCAATCCTCTCCACATTCAATAAGAATGGTTTTAACTGCTGATTTCCTTCTTTCTGCTGCCCATTTTCTTTGTTGAATCTGCTTTCACCCTCTCTTTTCCACAGAATAATATTCCTTTAGCATTATTCTGCACCTGAGTAGCTCTACTATTAGACCAAGTATTGGTTATCAGCTTCCTAGGGTGACCCTTCTCATATCCCAACACTAAAAACTGTCTAGTAGATTGTGTACTGAAACATTCATATTGCATTTGCGTATCTAGTCGCAGTCCTGCTAAATAAGCACTCAAGAGATACTCTTCCGGCATCGTTATTCTTGCTCTTATCAGCTCAAATCTCGCATGATATTCTGCAATACCATCTGTCTCTTTCAATTCCTTCAGTTCTGCAAATAGATCATCCAAAACTTCTGCAAATCTTTCTTTGATCAGGATCTTATAGATCTGCCAATTACGGATAAAACCTCTCCCTACATCAGCTTTAACCAAAGCTTGATGCCAAGCAGCAGCAATACCAATGAAATGCAAAGATGCTATCGACACTTTCGATTCCTCTAATGTGTTATCAATCGCAAAAATTTTTCCGCCATACTCAACAAATCATGAACCTTATCTCCATCAAACTTAGGGAAATTGATCTTTGTTAATCGGAAATTGATTTTCAATTCCTCCAGTTCTTGCGTTCTTTCTTCATATCGATTTTCGATCGCTACCCCCGTCTCACGCACAATCGATTCCTTCAATAACGTCTAGGAACAAGTTTCCACAATTTTTTTCGATCAAATCAGCTCAAATTCTAAGGACATCAAGCTCTGATAACACTGATAAAGAATTAGAATCAATCAAATCGTTTATTACGAATCAATGTTCAATGCAAACAAAGAATTTTTAGTCACGAGCAAAAGATTGAAGAACAATCTTTCAACAACATGAATATCTTCTTAGAGAGTTACACTGAGAAAGTCAGAAAAGAATCAAATATTTACGACTTTTTTTAGAATAGAAATGAAAACAGAGTTTTTGATTATTTATATTCTCCCGCCTTGCCAGTTTTTGATCTTCCATTGGAAGTCGTTAGCATCTCTCTAACAAACTCCCAACGACTTCTACAGCCAATCTTCAGCTGCCACATCACCTTTTCTTCGGATCATCCTTTTCTTGTATCAAACATGCACGAAATAAGTATTATATAAGTGCCATTGAGTCTGAAAAAAGGTTCCTAGGTGCCTGAACCATTAACGAAACTGATACAAGATTCACCATATATTTAATTAAGATGAACAATTACAAATTTACATGCACACATAATAACAAAAATAATGAGAGTGATATATAATCTGTGAAAGAAACGTATGGGATTTGAGCTCTAAACACCAGAAGAATGACTCAAGAACCATAATATTGAGCATCAAGATTAGTATTTAACGAGGATCTAAATTTCTAATTGTGCATCGTTGATAGGGAAATTCACCTGTTACTTGATTCGTAAAGTATCCCTTTGGTATGGAAAAACAGGTAGCTCTCTTGGTTCATGGCTTTGGAAAAAATCTTATGTATGAACCTGGCTCAGCCACTAACAATAATTGAGCTACAAAGGATACTGATGAACAAAACTAGACCATGCGGTTGCATTGTGTTACGATCAAGGAAACAATTCTCGAAGAACAAGGTAGAACTAGGAAAGATAATTATATTGACTGAAAGATAACTGTTACACAGAGAGAATAAACATTGTTCTCTCACGTTAACATGATGATAAAATTCCTCATATCCGTCTCCTTATTTTCCTCTATTTATTTGTACTAGGTTACCCTCAGTTCCTTTTATGCCTTTCTCATGGTCCTAAGCATGTGTAGCCTCTCACACTTATTGACATGAAGAGAAGAAGGTGTACACTGATGTTCAAAAGGGAGGAAGGTGTACACTAATTTGAAATAGAGCTGTTGGAGAAAGCATTACTCTATTATCTAGATCTATTATCCAACTGTCACTTCTATCTTTTTTTTATTATTATTGTATGGCTATTCAAATAACAATCAGAAACTCAGAAATTATTAAGGAAGATAATTCCTTCATCTCTCTTTCTCTCTCTAATTATAATTTCTCTCATCTCTCTCTTGTTCTTGAGCTGTTCTTCATTTTCTAACATGGTATCAGAGCCTTAAGCTCTTGCAAACCTGATTTACTTCTGCAATCACTCTCTGGTTCCCTTTCTCTCTTGATTCCCTTTCTCTCTTGATTCATCCATTTACTTTCTTAGATTTCTCTTCAGATTTCTTTTATCCATTGGATAATAAATCTGTGTTATTGAGTTCTCTTGATTTTTATTTCTTGGCCTACTGGAAAAATCAACTTGTGAAGGATGGAGAGGATGGAGCAGTTCAGATCAGTTCACATTCCAGTTACTCTCAAGGGACCAGGAAACTACATTACTTGGTCTAGATTGACCAGGACAGCTCTTGGAGGAAGAGGTCTTTGGGAGTATATCACTTCAAGTTCAGCTCCAAAGAAAATCACTCAAGGAGAAGATGGCAAGGAGGTTGTAGTGGTAGATGAAAGCAAATGGGTTCAGGAAGATCTCACGGTGCTGTCTATCTTGCAAATCTCCCTTGATAGTCCTCTTATGGACTCTTACTCACACTGTACAACCCCAAAACAGTTGTGGGATACTTTGCAAAAGGTGTATGGCAACACTTCAAATTTCACCAGAATATTTGAAGTGAAGAGAGCCATCAACAACCTACGACAAGAAGATGGGGACTTCACCAAGCATCTTGGAAAGTATAGTCAGCTGTGGTATGAGCTAGAGATGCTAAGGCCAAGCACCAATGACACCAGTACACTTGAGGAAAGGCGTGAGCAAGATAAAGTCTTTGGACTGCTTCTCACACTTAGTCCAAGCTTCAACGATGTGGTGAAACACATATTGAGAGATAAGGAGCTCCCATGCTATGATGAAGTGTGTGCTCAACTTCAAAAGGAGATAGGATCAGATGGCCTCTTTGGTGGTGGAAAAGGAGAGCTATCTATGGCTCATAAGGCTGAGAAGATGGAGAATGCATCAGCTAACAAAGCTTACTTCAAACCAAGGGGAGGAGGCGACAAGACATTGACTTGTGAGCATTTAAAGAGGAAAGGACACTCCAAGAACAACTGCTGGATACTCCATCCTCACCTCAGACCACCTAAGTTCAACCAGGGCAGAGCACATGAAGCAAGAACCCAAGAAGCTCAATCTAACAATGTTACCTCCATGCGCATGGGAGAAGATGGGAGAGCTATGATGTCCACCATTCAGGCTGTTGGGTCTACCTCTCAAACTCCTTCTCAACACACTCCTGATGACTCTTTCATCCGCAAGTCAGACATTGATGCTCTCATAGAGGCTCTCAATGCAAACTCTGGTAAAATCAGGGTCAATGCCTTAAATTCTACTCACAATACATCTCACACTGCTAGGCCTTTGATCATTGATTCAGGAGCTTCTCATCATATGATTAGGGATGCTAGACTGATCAGTGATGTTCAACCTGTCCTAGGTAGTGTAGAGATTGCAAATGGTGATAGAATTCCCATTGAGGGAGTAGGAAATCTGAAACTGTTTGATAAGAAATCTCAAGCTTTGTATATGCCTTTGTTCACATCTAACTTATTATCTGTTAAGAGAGCAACTAATGATCTTAATTGCAATGTTATTTTCAGTCCTAATGATGTTTTCTTTCAGGATATTAAGACCAGCAAGATGCTTGGAAAGGGTGTGAGCAAGGGGGAACTTTACTTGCTTGAAGACACCAAACTTTCAGATTTATCTTGGGCTGTTAATTATGCTTCTAGTTTAGCAAGTGATGTGTTATGGCATGCTAGATTAGGTCACCCTCATTCTCGTGCCTTAGGATTGATGTTACCTAATATATCTTTTAAGAATGAAAGTTGTGAAGCTTGTATTGGTAAACATTGCAAATCTGTGTTTCCTAAATCTATGACTATTTATGAGAATTGTTTTGATCTTGTTCATTCTGATGTGTGGAAAGCTCCATGTGCATCTAGAGAAAACCATAAATATTTTGTGACTTTCATAGATGAGAAATCAAAATACACTTGGCTCACCCGATTCAAAGTAAAGATATAGTTTTAGAAGCTTTTATCAACTTCCAAAACTATGTAACTAACCATTTCAATTCCAAGATCAAAATTTTTAGGTCGGATAATGGTGGGAAATACACTAGCCATGCCTTCCAACAATACCTTGCAAAACATGGAATTATACATCAAACAAGCTGTCCATACACACCACAAAAAAATGGGGCGGCTGAAAGGAAGAATCGTCATCTCATGGAGGTTGCAAGAAGCATGATGTTTCATACAAATGTTCCAAAGAGATTTTGGGGAGATGCTGTGGTATCAGCATGCTATCTAATCAACATAATTCCCACCAAAGTTCTCCAAGATGTCTCCCTTTCAGGTATTGAACAAAATTAAACCTCCCATTGATCATTTGCGTGTGTTTGGGTGTGTTTGCTATGTCTTGACACCAGGTGTGCAGCGAAACAAGCTAGAAGCCAAGAGTGTTAAGGCAATGTTTATAGGATACTCTCATACACAGAAAGGATACAAGTGTTACTCACCTGAATCAAGAAGAGTATTAGTCTCAAGAGATGTGAAGTTTGTGGAATCACAGGGGTACTATGAGGAGCTGAGTTGGGAAAGTCTTCAAGATCTCTCTCATGAACCTTCAGATATGGCAAACAGCCTGAGAATTATTATGGAGAGTTTAGGCATCATTCAACCTCAAACCAGTGAGTTACCAAGAGCTTCTACCACTCCTCCAGCTGTTGGTGAAGTGGCACCAGGTATAGAAACAGTCCATCCTGATCCTGAAGGGGGCAATGAACCTGGATCACAACAAGAAGATGATTCAGCTACAACACATGATCAACATGGATCAGAATCTGACCAGTGTAGTGAGGATCATGTTAGTGGAGGACAGGAAGAGGCAGTGGTAGAGGAGCAACAGATTCAACCTTTGAGAAGGAGTACAAGAGAGAGGAAACCATCCAAATGGGTTGACACTCTGGTGTACTTCAACAACAATGCAGTGGCGCACCCTATCCAAGCAACATGTTCTCTTGCGAGGTATCCTCAACAGCATGTAGTCTTCATCAGCAATCTGGATCAAGAGTATGTTCCAAAAACTTATGAAGAAGCCATGGAGCATGAAGAGTGGAGAGAGTCAGTGGGAGATGAAGTTGGTGCCATGATCAAGAATGATACTTGGTATGAAACTGAGCTCCCCAAAGAAAAGAAAGCTGTTACAAGTCTGCTGCTCTTCACCATCAAGTATCTTGCCAATGGAAAACCAGAAAGGAAGAAGACAAGGCTGGTGGCAAAAGGATACACTCAAGTCTATGGAGAAGACTATCTGGATACCTTTGCACCAATAGCGAAAATCCACACCATAATGATTCTAATTTTCTTGGCAGTGAACTTGGAATGGGATTTATGGCAGATGGAGTCAAGAATGCTTTTCTTCAAGGAGAGCTAGAGGATGAGGTGTACATGAGGCCACCTCCAGGTATGGAAGATATGGTCAAGTCAGGGAATGTCCTAAGGTTGAAGAAAGCAATCTATGGATTAAAACAGTCACCAAGAGCTTGGTATCACAAACTGAGTACAACTCTAAATGGAAGAGGGTTTGTAAAATCACACTACAGGAAATATGAGTTTTGATAGCAGTAGATGATAGCATTTTTTGCTTTGGTGCTATGGTTGACATACCCCTTAAATTTAGATAGCGTTTTTGAAAATGCAAACACTATGTTTGGTTGGTCCAATTTCAATTCTTCACACAATTATTAGAAATGTAGTATACATAGCATTATCGATTTTGAAACGTTATGCATAACTAAGGCGGAAAAATAATTAATTTTCCCTCTTACCCTCATTTTAGTTTCCCTCTTACTCTATTTCATTTCTCAACCATCCCTAAAACTTAAATATTTTTTTATATTTTAATTTCAGCCCTTAACTTCTATATTTTCTTATTGTGGTTCAAATCTTAAGTTTAAGTTCAAATTCAATATTAAAAAAAAATCAAGTTCAATAACACATTAAACTTAAAACTTAAACAATTTGTCTCAAAAATCTATATATATCCATAACATTTTAAATTTCTAAAATTCGATAAAATCTAATGCAGTTAAAATTATAACAAATAAACAATGAAGAGTTATAATTATTTTATTTATTTTTCTGTTTCTTCTTTCTTAACTTTCAATTGGTTAAGAAAAAAAATCATATGGATAACCCTCATGATTAATATTAACCATTGATTACAAATGATCTAATGGACCAAAATGTTTCTCAACACTTCTCAGATCTGTAGCATCTCCTTTCTAGCTTTCTCTACGCTCCTAGCTCCATTCCTCTTCGGAACAGCATCGACAGCTCCTACCGCGTCGTACACATCCAGTCTTCGGTGAATTCCTCCGGCTGTTTCCAACGACCCGTAAAGCCTCTTCCTTTAAACCTCACCGGCAAAGGAACCCCCTCTTTCATCACCGAGCTGTTGTAAAAAGATCACGATCGCAACTTATGTGTGAGAGAGATACTGAAGAGATTCAGATATGGCTTGGTTAGCTAGATCCATCGCGAACTCACTCAAGCTCGACGACGATGTCGAGAAGCCACGGCCTGGTGATGATGAGTCCGCTCAGAATCAATCGGTGTCGGAGTCACACTCTCCTCGAGGAGTTAAGGAAGACATCTCAGAGCTTACCAAGACCTTGAGAAGCCAATTCTGGGGCGTAGCTTCGTTCCTCTCGCAACCGTCTCCATCTTCGGATCTCCAGGGGAGAGAAATCATCAGAGTCCAGATCATGCGGCGGAGGAGGACGAGGACGAGGATCTGATCGCTGGGATCTAAACTCAGTCAACACGATGCCTTGCTTCTCTCCACTCCTCAAGTAACTAGTAGCATCTCAGGTTTCATGGGATGTAAAGTTTAGCTGATGTGATTCTTGTGTTACTCGAAGCAAGAGCAATGTTATCTCACGAGTTACAGAAAATAAACAGAGCACCTATGGAAGCAGCAGAGAGAGCTATGTGGTTATGATACCTTATGGGAACCTCGTTTCAAACTTCTCAGGTAGAGGGAGTTACACAACTCCATATATTCTTGTTTCTTTCATATTCAAGTAGTTTTAGAGTTTTTATTTCTACTTTTGAAGTTTGATTTGAGTAGTTCTAAGGTTTATTTATGTTTACTATTCTATTCTAAACATTTTTGTAGGAATGGAGAAGAGTTTACGTGATGCAGCACATAGAAATAGCATCTAGAGCTTCCGAGGTGATTGCGTTTGTTACCGAGTGGCCTGCTGCTTATCTCTAGAGGCTTGTGTCAATGTTCTGGGATCGTTTAGGTGTGAGCCAAAGGAAACAGGGAAGATCCGGTGATTCACTGGTAATGGGTCCACACAATAACAAGAAGAAAGGAGGATCCGAAATTTATAAAGAACATCTCATGATCGTCTTTAAGTTTCATTTTTGAATTAGGGAGATTGATACTTTTGATTCTTAAAACTGGAAAGTTCTTGTCTTTATAGCTAAAAATTCAATATGTTTTTTTCCTATTTAGAAACTTGGAGAGATGGTTATGATAATGTATGGGAATGTTATATGATAAAAAGAAAATCTAGTACTAATAACAAATTAGAAAAGAAAAAAGTATTTTTATCTCAAAATCTAAACCCTAAACATAAACCCCTAAACATACCCTAAAATGATAAAATGATAATTTGAGTTTTGATAAAAAAATATTTTTATATATAATATTTTAGAGGTGTATATCCTAAACTCCAAAACTTAATTCTAAACCTTATATCAAATTTTAAACCATAAACTCAAAATTTAACCTCAAACCACATCCAAAATCTAATCATAAATCTAATTTCTAAACCTCAAACAATAAATTTTTAAAAAATTGATTTGTAAAGAACATTTGTTTATGATTGTTCAATAAATTTGAAATTTCATAATAAAATAAAGATTATGTTTATCAAATCTCTGTATCACATCCAAATTATACTTATTAATTATTAACTTGTGTTTTATTAGAGTGAATTATATTTATTAATAATTTTAAAAGCACTAATAAGTAAATAAATAAATAAATAAATAAATAAATAAATAATTTTTTTTACTTTAATATGATAAAGAGAAAATCCAACACTAATGATAAATTAGAAAAAAACAAAAAATAATTTACCTTAAGTTCTAAACCCTAAACATACCCTAAACCTTAACTACATATCTCAAAACCCTATATCTTGAATTTCATTTTATTCATAAATCTTCTACTTTAAACATTTTAATCCAAACACTCAAATATCATACATAAATATTCAACTTTAAACATTATAATACAAACCCTACATATACCCTAACCCTACTTATAACTCCAAACCCTATATCATTCCAAACTCTATCGAGTATTAAATCATAACATTTTAAATTTATAACACTTATTTTATACTAAATGATGAAACTAAACAAACTATAAAATTTAAATAAATGAGTATATTCATAATATAACTCCAATCCCTAAACTCCTAACCACATACTTCATATTGATCTATATCATAAAACATTAAATCTAAATTTTTAATATTTTAGTCAATCACACAATTTTAAAATTTAAATTTAAAATACAGATAAAATACAGATTAAAAGTTTTAAATTATGATATCAAATTATTTAAAGTTTAAATTATTTTACAACAATTATAAAGAAAAAAGAAGATAATATTTACTTTTTTTCTGAGATTGTGATTTGAAGGTATTGTGAGAGTAAAAACTGAGACTTTCTTCTTCTCAGAGTTCTGCTTATATCTACTGACTCTGTAGCAGCGTTATCATTCTCTCTGTGTTTTGTTCTTTGCTTGATTTTTTTTCTGGTTTGTGTCAAACTCGATAGTAATTGGTGGGGTTTCTGTGTATTCATCCTAAGAACTTGATTATTCAGGTTGTTGGAAGATAAAGTTAGTTTCTTTACTATGAACTTGATCGCTGTCTTTAGGAACCTCTGTTCAGTGTTTGGTTCTGCAAAAGGGTTGTCTTTTTCATTTTAATTCAATTATTAATATTTCCGATTGAAGTTGAACTGAGATTGTGATTTGAAGTTGGAGATTTTGGTAACTTCTGTCATCTATGTAGAGAGTTCTGGGAGATCATAGGCTTAAGGAGATGGCAGAGAAAGCTAGTGATGGTGGTGGTGGTGGTAGTGTAGGTGTAGGTGAAGCTGAACAAGAAGAGAAGAAAGAGACGTAGAGTTGTAGATTTTGGTTTATTAAGTTTTGTTTAAATTTTTTAGTTATTAGATTTTTGGTTTATTTAGGTTTGGTTAATTAGGTTTTGGTTTAATTTTTTTGGTTTAATGTATAAACTGATTTTATTTGTAAACAAATTTTAATTAATGAATAAAATTTAATTATTTAAATTGTTTTTGTTTTAAATATTACAATAAAAAATCAATTCATAATTATTATTAATGAATTTTTGGATAATTTAAAAACTAATTAATAACACGAACATTTGCTATCTTTGCTATTGACAAAATAAAATTATTAGGTTTTAATAACATTTGTTCAACGTTATTATAAATATTAACAATTGCGAACACAAACGCGCTATTGTTGTACGCTTAATTATAGCACAACCGAAAACCGCTATTAAAAGGGTCGGACCTATTATAACGGGCGATGTCAGAGCGTCCAAGGAAACGCTATTAAAAATTAATCATAGCGCTTTTCGTCTGCTATTACTACCCACATTTCCTGTAGTGTCAGAAGCTGATCATACTCTCTTCACTCTCACAAGTAAGCAAGGAATTGTGGTGATACTGATCTATGTGGATAATATTATCGTCACAGGAAGTGAGAAGGAAGGTATCATCTCTACTAAAGCTTTTCTTAAGTCTACCTTTGATATTAAAGATTTGGGTGAGCTAAAGTACTTTCTAGGGATAGAAATATGACGCTCTAAAGAGGGGCTTTTCTTATCTCAAAGAAAGTACACACTTGATCTGTTAAATGAGGCAGGGAAGCTTGGATCAAGAGTACCTAAAACACCACTTGAAGAAGGCTACAAAGTCTTGCGTGAGGGGGAGTTTGAAGACAAATCATTTGAAGACGTCAAGCTCTATAGGAGGATGGTTGGGAAGCTGATATATCTCACCATTACAAGAACATACATATGTTTTGATGTGAATCAAGTCAGTCAGCATATGCAAGCACCTAAGGTTCACCATTGGAGCATGGTGGACAGGATCATGAGATACCTAAGGGAGGCTCCCGGTCAAGGTGTTTGGATGGGTTGCAACAAGAGCACAAAGATCGTGGGATATTGTGCTGCAGATTGGGCTGGTGATAGAGTGGATAGGAGGTCTACTATCGGCTATTGCACCTTCATTGGTTGCAATCTAGTTACTTGGAAGAGCAAGAAGCAGAAGGTGGTATCTTGTTCAAGTGCTGAAGCAGAGTATAGGGCAATGAGGAAGCTGACTAGTGAGCTCATCTAGATCAGGAACTTGCTAAGAGACTTGGGCATTGAGACAACAACACCAATCACAATGCATTGTGATAACCAGGCGGCCATTCATATAGCATCCAATTCAGTGTTTCATGAGAGGACAAAGCATATTGAAGTGGATTGTCACAAGGTTAGACAAGCTGTGGAGCAGAAGATCATCCTACCTTGCTACACTAGAAGTGAAGACCAGCTAGCTGAAATTTTTACCAAAGGAGCAAGCACCAAAGTCTGTGAGTTCATTCATCCAATATTGGGACTCATAGACTTGGCTAGGTCATGATTCCCTTAAGTCATGAATCATCTACTCTTTTTCCTTTGTGTGTTTTTGTCCCATTGGATTTTGCACACAAAAGGTTTTAATGAGGGATGTCTTCATGAGTTCCAAGCTTAACCATGCCTTATGGTAAAGTTTGAGGGGGAGTATTGACCTGAAGAGAAGAAGGTGTACACTGATGGTCAAAAGGGAGGAAGGTGTACACTAATTTGAAATAGAGCTGTTGGATAAAAAATCACTCTATTATCTAGATCTATTATCCAACTGTCACTTCTGTCTTTCTTTCATTATTATTGTATGGCTATTCAAATAACAATCAGAAACTCAGAAATTAACTAAGGAAGATAATTCTCTCATCTCTCTTTCTCTCTCTAATTACAATTTCTCTCATCTCTCTCTTGTTCTTGAGTTGTTCTTCATTTTCTAACAACACTTCCCTCTTGACCCAACAGGCCATGTGCTTTCACTCCCTATTTTGCCACCTCAATATTCAACCTCACTCTCATCCTTCTAGCAGAACTTACCCACCATGTACCAACACTTTTTGGGTCAATCTCATCCTTTCACAGCTTGAGGCTGCTCTTGTAATATGGGCCTCGTAACACATTGACATGGGAATACTTATTAATGCGATGGTGGAAATGGCTGTGCAACATTGGTGATGGAGGAATCGGGTCAGCACTCTTCTAAATAGAGGCTGAGATTCTAAAACTCAGAAACTAGGGGTTGATTGAGGGTCATGATGTTCGATTGTGGAAGTTTCTAGGGGATGTTTATAAGACAAGCTTCAACACATCACATTCTTGGCACCATACGAGAGGTATTTTGGTTTTATTGAGACGCGTTTATTCTTGCTCGGGTAGCAGTTATTAACAGATTAGCCGCTGGAGATCTCATGGTTAGATGGAATCAAATTGCAGTTGGTAGTTGTACGCTTTGCACATAATATTTTCTTTAGATATGTGTTTTCAGAAGAATTCTGGAGAAACCTTACATAGAATCCCCTTGGTACACTATACAATTCGTTGGGAGGACATTTTGGCTGTGCTGCAAATTACCATCCTCGACAAAACGACAACATTCTTGGTTCGATAGGTTTTTAGGGCATTGGTCCACACCATTTGAAAAGAAATACATGGGGAATCACCACAAAATCCAACAGATATCATCATGTTCATATACCAAGTCTGAAACATGATAGACAATCTTTGGGGAGGTCAAAAGCATACCCAAGCTTTTGGGATTTGGTGTGCATCAAAATAAGGAAAATATAAACTCTGTGTCTCCTTTTAAGTTTATGACAATAATTTACAGTTCTTTAAAAGAAAAACTGGATAACGATAATATGATAAACTATGAGAAATGTTACAGACTAATGTACAGCCAACAATTCTATATGTCTTATGAGTATTCACGTCTAACTGCATTATCTGAGCCATACTATGGGATCCATGTTTGACGATACTCATTGCGCCCTTAATAAAAGAATTTAAGATTCATCCAAAAGAATTCACATGTTACGTCCTTATCAAGTTTAGTAATTCAAACTAATCCGCAAGCGTGTACAAATATATTTTTTTCTTTTCAATGAATTGACCATGCTTTATGTTGTTTTAACAAATGAGTTATTTTTTTTAAACACTGATTATATTAATAAAATATTACAAAGGTGGGATTCATTTGAGGATTACAATGGCCGGCAGATTATCCAAACCTCCGGAAACTGAAGCTCCAAGAATGGAGAGGCAAAGTCCCACACACGGGAAGACTGAAAAGATAATTACAAGAACCAATCTAAAATAGAAGAAAAGGGTAAACAGATCAAAATGAACCTTCACCTAAACGTGAACAATAAAGCATGAAGATATAAACAGAGCTTCTTTGAACAAGACAAAGCGAGACTGACATTCATGACTTGAACCTCCGGTTTGCGAATCCTCCTATGGCGAATAGCCCATGCAAATGAAAGTCCAAAGCTTCAAGCTCCAGGAGACAGAACATGTCATGTTCATGAGTCATCAACAGGAAATCAATGGCAGAGATGGATTGACACGCCATGAAGAAGCCAAAATGAAGAGAAGATCTCGATCGAATCTTATAAGTAAATGACAAGGAGTGAAACAACTCATTACCAGGAACAGAGACTCTGAATGAGCCAAAGACCACTTAAAATCAACATGCAAATCAATTAAACCACACATAGGGTTCTAAAATAAAACCAGATATGAAGGATACTAGTATCCGACTGATATGCTCAAATGAATCCTAGAGCAACTTACTCTCTCAAATAAGATGTTCAGTTGTAGTATTTAGGGATCGAGTCCATAGAGATTCTAAGATTACACAATAGATTTGTAGTTTTCGAATTAAAGCTAGACAAATATGATTTAAACAGTAAATAGCAGAGTGAACAAGGTAGTTGTTCAGTTGATTGATTTGAGGTTGTAAGCAATTTAGAAAATGGCTAGATTCAGGTAAATTCTCAGGTATGATAAGTATGCAAACTAATTTAGTTATCATGGATTCAATAATATTAATTGTTCTCGAACTCAAACTTAAATATAATTTATCAATTTTTGTTGTATAGATATCTAATGACTGGATCTCTGATCTCAACTTCTCATTTATTGATCATGAGAAAGTCGATCGATGGTTCTATATGAACATCGATCGATACACCTTTCGGAATGTCGATCGACGCAACGAAGCAAGCTTTACAAACAGGTTTGATATGTTCTCTAACCACCTAGAACAACTCTCATATGTATCTAGACAATAAGATCAACTAGTTTCAATTCAGACAATAGACTAAGCTCTCACTTACACCAATAAAACATAAGATCTAAGTTTAGGGTTATCAATCCTAAGCTTAGCAGTAAGAACAACTAGATGAAGAACCAATTAAATCACCCTAACAACATATTAAATTAATCAAACCATAATTTAACCTTTAAAAACCTAAATCTAACAAGAGAGCTACTCAAACATATTCATAAGAAATACTATGATGGTCTGAATAATACTGCAAAAGAATAAGTAATAGAAGAACCGAATAAAGTAAAGAAACAAAAGGAGTTCAAGATCTTACCTCTCTCAAGGTGTTCAGATCTCTCTCTCCAATCCTAAGATTTCTCTCTCTAGAATAGTATGAAGCATAGCCGTCAACAATGGCTTAGAAAACATAAAATAGGGTTTACATTCGTCCACGGATATTCTGGTAATTTGTGGTGACTTCTGGGCCTAAGTAAGTCATAAAATATATCAGGCCCACGTTCTGGCATCAGTTTCAATCGATATTAAGGTTGCTGCATCGATCGAGTTTCCTTCATCTCCTCGACAGCTTCCTCTCGCGAGGCAGACGTACCACTCTTCAGTAAAACGGGCATAAATTTAGATCTAACCGTTGGATTGACCTGAAACCAGCGGCATTAGAAAGCTAACTCAAATCTCTACCTTGTTTCAAATGATGATCTCAATATTACTGTGTGAAGGCCTCCATATATAGCTAAACATCTGACGCGTCTGTGCAGTTCTGCACTTCGAAAGACTCCAAAAGGCACCAAAATCACCACTTTCATCCAAAACGTACATGAACCTGTATATACTCTAAAAATACTCCAAAACATAATAAAAATATTTTTAAAAACCTATATACCATGGGTAAAAGTGGGTCAAATCCATGGTATATCAACTCCCCCAGACTTACCCTTTTGCTTGTCCTCAAGCAAAAACAAGAGTAGTCCTGTGGAAGAGGTTTCAAAACAGCAGGGACTCACACAATTTTAAAACTTACTATCATCACCTCTAAAATGTTGCAACCGCATCAAATCAATATCAACCTTAGAGATATTGTATATGCAATATCCTAACTTAGCAACCAAATCCATTCATCCAACAACTTAACTAATCCTATCTGACTAACCCTTCTACTGACCTCATTTCTTGCATAAAAATAAAGGTGTACGCTTTACCTTGGGAGTATCGATCAAAAGACACATGGACTCTTACTCAAACAAGTATCTGGACCAACGTGTAGTCTCCTCTCAACAGAAGTTCCTTTCCTCCCTCTCTCCTTACTTCTCTCAGTCAATGTTTGCTTCCTCTGCAGGGTATCATTTATACTTTACATTGACTGAGGTAAAAGACAGGCTTTCATGAATCAAGCTCTGATGGTTGCAGCCACTAGGTCCTGTTCACTTCTTTTTGACCTTTATCTCTTTTTAGAATTCTTTATGAATCAAGCTTTAATGGTTGTAGCCACAAATCCTGTTCGAATTCTCTAGGATTCTTTATGAATCAAACTTTAATGGTTGTATCCACCAAAGCCTGTTTGAATCCCTTTTTTTTGATCTCTCTAGAATTCTTTTACGAATCAAACTTCAACGGTTGTAGCCACCAAAGTCAGTTCGATTTAAAAATCTGAAGGAGAGAGAAGGGAACTATCAACTCTTTTACCTTCCAGGCTTGTAGGAGGAATCCGATCCCTTGCATTCCAAGCCCCAAGACAAGCAAAGTTGAGCTCAATTAGGCTGGAAGTCAGCTTCGGTTCTTTCAAACAATCTCAGCAAGTGTGATAACTGGTAGGATGATCCACTTTAGCATCTCTAGTTCACTCTGCAATCATTAAGTCTATGAATGATGCTAAAGAGTGGTTAGATAACAAGTAAAAATTAAAAAAATTCATCATCCCCTTCTTGACTCAAAAGATTTTTTTTATTTTTTTATTTTTGGAAAACATTAGCTAAGACTCAAAAAATAAAATAATATCAGTAAACCTCTCCCCAGACTTAAATTACACTGTCCCAGTGTATATCCAGTCGGAGTTATGGGGAGAACATAGATCATAAGTACTCAATTTTTAACAAGTAAGAACGATATACCTGATCGACATCCGTGTCGATCGATGTAATAAATCGACTATCGATCATTGTTGCTGATATACAGTCGATCGATATCAACCTGGTCTCATCGGTCGATGAGCTGGGCAATCGTCTACTCGGATCTGTTCTTTTTTTTAAATTTTTTTTTAAAGTTTTTTTAGTAAGAAAATACAGAATCAGTGGGTTGCCTCCCACTCAGCGCTTATTTTACGTCGTTTAGCTCGACTGTTGTTGGGGAAAAATACTCAGGTATTAGATTTCTCCAGACCCCGGGCAGGACACCGGCCTCCAGATTACCGCTAGAGACGGCACCCGGGTCCGACCCCTGCATCGGATCCTTCCTCCGGGAAAAATGGAAAACTTCCGATAGAGAGAACCTTCCATTTTCCGTATATGGAAGCTTTCAATAAAATGTTTCTTCAAGTCTATTTCTCTCTAATACTCTCAAACAACTCTAGCTTGTCCATCGTTCCGTAGTACTCACAAAGATCCTACACAAAAATCCTCTAACAGTTTAGCGCTAGAAGGAGGGGAGTAATCTAAACTACGTGACGATGGCGGTGGATGAGCAAGACGAGTTACCGGCACCCCGAGAGAAGCCGAGCTTCAGAGGCAACTAGACAGCCTGAAAAGCCAGGTAATCGAGCTACACAGAGCTCGGGAAGACGCCACGGAGAACCCTGAGATCCTCTCGGTAGTCCAGGGTCTGAAGGACAAGCTGGATGAACACTCCAAACGACTGGAGCAAAGCGCGGAGAAGCTCAATCAGCTCGAGGCCGAGAATCTCTCTCTTCGAGATGAGGACCAAGCCCTCAATACGGTTAGCAACAAGAAGCGTCATTTCCGAACTTGAGTCCGGCCGATGCCCACCTTTGAGACACCCAACTCCAGGGAAGACGCGATTCACCCGCAAGCGACGCTCAACGGGAATGAAGGAAACCGGGGGGAGGTCAGAAACACTCAGATCCATGACGTGGAAAGCGACTCTGAGTCGGAACCCAACAAAGATGCGGCCGAAGGAGCAGCCGCAGCAAGGTCTTCCATGACCTCCTACCTGGAGCAGATGTTCTCAAGAAGTTCGATGCCATCCAATCTATGGTAGAAAGACTTCCAGGAGTGGCTCCCCCAATTCGGAAGAGGGGCCCTGACTCCTACGCAGATACCCCCTTCGTAGACGAGATCACATTGATCGAGATGCCGAGGAAATTCTCCTTCCCCAACATAAAGATGTACGATGGCACGGGAGATCCAGACGACCACATCGCTCAATAGAAGCAGAGTATGCTCGTAGTAGCACTCCCAAGAGAGTCGTGCGAAGCCACAATGTGCAAAGGATTCGGTTCGACCCTAGTTGGGCCCGCCTTGCAATTGTACATCAGCCTAACTACCAGGTCTATATCCTCTTTCGCGACTCTCCGAGATCAGTTCGTGGAACACTTCGCGAGTAGTAGGAACCTGGAGAAAACCTCGGACTGCCTTTACGAGATTCATCAGCGCCGGACCGAATCGTTGCGAAGCTATATAGCACGTTTCAGCCAGGAGAAGGTAGCGATTCCCGGGTGCAACATCCATACTGCGATATCCGCCTTCAAGAGAGGCCTACTCCCAGACGGGGACCTCTATAAAGAACTGATCAAATATCAGTGCAAGACCATGGAGGATGTGCTATCCCGAGCCTGGGCTCAGGTAAAATGGGAAGAAGACGTCATAAGCCGCGCCGAGGCATTGTTAAAACAGGGCCAGAAGGTGAC
The DNA here is from genome assembly GCA_016432835.1 of Brassica nigra. Classification (NCBI taxonomy): domain Eukaryota; kingdom Viridiplantae; phylum Streptophyta; class Magnoliopsida; order Brassicales; family Brassicaceae; genus Brassica; species Brassica nigra. Next base: position 60,555,031 of record CM028247.1, on the reverse strand, counting down.
CACGCAAGACAGGTGTTATGGTATTTTTGTGTAGGGTCGTTTTCGTACTACGGAACACTAGAAGATATTGTGTGAAAAGATGAGAAACGAGACTAAAGAGATGTTTTTAGTGATTTGAGCAGGGACTACAAGATTTTGGTGTATAAACCCTAGTTCTAGCCGCCTAAACCCTAATCTCTTAGCCTCCAAGTGTCGATCTCTTTTTCTAGGGTTTTGGGGTCCCTTTTATAGGTGTAGATGTCGGTTGAAGTAGATGGAACTCTTCCATATTCGTAAATATGGAAGAATCTCTGTAGGCGGAAAACTTCCATTTTTATCTAGGGTTGGTCTGGAGGTAGGTACCGGAAGCAGGTTCCTTTGATGCAGGCGCCGGAAGTAGGTACCTTGTCCGGAAGCTGGAGAAATCTGGTACCGGGATATTTTTCCCCAACAGTTTGCCCCTTATTTCTTGAGCTCGTCGTCAAGATCATGGAATAACTTGTGCGCTTCATTATAGTAGCTCCGTTGTGGCTGATTTCTTCCAAATGGGACGTGACTCCGGGCTCCTTGTCTCTTAAATCCACGCTCAAATCGGAGTTCATATTTGGGACCTGGAACGAGACTTTCACCTTGATAGATCAAAATTTTTTGGGTGCTACCAAATCCTGGACTTGGTTGGAATCGACGGCGCAGGGTCCGAATCCGGGATTTCCTGGATTTTTAGATGATGGCGAAGCTTGTTGTAGTCTAGCCTTCAGATCGATTATATTTTCTGACTTAGTCGATTCTAACCAAAAAGGAGAGGGGAAATCATTTTTTGGGTTTTCTTTTAAAAATTTATGAAGGCGGGTTGGCTTCAGATGGGCCTCGCGTCTTTTGAGCTCTCCACGCCTTGGCACTCATTCCTTTCAAAACACGATCTTTGAGGTGCGTGGAGATCATTTAGGGCTCCCGTCTATATTTCCTTCTCCCTTAGTTTCTCGGCTCTTCTCATTCTCCTCTTTCCCTCTCGGCGATTTCTTCGGTGATTCCACTTATGAAGATCCTCTCGTTCCCGAAGCAGGTAGCCTCCTTTCTCCCTCCTCCTTTTTACTTAGGCTCCGCTTTCCTTATGGCGATAGATCCTCCTAGCCGCACCCTAGGTTTATCGTCAGTAGGTGGTAGGGTTAGGTCTAGGAGAGGGAATGAAACCTCAGATCCGGGGAAATCCGCATCCTCCTCTCTTATTTTGACGGCTGAAGTCGAAAGCCCTAAGTTAGATGAAACTACTACAGTCGAGAGTATTTCCTCCGACGAGGAAGAGGGATCTTCACCCGTGGGTCCTACTTTAAAGATCGGAGCAGGGGAGATCGAGAAATGGAGGAGGCGATACGATCTCCCCCAAGAAGTCGTCATCCGAGCTCCGAATCCTTCAGATAGGATATCGGATTTCGGAGTTGACGAGGTTCCGGTTTAAGAAGCATTTTTCGAGTCGGGATTCAGGGGTCGCATTCCTTCGTTGATTGCAAAGCTGTTTGAGTCTCTGGAAATCTCGCCGGGTCAGTTGACTCCTCCGGCTTGGAGGATTTTGATAGCGATCCAGAACCTAGGTGATCTCGAGAATCTCGTCTTGGGAGTGATGAGGTCCTGTTCTCGTACTTCGTGGTTCCCTTACACAGCGGGGGAGGCAGATACTATCTTCATCCTCGCAACAGCAATGCTCTAGTCCGAGAGATCTTGAAAAATGAGAGAAAGCGCCATTCGATTTTTGTTAGTTGGGCAGAGAGATTTGCCTTCATGACTATCCCTGCCTTCTCTCATGTCTGGCATATAGCTGGTAGGTTATTATAGTTTTCTCTTGACTCTTGATAGAATCTTTCTTTTGCAAACGTATCTCTACTGTCCTCACCCGAGGGAAAGAAGATCATTGATTAAGTTCTGCAAGTTCCCTTAGAGCGTCGCCAGGTTCCATTTCTCATAAGCAAAGAAGTCTCTGAATGCTGTAGCATTTGGGGTAAGTTTCCGGAGTTGATCGCCTCGTCTTGCTGCGGTATGATGTTTAATGCTGCTTTGACCTTTCAGGTAACATGTCAGGATCCACAGGAGAAGAAGCATTCGCAGCTTTTAACCAAGCCATGGCGAAACTTTCGGCGAAGCAGAATCCTTCTTAAGCTTCTGCGTCGGGAGATGATGCTCAAGTTACCAAGAGTGCCAAGCGTAAGTCTACAACCAGCTCAGCTCCCTCTGGATCGAAGAAGAAAGCGAAGAGCGTTAAAGTGGTTCCCAAGGCTGCTCTGCCGCCTGTAGATGATTTAACCACGGCTCTAGATGACCTTAATTCTAAGATCTTCCCTACGAGTGCCTCTTTCCTTCCGGAGGAGGATTTCCCCGGTGCTATCAACTCTCTGCAGAGTGATCTTCTCCAGGTACAGAATCTTTTCTTTTGATCATAACATATGTTCTACTAGGCCCTTGATCACTGCGTTTTTTTTGTAGGCGAAGTCTCAGCTCTTCCATTTTGGGGATGTGATCAAGGAAAAATCTCCGAGCAGGGCAGAGGTGGAGAGTTTATCTTCCCAGCTTCGTGACGAGAAGAACAAGGTTCTTGCTCAGGGGAAGGAGATCAAGTCCCTTCAACTTAAGCTGAAGAGTTGGGAAGATGCTGAGTCTACCATCGTCTCTGAGAACAGTACTCTGAAGGACCAGCTAGAGGAGGCAAAGGAGGAGCTATGCATGCTAAAGGCTGCGAGGGAGAGTTTCGAGGATGAGAAGGATTTGGCGGTGAATGGGACTAGAGTGGTTGCTCTCTGGGAACTGATGAGAGAGTGGCTTAGCGGTATGACTGACAAGTGGCAGCCATTGGATGAATTTGATCGCTACAAGGTGGTGAAGATCTCGTTGGCTAAACTTCGCGGACTGGCTCCACCATGTTTTGATGGCGAACCATCCATTCCAGGGGCCGAAGTTGATAAGGAGGCTCTACCATCCGTAGCTGAAGATGAGCCTTGCACCACGCCTACTGCTTAATCTCTGTGTTTTTATGGACTTTTGAATCTTTTGTGTTTGCGTGCCCTCTGTTGGGCTTTGATCCTGCTACTCCCTTCGGGGTTTTAAGACTTTAAATGGGCCTTCGTGCCTTTTTTGTAAAAACATTGACCTTCCATGGTCCTTAGAAACGTTTTATCGGCTATCTTGTGCTTTTAGCTTTTCTGATAGCAGGGACACGTCCGGGTATTTGATGAGGTCTTCTGATCTTTGTTTCTGCGGTTTAAGAAATCCTTCTGGTCCTTGGGTTATGGGCCGAAGGTCGACCATAACCCAAGGGTAGCTCGATGTTGTTTTTTTTGGCAAGCGGGAACCTGCTTTTCAATATTTAAGACCTGGAGGCAAAACATAAGTCAGATTGTAAAACTCTGAGTTTATTTGATTGGAATCTGGAATTTTATTTCAGATTGCAAATTTTCGTTTAGGCTCGAGTTAGAGCCCGGAGGTTCTACCCGAAGCCCGATGATTTTGTTTAAACCCTGAGGTCAAACTTTAGAACCCGAAGGTTTTGAATCCGAAGATTCTGATCTCAATCTGGAGATTTGAGTTTAAACCCTAGGGTCTGAACTTTTAGAACCCGAAGGTTTTTGGTTTAAACCCGGAGGTTGTTTTCATCGAGATCATGATCTGCCCCCCTTGGGTAGGCCGCTAACGATCTCGGGTCAAGGATTCGCGTATTGCCGCTCGGAAGTAGGCCACTATCGAGATCCTATCATGCTGCACTCTGCTTTCTGCAGAAAGCCACTCTCAGTCTTTAATTTGGTGCTGGTGTGGATCTACTCGTAGTAGTATTCCAAGTGCCAGACTTACTACTTTCCACGTCTGGAGAAGTAGTGAATATGAAGTGCTCCCGGTGTTCTTTGCACCGTCTGCTCCCTGCATCAGTTCCAGGCTGATGACAGTACTCTGCAGTTGTACGTCATGCCCCTGCATTGTGTATAGCTCGTGGCGTTTTTAATGCAGGGTTTTGGGCACTAGTACGTGCGGTCCCTACGTTAGCTCGAGGCTTTTACACATGGACTGAGGTGTTTTTAACAGTGTACTAGGGTTGCGCAGGCCCGTACCTGTATGTCATACACCCAATGTTTTTGTGAATCGTGTCACGGAGATGTAGGGTTTGCCAGGATCGAGGGACCCCTTGGGACCTGATCCGGCTAGTATGCCCCTTTAAGTACAGTGGAGTTCCTTAGACTCCTTTAGTCGAAACTAAATGAATTATATAAGCTTTAGTCCGGAGACGTTTTTATCAGCATACATTGGAGTAGGAAACCAGTGTACTTAAATAAATGTAGATAGTAATATAACTATAAAAAGCCTGATCCGGAGATCGTTTCAAAAATGGTAGAGTTTGAGATGCAAGGTGTTCCAGCAATTAGGTTGGACCTTGCCTTTACTGTCTTGTAGCTTATAGGCTCCTGCCCCCTGCATCTCGATTACCTTATAGGGAGCTTTCTCTCCGGGGGAGATTGTTGAATTTGCGACCAGGGCCTGGTCTTCATTTTAATTATTGGCGATCTCGAGGTCGCATCTCATGGTAGTTGACGCAGGTTCTCCGATTGGGGAGGTTAGGACTAAACATAGGACTATCTCTCTGATGTTTCTGGAGGCATCGACTTAGAATATCCCTTCTTTGCCCTGTAGGCTCATCTCCTGCTGTAAGGCCGGAAGCATGGAGGGAGAAAATTCACAATAACGTCGGCCAGGACCCGCGACTTGATAGCAATGGCAGGCCGGGAGATAACATCGTACTCTCCCAGCTCCACTGCCCTTTTGGCAAGGCGTCCGGGTACTTCGGGCTTGTGGAGGAATGCTTTGATAGCATACAAATTCACTACTACAATTTGATGGGCCTGGAGGTAGGAGCGTAGTTTGCGGGCTGTCGTGACCAGTGCTAATGATTTGCTTACATAGTAGATGGGGTGCTTCTTCCTACCTTCTTTCCTTACAAAGACTCCGCTTACTGCATGTTCCGACACTGCCAGGTATGGTAGCAAGATCTTTCCATCGAGAGGCTTTGATAGGAGAGGTGGAATAGTCAGATACATCTTCAGATCATCCAGGGCCTGCTCGCACTTATTACTCCATTGGAAGTCTTGAGGATTCTTCAGAGCCTCAAAGAATGCGTGAGATTTATTGGACAGTCTGGAGATAAATCTACTCAACGCGGCCATTCGGCCTGTCAATCTTTACACCTCTTTCACGTTTCGAGGAGAAGGTATCACCTGGGTAGCCCTTATCTGCTCCGGGTTAGCCTCTATGCTTCGGTGGGTGACTATGTATCCAAGGAATTTTCCGGAGCTTCATGTTGTATTTCCTCAAGGTGATGAAGGCTTGCTGTAGATGAGAGATGTGATCCTCTGCTTTGAGGGATTTGACTAACATGTCGTCTATATAAACCTCCATGGTCTGTCCGATATGGTCAACGAACATCATGTTTACAAGTCTTGATAGGTTGACCCTGCATTCTTCAGCCCGAACGGCATAACCTTATAGCAATAGATGCCCCTGGAAATCATGAATGATTTCTTCTCCTGGTCTTCTGGGTGCATGAGGATTTGGTTATAGCCAGCAAATGCATTCATGAAACTCATGAGCTGGTGACCTGCAGTGGCGTCGACCAGCTTATCGATATGGGGCAGGGGAAAAGGATCCTTGGGACATGATTTGTTGAAGTCAGTGAAGTCAATGCAGACTCTCCACTTTCCATTCTTCTTCTTCACCACTACCACGTTGGCCAACCACTCCGGGTATTGGACTTCTCGTATGAATCCGGCATCTAGCAGGTTCTTTATTTCATGGTTGATGATTTCGTCCCTCTCGGGGGTGAACTTTCTTCTCTTCTGTCGAACAGGTGGGAATTGAGGATCTACTTGCAGTTTGTGCATGATGATCTCAGGGTCGATTCCTGGCATGTCTTCGTGAGACCACGCGAAACAGTCAGAGTTAGATCTCAGGAAGTCTATCAGCCTCCATCTCAATCCCTCTGGGAGCTTGGACCCTATTTGTAGGCTTCGCGTCGCATCTCCTTCTACCAAGGGCACCTCGTCCATATCTTCTACTTCCGGCTCTTCTGCGTGCGGAGCTGGAAGCTTTTTCTGTAATTGCTATAAGACATTGGTCTTTCCTTTCAGGGTGGTCTGATAGCAGGCTCTGAAATTCTCTTGATCCCCTCTGATCATTCGGATGCCCCGTGGAGTCAGGAATTTTACCAGTTGATGGAGAGTCGAAGGTACGGCTCCCATCTCATAGATCCAGGGTTTTCCAAGTATGATGTTGTAGGAAGAAGGACAGTCGATGACGAGGAACTTGGTGGGTAGATTGATTCCTTCGGCGTACACTGGGAGGATGACTTCTCCTAGGGTCTGCTTTACTTCTCCGCTAAAGCTTATGAGTGGGGTGACCTTTTTTGTCAAGGCTCCTTCTTCCAGTCCTAGATCAGAGAAGGCGGATTGGAAGATGATGTTACTGGAGCTACCATTGTCTATCAATATTTGTTTCACCAAGAAATTTGCTACAGTGAGTGAGATAACCAGGGCGTCGTGATGGGGAGCAAGGACTTTATCCTGCTCCTTGGCGGTGAAGCTAATCTCGTTGGTACCCAGGAGCATGCGCTTCGGATCTCCTATTTCCTGACCATTCCTGGCGTATCGGGTGCTTCTCTTTGTGGCTGCATGGCTGATCCCACTTATTTCTGAGCCACCTGTGATAATGTGTATCACCCTATCTTGGTGTGGAGGCGGAGCAGGGTTTGCTTCAGTTGGGCGGTTCGTGCTTCCTTTGGTCAGCAGATCCTTGGCCTTGTTAAAGAGGAACTCCTTCAGGTGTCCTTTTTTGAGAAGCTCGTTCACCTCTATCCTTAGGGCAATGCAATCCTCCGTCTTATGACCGTGGTCATTGTGAAAGTCGCACCAGCGGTTAGGGTTTCGATCGGAGTCGGAGGCCTTCATCTTCGGGGACCACTTGACTTGTTGACCCATCTGCCTCAGGACGGTTACCAGTTCAGGCTTCGAGATCGACAGATGGGAGATGTCGGGCCAGTTTGACACGGCCTTCAGCTCGAGCAAGGAGACGGTTCTGGTACCTGCCCCTGGGGTGATTGCTTGCTTTTTTCCAAGGTCTGGAGTGAAATCCTTCATCGCGTTCGTTCCTCGGCTGTTTGACCTGTTTCTTATCCTGTTTCTGCTGAGCTTTGGCTCAACTTATAACATCTTCTTCCCATCTCACTTGTGCCCATGCCCGGGATAAGACATCTTCCATGGTCTTGCATTGGTACTTGGTCAGTTCCTTGTATAGATCTCCATCGGGGAGCAAACCTCTCTTGAAGGCAGAGATAGCTGTCTCCGCGTTGCATTCTGGGATGGCCACTTTCTCTTTATTGAAGCGCGCGATATAGGTCCGGAGCAGTTCTCCCCTATGCTGGAGAATTTCGTAGAGATCATCAGAGCTCTTCTCAAGGCTTCTGCTGCTGGCAAACTGCTCCACGAACTTATCGCTAAGCGCTGCAAAAGACCTTATAGACTTCGTAGGGAGGTTGATATACCATTGGAGAGCAGGACCCATGAGGGTTGAGCCGAAACCTTTGCACATGGTCAGCTCTCTTAGCTCTCTTGGGATTGCTACAGTCAGCATCCGCTGTTTTTATTGAGCAACATGGTTGTCGGGATCTTTGGTCCCATCGTATGTGGGAACCAAAATTCGCACTGTCAATTTTCGTATAAATAAGGAAAGTAGGAAAACCCTAATTTTCCTGAGGTCCCGGATCTCTGCGGAGCCAACGGCAACTGACCAAATAGATGAGGAAAATATGAAAAGATAACAAAACAAATTTAGAGAAAACAGTAGATCTTATTCGCGTAGGAGCGTTGCGATCATTACAAGAGATTATAAAAGTTTTGGCCACAAAGGCTGTCAGCGAGTTACCTAGTTCTAGCGACCCAAAACCTTAAACCTAGTTGAATTGCGGCTCGATAACAAAAGACAAAAAAGATACAAAAAAGGTTTTTGATTGATTTCGGACTGAACCTTATTAAAGGCTGCCTACGTACCCCTCTCCAGGATCAAGTCGAACGTAGTTCAATTGATAGAGCTGGACAAGAGATCGAACTGCCTAGGCGAGTTCGTCTAGTAATCGTGTGCCAGTTATAGAAACCGAACTTGTCGAGAATAAAGCCTAAAGTTTCTAAATGCAGAGAATTCTGAGTCTAGAAGAGTCCTTTTTTATGCCTCTCGTCTTGAACTCCTTATATACTCTCTTCTAGGTCGGTTTACGCCTTCCTCTTTTTCCCTTAAGCCGCCATAGTCCAAAAAATGGAGATATTCCATTTTTCCGATCTTCATGGTTATCTGCGGAAACTTTCCATTTATCCGCGGAATTTGATGTTTATCTCACCAAGCATAACCGTCATAGCGTTTATGGGTTTTAAGAAATCGTAAGTGGGCCTCGAATCAAGTTTTAGGACTCCTTGGACCGTCTTTTGATTCGGGACGTACGTTTATTACGGTTTCTTTGATAAAGATAATTTCCGCGGTTTTTATCGTAAAACCAGACCAAGGATTCCATTTGATAATCAAGAAATGGTTAAGCCGTGGTTTGCGGAAGGTTGTAATGAGGATAGTCGAGACTGCATAGTTTTACGTCGTATCATCATTTCGGAAGACTTTGGACGCTACGGAAGGACCGGGATGCATGGATGTTTGGTCGCTATAGCGACCGAGCTCTTCCCGGAGCTCGGTCGCTATAGCGACCGAGCTTTGTCTGGAGCTCGGTCGCTATAGCAACCGAGCTTTTTTCAGCGACCGAGCTTGGCTCGAAGCTCGGTCGCTATAGGGAGCGAGATCTGTTAGGAGCTCGGTCGCTATAGGGACCGAGCTCTGTTAGGAGCTCGGTCGCTATAGCGACCAAGTTTCGTTTCGTGATTCGATCGCTATAGCAACCGAGCTCTTGTTTGTGACTAGGTCGCCATCGTGACCGAGTTTGCGCCGTGGACTGAAAACTTTGTTGTGAGAACCCATCGTCCAAGCGTCCGAGATTGTCGCAATGATACGATGCTTGAGATGTTGTTTACGGACGTTTGGACCAATGATAGCATTGTGTCGTTGTTTTAAGAAATCGCTGTTTGAATTCTTTAAAATAAGATTTTACCGCAAGTTCTTCGTATAAGTTTCCTTTCTCGAGAACGTAAAAATCTTATGTTAATTTTTCTGCGGACAAATCTTTTCAATAATTTTATCGTAAAAAATTAGTTTAAGTAATTTTTACGAGAATTATCTTTTTCGAGAAATATTTTCGAACGTTAATTTCGTCGTGACCGTTTTTGACCCCAACAGTTAGTCCCCCAGCCAGTTAGAACCGTGGATCATAGATGTGAGGTTCTAGCGTGCGATAAGAAAAGTCAGGCAAGTTAGGCGGAATTAGTGGTTGAAAATGTCCGTTGAAAGTTGTACGTTCACTCTAAGAAGAGTGGAATCTTAATTATAAGATTGAGGCTGCGCTTGATGAAAGCTGCCTCGTACCCTTTGTCAAAAGGGATCAAGCCATTAAGTAGTTAGTCTTGGAGTTAAGACTCTTATGACCTGTTTTCCAGTGAGACCTTTACGGTCTAGTTGTATGTCATGTAGAGATTATGAGGCATGTTGCTGCTGATGGCATTTTATACTAGACCTTTGGCCAAGTGTGGCCGTATTTATGTTTTCGGGACTGCAAGCGTGTGGCTTCGAATCCCAGCAGCTGCGACTTCCTTTTTAATAAATAGTGTTTGGCGTTTTAAGAGCATGTTTGTATTATTATGAATGAAGAGGGAAGAGTATGAGTTGTCATCTCATATCTAACTCTTTGTAGATCGTTATATTTGCTGTTCATTTTAGATGAGAATGTACGAAAATTTTGCTTCGGAACTTTATGAACGTTGGAATATAAGCGAAGAGACATATTTTGGGATCTCGTATCTTTCGATATCATGCCTAGAGATGTTAGAGACCAGTGTGCTGGGTTTAGGGCAAGACCTAGGCTTACTTCTGGTTTAGGGGGTGCGATGACTAATTAAACTACATTATCCCGTTACAGTTTCAACCTGATTCCATACCGATTTAAAGTCCGCGATAGGTTCTCGGCTTATACGACTTGTATGGTTGGAATCGAGCATCTCTCCAAGGATAATTTCTAAGTCTCCTGGAAGTGCTGACCAAAATTTTCGATTTCTTTTATAGCGCTATTACCCTTGTGTCGGGTGTATGAGAGCTATCTCCACGAGATGGCTAAGTCTGTTTAGGACTGTTAAGAGTTCGTTGTGATCAGCAACAAACTTATTGGTAGATATTACCGTTTTTGAATCTTTGCGAAGGATACGTGTTTCAAGAGGGTGTTAGTGCGTATGATTGTTTGGTCCTCCAAGGTAGTGTTTTTATCGAGGATGGTATTTTTTTGAAAAATGTTTCTTCAAGCGTCTGCGACGTCTCGCAATGCTGAAGTTTGGTTTTTCTTTCGTATGCCGTGTTTCGTGCTCGAATTGTTTGCGGGCTTGATGATGTTATGCAGTGTTACGAGGGTTAAGTCTTAACCCTATGTTTGGAGGAACATTTTGGTTTAGCTGCGGATGTTGGCAGTCAAATCTGTTGTTCCGGTTTGAATGTTATGTTGATAGAGGAGTTAGGACCAAGGGGTCACGTAGGTTTGTCCCTGGAAAGAGGCGTCCTCCTATACTGTGCTTAGTGAGGTGTTAGCCTTTCGAGATTTGTTTCGTGTATATTTTAGGATTTTTCGTATAGCTCTAAGAGCTTTGTTGCGAGTTTTCCTTACATGCCGAATTTTACGAGTAAAACATAGCGGGCTTAAAGTGAATCGTAGAATATGGAACTTGGTCGATTTTTGACAAGTTCAACCTTTCCGTTAACTGTTTGGTTGTTAAACCTGAGTTTTGTTATGACGATTTTACCGTATGATTCCGTTTCTGGGTCATACGATAATTGTTGGTGTAATCGTTACTTAGCGTTGCAAGACAAATTGCGGATTATCGTTTAGCCGTCAAGTTATCGGAGCGGTGGTCGCTCAATTGTTTTGGCTTGGCGTGAAGGTTGTATTTAGCCGCATTGCCGAGGATGTAGTCGGTAAAGTATTAGACCATAAGGTCAAGTCGGTTAGAATCGTCCTTAAGATGGATACTGTAACCCAGTTCGGCTTTGAAAGGAAGGCGTAATTGGGCGTGGAATGAATAGTGTTTATCGAGATTAATAGGCCGAGTATGTCCATGGTCATAGGAAACGATTTTCCACTTTGGGTTTAATTTATACGTTGAAAGTTTCGTATAATGTTTCCTTTATTCATATGGAAGTTTTTTTCCTTTGTATCGGATAGAGACAAAGCCTAAGAAGCCGATAGAGAGCCCGTGCGGATTCAATTGCGGCGTGATTTCCTACTCAGATGTAACCGGGAGAATGAGAGTGGATGCTGGTGAGCCGCATAGGTAAATAATAGGATCTGACAGATCCTGGTGTGAGGAAATAAAGTTTAGATTGATCGTCCAATGTCGGATCATACAACTTCGTTTTTGCTATAAGAAAAATACTTTTTCATAAAACCTGTTATGTATACTCTCGAAAGTTTCTTCGTATGCTTGATTCGATTTATACAAATAATTTTTGCGTAAGTAACAGGCGACTGGTTTTACGAATTAAGTAAATAGGCGCGACTTATGGAGATGTAAAAGTAACGATGTTTCTGTAGGTTTCTTGAGGGAACTGAATCGGTTAAACAGCTAGATTAGGTAGACGAGCGGGGAGGACATATTCCCTTTGTCGTATTTGTCTCTAGTTGTGCTCTCGATTTCTTTTGCTAGCATTTAGACGAATCCTAGATTGTCGTTTGCTTTGGTTATGAATCATATTGTCAAAATATTTTTCTGCCTACCGCTGCGAGAATTGACTTTTTTTTAAAAGTGTTTTTCTTTATATCATAAAGTTTCAATGGTAACTTCAATCGAGACGAAACAAAAGACGTTTCGATCGAGACTCGAAAGGGAACACAAAGATGGAGGTAGGGCGAGTAAGAACAAGCCAAGGAGTTTAAGACGAGTTTTACTTGTTTTCGTCGTAAAACCTCAACGGATACTCCGATTGAGACGAAACGAAAAGCGTTACGATGAAGATTCAAAGGAGAACGCAAAGGAGGACCCCTTTGAGGCCTGACAGGTTGCTATAGCTAGTGAGGATGTTATCTTGGTCGCTATAGCGAGTGGAAGCAAGCCAGGACGAGTCCCACTTGTTTTCGTCGTAATATCTCAACAGAAACTCCGATTGAGACGAAACGAAAAGCGTTACGATGAGGATTCAAAGGAGAACGCAAAGGAGGACTCCTTTGAGGCCTGATAGGTCGCTATAGCGAGTGAGGATGTCATCTCGGTTGCTATAGCGAGTGGAAGCAAGCCAGGACGAGTCCCACTTGTTTTCGTCGTAAAATCTCAACGGAAACTCCGATTGAGACGAAACGAAAAGCGTTACAATGAGGATTCACAGGAGAACGCAAAGGAGGACTCCTTTGAGGCCTGACAGGTCGCTATAGCGAGTGAGGATGTCATCTCGGACGCTATAGCGAGTGAACCGTGTTCGTGCTCGGTCGCTATAGCGAGTGAACCGTGTTCGTGCTCGGTCGCTATAGCGAGTGGAAGCAAGCCAGGACGAGTCCCACTTGTTTTCGTCGTAAAATCTCAACGGAAACTCTGATTGAGACGAAACGAAAATCGTTACGATGAGGATTCAAAGGAGAACACTATAGCGACCGAGATTTGTCCGGAGCTCGGTCGCTATAGCAACCGAGCTCTGTTCGGAGCTCGGTCGCTATAGCGACCGAGCTTGCCTAGAAGCTCGATCGCTATAGCGACCGAGCTCTGTTTGGAGTTCGGTCGCTATAGGGACCGAGCTCTGTTAGGAGCTCTGTCGCTATAGGGACCGAACTCTGTTTGGAGCTCGTCGCTATAGGGACCGAGCTCTGTTAGGAGCTCGGTCGCTACAGGGACCGAGATCTATAAGGAACTCAGTCGCTATAGCGACCAAGTTTCGTTTCGTGATTCGATCGCTATAGCAACCGAGCTCTTGTTTGTGACTCGGTCGCCATCGTGACCGAGTTTGCGCCGTGGACTGAAAACTTTGTTGTGAAAACCCATCGTCCAAGCGTCCGAGATTGTCGCAATGATACGATGCTTGAGATGTTGTTTACGGACGTTTGGATTAATGATAGCATTGTGTCGTTGTTTTAAGAAATCGCTGTTTGAATTCTTTAAAACAAGATTTTACTGCAAGTTCTTCGTATAAGTTTCCTTTCTCGAGAACGTAAAAATCTTATGTTAATTTTTCTACGGACAAATCTTTTCAATAATTTTATTGTAAAAATTAGTTTAAGTAATTTTTACGAGAATTATCTTTTTCGATAAATATTTTCGAACGTTAATTTCGTCGTGACCGTTTTTGACCCCAACATCGTACATCTTCACGGCTGGGAAGGAGAACTTCCGAGGCATCTCGACCGATGCGATCTCCTCCACGAACGGGGTATCTGAGTAGGAGCCAGGATCACTTCGTCGGATGGGAGGAGCTACTCCAGGGAGCCTCTCTACCATAGACTGGATGGTATTGAATTTCTCGGAGAACATCTTCTCGAGGTAAGCTGCCATGGCAGGATCTGCGATCGCTGGATCATCGGGAGAATATTCTTTGTCCTCCATCTCGGAGTCGCTATCCCTATGTGTCTGAGTTTTCCTAGAAACTGTGTCTCCATTCTCGGGTTCATCTACGGGAATGGGCCGATGAGCTGCTCCTTCTTCATTCGTCGGCGTGTCGAGAGGAGGCATGGGTCGAACTCGGGCTCGAATTCTTCATCGTTTGTTACCAGCTTCTCCACGAGTCTGACTCTTATCTTGCAGAGCTAGGTTTTTGGCTTCGAGGGCTCCCATCTTTTTGGCGCTTTGCTGTAGCTTCTTGGAGTGCTCGTCAAGTTTGCTCTTCAGGGTTTGGACTTCTTGGAGGAGCTCTGGATTGTCCTCTGCCGCCTCTCGGGACTTGTGGAGTTCGGTGATCTGGCTTTGGAGGTTGTCGAGTCGGTTGAGCAGCTCGATTTCCCTCGGAGTGGCTTCAGATTGATCGTCATGCTCTTCTAATGCCATCGCCACGTAGTTTGGATTACTCCCCTCCTTCTAGCGCCAAACTGTTATGGTATTTTTGTGTAGGGTCGTTTTAGCACGACGGAACACTAGAGATTTGTGTGAAAAGATGAGAATCGAGACTAAAGAGATGTTTATTATTGATTTGAGCAGGGACTACCAGATTTCGGTGTATAAACCCTAGTTCTAGCCGTCTAAACCCTAATCTCTTAGCCTCCAAGTGTCGATCCATTTTTCTAGGATTTTGGTTTTATAGGTGTAGATGTCGGTTGAAGTAGATGGAACTCTTCCATATTCGTAAATATGGAAGAATCTCTGTAGGTGGAAAACTTCCATTTTACTCTAGGGTCGGTCTGGAGGTAGGTACCGGAAGCAGGTTCCCTTGATGCAGGGGCCGGAAGTAGGTACCTAGTCCGGAAGCTGGAGAAATCTGCTACCTGGATATTTTTCCCTAACAACAGGCACGATTGAGATGAGAGACTCTCTCAAAGACCAGCCAAGGATTCCGGGAACAGTAATCAGGGCAAGTATCAGTTCCGCCCAACCGAGAAGGCAGAAGGGGTGGTAGTGTCCACGTGGCCTGAGATCTCCCACCTCTCCATATCGAGGCCAGAACTGATCAATGTTCTGAGGCAGGTGGGCCAACAGGTAAAGTGGTCTCAGAAGATGAAGGCTCCCGACTCCTTCTGGAACCCTGACCTTTGGTGCGACTTCCACAGTGACCACGGTCACAAGACGGAGGATTGCGTCGAGATGAAGATCGAGGTCAACGAGTTACGCAAGGGGTATCTCAATATGCATTATGCAACGAGTTATCATTTTTAATGGGTATCTCCGGAATTCCTCTCGGATAAGGCTAAGAGCCATCTGAGCAAGGGAATATCCAGAAAGCACACTGAAGCTGTCCCAGCCTCCCCACCTCGGCAGGACCGATCGATCAACGTCATATCCGGAGGCTCAGAGATAAGCGGTATAAGCCATGCAGCCGCTAAGAGCACCCATAACGACAAGAACGGCCTGGAGACTGCTCAGCCTGTTGGGGAAAAATACTCAGGTGTTAGATTTCTTCAGACCCCAGGCAGGACACCGGCCTCCAGGTTCCTGCAAGAGATGGCACCCGGGTCCGACCCCTGCATCGGTCCCTTCCCCCCAGGGAAAATGGAAAACTTCCAATTGGAAGAACCTTCCATATTTCCGGATATGGAAGATTTCCACCTACTCCAAACTGACTCCCAGCAGTCAACGAAGGCTATATAAAGGGAACCTAAACCTTAAAGCAAAGGATCGACACTTCAAGACTTAGAGACTAGGGTTAGGCGGCTAGAACTAGGGTTCTTACTCGATCTGTTGTAGTTCCTGCCCTATTATTCAATAAAACTTCTCTTCAAGTCTATTTCTCTCTAAATCTCTCAAACTCTCAAACAAACTCGTGAAACCCGAATTCTCTAGCCTCATCCATCGGTCTGTGGTACTCACAAAGGAACTACATAAAAATCCCCTAACAATTTAGCGCTAGAAGGAGGGGAGTAATCTAAACTACGTAACGATTGCAGTGGATGAGCATGACGATTTACCGGAATCCACCTCGAGAGAAGCCGAGCATCAAAGGCAACTAGACAGCCTGCAAAGCGAAGTAACCGAGCTGCACAGAGCTCGGGAAGACGCCGCGGAGAACCCCGAGATCCTCTCGGAAGTTCAGGGTTTAAAGAATCAGTTGGACGAGCACTCTAAGCGACTGGAGCAAAGTGCGGAGAAGCTCAACCAACTTGATGCCGAGAACATCTCTCTCCGAGATGAGAACCAAATCCTCAATACGGTCAGCAACAAGAAGCGTCGCTTCTGAACTCGAGTCCGATCTATGCCCACTGTGGAGACACCTAATTTCGGAGGAGACGCAACTCATCCGTAAACGGCGCTCAACGAAAATGAGGCAAACCGGGAAGAGGTCAGAAACACCCAGATCAATGACCTAGAAAGCGACTCCGAGCCGGAACCCGACAAGGATTCTCCCAAAGGAACCGCCGCGGAAAGGTCCTCCATGACTTCCTACCTGGCACAGATGTTCTCCAAGAAGTTCAACGCCATCCAGTCTATGGTGGAGAGACTTCCTGGTGTGGCTCCTCCAATCCGGAAGAGTGGTCCAGATTCCTACACGGACACTCCCTTCGCAGACGAGATCGCGCTAATAGAGATGCCGAGGAAATTCTCTTCCCTAGCATCAAGATGTACGACGGCACGGGAGACCCAGACGACCACATCGCACAGTACAAGCAGAGGATGCTCGCTGTATCACTCCCTAGCCACGATGTGCAAAGGATTCGATTCGACCCTCATCGGACCCGCCTTGCAGTGGGACATCAGCCTACCCATCTAGAGCCTCTAGATCCTCTGCAAAGCTAACCTGCTTCCTGAGAAGCTTGTGAACACTGTCTATTGGGGTCAAAAATGGTTACCTCGAAACTGACTTCTACAAAAAGTGCATCTTCGTCCATTATAGACAAAAGTTCCCGAAAAACTCGAAAGGAACGTCCAGCTAATCGAAATAGCAAGTCAGACCTCCGGTCGAGCAACTTCGCCCGTTGGGCGGCAGGCCAGTCCTGCTCGCCAGGTTGGCGAGTTGCACCTCCGGGAGTCGAGCAACTCGCCCGTTGAGCGAGCAGGGCCAGTCCTGCTCGCCAGGTTGGCGAGTTGGACCTCCCGGAGTCGAGAAACTCGCCCGTTGGACGAGCAGAGCCAGTCCTGCTCGCGAGGTTGGCAAGTTGAACTTCCCGGAGTCGAGCAACTCGCCCGTTGGGCGAGCAGAACCAGTCCTGCTTTCGCCAGGTTGGCGAAGTTGCACCTGTGAGTCTAGCAACTCGCCCATTGGGCGAGCAGGGCCAATCCTGCTGCCAGGTTGGCAGTTGCACCTCGAGCGAGCAGCTTCGCCCGTTGGGCGAGCACGGCCAGTCCTGCTCGCTAGGTTGGCGAGTTGCACTTTCCGGAGTCGAACAACTCGCCCGTTAGGCGAGCAGGGCCAGTCCTGCTTGCCAGGTTGGCGAGTTGCACCTCCCGGAGTCGAGCAACTCGCCCGTTGGGCGAGCAGAGCCAGTCCTGCTCGCTAGGTTGGCGAGTTGCACCTCCCGGAGCCGAGCAACTCCCCCGTTTGGCGAACAGGGCCAGTCCTGCTCGCCAGGTTGGCGAGTTGCACCTCCTGGAGTCGAGCAACTCGCCCATTGGGCGAGAAGGGCCAGTCCTGCTCGCCAGGTTGGCGAGTTGCCTCTCTTGAAGACATCCAATTCGCCTGTTCGGTGAGTTGGATCCAACCTTGTGCCATCCTTTCGTGCCTCGATGGGTCAGTCCTTCATTTCGTCTCGATCGGAGTCATCATCTAGATTTTACGGAAAAATCCGCGAGAACTTGTTTCCCTTTATGAAATTTGAATTGATCATGTAAAACGGCAACGGTCGACTGGACTGCCTCCACTACACAATAAGTTTGAATTTTCGTAAATCGAAGTCATTTCTAAAAGAAGCGTCGTTTCGATAGACTCGAAAAAACGCTTAAGTCGGAAGACGGTCCGAAGGAGACCTAAAACACGACTAGAAGCCCACTCTCAATCCTATGTGAAATCAGGCCCAATCATCATGACGGTTTATCTTTTTCATGCATAAGAAGATAAATGTCAAGTTCGGAGGATAAATGTAAAGTTTCCAAAGATAAACACGAAGATCGGAGAAAAATGGAATATTCCCGCAAAGCGATAAACTCGACCAAGGGCAGAAAGGGAAAGGGTAAACCACCTTAGAAGAAGTATATAAGGATGTCCAGGACGAAGGTGCAAAAGGATCCGCATTCACAGAAAAAAACTTAGCACTTAGAGCAATAGGCAATTTTCCGTTTTCTAGAATCGAGCTGCGACTCAACTAGGTTTTTCACAAGTCTTTGGTTGTCTGAACAAGGAAACTCGCTGACAGCTCTCGCAGCCAAGGCTTTACCTTTGTTGTAACGCCATTCACGGATTTGGAATAAGACCTATTTTGCTCTCTTTTCGCTTTTTCGTATTTTTATCGATATCTATTGTGTTCTGATTGCTTGGCCCGTGGTTTAGCAGATATCCGGGATCTCTGGGAAATTAGGGTTTTCCTAACTTTCCCAAACCGAAGGAAATCGGCGGTCGAATTTCAGTTCCCACAGTTTGGCTAGAAGGAGGGTATCGGATTAATCTAACTCTCGACCACTAAACACTCGATCAGGCATGGCTGGAATCGGTGACAAAAACCAACCAACGCGATGGACTTCCCATCGGCCTAAGCGTTGAACCAGACCGGCTGGAAGCGGCGTCGGTCACTGGAGCGCAAACACCGCGATGTTCGACCAAATGAAGGAACTGTTAGCTTCATACGAAAGGTCGGACGAACAGGAAAACTCATGAATTCTCTCGCTAAACAGGTCGAAACCTTAACAGCAGGGACCAAGAGTAGACCTCCGCGTGGAACTACCAAGGTTCGCAGCGGAAGGAGGCTAGATTTCGCGACTCCAGGAAACCGAGCCGCGATCGCCGAAAAGGGTCCGTCGGGTAACGTTCCCGACGAAACAATCCTTCCTGGAGCGCAGCCAACCGCGAAGTATCTTCCACCTCCCGTTGCGGACAACAAAGCAAACAACGTGCAGCATGTCGAACTAGACTCCAGTAGCCAATCCAAACCAACGGATGAGGATGTCGACACGCATCCGCGTCGCACAAGGAGCCGCGCAGCTCGGGATGACTCCCAGTTTGACGATCCCATGTCCTTGGAGGAAGAGGCGATCTTCTGGGACAAGCAGGAAGAGCTAGCCGAGGAGCAAACTCGCAGTCGCAGCAAACAGCGACAAAGTCGGAAGTCTGCTAGCAATAATCCCGAGTTTCGCTATCT
Source organism: Brassica nigra (assembly GCA_016432835.1). Taxonomy (NCBI): domain Eukaryota; kingdom Viridiplantae; phylum Streptophyta; class Magnoliopsida; order Brassicales; family Brassicaceae; genus Brassica; species Brassica nigra. The sequence continues at coordinate 60,535,989 of CM028247.1, read as the reverse complement.
CCACGACCATCTCATAAAGACGGTGGCGGATGTTAAAGCCGTGAAATCTCAAATCCATCACGCTACTAGCACTGCGCCTGAGATTTACCTGCTGCTGGAAGAGGCTCGAAAGACGCCTTTCACTGCTCGGATCACCGAGACTAAGGTTTCAGACCCCGGGAAAGGTGAAAGAAGCGCCCTACGACAGTACAACTGATCCCAAGGCGCACTTACAAGCCTTCCAGATCGCGATGGGAAGATCCAGGTTCAAGGACAGCGAAAGGGATGCCGGCGAATGCCGCCGCCTCTTCGGCGAGAACCTTCGAGGCGCCGCACTCGAGTGGTTCTCTCGTCTAAGGCAAAATTCCACCATAAGTTTCCGCCAACTCGCTTCGGAATTTCTCAAGCAATACTCGATGTTCATCGATCGAGAAAATTCCGACGTCGATCTCTGGAGTCTATCCCAGGGAGAAGACGAATCACTCTGTGACTTCATTAAACGGTTCAAAACCGTAATGGCTAGGGTCAGCGGAATAAGTGACAGAGTTGCAATCGACGCGCTCCGAAAAACACTCTGGTACAAGTCAAAACTTAGAAAGTGGATAACCTTGGAAAAGCCGCGGACGATCCAGGACGCGCTCCACAACGCCACAGACTACATTATCATCAAGGAAGAGACAAAAGTCTTGTCGCAGAAACTGAAGCCGACTAAGACATCGTCGAAAGATCATGGGGCTGACCAGAAACGAAAAGAAGAAACCCCGGTAACGACAAGAGCATCCATCACGGGGAAGAAGAGAACCAAGGCACCCACAACTACGCCAACAACTCTGGATCGGAGCAGGGCCGGACGACGGGCAACACATGGACCCTGAATCCGAATTACGATGAGAATGCCTCCTGCGATTTTCACCAAACGCGAGGCCACTCGACTGTGAACTGCAAAGTTCTAGGGGCAAGATTAGCAGCCAGACTGCTGGCAGAAGATCTCGCCAAGGTGACCAGCATGAAGGACCTCATCCTCGACTCCGACCGTCTCCCAAAGAACGATAAATCTCCTCAGACATATGTTGGGGTCAAAATCGGTCACGACGGAATCAATGCCTGAAAGTCCCCGGAAAGTATTTCTCAGAACAAAAAGTCTCGTATAAATCAAAAAGAGGTTATACGACAAGTTCTCGAAATAGAATATCTAATCACTCCGACAAAAAACTCTCGGGAAACAAACGGCAAAACTGTTGGGGTCAAAATCGGTCAATGACGAAATCGTCACCCGAAAATCCTCGAAAGAAAAGCCAAGCGACGATCAAAGTCAAGAAGCGGGTCGCATTTCGATCGCTCGCGGGAAGGCTCGTCCGCTCCGCCTGGCACCAGCGGCAAGAGTCCTGGCGCCCATCCGTGCAATCATCTCATAATCTCGGGCAATGGCAGCACCTTGGTTCCTTAAAACCCATGTCCGGATCGTCCGAGATCTACAATGGTTCTTCCGCAAAGCCTTCCCGATTGTTTAAAAGATTCATCTTTTAACACATCTAAAGCTCGAAGCCACATTGCTCGCATCCTCGATGACGGAAAATCAACAAATCCAAGTCCATCTCAAATCCCGATACTCGAGGAATCTCGTTGGATTAGAAAGCGATTATCGAAATCTACGGTAAAGACCTTCCCAAACTCAAAGATTTCCATAAGCGACTGGCGGGAAAAGATCGAACAACGAAAACCCACAGGCGGCAAGATGGCCTGGCACCGGCGGCACCCGTCCGCGCGGGCCGACCTGGCGCCAGCGGCACCCTGACCTGGGGCTGGCCTGGCGCCGGCGGCACGCTGGACGAGGGCTGGCCTGGCGGCGGCAGCGGCCACCCTGGCGCCGGCGGCACATCCGCGCGGGCCAGCCTGGCACGGCGGCACCGTCGCAGCGGGCGGCCTGGCGCCGGCGGCACCGTCAGCGGGTTGGCCTGGCGTCGGTCCAGCGGCCCTCGTCGGTCTCGGTCCTATCGTGCCGGTTCGATCCCATCTTAGCTTGTTGGATCAATCTACGCAAGTTTGGTATGATCACGGTTACTCTAGAAGCGCCACTTTCGACTAAACAAGGAATTGAGGTTCGCCGAAACACGAAACCTTCAAAGACCGTCCTTTGAAAACCGTAAAAGCGCTAAGCGGTAGCGTGGCCAAAATGGCCCACTTACGATTTTCGAAAAAAAGGATAACTATGGCGGTTTATCTTTATCCTCACATAAGAGATAAATGTCAAGTTTCCAGAAGATAAATGTCAAGTTTCCAGAAGATAAATGTCAAGATTTCCGAAGATAAATGTCAAGTTTCCCGATAAACACGAAGATGGACGAAGATGGACGAAAATGGAAAAAGCCGACTCAGCCGCGAGAAGATAGACCGTCTTAGGAGGAGTATATAAGGAGAGCTTTGAGCAAGAAGCAAACCAGATCAAAACTTTCAAGCACTTAGCACTTAGAGCGATTTAGCATTCTTTTCTGTTTTCACTAGCGAGCTGCGACTCAACTAGGATAGATTTAGGCGACCAGACTAGCGGACTCCTCGACAGCCCTTACGGTCGATTTCTTTTCTTGTTGTACACGCTCAAACGAGAATTCAGAAATAAGATCTCTTTCGCTCAACTTTTACGATTTCTATTTTCGCAACTTTATTCTCCATTTGATTGTTTCGTGTGCGGCCCAGCAGATATCCGGGACCTTCAAGGAAGATCGGGTTAACTCGGTTTTCCTCCACAAATCTTTATCGGAAATTGGCGGTGTGAATTTCGGTTCCCACAAAAACAAAAGGAGGTCGGAGCTTGGTCTTACCAGGTCAACTCGCCATAGGGCAGGCTCAGTCTTCCCAGCTCGCCCTAGGACAAGCTCACTTTGTTCTCCTTTGAGTCTAGATCCAAATGGCTTTCGTTTTGTCTCAATCGGAGTTTCTGTTGAGACTTTATGAAGCGAACAAAGTCACTGTCCCGGCCACCTCAAGGGTGTACTCGCCCGGCGAGTACAACCATCACACGGGTCACCTCGCCCTCTGTAATGGCCACCTCGCCCTAGGGAAAGCTCACCTTTGTTCTCCTTTTAGTCTATAACAAAATGGCTTTTGTTTCGTCTCAATCAGAGTTTCCGTTGAGATTTTACGAAGAGAACAAAGTCACTGTCCCGGCCACCTCGTGGGTGTACTCACCCGGCGAGCTCAACCCCGGTATGGGTGTACTCGCCGGGCAAGCTCGACCAGCATGCGGGTCAGCTCGCCGGCGAGCTCAGCCTCAGCATGGGCGTGCGCGCCCAGCGAGTATGACCGTCATACGGGTCAGCTCGCCGGCGAGCTCAACCCCTGCGTGGGTGTGCTCGCCTGGCGAGCTCGACCAGCACGCGGGTCAGCTCGCCGGCGAGCTCAGACCCATCATGGGCGTACTCGCCAGGCGAGCTATTCCAGCACGCAGGTCAGATCGCCGGCGAGCTCAACCCCGGCGTGGGTGTGCTCGTCCGGCGAGCTCGACCAGCACGCGGGTCAGCTCGCCGGTGAGCTCAGCCCCAGCATGGGCGTACTCGCCGGGCGAGCTCAACCAGTACGCGGGTCAGCTCGCCGGCGAGCTCAGCCCCAGCATGGGCGTACTCGCCCGGCGAGCTCGACCAGCACGCGGGTCAGCTCGCCGGCGAGCTCAGCCCCAGCATGGGCGTGCTCGCAGGTCGGCTTGACCGACGAGCTGACCTGATCCCGGCCTGCCCGACTTACTTCAACTCCAGTATCTTCCGTATAGCTGTAGCGTCTGACCTTCGGGACCACATACTTCTCGCTTCGTTTCGATTAAAGTTATTCTCGAAGTTTTATGACTAAAACCGAGAAAATCGTATAAACGCCCAAAGGCCTAAAAACGGTCCGCAAGGATCCAAACTTGTCTAGAGGCCCATCTAAGATTTCAGAGGGATAAATGTTAAGTTTCCGAAGATAAATGTCAGGATTCGAGGATAATTACGAAGATCGACGGAAAATGGAATATTCCCAAAAAGAGATAAACTTGGGCCCAAAGGCAAAGGAATAAACGGGCCACCGACCTAAATCAATTATATAAGGAGAGCTGGAGCAGAAGAAAAGGGATCCGAGAATTTAGACTTAGAAAACTCCTGCTAGCTTAGAGAACTTAGAACTTAGGTGGTTAGACTAGCAAGGCAGGACTTAGAACGTCTGGCCACCTCTTGTTCTAGTTTTATCCTATCCGCAGACCTCTGTTCTTCTCGGAAGGATCTAACAATTCTTTAACTTCAGAGCTCCGCACATAGAAACCCTAAGCATAATATTCGACATGTTTGTTTCTATGACCAACGCTCCTACTAGACGAACTCGCCCAGGCAGTTCGATCTCTTGTTCAATTCTTTTTAACTGAACTACGTCCGACTTGATCCTCGAAAGGGGTACGTAGGCGGCCTTTCTTAAGGTCCAGTCCCAATTCTTAACAAACCCTTCTCCGCATTGATTTGGTCACTTGTCGTTGGCTGTCGCAGAGAATTCAGACCTCAAGGAAAGTAGGGTTTTCCTTGCTTTCCTCCATATTTTATTCATTAAAATCGACGGTGTGAATTTTGGTTCCCACACTTTGGCGCTAGAAGGTGGGGTCGAACATCCGACCTTGTGGTTAACAGCCACATGAAGAGCACGAAAACGAGCTTGCAATTTCTCTGTCTAAACAGAAAGGGCAACGATAAAATCTATCAAACCCCAAAAATTCGTCTTGTTACCAAGGTAGAGAAATCTCAACGAGCAAGGGTTCTACCAAAAACGTTTTTTCGAGAACCTCTCGGAAAAATAAAACTTGTTCTCTTCGAAACCTATGGGAGAACCTAGATTACTCGTGAAAAATAAGCACGACAAATCGGGTCATCAATTCTCCACTGCGGTACTTCATTCTAACAATTCTCGGGAAACACACAACGAAACGAAAAAAGTGCTTACCAATACTTCCAACCGTCCGAACCATCCCGAGGAAGCACAAAGCTCCGACTGTCCCGACCAGCTTACCATACAGCGAGCTCAGCCCTTCTCGACAAACTCGCCATACGGCCAACTCGGTCCTTCTCGGCCAATTTTGGAAAAAACAGAGTTCAATTGTATAAAGTCACTCGAAACCTAAGACGGTTAAAGAAGACTAAACAAAGCCAAAGCGAGGTCATTATCCCTCACTGCTAAGACGTCTTCCGAAACCTAGAATTTCATAATTCTGCGCGAACTCTCGATTTTTCCACTAAGTTTACTTCGGAGAAACTACTTAAAACTGCTTCGGATCAATCCCTCACGGACCGAGAAAATTTCTGATGAAGTTTAGTCACAAAATTACAGCTCATGGCGAGTTTCTGATATTAAAATTCGATAACATTTTACGGGACACCTTTCGTAAAATAATACTCGACCGTATTTCACGAGACAGATTTTGTTCAATTAAACTCCACAACATTTTACGAAACAGCTTCCGTAAAATTAACTCGACAACAGTTTGCAGAATAACTCTCGTAAAATAAAAGTTCGACAGCGTTTTAGAAACAACTTCCGTAAGATCAAACTTCGGCAATATTTTTGAAACATTATTCGAAAATTTAAACAAGATCATATGAATCAATAGGGTCTGGGACATGAACAGTTCGCTCATAGCTTGACGAACTAAACCAAATGACATCTCGTCCATTGCTTCCTCTTTTCTAAACGCTCCTCTTGGCCTGCTTCTCCTCCTTTTGTTTCAACGATTTCGTAAAATTCCTTGAAAAACCGAGTCTGAAGAAGCGAGGACATGAACTTGGGCGTTGATGTCTCTTCCTCATTCCGATATTGTCGTCAGAATTTCGTCGAAAACCAATTCGTATAAAATTCAGTATCAGGCTTTTCAAAGTCCCTTGACATTGAATCGAAAGTGGCCATTCCGAAATGCCTAACAAACTCTCATAAATTACTAACTCGTCAGAAGACAAGAGGAGACGAAGATGGAAGAAGAGGCAATCTCGAATAATCGATGAGACTAAGGTATGTCCGACTCAGAAAGTTTTATCAGGTTTTAATTCTTCGTAGGAAAGGAATGAAAACGTCTTGAAAACTGCCGTAAAATTTAGGGAACCTAGAACCTAGGTGGATAGTCTAGCAAGCTAAGTCTTAGGCAATTTTTCCAGTATTGTTCTATTGTTCCTTGACTGTCCAGGCAGAACATGCAAACCGATCTAACCTCTCGAAAAACCGAGAAACGATCGCAACACATCTTAAGCAATTTTCATGCAACCAAAGGAGTATACGAACCATTCATCGTATAACTGAAACCTAAAGTGGAAAATCATTTTAACAGCCATCAGCCGTAACTCGAAAAACTCCACTATGCTTGGCATGTCAATCTCGACAAACGCTATTTGGCCCTCAGCCAACTACGCTTTTCCATACAGCCCGAACCTGAATTCGGCGTCCCCATTAAGGACAATCGTAAACTAACATGATCTTAATGTTCACACAAAGGGTCGCAGTCTGATCCTTTACCAACAACTTCCTTGGATATACGGCTGAGTCTAGCCTCCATGCCAATCCAAAACTACTGAGCGACCACCGCTCCAATCACTTAACGGCTAAAACGACAATCCACGATTTGTCATAGAACGCCAAGTGACTATTACGGAAGCAGTTTGTCGTATTATCCAGAAACGGAAATCATACGATAAATTCTTCATAAAAAAAACTCAGCCCTAACAACCATATGGTTAACAGAAAATTTAAACTTATCATCAATCAATTAAGTTCTATACACCCCGTAAACACGGCATAAAAAGAAACACTTGTGACAAAGCTCCAAGAGTTATACGAGTCATCCTTAAAAATATACAAAACAAATCTCGGAAGGCCAACACTTCACGAAGCACAGTGAAGGTAGACGCTTCTCCCTGGGTCAAATTTACGCGGCCCCTCGTTCCTAATTCCTCGATCAAAAATCAAAGAAAAATTTTTGCGTCCAAACTGAAACAACAATTTCTGGCTGCGAACATTAAAAACATCTCAAGCCCTTGAACATTTCAACCAAGAAATGCGGCAAGGAAAACTCAACCTTCAGCACTGCGAGGCGTAAACTGCGCTCGAAGGACATTCTTTCCTCAAAACATTCCAGACGAAATGCTCGTCTCAGGAACTCAAAACATACAAACACGCCTCTAACGGTAACATGCCTCTAAAATGGTATCATTTTGTTGTTGCTGATCACAACAAACGAACTCTAACATCCTAAACAGACATTAGCCGCCCTCGAAAGGATAGGCTCTCTTACATCCGACAAGGATAACATAGCGCGCTATACAAGAAATCAGAAATTTTGGTTAGCACCTCCAAACGGTCTTTGGAAGTAGCTCGATTCGTGCCAAGACAAGTCATATAAGCCGATAACAATTCGCGGACTTTAAATCGGTACGAATCAGGTTAAAATCGCAAACAAGCAAAACGAAATCCGACTTGTCATCGCAAAGCCTTAGTCCGAGAGTAAACCTAGGTCTTGCCATAAACCCAGCCATGCTGGATCTTGACATCTCAAAGACATTGTATCAACACCCCGATACGAGATCCCAAAATTTGTCTCTTCATTTATATTTGTACGTTTATGAGTCTCTGCAAACCAAAAGACTTCGAGAATTCTCATCTTACACAACGACAGGTATGGTGATCATCTGAGAGGCAGGAATGAGACGACAACTCACACCCTGTCCCTCTAACTTCGAAAAACGGAAGTTCTCTCAATTTATAAAAACCACGATTTTATAAATTTGAGCAAACTATTTTAAAAGCCCTAAAAAGGGCAGGGATTCGAAGCCGCCAACGGCCAGTCCCGAAAGATACATCGTGGCCTCACAACGGAAAGAACAAAACAAAATACCTTCGACAGCAACATGCTCGAAAGTCTCTGCACGACACATAACCAGACCATATCAGTCTCGCTGGAAAACAAATCACAAGGGTCTTAAACTCCAAAACGAACTACGAAAGGCTTGATCCCTTCGACAAGGGTACGTAGGCAGCCTTCGAAAGGCGCAGCCCCAATCGTACCACTTTCAACGGAGCGTTTCAACCATTAATTCCGCCTACTTTACCTAACATTTCTTACCGCCCGCAAGAACATCGCGAAAGTTCTAACAAGCTGGGGGGCTAACTGTTGGGGTCAAAATCGGTCACGACGGAATCAATGCCTGAAAGTCCCCGGAAAGTATTTCTCGGAACAAAAAGTCTCGTATAAATCGAAAAGAGGTTATACGACAAGTTCTCAAAATAGAATATCTAATCTCTCCGACAAACAACTCTCGGGAATCAAACGGCAAAGGAAAAGGAGGTCGGAGCTTGGTCTTACCAGGTCAACTCGCCATAGGGCGGGCTCAGTCTTCCCAGCTCACCCTAGGATAAGCTCACTTTGTTCTCCTTTTGAGTCTAGATCAAAATGGCTTTCGTTTCGTCTCAATCAGAGTTTCCGTTGAGATTTTACGAAGAGAACAAAGTCACTGTCCCGGCCACCTCGTGGGTGTACTCGCCCGGCGAGTACAACCATCACGCGGGTCACCTCGCCCTCTGTAATGGCCACCTCGCCCTAGGGAAAGCTCACCTTTGTTCTCCTTTGAGTCTAGATCAAAATGGCTTTCGTTTTGTCTCAATCGGAGTTTCCGTTGAGATTTTACGAAGAGAACAAAGTCATTGTCCCGGCCACCTCATGGGTGTACTCGCCCGGCGAGCTCAACCCCGGTATGGGTGTACTCGCCCGGCGAGCTCAACCCCGGTATGGGTGTACTCGCCGGGCGAGCTCGACCAGCACGCGGGTCAGCTCGCCGGCGAGCTCAGCCCCAGCATGGGCGTGCTCGCCCGGCGAGTATGACCGTCATACGGGTCAGCTCGCCGGCGAGCTCAACCCCGGCACGGGTGTACTCGCCGGGCGAGCTCGACCAGCACGCGGGTCAGCTCGCCGGCGAGCTCAACCCCGGCGTGGGTGTGCTCGCCCGGCGAGCTCGACCAGCACGCGGGTCAGGTCGCCGGCGAGCTAAGCCCCAGCGTGGGTGTACTCGCCGGGCGAGCTCGACCAGCATGCGGGTCAGCTCGCTGGCGAGCTCAACCCCTGCGTGGGTGTGCTCGCCCGGCGAGCTCGACCAGCACGCGGGTCAGCTCGCCGGCGAGCTCAGCCCCAGCATGGGCGTACTCGCCGGGCGAGCTCGACCATTACGCGGGTCAGCTCGCCGGCGAACTCAACCCCGGCGTGGGTGTGCTCGCCCGGCGAGTTCGACCAGCACGCGGGTCAGCTCGCCGGCGAGCTCAGCCCCAGCATGGGCGTACTCGCCGGGCGAGCTCGACCAGCACGCGGGTCAGCTCGCCGACGAGCTCAGCCCAGAGGCGAAGGTACTCAGTGGAGAGAGGGTGCACGTGCACACCCAATTTTTTGAAAAATTAATGTTAACTAGTATGAACTTATGATTGTGCACCCATAAAAAATCTGCATCAAGCCTTAATGAAAATAAAAAGAAAAAATAACTTAGCCCATTAAAGATTAAAATTAATTCCAAAGCCCAATTATATTCTCTACACCTTTTAAACCCTAACTATTCTTAGTTATGTCTACGGGTTAATAGAAAATTTTAATCGTTCGAGCAAACGTGTAAGCAGGCCTGCGTGTAAGTGCAATCATTTAATCAAATTGAGAGTTTTCTTCTCTTGTCTACCGTACAAAACTGGTAACTAATTAAATATTCTTTATGTTTATGCAATTATGCTTTGAATTGTTCAATTGTTCCAACAATGTCGTCAATCTCTATGATCAGTAATTATTTAGAAAGCACCTGAATTTTTGTTTCATTCGTACAAGTCCAAGGCCATAGATAGAGGCTTTACTCTTGATTAGAGTTGATCGTTTGCAGGTTTTACTTGCTTATAATTTTTTTTGGTTTTATAAATAATATTTTAGCTAGACTATGTACGTTTCAATTTATGCTATGTTTTCGGTTTTGTAGATTAATCAATGGAACGGTACTTCAAACCGGTATCAGTTTCACCATCTGATAACACCTTACCATCTAATGATACTGATGATTTTCCGTGGGATCCTGCTAAAAGAAAAAATATCAAGGATTATAATGCAAATCAAGTCGATGAGGTAAGACGCAAGTACCTTCTTAGAGGCCCGTGTCAACCACTTGGTCATAACTTTGAAAAGAGACTCATAGGTGGTAAAATGAGACGATTCAATCCAGCTTGGTTTGGTCTGTATGGTAATTGGCTAGAGTATAGTGTATCGGAGGAAAAAGCTTATTGCTTGTGTTGCTACTTGTTTAGAGATGATGCGTATCCTGGATTTGTGAGGGATGGATTCTCGAATTGGCACAAGCCTGATAGGTTATCTTTCCATGTAGGAGAGCTTAACAGTTCTCACAATAATGCTGTCAAAAAGTGTGATGACTTGATGAATCAAGGTCAATCCATAGTACATGCTATGTATAAGAAGACTAATGCTATGAAAAATGAGTACCGTATCAGATTAAATGCTTCCGTTGATGTTTCTAGATACTTATTGCGACAAGGAATAGCTTTTCGAGGTCATAGAGAAGGAGAAGAGTCTTCTAACAAAGGCAACTTTTTAGAACTTCTGAAATACACAGCTGATCACAATGATGTTATAAAAAAGGTTGTTTTGGAGAATCCTCCAGGAAATAACAAGATGGTTTCTTCAGAGATTCAAAAGGATATTGTAAACGCCTTTGCAGAAGAAGTGGTGAAATCTGTTATAGAAGAAATTGATAACGGAGTGTTTGGTCTATTAGTAGATGAATCTGCTATGTGTCTGACAAAGAACAGATGGCTGTTGTTTTTCGATTTGTTGATAAGAAAGGAGCAGTCAAAGAAAGGTTCGTTGGAGTTGTCCATGTGAAAGAGACTTATTCTTTATCTTTGAAGCATGCTATTGATGAGTTGTTTGCTAAGTATGGACTGAGCTTGAAAAAAGTGAGAGGACAAGGTTATGACGGAGCTAGTAATATGAAAGGAGAGTTCAATGGGCTGCGATCATTGATTTTTAAAGAAAACAGCTCTGCATATTATGTTCATTGCTTTGCTCATCAACTTCAGTAGGTTGTCGTGGCTGTTGCGAAAAAGATATTTGAGATTGCTGATTTCTTTGATATGGTTTCTATGTTATTGAATGTGGTTGGAGCTTCTTGCAAACGAAAAGATAAAATCCGGGAACATTATCGAGACGAGATAAATGCTGGAATTGCTAGTGGTGACATTAACACTGGAAAAGGACAGAATCAAGAAATTTCTTTTCAAAGGCCTGGAACTACAAGGTGGGGTTCTCATTATAAACGCTGCTGCGTTTGGTTGGGTTATTTTCTACTATTATTAAAGTTCTTGAGTATATCGAAGAGGAAGGCGCAGATGATTCTAAGAGACGCCAGGCATATGGTCTTCTCAAGTATGTTCAGACATTTGATTGTGTGTTCTATATGCATCTGATGTTACTTATTTTGGGAATATGTGAGAATCTATCGATGGCTTTGCAAAGGAAAGATCAAGACATTTTGAATGCTATGTCACTAGTAGAATCTACTAAGCGGGAACTACAGAGAGTAAGAGATGATGGATGGGATTCACTTATGTTGACAGTTTCTTCTTTTTGTAAGAAACATGATACTCAGATGCTCGATATGGAAGAAGGTTTTATCAATTCTCGGAGGCCAAGGAAAAAAACCAACATCACTAATTTGCATCACTACAAGTTTAATTGCTTTAATGCAACTTTGGATTTGCAACTTCAAGAATTCAACGATCGTTTTACTGAGGTAAACACTGAGCTGCTTATTTGCATGGCTTCCTTAAATCCTATTGGTGCTTTTCATGGATTTGACAAGTCAAAGTTGGTGAAGTTGGCTAAGTTCTATCCAGATGACTTCAGTTTTATGGACTGTTTATCGCTTGAGCAGCAACTTGGTATTTTCATCGACAATGTACGACATGATCAATGATTTAAAAATCTGAAGAGTCTTGGAGATCTTTCTCTTATGATGGTAGAAACACAGAAGCATATTGCACATCCTTTGGTTTATAGGCTTTTGAAGTTGGTTTTGACTTTGCCGGTTGCTACTGCAAGTGTTGAAAGATGCTTCTCTGCAATGAAACTAGTGAAGACATCTCTACAAAATCGAATGGGAGATCATTTTTTAAGTGATTATCTTATTTGTTTTATCGAAAAAGAATTGCTTGATGATGTCACAAACGAAGAAGTGTTGATCCGATTTCAAGCCATGAGTGAAAGAAGAATGCTTTTGTAAAATGTTCTTTTTTAACACAAAAATGTTGTTTTTAGTATTTTATTTTTAATATTTTAATAATTTATTTATTATTTTTTACTTTAATATTGGTGCACCCGTTATAAAAACTTCCTGGCTTCGCCCCTGGCTCAGCCCCAGCATGGGCGTACTCGCCGGGCGAGCTCGACCAGCACGCGGGTCAGTTATATCACTCAAATTACCCTAAGGAGTGACTTTACTCTCTCAAATAAGAGGTTCAGTTGTAGTACTTAGGGATCGAATCCACAGAGACCTAGTGTACAAATAAGATGCAATCTTAATGACTATGCTAGGTTGAAAATAGTTTAAAGTAAATTGCAGGTTTGCAGAGTAAGGATAAGATTACTCAGTTGAAAGGATTTAGTTTTGAAACAATAAAGAAAAGTAGTTAGATTCAGGGTAAGTATTCAGGAATTCAGGATTATAAATACTATAAAGGCTAACAAGTTTCTTGCATGATATGTCAGAGCTCAACACTTATTAAATGAATCCATCAGCTCTCGCATTATTTAGACCATCTATTACTTAGATGCTAAATGGTGTTGCGGTCGGCTACTCTTCTGATGGTATCGATCGATGTTTCGATAGGAATATCGGCCGATACACCTCTAGCTACGTTGATCGATTACTCTATAGGAGTATCAATCGATACGGCTCTAAGCAAGCTTTATGCGCGAGTTGATACAATGCTCACCATGATCTTAGATCACCGTTCGCATATCTCAAGAGGGTCATAGCATGTTTAGGATGTTGTCAGGTATTGCATGTAATAAACAATGCAATCCAAGTTCATGTTCTAGGTAGCTAGGCTAGAAAAAGCATTAGTGAACAATCCTAACAATAAATATCACAACTATAGCAATTATAGGTTGGGGCTAATCCCTCATATCCTATTCAAACCCTAAATCTAACAAATGAATCTACTCAGACATGGCTAAGTAGTTCATAGCAACAAGGTAATAATAGAAATTCATAGACCTATTAGAGGGTGAACACTTAGGTTCCAATCACAAATATCTTTGGATCTCTCCTCTAGGTCTAGAATTCTCTAACCTTTGTTAACAAATAATGAACTGAAAAGAAATAAGTAGAAGAAGAAGAAACTCTTAGAAAAACTTATGAAAACTTGTATCTAATTATTTACTTGTAAAAGACTTTTATAAAACTTGTTTAAAACTTGTTGTTCTTTTGCCCAAACACTTAGGCATATATAAATATGAGTTCATTAGGTTAAAAAACTCGTCAGAGGCATTCTTGTAAAATGTGATATCATGGGCTTCAAGTTCGGTCAGGTCCAACTTGTCTTTCTGCCGCCTCAGTATCGATCAATAGTATAGGGTGTACATCAATCGATTACAGTCTCGACGTATCGTTCTTCGGCTAATGTGTGTCGATCGATTGCACAGAGCGTGCATCGATCGATGTGTAACTCTGGTGTCGACCTCTGGTCTTGATCACGGGTGAACTCTTCTTTAAGCTCCAAAAAGGCACCTAAAACATCACTTTTCTCCAAAATGCTTCTGAACCTGAAAACATACCTAATAGACTCCAAAACATTGATAATAGTAGTAAAAACACTCATATACCATGGGTAAAAACGGGTAAAATCCATGGTATATCAACTCCCCCAGACTTAACCTTTTGCTTGTCCTCAAGCAAACACACAGGCAGTCTTTATGAAAGAGGTTTTGAAAAGCAGGGACTAAATCAAATTCAAACTTAGAATCATAACCTCTACTTTGTTGAAACCACATCTAAGAGTCTGTCAATCAGCGAAGGACATTATGCAATATCCTAATTAAACAACCTTGATCATCTAGCCAACAACTTAGCAATCATGTCTGACTAACCCTCTACTGATTTCATTTCTGTACATAAAAATAAAAGTGCACACTTTACCTTGGGAGTATCGATCACAGGATGCAAGGTTGCTCAAACAAGTATCTGGACCTGCAGGTAAAAATTAGTTCCTATCCTCTCTCTCTACTATTTCTCTCCTAGTCAAGTCTGCTTTCATTTGCAAGACATTGACCAAGATTGGACAGGCTTCCATGAATCAAGCCTTAATGGTTGCAGCCACCAAGTCCTGTTCACTTCTTTTTGACCTATATTCTAGGATTCATTGCGAAGCAAGTCTTGAAGGGGTAACCACCAAGCCCTGTTCGAACCCTTTACCTATAGAATTCTTATGAATCAAGTCTTGAGGGGGGTAACCGCCAAGCCCTGTTCGAATTCCTTCCTAGTTAATAACTAACTAATCCTAGAACATAAATTTAAGATAATTTTCGATTTTTTTTTTGTTATGAAAATTAAATCTAATTTCGAAAATGAGAGAGAGAGGGTGATAAAACTATCTACACAAGGCTTTTACCTTCCAGACTTGTTTGAAGCATCCGATCCCATGTATACCAAGCCCCAAGACAAGCAAAGAATTGTCAGGTTAGGTTGGAAATCAGCTTTGGTTCCTCCAGACAATCAATGAAAGTGTTTTCATAGCTGACAGGTGATCAACTTTAGCATCTATAGTACATTCTGCATCAACAAATCTAAGAATGGTGCCTAAAAGATTGGTTAGATAAAAAGTGAAAATTTAAATTATCACTATTCCTTTTTTTGACTCAATAAAAACCATTTTGAAAACATTTTTAGATGAAATCAAAAGGTAAACATCATCAGTAATCATCCCCAGACTTAAATCATACACTGTCCCGGTGTATAACCAGTCCAGTGAAGGCATATGCAATAATAAAGTACATATCAAAAAAAAGTTGAGAACGATATACCTGACCGCAATGCGTATCGATCGATGTTGAGTCGTCCTCGTCGATCGCTTCTGTGTGGTTCATGTCAATCGATATCGACTGTGTCATGTCGGTCGATTTCAATGGCAATCGCCTCTAGAATCGCAAAGAAAAACAAATATGAAAAATAAAATCCTAAAAATAAAATAAAATGAAAACTACCTACAGTGGGTTGCCTCCCCAGCGCTTTGATTATAGTCATCTAGCTTGACTTTGGATGGAATGAGCTACTGAAATCGACCGACATGACAGTCGATATCGATCGACATGAATCGGCGACTCAACATCGATATCGATCGACATGAACCACACAGAAGCTTAACAAGTATCCTCTGTATCTTTCTTCTCGCCGAACCATGCGTCAAATAGGCTTCTTGTGGCTTCATATTCTCTGGTTCGTTTCTTCTTTATCTCAATCAACTCATCAGTGATCCTTTGAATCCTTTCTTCATGACCTTCAATGCTGAACTCGTGCCATCCTAATTTCCTGTAGGCATGTT
The DNA here is from genome assembly GCA_016432835.1 of Brassica nigra. Taxonomy (NCBI): domain Eukaryota; kingdom Viridiplantae; phylum Streptophyta; class Magnoliopsida; order Brassicales; family Brassicaceae; genus Brassica; species Brassica nigra. The sequence goes on along the minus strand of CM028247.1, from coordinate 60,520,386 downwards.
CTGAAAGATCACTGAGCTCCGCTTGCATTGAATCAAGGCGTTGGATCATTTTGTCGTGGATGGAGCTGGTATCGATCGATTCCTTTGTTGAAATGTTGGTCGATGGCTGTTGAAGTCCATTGATCGATGCGCTGGACCTTCTGTCGATCGATTCTAAGGGTGCAGGTCTGCTCGCAAGCTGCCTCTGAATGGCTTTAATTTCTTTCTTCATCCCTTCTATGCTAGATTCCATGCTTCCAACCTCGTTAACAAGCGGAAAATACGTTTGGTCTAGACATCTATCTTGTGAATCATCCACGCTTGTTATTGCCGTGTAGACTTCATCAGCTAATTTATCCAAATCAGCTCTGGTGCAGATCTCTGAAGTCTGTATATCGATCGATGCAACAGGTTGTTCATCGGTCGATTTTTGCTTCTGCAGATTCTCGTGAAGCTCCTCGGCAAAGAGCTTCATCTGACCGTTGATTTCAGTCAAACGCCTATCGATCGATGTGAGGTTGAGCTCGTCGATCGATGCAATCGATGCAGCCTGATAATCAAGTTGACGTTGGAACTTCTCAGCCTCCTGCTGCATAGTATCTATTCGTAGTGCGAGTTCCTCCACTTCTTTGTCTACTAAGAAGTGTATATCAGCAATTTTCCTCTCAACTGCTTTCAGACGAGTCAATCCTCCTAAAGGATTGCAAGGTGCAGCGGGGTTCATATCTGCATGTGCTTCATTGATAAGGCGGATAGATCTATTCATCTCTTCTGAGCAGATGCTTAGATCCCCTAGGTTGTGGAAGATAGGTTCACAGGTTTTGGTGAGTTTGCTGCTGAGACGAGCTTCTGCTTTCTTCAATTCTTTCCAGATATCTCCAAGAGACTCATCAACCTCATGTTTTGAGTAAGTGGTCGATGGTGTGGGCTCCGTATCGATCGATGTGGATGTTACTCCGTCGATCGATTTTGATCTTTTCTGGCGTGTAAGTGCAATCTTAATGACTATGCTAGGTTGAAAATAGTTTAAAGTAAATTGCAGGTTTGCAGAGTAAGGATAAGATTACTCAGTTGAAAGGATTTAGTTTTGAAACAATAAAGAAAAGTAGTTAGATTCAGGGTAAGTATTCAGGAATTCAGGATTATAAATACTATAAAGGCTAACAAGTTGCTTGCATGATATGTCTGAGCTCAACACTTATGAAATGAATCCATCAGCTCTCGCATTATTTAGACCATCTATTACTTAGATGCTAAATGGTGTTGCGGTCGGCTACTCTGCCGATGGTATCGATAGATGTTTAGATAGGAATATCGGCCGATACACCTCTAGCTACGTCGATCGATTATTCTATAGGAGTATCGATCGATAGGGCTCTAAGCAAGCTTTATGCGCGAGTTGATACAATGCTCACCATGATCTTAGATCAGCTTTCGCATATCTCAAGAGGGTCATAGCATGTTTAGGATGTTGTCAGGTATTGCATGTAATAAACAATGCAATCCAAGTTCATGTTCTAGGTAGCTAAGCTAGAAAAAGCATTAGTGAACAATCCTAACAATAAATATCACAACTATAGAAATTATAGGTTGGGGCTAATCCCTCATATCCTATTTAAACCCTAAATCTAACAAATGAATCTACTCAGACATGGCTAAGTAGTTCATAGCAACAAGGTAATAATAGAAATTCATAGACCTATTAGAGGGTGTACACTTAGGTTCCAATCACAAATATCTTTGGATCTCTCCTCTAGGTCTAGAATTCTATAACCTTTGCTAACAAATAAAGAACTGAAAAGAAATAAGTAGTAGAAGAAGAAACTCTTAGAAAAACTTATGAAAACTTGTATCTAATTATTTGCTTGTAAAAGACTTTTATAAAACTTGTTTAAACTTGTTGTTCTTTTGCCAAAACACTTAGGCATATATAAATATGAGTTCATTAGGGTAAAAAACTCGTCAGGGGCATTCTTGTAAAATGTGATATCTTGGGCTTCAAGTTCGGCCAGGTCCAAATTGTCTTTCTGCCGCCTCAGTATTGATCGATAGTACAGGGTGTACATCGATCGATTATAGTCTCGACGTATCGTCCTTCGGCTAATATGTGTCGATCGATTGCACAGAGTGTGTATCGATCGATGTGTAACTCTGGTATCGACCTCTGGTCTTGATTACGGGTGAACTCTTCTTTAAGCTCCAAAGAGGCACCTAAAACATCACTTTTCTCCAAAATGCTTCTGAACCTGAAAACATACCTAATAGACTCCAAAACATAGATAATAGTAGTAAAAACACTCATATACCATGGGTAAAAACGGGTAAAATCCATGGTAAATCAGTCAGCTCGCCGGCGAGCTCAACCCCGACGTGGGTGTGCTCGCCGGGCGAGCTCGACCAGCACGCATGTCGGCTTGACCGACGAGCTGACCTGATCCCGGCCTGTCCGACTTACTTCAACTCCCGTATCTTCCGTATAGCTGTAGCGTCCGACCTTCGGGACCACATACTTCTCGCTTCGTTTCGATTAAAGTTATTCTCGAAGTTTTACGACAAACTGAGAAAATCGTATAAACGCCCAAAGGCCTAAAAACGGTCCGCAAGGATCCAAACTTGTCTAGAGGCCCACCTACGATTTCAGAGGGGATCCAAGCTCATAGGAATTTTGATGGTTTATCCTAACTCTCGGAAGTAGGATAAATGTTATGTTTCCGAACATAAATGTCAGGATTCGAGGATAATTACGAAGATCGACGGAAAATGGAATATTCCCAAAAAGAGATAAACTTGGGCCCGAAGGCAAAGGAATAAACGGGCCACCGACCTAAAGCAACTATATAAGGAGAGCTGGAGCAGAAGAAAAGGGATCCGAGAATTTAGACTTAGAAAACTCCTGCTAGCTTAGAGAACTTAGAACTTAGGTGGTTAGACTAGCAAGGTAGGACTTAGAACGTCTGGACACCTCTTGTTCTAGTTTTATCCTATCCGCAGACCTCTTTTCTTCTCGGAAGGATCGAACAATTCTTTAACTTCAGAGCTCCGCACATAGAAACCCTAGGCATAATCTTCGACATGTCTGTTTCTATGACCAACGCTCCTACTAGACGAACTCGCCCAGGCAGTTCGATCTCTTGTTCAATTCTTTTTAACTGAACTACGTCCGACTTGATGCTCGAAAGGGGTACGTAGGCAGCCTTTCTTAAGGTCCAGTCCCAACTCTTAACAAACCCTTCTCCGCATTTATTTGGTCACTTGTCGTTGGCTGTCGCAGAGAATTTGGACCTCAAGGAAAGTAGGGTTTTCCTTGCTTTCCTCCATATTTTATTCATTAAAATCGACGGTGTGAATTTTGGTTCCCACAGCAAAGAACTCGTCTCAATCGGGAGAAAAGCGCGGGAGAAGGCACGATGAAAGAGGCAACGACAATAATCATCGCATGATCATCCGAGGATCACAGTACTGCGGCGATACTGTCTCAGCCATCAAAACCTACCTGCGCAAAGGCGAAGCTAGCGCGAACTCGCCGATCAGGTTTGAGCCAGGCAATCTTCCAAGCGAAACGATCACGTTCGACGAAGAAGAGGCCGGCGGAATCGACCAGCCTCACTGTGATCCACTCGTGATCGATCTCGTCATAAGAGATCTAGAGGTCGCAAGGGTTCTCATCGATACGGGTAGCACAGTCAACGTTGTGTTCCGCGACACTCTCAGGAGAATGAGAATCCCGTTGGCAGAAGTCGTGCCATCGCCCAAACCCCTGACTGTTTTCTCGGTGACTACATCAATGACTTTGGGATCGATCCAACTTCCTGTCGCAGCGAACGGAGTGACCAAAATCATCGATTTTGCGGTCGTCGATAACCCGGCCATCTACAACGCCATCATGGGCACGCCTTGGCTAAACACCATGAAAACAGTCCTCTCGACTTATCACCTAGGCATCAAATTCCCTACCAACAACAGAGTCGCCGCAATCTGGGGATGCCAAAAAGATTCGAGACATTGCTTCCTGTCCGAGCACAAGCTGCGGCAAATCACGACTACCGCAATGGTAAAACCCAAATGGACAAAGCTAACTCAAGCTCCGACTGAAAACGCTTTGAAACAAGAAGATCAGAAATCGCCAACTCAAGCAACGGACGAAGAAATAATAATTTCGGAGCCTAACGCTTCCATCCAGCCGGAGGAGACAAAACCGGTAGAAGATGTCGATCCCGCGACTAATGCGATCGACGCAAAAAAGACAGCCGAGTAAACACACTCGCACGACGAACAGAACTACAAGATGGCTTTATCCCCGAGAGGGGTACGTAGGAAGCTTTTCTAAACGACAAGTTCAGCTATCCCCCCTCCCAAAAATGTGGGGGGGAGGAGTACATATACGAATGCTCGTATGCTCATGCACCTTAAACTTTTTCCTTGTACTCGATATTTCGAAACTTTTTCGGCAATAAAGATCACGACTGGAATTTCATAAAATTCCCCTGTCCGCAAACAATCATCTCGTTCTCAAAACGGATCAACTCCGTCGCAAACGCGTTCTGGTCGCATCGTCAATTTTGACTCCTGGCCAGAACCAGAAACACCAGGCTCATTTTCAAAGGGACAAGCGAGACGTCGCCTAAACCTGTGAAAAAATGCTATCAGTCCATTCGCGACTTTAACTACAAACGCTCGTCGAGTGGCCCCGCCGAGCACTCTAGCCGTCCTAAACTTACGCACCTAGATCCATCCAAAGGATGGATCCTCTTACATCCAACTAGGATAAAATAGCGCGCTATAAAAGAAAACCAAAATTTTGGTCAGCACTTTCGGAAGACTTAAAAATTGTCCTCGAAGAGATGCTCGATTCCTACCATACAAGTCATATAAGCAGAGAACATATCGCAGACTTTAAAGCGGGACAGAATCAGGTCAAAAACGATACGGGAAACGTAAGTCGAAGTAGTCATCGCACCCCCTAAAACCGTGAGTAGACCTAGGTCTTACCCTAAACCCAGCACACTGGTCTCTAAGATCTCAAGGCATAGTATCAAACACCCTGATACGAGATCCCAAAATTTACCTCTTGGCTATTATCCGCGCATCTCCAGAAATCCCGCAAGCTTGTACGCTGCGGAAAACTCTCGAAGCAGATCGCGGATATAGCCGTTCACCCAGAGTTAGACCACGAGATGATAACTCGTGCTTTTCCCTCTACATTCACGCGAGTTAGCCGCACCCGGAGCTTCATCTTCACCTATCATCCTCTTTGGGTTCGGAGCCGCACTACCACCATCCTCAGCTATGGGATTCTGATCCTCGGATATTCCAGAGTAAGGCAGGAGGGTGCACTCAGACTTCAGGCCCGCGAAGGTAAGATCGAAGTCGCCCTTCTTCTCCGCTAATGCCGCTTTACGGATCAAAATTCTGGCCTCTTCAGCTTGTGGAGATGGGGGCGTTTCCCCGAGAAACATATGAGCCTCGCTTATCCCCCCCATCGACGCTCGCCAAGGAAAGATCCCTCGCGTGGATAACCGACAGGGAATCGAGAGCATCTGCGATCCTCGCCAAACAGCTCCGAAACTCGGCGCGCCCGGACTCCCTAGCCCCCTTGATCGCAGAAGCCGTCGATTCCTCCCCACCCTTGACTTTACGTTTTAACCGACGCAACTCCGAGGACTTTGCCACCTTTGCTTCTTTTGCCTTAAGCAGAGAACTCGCAGTCTTGCCAAGGTCTCGTTCGAGTTCGCCAACCCGAGATTCAAACTGAGAAATTTCGAGGAAGTGAGCGTCCTCATTAACTTTCAACTTCCCTTCAAGCTGCGACGATCTTTCTCGCGACTCCTTCAGCTCCTTAGCAAGACGCTCGACCTCTGATCCGCACTCGTTGATCATTTCATCGATCAACGAAACAAACTGCGAGATAAAAGAGAATCAAGAAGGTGATCGAGAAGATGACGCGACGCAAAAAAAAAAAGAAAAAAAATAAAATATATATATATATAAAGAAACTTCAAACCTTGGAGCGCTGCCGTGACATCAACCCTGAACCGCACGAAGGACCAGCGTCGGTATCCCTAGTGCATCTCCTCTTCTTGGCCGCATCGGGATTGGTAGCTGGTCTTTTGCGACTCTTCGCAACGGCCGGGATCGCGCTTGGGGCTGGTAGTCCCAAGACCGTCTCTCTCTTGGCAGGAGAGGAGGAGGCATCGACTCGAGAACCGGTTCGACGTCAGCGATATGAACCGGAGTCGAAGAAGAGCCGGAGGGGTGAACCTCAGTTTCAGGCGTTAGTGTGTCCACAACGACAACCCCCTCAGCAGCAACTGCGGGTGTCGGACAACGACGGGTATGGATCTTGAGACGATTGGCGATGGTTTGCCGCCTCTCCAACCTCACTGCATTCCAGCTCGCTTTGAAAAGAGAGGAACTCCACGATATGAACGGGAACGGCACCCGCAGCAGTTGGGTCCGACGGACCTGCACCGGCGGCCTTGCTCGCCTCAACGTCACAACTCTTTTAACATTGCCTAAGAAGACATCTTGACAACAAAAGATTTCTAAGAAGCAAAGCAAGGAGGATTTGAGAGTTGAGATGGTTTGAAGAGAATGAAGAGGAGTTGCTTATTTATAGAAAAAGTTGAAACACTTTTTCGCATTAAATAAATATTGCAAAATTTTGAGGAAACCCAATTTTCTAATCGCCAGTACCGACTAATCGCTATCACTCCCGCAAGAATCGCCTTCAAACATTCGAGCTGGGAGGCTAACTGTTGGGGTCAAAACGGTTACCTCGAAAGTGACTTCTAAAAAGTGCATCTTCGCCCATTCTCACTAAAGTTCCCAAAACTCGAAGGAACGCCCAGCTAATCGAAATAGCAAGTCAGACTTCCCGAGTCGAGCAACTCGCCAGGTTGGCGAGTTGCACCTCCCAGTCGAGCAACTCGCCCGCTTAGCAGGGCCAGTCCTGCTCGCCAGGTTGGCGAAGTTGCACCTCCTAGAGTCGAGCAACTCGCCTCTTTGGCGAAGCATGGCCAGTCCTGCTCGCCAGGTTGGCGAAGTTGCACCTCCTGAGTAGAGCAACTCACCGCTGGGCAGCAGGGCCAGTCCTGCTTGCCAGGTTGGCGAAGTTGCACCTCCCGAGTCGAGCAACTCGTCCGTTGGGTGAGCAGGGCCAGTCCTGCTCGCCAGGTTGGCGATTTTCACCTCCCAGAGCCGAGCAACTCGCCGGGCGAAGTAGGCCAGTTCTGCTCGCCAGGTTGGCCAGTTGCACCTCCGAGCCGAGCATTCGCCCATTGGGCAGCAGGGCCAGTCCTGCTCGCCAGGTTGGCCAATTGCACCTACGGAGCCGAAACTCGCCGCTAGCAGGCCAGTCCCGCCAGGTTGGCGGTTGCACCTTCCGAGTCGAGCAACTCGCCGTTGGGTGAGCAGGCCAGTCCTGCCGCCAGGTTGGCGAAGTTGCACCTCCCGAGTCGAGCAACTCCCCGTTGGGTGAGCAGGGCCAGTCCTGCTCGCCAGGTTGGCGAAGTTGAACATCCCTGCCGAGAAACTTCGCCTTGGACGAGCGAGGCCAGTCCTGCTCTCCAGGTTGGTGAGTTGCACCTCCGAGTCAGAACACGCCCGTTGGATGAACAGGCCAGTCCGCTCGCCAGGTTGGCGAAGTTGCACCTCTCGAGCCGAGCAACTGCTGGACGAGCAGGCCAGTCCCCGCCGCCAGGTTGGCGAAGTTGCACCTCCCGAGCTGAGGAACTCGCTCGTTGGGTGAGCATGGCCAGTCCCGCCGCCAGGTTGGCGAGCTGCACCTCCCGAGTCGAGCAACTCTCCCTGGGTTACCAGGGCCAGTCCTGCTCGCCAGGTTGGCGAAGTTTCACCTCGAGCCGAGCAACTCGCCTTGTTAGCAGGGCCAGTCCTGCTCGCCAGGTTGGCGAAGTTGCACCTCCAAGAGCGAGCAACTCGCCCGTTAGCAGGGCCAGTCCTGCTTGCCAGGTTGGCGAAGTTGCTACCAGGCCAGTCCTGCTCGCCAGGTTGGCAAGTTTCACCTCCCGAGCCGAGCAACTTCGCCTGTTGGGCGAGCAGGCCAGTCCCGCCGCCAGGTTGGCGAAGTTGCACCTCCAAGAGCCGAGCAACTCGCCCGTTGGGCGAGCAGGGCCAGTCCTGCTGGCCAGGTTGGCGAGTTGCACCTCCCGAGCAAGCAACTCGCTAGGCGCAGGGCCACCCTGCTCACCAATTTGGCGAAGTTGCACCTTCAGAGCCGAGCAACTCGCGTTTGCAGCAGGCCAGTCCTGCTGGCCAGGTTGGCGAGTTGCACCGAGTCGAGCAACTCGCCCATTGGGCGAGCAGGGACAGTCCTGCTCGCCAGGTTGGCGAGTTGTCTCTCTGAAGACATCCACCGCCTCGGGCGAAGTTGGATCCAACCTTGTGCCGTCCTTTCGAGCCTCGATAGGTCAGTCCCTCATTTTGTCTCGAACGGAGTTATCATTTGGATTTTACGGAAAAATCCGCGAGAACTTTTTTCCGTTTATGAAATTCGAATCAATCGTGTAAAACGGCAACGGTCGACTGGACTGACTCCACTACACGATAAGTTTGGATTTTCGTAAATCGAAGTCATTTCTAAAAGAGGCGTCGTTTCGAAAGACTTGAGAAAATGCTTAAGTCGGAAGACGGTCCGAAGGGGACCTAAAACACGACTAGAAGCCCACTCTCGATCCTATGTGAAATCAGGCCCAATGATCATGACGGTTTATCTTTTTTTCATGCATAAGAAGATAAATGTCAAGTTCAGAGGATAAATGTAAAGTTTCCAAAGATAAACACGAAGATCAGAGAAAAATAGAATATTCCCGCGAAGCCATAAACTCGACCAAGGGCAGAAAGGGAAAGGGTAAACCGCCTTAGAAGAAGTATATAAGGACGTCCTGGGCGAGGTGCAAAGGGATCCGCATTCACAGCAAAAAACTTAGCACTTAGAGCAATAGGCAATTTTCCGTTTTCTAGAATCGAGTTGCGACTCAACTAGGTTTTTCACAAGTCTTTGGTTGTCTGAACTAGGAAACTCGCCGACAGCTCTCGCAGCCAAGGCTTTACCTTTGTTGTAACGCCATTCACGGATTCGGAATAAGACCTATTTTGCTCTCTTTTCGCCTTTTTGTATTTTTTATCGATATCTATCTTGTTCTGATTGTTTGGCCCGTGGTTTAGCAGATATCCGAGATCTCTGGGAAATTAGGGTTTTCCTAACATTCCCAAATCGAAGGAAATCGACAGTGCGAATTTCGGTTCCCACACTGTCCAGCTTAGCCCTCACATCGTCCATCTGCTCCTTCCCAAGGATAGTGGCCGATTTTCTCCTTTCAAAATCAGTGTTCTTGGTGCTGTTGCTAGATGCCAAATTCTCAATAAGTCTCACAGCCTCTTCTGGATTCCTAGTGTTGAAGTTCCCTTCACTAGCTATGTTCAGAGCCATCTGATATGCCACTGATATCACTCAAATTACCCTAAGGAGTGACTTTACTCTCTCAAACAAGAGGTTCAGTTGTAGTACTTAGGGGTCGAATCCACAGAGAGATAGTGTACAAATAAGATGCAATCTTAATGATTATGCTAGGTTGAAAATGGCTTAAAGTAAATTGAAGGTTTGCTGAGTAAGGATAAGATTACTCAGTTGAAAGGATTTGGTTTTGAAACAATAAAGAAAAGTAGTTAGGTTCAGGGTAAGTATTCAGGAATTCAGGATTATAAATACTATAAAGGCTAACAAGGTTCTTGCATGATATGTCAGAGCTCAACACTTATTAAATGAATCCATCAGCTCTCGCATTATTTAGACCATCTATTACTTAGATGCTAAATGGTGTTGCGGTCGGCTACTCTGCCGATGGTATCGATCGATGTTTCGATACGAATATCGACCGATACACCTCTAGCTACGTCGATCGATTACTCTATAGGAGTATCGATCGATATGGCTTTAAGCAAGCTTTATGCGCGAGTTGATACAATGCTCACCATGATCTTAGATCAGCTTTCGCATATCTCAAGAGGGTCATAGCATGTTTAGGATGTTGTCGGGTATTGCATGTAATAAACAATGCAATCCAAGTTCATGTTCTAGGTAGCTAAGCTAGAAAAAGCATTAGTGAACAATCCTAACAATAAATATCACAACTATAGCAATTATAGGCTGGGGCTAATCCCTCATATCCTATTTAAACACTAAATCTAACAAATGAATCTACTCAGACATGGCTAAGTAGTTCATAGCAACAAGGTAATAATAGAAATTCATAGATCTATTGAGGGTGAACACTTAGGTCTCAATCACAAATATCCTTGGATCTCTCCTCTAGGTCTAGAATTCTATAACCTTTGTTAACAAATAAAGAACTGAATAGAAATAAGTAGAAGAAGAACTTAGAACTTCTGAAAACTTGTATTAAACTATAAAACTATTGTAACTTGTAAAAGACTTTTAGAAAACTTGTTGTTTCTTTGCCAAAAAACTTAGGCATATATAAATATGAGTTCATTAGGTTAAAAAACTCGTCAGGGGCATTCTTGTAAAATGTGATATCTTGGGCTTCAAGTTCGGCCAGGTCCAACTTGTCTTTCTGCCGCCTCAGTGTCGATCGATAGTACAGGGTGTACATCGATTGATTATGGTCTCGACGTATCGTCCTTCGGCTAATGTGTGTCGATCGATTGCACAGAATGGCATCGATCGATGTGTAACTCTGGTGTCGACCTCTGGTCTTGATCACGGGTGAACTCTTCTTTAAGCTCCAAAAAGGCACCTAAAACATCACTTTTCTCCAAAATGCTTCTGAACCTGAAAACATACCTAATAGACTCCAAAACATAGATACTAGTAGTAAAAACACTCATATACCATGAGTAAAAACCGGTAAAATCCATGGTATATCAACTCCCCAGACTTAACCTTTTGCTTGTCCTCAAGCAAACACACATGCAGTCTTTATGAAAGAGGTATTGAAAAGCAGGGACTAAATCAAATTCAAATTTAGAATCATAACCTCTACTTTGTTGCAAACCACATCTAAGAGTCTGTCAATCACAGAAGCACATTATGCAATATCCTAATTAAACAACCTTGATCATCTAGCCAACAACTTAGCAATCATGTCTGACTAACCCCTCTACTAATTTCATTTATGTACATAAAAATAAAAGTGCAGGCTTTACCTTGGGAGTATCAATCACAGGATGCAAGGTTGCTTAAACAAGTATCCGACCTGCAGGTAAAAATTAGTTTGTATCTCTCTCTACTATTTCTCTCCTAGTCAAGTCTGCTTTCATTCACAAGACATTGACCAAGATTGACAGGCTTCCATGAATCAAGCCTTAATGGTTGCAGCCACCAAGTCCTGTTCACTTTTTTGACCTATATCCTAGATTCATTGAAGCAAGTCTTGAAGGGGTAACCACCAAGCCCTGCTCAACCCTTTACCTATAGAATTCTTATGAATCAAGTCTTGAGGGGGTAACCGCCAAGCCCTGTTCAACTCCTTCCTAGTTAATAACTAACTAATCCTAGAACATAAATTTAATATAATTTTCGAATTTTTTTTTAAGTAAATAAAATTAAATCTAATTTCGAAAATGAGAGAGGGTGATAAAATTTTCTACACAAGGCTTTACCTTCCAGACTTGTTTGAAGCATCCGATCCCATGTATACCAAGCCCCAAGACAAGCAAAGAATTGTCGTTAGGTTGGAAATCAGCTTTGGTTCCTCCGACAATCAATGAAAGTGTTGTCATAGCTGACAAGTGATCAACTTTAGCATCTATAGTACATTCTGCATCAACAAATCTAAGAATGGTGCCTAAAAGATTGGTTAGATAAAAGTGAAAATTTAAATTATCATTATCCTTTTTGACTCAATAAAACCATTTTGAAAACATTTTTGATGAAATCAAAGGTAAACAGCATCAGTAATCATCCCCAGACTTAAATCATACACTGTCCCCTGTATAACAAGTCCGATGAAGGCATAGGCAATAATAAAGTACACTGATATCAAAAATTAGAACGATATACCTGACCGTGATGCATCGATAATGTCGAGTCGCATTCGCCGATCGCTTCTGTGTGGTTAATGTCGATCGATATCGACTGTGTCATGTCGGTCGATTTCAGTGGCAATCGCCTAGTCAGAATGCAAAGAAAACAAATACGAAAAATAAAATCCTAAAGATAAAATTAAAAACTACCTAACAGTGGGTTGCCTCCCACTCAGCGCTTTGATTATAGTCATCTAGCTTGACTTTGGATGGAATGAGCTACTGAGATGAAGTCCAGGTACTTGTTGAGAAACAAGTATCTTCTGTATCTTTCTTCTCGCCGAACCATGCGTCAAATAGGCTTCTTGTGGCTTCATATTCTCTGGTTCGTTTCTTCTTTATCTCAATCAACTCATCAATGATCCTTTGAATTCTTTCTTCATGACCTTCAATGCTGAACTCGTGCCATCCTATTTTCCTATAGGCATGTTCTGAAAGGTCACTGAGCTCCGCTTGCATTGAATCAAGGCGTTGGATCATTTTGTCGTGGATGGAGCTGGTATCGATCGATTCCTTTGTTGAAATGTTGGCCGATGGCTGTTGAAGTCCATCGATCGATGCGCTGGATCCTCTGTAGATCGATGCTAATGGTACAGGTCTGCTCGCAAGCGCCTCTGAATGGCTTTGATTTCTTTATGCGTCCCTTCTATGCTAGATTCCATGCTTCCAACCTCGTTAACAAGCGGGAAATACGTTTGGTCTTGACGTCTATCTTGTGAATCATCCACGCTTGTTATTGCTGTGTAGACTTCATCAGCTAATTTATCCAAATCAGCTCTGGTGCAGATCTCTGAAGTCTGTATATCGATCGATGCAACAGGTTGTTCATCGGTCGATTTTTGCTTCTGCAGATTCTCGTGAAGCTTCTCGGCAAAGAGCTTCATCTGACCGTCGATTTCAGTCAAACGCCTATCGATTGATGTGAGGTTGAGCTCGTCGATCGATGCAATCGATGCAGCCTGATAATCAAGTTGACGTTGGAACTTCTCAGCCTCCTGCTGCATAGTATCTATTCGTAGTGCGAGTTCCTCCACTTCTTTGTCTACTAAGAAGTGTATATCAGCAATTTTCCTCTCAACTGCTTTCAGACGAGTCAATCCTCCAAAAGGATTGCAAGGTGCAGCGGGGTTCATATCTGCATGTGCTTCATTGATAAGGCGGATAGATCTCTTCATCTCTTCTGAGCAGATGCTTAGATCCCCTAGGTTGTGGAAGATAGGTTCACAGGTTTTGGTGAGTTTGCTGCTGAGACGAGCTTCTGCTTTCTTCAATTCTTTCCAGATATCTCCAAGAGACTCATCAACCTCATGTTTTGAGTAAGTGGTCGATGGTGCAGGCTTCATATCGATCGATGTGGATGTTACTCCGTCGATCGATATTAATCTTTTCTGGCTATGGTTCTGTACGTTGCGAAGATCTTCAAGTTCCAGCTCAAGACGTTGAACCTAGGTCTCTTCATCTCTTCTGAGCAGATGCTTAGATCCCCTAGGTTGTGGAAGATAGGTTCACAGGTTTTGGTGAGTTTGCTGCTGAGACGAAGCCGCTTCTTCAATTCTTTCCAGATATCTCCAAGAGAATCATCAACCTCATGTTTTGAGTAAGTGGTCGATGGTGCAGGCTTCATATCGATCGATGTGGATGTTACTCCGTCAATCGATATTAATCTTTTCTGGCTATGGTTCTGTACGTTGCGAAGATCTTCAAGTTCCAGCTCAAGACGTTGAACCTTCTTGAGTAATCCCTGGTCTGCACTGAACATCCAGTTCATCTCATAAGCTTGTCTGGCCTCTTCTAAACTCTTTTCCATGGAGAGCTTTTCCCATTTGCGTTCTCCAAGTAAACCAGTGAACATGTCGTTGATCTCGTCTTTGGTGTAGGTTTCTTGCACCAATTCTCTTCTTGTAAATGAACTAGCGTGCTCTGGTAGACAGATGTAGGAGCGCTCGTCCATTGAAGTTCTTTGAAGCAGTTTCTTGATGTCGTCTTTAGAAATTCTGATGACGTCACCATCTATTCCTCTAGCAAAGCCTTTCTCGTCTCTGTAGACCCCATACTCATCTCTCTGCTCCCAAAAGAATTTTCGAACTCGATATCGAAAGGCTCTCTTTCCGAATTAGGGACACTTATCGATCGATGCGACACACTCTGTATCGATCGATTTTCGTTGAAAATATGGATCGTTTCTGTTGAGATGGTTATCTTCAACTTCCTTTGGCTCGGTTGTTGTGTCTGCCTCCTGGTGCAGATAATGGTGGTCTGTTCCGTAGCGTTGTTGCTGGAATAGGTTGTGGGATCCGTTGACTAACTGTAGGACGTCTGCAATGTCTTCTCTAGATATGTGGAGTGTTCGTCCATCCATTGAGCGTGCAAAGCCTTGTGAATCTCTGAAAATACCAAACTCCTCCGGGATTAGATTACCAAAATTAAGTACATTTGAATTTGTTACCCGGGATGGTTGGATGTATGTATCGGTCGATGGCACAGGTTCTGAATCGGTCGATGGTTGTTCAGGCCTATCAGTCGATGGTTGTTCAGGCCTATCGGTCGATTGTACTGGTGCCGTGTCGATCGATGAGACTTCTTCGGGTTGGGTGATGTATGTTGGTGTGGCGGTCTCGACCATGTGTGGCTGTCGATCGATGTCGTTTCACCAGAGATGATCGATGAGACAGTGGTACTATCGATCGATTTTGCGGTCTCTGTCTCGTATTCGCCTTGTGAATCGTATTCATCTCCACAATAGCAAACAGCTACAAGGTCTGAGCCGTCTTGGATCTTCTTAGGGACCTTGATGACTCGTATTGGATCATAGTAGACCGTAGGGTTGATCAGGGTTAGGCACAGTTTGTTTGTCTGAAGGTTGCAGACTGCTTCAACTGTGGCTAGGAAGGCTCTTCCAAGTAGCAAAGAAGTAGGTAGGGTTATCTTGACGTCCAAGATATGGAAGTCTACTGGAATTAGGACTTCTCCTATGGTAACCTCAAGGTTTCTCACAATTCCTCCAGAGTTCTGCTGAGAACAATCCACAAAGATGAATGATTCTTCAGTAGGCTCTATCTTCAGACCTAGATGGTCTGCTATCACCTTGGGTAAGATGCTAACTCCAGATCCTGTGTCACATAGGGCACGTGGGAAGTTGATCCCATGTACTGAGAAGGGAACAACAAACTTTCCTGGATCACCCTTCTTCTCAAGTTTGATCCTCTTCTTCATACTTTCTCTGACTTGGTTGAACATCATCTTGATGTCTTCTTCTGTCTCCTTAGTTTCTCTGAAAAACATCCACAATCTGTGTGAAAAGTAGGCTTCTTCAAAGGGTTTCTCTGTAGGTATCCTTAGAACTCTCTTTCTGAAACTTGCCAACTCTTTCTCATTAACTCCTCTTTTAAGGTGTTTAGGAACCTTCTCTTTCCTTTTTCTGAGAACTCTGCCATCTTTTTCCTTTTCTATCTCCATTGGATCAATAATATCCGTGGGTTTCTTCATTATGGCGGTTGGTGGGTTTCTGGAAGGCTTAGATTGCTCCCGGAGTGCATTAAGTCGTGCAACATCTATCTTGGGAAGTTGCACTAGGCGTGTGATAACTGAATATCGATCGACAGCTTCTGGAGTGTGTCGATCGATTTCTTTATCATTTGGTCGATCGATGGGACGTCTTTCCTGTCGGTCGATGTTGTAAGGTCTGGGCGGATGTGGGTGCCTTGCTGCGAATTCCTCGTGAGTAAGTATCTTCACGGTGTTGCACTCGTTGGTGGATTCTTCAAGATCCATCGGTCGATGCTCGTTTGGTTCCATCGATCGATTGGTGTTGGCGTACATCGATCGATGTGGATGTCCTGACATCGATCGATTCCAGTGGTTGCCGCCAATAATTTCGATCTGGAAGTCTCCCTCTTGCAGCTTCTCTTGCTTTACCACTCTCCAAAAATCATCCTCTGTGATAGCATTGATGTTGTGGCTTGTTGTTTATTCTCCAGTCCCTTTTCCTAAAGCTTCCTGCTTCTTAACAGCTTCTCCTGTCTGAATCACTTGAGTCTCTAGTTTCTTCACATGGGTACTCAAAGCATCAAGCTTTGTGTTCAAAGTGGTGTAGACAGCGTCGATCTTTCCATTGAAGTTCACCTCTAACTGCTGCTGGCTTTCAAGAACTTTGCTGAGCATGTCTTCTAGCTTTCCATCTGGGGTTGGTGTGGGTGGCTTCATGTAAGATGAGTTTCCAAAACTCCTGTTGTTGTTGGGATTGCTGCTCTTGAAGTTTCATCTATGTCCTGCGAAGTTTCTGTTTCCTTGGTTTCCAGATCTCTGAAATCCGGTTCCACTGATCCAGTTGACTTCTGCTTCTATGTAGTCATCTTCTTCATCAGCTTCTGCATCCTCCACTGAGCAGATTTGCTTGTTTAGCAGTTTCTGAACATTGTCAAGTGTGGCTTGTACCTCATTGATCTGTTCCTTTCCAAGGAACGCTGCAGATCTTGCTCTTACAATGTTCTTCGTGCTATTGCTGGATGCTAGGTTATCTATTAGCTTCGCAGCATCTTCAGGATTCCTGGTGGTGAAGTTGCCTTCACTCGCAGTGTCTAGAGCCATCTGATATTTTAGTGCGATGCCTCTGAAGAAAGTGCTGAGCAGTTGCAATTTTATGAATCCATGGTGTGGGCAGTCTCGCTGGTAAGACTTGAATCTGATCCAGGTATCCTTGAATGACTCTCCAGGCTCCTGGTTGAATGTGGCAATTTTCCTCCTTAAGTCTTCAGCGCGCGTATCATCAAAGAAGTTACGCAAAAATGCGTTTTTGATGTCGCTCCAGGATGTAAGAGATCCTGGTGGTAGCTCCTTAAGCCACTGTAAAGCTTCTCCAGATAAAGAGAGTTTGAAGAGCTTACAGAAAAGCTAGTCCACAGGGACTCCATTGGCTTTGATAGCAGATATGAGATCCTCGAACCTCTCCAGATGGTCCATGGGATGCTCATTGGACAGCCCATAGTAAGGTGTCTGTTCCACAAGGGTGTAGTACTGCAGCTTGAGCTCGAAATCGCCTCTCTGAATAGCAGGGGGACGAATGGCTGATCTGTTGGTGTAGAACTGATCTGGACGGTTGTAGTCAGCTAGTGTTCGAGCAGCCTCTTCTACAGGTTGAACAGCTCCTGTAGGTGCAGTTTCTGGCTCAGGGATTACTTCATTCTGAGCGTTGAGTTTCTGACCTGCTTCATTACGAAGGTCACCTTCTTGGTCACACAAGTCTCCATTCTCATCTCGTGTGAGAATAATAGGCGCAACCATGACTCGCGGAACAGTATCGATCAATATACGGTTAAGGGTATCGATCGATGTCGGATGAAAGATGTCGGTCGACGGTGAAGTAGTGTCGGTCGACGTGAAGGTGCGAGTATCGGTCAACGAAGACGGTGTCTCGGTCGGCAGGGGTGAGTCAATATCGGTCGACAGGCAGTTGATGGCGTCGATCGATGCGGAACGGATTTCCTTGCGGATTGAACGTTCCAAGCTAGCAGGGTCTTCTGAGAACAAAAGTTGAGATTTCTTGTTGCTTCTGGTGCTGCTGGGCATGTACCTGAAAAGACAAGAAAAAAAAATTGTGTCAGAAAACAAATTAAAATAAAAATAGAAATAACCTGGACCTAATCAGATTAAATCCTATTGTATCAAAGCTCCCCGACAACGGTGCCAAATTTGATATCACTCAAATTACCCTAAGGAGTGACTTTACTCTCTCAAATAAGAGGTTCAGCTGTAGTACTTAGAGATCGAATCCACATAGAGCTAGTGTACAAATAAGATGCAATCTTAATGATTATGCTAGGTTGAAAATGGTTTAAAGTAAATTGCAGGTTTGCTGAGTAAGGATAAGATTACACAGTTGAAAGGATTTGGTTTTGAAACAATAAAGAAAAATAGTTAGGTTCAGGGTAAGTATTCAGGAATTCAGGATTATAAATACTATAAAGGCTAACAAGTTGCTTGCATGATATGTCAGAGCTCAACACTTATTAAATGAATCTATCAGCTCTTGCATTATTTAGACCATCTATTACTTAGATGCTAAATGGTTTTGCGGTCGGCTACTCTGCCGATGGTATCGATCGATGTTTCGATAGGAATATCGACCGATACACCTCTAGCTACATCGATCGATTACTCTATAGGAGTATCGATCGATACGGCTCTAAGCAAGCTTTATGAGCGAGTTGATACAATGCTCACCATGATCTTAGATCAGCTTTCGCATATCTCAAGAGGGTCATAGCATGTTTAGGATATTGTCAGGTATTGCATGTAATAAACAATGCAATCCAAGTTCATGTTCTAGGTAGCTAAGCTAGAAAAAAGCATTAGTGAACAATCCTAACAATAAATATCACAACTATAGCAATTATAGGCTGGGGCTAATCCCTCATATCCTATTAAAACCCTAAATCTAACAAATGAATCTACTCAGACATGGCTAAGTAGTTCATAGCAACAAGGTAATAATAGAAATTCATAAACCTATTAGAGGGTGAACACTTAGGTCCCAATCACAAATATCTTTGGATCTCTCCTCTAGGTCTAGAATTCTATAACCTTTGTTAACAAATAAAGAACTGAATAGAAATAAGTAGAAGAAGAAAAACTTAGAACTTCTGAAAACTTGTATTAAACTATAAAACTATTGTAACTTGTAAAATACTTTTAGAAAACTTGTTGTTTCTTTGCCAAAACACTTAGGCATATATAAATATGAGTTCATTAGGTTAAAAAACTTGTCAGGGGCATTCTTGTAAAATGTGATATCTTGGGCTTCAAGTTCAGCCAGGTCCAA
Source organism: Brassica nigra (assembly GCA_016432835.1). Classification (NCBI taxonomy): domain Eukaryota; kingdom Viridiplantae; phylum Streptophyta; class Magnoliopsida; order Brassicales; family Brassicaceae; genus Brassica; species Brassica nigra. The sequence goes on along the minus strand of CM028247.1, from coordinate 60,501,527 downwards.
CTTGTCTTTCTGCCGCCTCAGTATCGATCGATAGTACAGGGTGTACTCGATCGATTATGGTATCGACGTATCGTCCTTCGGCTAATGTGTGTCGATCGATTGCACAGAGTGTGCATCAATCGATGTGTAACTCTGGTGTCGACCTCTGGTCTTGATCACGGGTGAACTCTTCTTTAAGCTCCAAAAAGGCACCTAAAACATCACTTTTCTCCAAAATGCTTCTGAACCTGAAAACATACCTAATAGACTCCAAAACATAGATAATAGTAGTAAAAACACTCATATACCATGGGTAAAAACGGGTAAAATACATGGTATATCAGCCAGCTCGATGCCTCTGAAGAAAGTGCTGAGCAGTTTCACTTGGTTGAATCCATGGTATGGACAATCTCTCTGATAAGACTTGAATCTGATCCAGGAGCTTATGAATGACTCTGCAGACTCCTGTGTGAATGTAGCAATCTTGCTTCTCAAGTCTTCAGCACATGCCTCATCAAAGAAGTTACGCAGGAATGTGTTCTTGATGTCGGCCCTGGATGTAAGAGATCCTGGTGGTAACTTCTTAAGCCACTGCGAAGATTGTCAAGCAAGTGAGTACTTGAAGAGCTTGCAGAAAAGATAGTCCCCAAGGACTCCATTGGCTTTAATGGCAGAAACTAGACTCAATTGGACTAGATAAGATCTAATGGCGATCAAAGCTCCCCGGCAACGGCGCCAAATTTTATACGTGCTCAAATTACCCTAGGAGAAACTTTACTCTCATCAAAAGAGGTCAAGTTGTAGTACTTAGGGCTCAAATCCACAGAGAGCTAGGGCACACACTAGATCTTAATTAGCAGTGATTAAGCTAGGTCAATATTATTAATTTAAAAAGCAAACAAGGTGAACAAGGTAGTTGTTCAAGTAACTGGATTGAGGTTTGTAAGCAATAATAAGAAAGCTTAGACTTAGTGTTTCTATTCAGGTCATCAGGATTATAATGATATAGAGACTAAATGTTGCTTGCAAGATATTATAGAACTCAACTGGGAGTACAATCTATCAATTTTTGTTTGTTTAGATTACCTAATATCTAGATCTTGGATCTCAGATTTCGCTTGTTGATCTCAAGAAAGTATCGATCGATTATTCTATATGAATATCGATCGATACACCTTTCACAATATCGATCGATCAATCTATATGGTTGTTGATCGATATCGCTTCTAGCAAGCTTTAAGATCGGGTTGAATGAATGTTCACTAGTCTTCCTAGATCAACTATCGTTTGTTTCTAGAAATCCTAGCTCAATAAGTCTAGTTTCAGATAAAAGACCAAGCTGTCGCTTGTGCCTAATGATTGTAAGATCAGGGTTCTAGTTAGCTACTCTAGAACACAAGCAGTAAGAACAATCTATTGATGAATATCACAACTTATCAGTTCTATATTTGGGGCTAATCCTTCATAACCTATTTGAACCCTAAACCTAACAGGTGAATTACTCAGACATAGCTAAGCAAATCATAGCAATAGATAGATAAAACTGCATAGATAGATAGATAATACGTAAACTGGAGTTCCAATCAAAAATCTCTGAAGGAGTCTTGGATCTTCTCTCCAAACTACTAAAAACCCTAAAAACCTTTGCTGTAAGAAAAAGAGAAGTAAAAAAAAAGTGTGTGTTGCCTAGAACAATGGCAGAGCACATAAATCTTAGGTCTAAAACTCGTTAGGGTAGTCTTGTAAATTGGTGTTGACTTGGGTTTTAAGTCGGCTGGAACCATTCAGGCCTTGCTCGCTTCGCCGTCGATCAATGGCACATGGTGTGCATCGATCGATTATTATCGACCTTTTGGTCTGCTCAACGGTCAGCTCGGGTGAAATCTTTTTTATACTCCAAAATGCACCAAAAACACCACTTTCTTCCAAAACACTCATGAACCTATAAATATGCTAAATAGAGTCCAAAACAGAACTTTTATATCCTAAAACACTTATATATCATAGGTGAAAATGGGTAAAATCCATGGTATATCATTAACCAATTAATTTAGTAGATTCGAGACAATAACCCAAAAAGCCTTATTATAGTTATATATATTTTCCAAAATTATATTGTTACTTTAATGTTTATATGTCTTTATATATAACAAATATTCAATTTAAAAAATTATTGGAAAAGGACAAGTTATTTACGATAAGTAATTATATTACGATGTAGGGAAGGTTAATAAAACATAGGAAAAGAGAGTTCATAAATATGTAGAATTATTATGGTAAAGACAAGAGAAATCTGTTTTGTATTTCTATTTTAATAATAGAGATTATATATATATATATAATAGAAAGATGTCGTTTTGTAAAAGCGCCATCTCAGCAAGTCTTTCACCGGGTTGAGACACGTCAGCTTTAAAAAAAAATCACTATATAGATTGTTCTAAGGTGGGTATTCAATAGATCCAATCGTGTTTTTGTTTGGGTTCAATTGGGTTTTGGTTCGGGTTAAATCGGGTTTTTGGACTTATAAATTTAAGCCCTCTTTGGGTTTATAAAAGTTTGGTTCAGATTAATCCAATATATTTTGGCTTTCAGATCTTAATAGGTTTTTTGGTTCCAAAATACTTTTTTGTACTTATTTAAAGCCGAAACATAAAAAAAAATCTAGTGAAATAAAGATCAGAAAAAAAACAATTTAAATGAGAAATGAGAAATTTTATCATCACGATTCTTGTAGGTTCTAGTGTAATTTTAAAAAATTAAATTAGAAAGTTTAGACAATGAAATTAGAGAACAAAACTCAAAAATGTATAAACATATCATATCTAATAAATTCGAAGTGAAAACACATCGAATCTGATAACTCAACTATATAGAACAACAAAAAATACCAAAATATATTAAGCTAAATATCTGATTTAATTATTTATGTAACATATACTTATTTTGTATTTAATGAAATCTTAGAGTATTATATATATATATATATATATATATATATATATATATATATATATATATATATATATATATTCAGGATTGAGTTCGGGTTTGGTATGAATATTTTTTTGAAATTTTTGAGTTTTTTGAATATCCATTCGAGTTCGAGTTTGATTCATATAACACCATAACCCAAAATACCATAAAACAATCATATTCGGTATTTATGTTGGGTTTGGTTTGATTCAGATTCATCGGTTCAGATTTTTGAATTATGTTTTTTTATCCACCTTTTGATTTGTCAGTTTCGTAGGTTTTGTATAATTTAGTTAGCCAATACATGTATTACACAATCATAAAATTGGCCTGGGCCCTACTATATTTTAATAGACACACTTATATATTGGATAACCATAAAACAAACTTGAATTACGTAAATAGCAGTGACATTATTTGATAATTTTAGTCTCACTATGTTTTTGAAAAATATGATAATTACTGAAATGTAGTATAAATAGTACAAAAGGTTAATAAAATATTTATAATTAATGTAGAAAATGTAACAATAATTACTGAAATGTGATATCAATTTGTGGGATTGTTTAATATATATAAAATTGTTAAGTCTAAACTGAAATAAATAGTATTTGGTAGAATGAATGGTGAAGTTTTAAATTTTAAGAGTGTGTATTCACCCTTTCAGAATTTGAGAAGATAAGAGTATATGGTAATGCAAAACCCCTCAAAAATAAAAGGATTAAGAGCTGTTGGATATGTTATAAGATTTCAAAACCAAAAAAACCTACAACATATACAGACAGATTCACATAAACAAAATTAATAAAACGTGGTTACGATTCTGTCTTTTAGAAAGGAAATGATCTAGAATTTGAGTATCATTTATTTCATTACATGAAATTTTATTTTGATATTTATCCGGAACCGAAAATCCAACTGAACCAAAAGAACAAGGTTCGGCTCGGGTTTGGATCCTATCGATTATACTAGTGGATCCTATATTCCTAAAACCAAAATCAGAACCAAACCTAGAAACGAATGGGTACCCGAATAACTATAATATAATTTATATATTTATGAATATTAACTGTATTTTGTTTTAAAATAACCGATTAATAGAAAAAATAATTAGAATTCGAAATAACCAAAAAATGTATTAATAGAATACATTTTATCCAAACTACTTAAAATTATCTGAATTATCCAAATTTTAACTGAAAACCCAATTTTTTTACATATAATATGGAAACCCCTGAGCTTTTTTTATTATTTTTAACCCAAATTAACCGGAACCAAAGCATAACCGTAATGGGATCTGATATTACTTCGGATATAAGCCCGTTCCCGAATTTGTTATCCATACCGAACCAAAAACTGAAATAACCAAACAAAAACCGAACCAAACTTTCTAAATAACCTAACAGATCCTAAACTTCTTGAACCGAAGAACCAGACTAGAACTGAACTGAGAACTGAATGTCCATGGGTAGGTATGGTTTCCGTTGATTGTTTGGTAATGTTTGATAATGATCTTGAGAGATGTTTGTGAAGAGATATGAAAATTATAGATTTAAGAAAGATGAATTAGAACTTTTCGTGCTTAGATTAAGTTTTTCGTTTTATCAAAACGACAATGTTTAGTGACTTAACTTCTGTCAAAAAAAATAACGGAATATTAATTAGAGTGTTTAAAATGCTTGGTCAATGATTGTTCAAGATCTTTTCTTATTTGACTAAGAGTTCAAAATTAAATGCCCTGTTCTGGAGTTAAAAGTTTTTAGATTTATTTTTGAAAGTTTAGGATTACAAGGCCATTTTCTCTATTATATATTTGATTAAGTAATGAAGTCTAAGAATTTGGTCAAAAAGACGAATAAGGAAAGATACTAATTAAGTTAACTAAGATGAATAATAACTCGAGCGTGATTATATTTTTTTATCTACATGAACAGGTCAAATGTACTCAATCTACAAATAATAGACTACCTATTTGGTTAAACACATATCTAGACATTCCATTTAAAAAGATTGTATAAAACAAGTATAAATTGGCTCTATCATCATCATCGACACACAAGCACTATCAACTAAAATTCTTTTAATTTCTAATTTGCTTAATCAAGAGAAATCTAAGATGATGAGAACTGCTTTTTTGACTGTGGTTCTTGTTTTCGCAATGACTTTGTCATATCCTAATGCTCAACCGACAGATCCTCAAGGGTGTCAAAACGCATTTAGGAATACAACAGAAGGATGCCGCCAACATCTAAAAGAAATTTTTCATTTTCATTTCGGATTCGGTGCGCTCAAGAAAGCATGTTGTGGAACAGTTGCTAATGTTACAGATTTTTGTTGGCCAGTGATCTTCCCGAGTATGCCTTATATTCGTTTTATGTTGAAGTCTATTTGCACAAAGCCCAACTTACGTTGAAGTTTTGAGTATCTTATTTGTATGATATTTTAAAAGTGAAAATAAAATATTATCTACTAGGATAATTTATTTACTAATACATATTTTATGCTTATAATACCATTTAAATATTACTAGAGTTTAATCGGTATCATGCTCGTAATATTTTTGTTCAAAAATACAAATGAAATTAAATAATATGTTACAAATACCATTTTCTAATTTTACTAAATTTGTAGAGAAAAAACTAAGTTTTTGAGACGGTAAATTTATCTAGAGTGTATGAATTTTAAAAGTAATTCCCGATACAAATGCTGGAATATACACATGATGACTTGCTTGACGAGACATCTGAGTCTGCTAATCAATATTTAATAAATAATCGTAAAGATAGTTAAAAATATAATCGATGTATCAGAGATAAATTAGAAAACTTAGAACTTGTCCCAACAAATTTTTAATATAATCCTAATTAAAAAGTATATGAAAATATTCATGCCCTTCCAAATATGTAAAAACTATCTTATGAAATAGCTAAAGAATCTCAACCATTTAAGAAGTTTAAGGGACCAAATTAAATTTATTTTGATTAATCTATTAATGTTAGAATTAAGCCTAAGTACATTTATCTGAAGCCGAAAAACCAAGCCGTACCAAAATAGAAAAAGTAAACAAAATGAAATTGAATTTTCTAATAATATCTCTAAAACGGAAAAGTCAGAAGTGATGAATTTAAGAGTCTGGTAAAATAAGATGAATGAAGGAAGATACTCCGACGGCATGTCCATTGGCTGGATTTTGTATGAGTATCTCATGAACTAAAATTGAGAAACTAAATAAAAAGTAAGGTCAAAAGACAAGAGATGGAAGAATTGTTTCTTCGTTATGCTTCTAGTAGTCTAATTATTTAAAAATGAACTAGCGGTTGACGCACACATGTTTACGGGTGTTTTTTTAAAAATTTCTTCTAAACAAATATTTCCTTTGTATAAATGACGGTATATATTTTAACATTTATCCTTATTAAATAATTTTTATTATGATATTTCTAAACACAATAAGTTTATAATATATATTGAGTATTTTTTTTTTGACCCATTAACAGGATCACTTACATTTCTTATCATACATTTATCGTATTGGATTTATAAGAAAATGTCTGTAAGATAATATATTAACAGTTTAATTTAATATTTTATTTATATATTTTATAAATTTACTATTTTCGTTTAACAGTTTTAATTATTATAACTTTATATATCTGAAAATGATTATAACTTTATATTTCTGAAGATAAAGTACTGTAACCAATTAATTTAGTAGATTCGAGAGAATAACCCAAAACCCCTTATTTTCACTAATTATATTATTACAATAAAATTTATATTTATTTATATATAACAAATATTTTATTTTTTTAATAATAATTGAAAATGAGACACATAATTTCGGATAAGTAATCATATTATGATGTAGCGGGGTAATAAAAAATAGGAAAAGAGAGTTCATAAATATGTAGAATTATTATGGTAAAGACAATAAATGAAATTGTTAGAATTGGTTCAGAGGAATGGAAAAGTTGTAGTGAAATACTTAAAATATTGAAGTTCTATTTTGTATATATAAAGATGTCGGTTTAAAAGAGGCATCTTAGCACGTCTTTTACTAGGTTGAGATGCGTCAGATTTTTAAAAAATCATTCTATAGATTGGTCTATAGTGGATATTAGGGAGACCAATCGTATTTTGGTTTGGTATGATTGGGTTTTGGTTTGGGTTCAGTCGGGTATTTGGATTTATAAATTTCAGTCCTATTAGAGTATTATAAAAAGTTTGGTTCAGATTTGTTTCAGGTTTACTAACATTTCTTAAAACCAGTTAAATCCAATATAATTTTGGGTTTCAGATATTAATCGTGTTTTTGGTTCCAAAATACTTTTTGTACTAAGTTAAACCCAAAACCTACTAAAATATCTAACCCGCACTTTCATTTTGAATGTTGTTGAGGTTTAAAGGAGAGGTCAAGAGTGCATTGTTCGAACGGTCATCCTCAAAAAAATTTATAGGAAATATTTGAGTCCTTAACATTATTAATAATTAAAATGGTCAATAATAGTTCACAAATAAATAAAAGTACTATATAAGAAATATTAAAAATGATATATTTTGAAAAATATAATAATAAGTAGGGACATGTAGTATAAATAGTACAAAAGGTTAATAAACTATTTATAATTAGTGTAGAAAATGTAACGAGAAGTACTGAAATGTGATATAAATTTGTGGGATTGTTTAATATATATAATTGTTAAGACTAAAATGAAAAAAAATTGTATTTGGTAGAATGAATTGTGAACTTTTAAATTTGAGTGTTTACTCACCCTTTTCAAATTTGAGAAGATAAAAGTATATTGTAATGCAAAACCCCTCAAAAATGAAGGGATAAAGAGCTGTTGGATATGTTATAATCTATAAAAAGAAAAAACTACTACAAGATCCACATAAAAAAATTAAGAAAACTTGTCTACGACACTGTGTTTTAGAAAGGAAATGATCTAGAATTTGAGTACAATTTACTTCATTACATGGAATTGTATTTTGATATTTATCCGGAACCAAAGAACCGAAACAGAACCAAACCAAAAAACAAGGTTTGGTTCGGTTTGGATGCAATCAATTATATTAGTGGATTCTGTTTCTATAGAAACGAAAATTGGAACCAACCCGAGAACTGAATAGTTACCCGAAAATCTATAAGACAATATATATATATAAATACTAACTATATTTAATTTTAAGATAATCACATAATGTAAATAATATTTACAAGTCCAAATACCCAAAAATGAATTAATAGAATACTTTTTTTTTATCTAAAAACTCAAAATTATCTGAATTATTCAAATTATTATCTTAAAATCCCAAAACAAATTGATATTTAATGTGAAAACCCCCGACCTATTTTAACTTTTAAACCAAATTAAATGAAAACCGCCAACCGAACCAGAACTTAATGGGATCTGATATTACTTCAGATATAAGCCGGTTCCCGACTTTGTTATCCAAACCAAACCAAAAAAAAAATTAACCGAACCAAAACCGAACTGAACTTTATAAATAACCTAAGAGATACCAAGCTTCTAGAAACGAAGAACCAAAGAACCAAACTGGACTGAACCGAGAACTGAATGCCCACGGCTAAAATGGTAACGAATTTTAAGATGGTTTGCGTTGATTGTTTGGTAATGTTTTCTAATAATCTTGAGAGATGTTTGTGAAGAGAGAGATGAAAATTAAGGATTTAAGAAATATGAAGTGGAAATTTCCTGTTTAGATTAAAACTTCATTTTATCAAAATGACATTGTTTAGTGACTTAACTTCTGTCAAACAAATTAACGAAAAATTAATTGGAGTGTTAAAAAGGTGTGGTCAACGATTTTTCAAGATTTTTTCTTATTTGACTTAGATTTCAGGAATTAGATGTCATGTTTGGGAGTTAATACTTATTTTGATTTATTTTTCAAAGTTAAAGATTAAAGGTCATTTTCTCTATTATATATTTGACTAAGTAATGAAGTCTAAGAATCTGGTCGAAAAGATGAATAAGGAAAGAACACTAATTAAGTGGTTGTCTAATGATTAATAACTCTAACGTGATCATATTTATTTATTGGGAGAATTGGAAAAATTGACTTTGAACTTTTATTTGTCCCTTTAAGACTTCTCATACTTTTGCAATTTTGGACATGTTTTACCCTTCGTAGATGGGAAAAATAGTAAACTTAACTTTAAAAATGTAAAAAAAATATGAAAACTATTGGAAACATAAGTATGAAAATTTGGATGTTTAAATTTTTTTTAAGAAAAAGTGTGGAATCATATTTTATTTTGTCTTCTAACCTGAGTTAGAATACACATTCTGGTAATCTACTTAATCTTGAAATCAGATACTATGTTTTATACATAGAAATATCATGGGTATATAACGTAAACTAAACTTCCTTGTACTATATATCTAAGCTAGAATGTGTTACGTTACAATCTAACAAGATTTCTTAAGTCTACCTCGAGATAGATAATGACATATAGCCTTAACTCTATGCCGTACCTTACGTAATTTTTGTGTCATAAACTTCTCTGCCTTTTACCTTACGTGATGCCTAAGGAAGAATAGGTTTCCCACGTATTCTACTGTGATCTAAGTTGGGTAGGATACGTATTCTAGGCAAATCCGAAAAATATGGAAACTTCCATATTCAGTTAGAGATGTTTCCTAAATCTTCCCTAAATATCCCAGAGAATATTTTCTCCCACGTTATTCTCCTCCTCCCACGACCCCCTTCATCGACCTATCTTCTCATCTTCTTCATCGACTTCTCTTCTCTCTCCTCACTATCAATACAACATGGTTCTAATATATGTTAAATATGGTGAATGGATGTCTAGTTGCAGTGATGAGTGGAGTTTCTGGTAGATAAAGAAAGGCGTGGTCAAATGATAACATTAGAAACTACTGCTCTCTTGAAGCAGCTCAAGATCATGGTGTGTGAGGATTATGGGGTGGAACCTAATGCCGTTAATGCCAAGTTCAGTTATGAGATGGTGAATTAAAGAGGGAATCCTCCAATTATTATCACCAATGATCGACAAGTATCTAATTTTGTGGGCTATGCGAAGAAGGGTTCGTCTACAACCTTGTGTGTCAAGTCTCTAGTAGTTGTGTAAATCAAAAGGAACGAGTCAATATCAATTTGAATAAGGCACCGTGTGATTCAAGTAATGTTGAGGATGAGGAACTTCCTGAAATAAATCCAGCAGACTTTGTCAAACCGTCAAAGGAGTCGTGTGATAGAAGGAAGGATCATGTCGCTGCGGATGGTTGCGGTGATGCTGGTTTAAGGAGAGAAAATAAAGGAGATAGTGAAAACGATGGATATAGTGTAAAGGATGGTCGATATTGGAGAGGAGATTTCGTGAAGAAGGATCAAATTTTCAGAAGGAAAAGGGCTCTGAAGGCAACAATGGAAATTTGGACGATGAAGCATAATTTTGATTACACTGTTAACAAATCTACGAGAAAATGGTGGTATATTCGATGTAAGGATACATTGTGGAACTGGGATTTGCGTACGGAATGTCTGGATGGGTCTAAGTATTTCATGATCAACAAGTGCTAGGGGAGACATTCATGTGCTCCTTCGAAGAAAAGAAAATTCGGAAAAACAGCATCGGTAAGAACAATTGGGAGTCTCATACTGCATCGATTTGATGATGCCAATGATGGCCCAAAAGCAAACGAGATCGTTCAATTTATGAGATCGGAGCATAGTTGTGAGATCACTTATAGGCACGCTTGGGAAGTTCGTGAGTTTGCAATTGCAGCTGCTAGAGGTATACCAGATGACAGTTATGCTAGAATACCAAAATATTTGCATATGAGCAAAGAAGCTAATCCTGGTACGCATACTCACTATTAAAATACTGAGAAGGGGAGATTCATGTGTCTATTTATGTCGTCTGGGCAATTAGTTAGAAGATTCTACAATGCAATGCGTCGGGTGATTGTTGTAGATGGAACTTTTCTGAAAAATAAATACAAAGAAGTTCTACTTGTTGCTACTGCTGTTGATGGTAAATCTAATCTGTGTCCGATTGCATTTGGAGTTGTTGATTCAGAGAATGACGATTCATGGGGGTGGTTCTTAAGACAGATGAAAGGGGTTGTTTCTGACTCCAAGGACATATCTTTTGTTTCCGATAGAAATGCATTGATCGCTAAAGCGATTGGGACTGACTGCCTTGGTGACCAATGTGGTTAAATTTACCCTCCATCAGCACACGGAATTTTCATTCACCACTTGCTGACCAATGTGGTTAAATTTTTTAAGGAGAAGGGGTTGACTGCCTTGGTCGAACAGGCTTCAAAGGCATATAGGTACCCTGAATTTCAGGAACGTATCACCGAAATTTTTGATATGAGTCCTGAGCTCGGAAGATATCTACATGAGGCTGATATGCGCAAATGGGCTCGTTCTCTCTTCCCTGGATCCAGGTATGACATAAGGACCACAAACCCCGCATAGTCGATAAATTCAGTTCTGAGAATAATATCTGGTTATTCCTTTGCTGGATAGTATAAGAGAATTGTTGACTCGATGGTTCTACAAGCGTTGCCTGTTAAGCTCGAAGCATCTTGATCCTTTAACTGTTAAGGTGGAGAAAAAGATTGATAGGAGAATTGCGAAGGCAAAAGGATTTCAGGTTTACAAGGTTGACAACTTCAGATCGCTTGTGAAAGAAGACAAATATGATTGTCATGTTGATTTGGAAAGAAGAACATGCACATGTGGGAAGTACGATATAGGAAAAATACCTTGTCGACACGCCATTCCTCCAATTTATTCACGAGGTATGGAAGTACATGAACTTATTCCTGCAACTTGGGACCTATTTATGTTCGGTTGTGTCAGTATATAGACTCTAATGAATCTTGGTTTTTTTGACACAGGTATGGAAGTACACAGATTTACTGATGACGTATACACCACTACAACATGGAGAACTGCGTATGCAGAGTCCATTAATCCAATAGCAGTCCCAGTGTCTGACTGGAATGTCCCACTGAGGTCAATCTTGCAAAGGTTTTACCACCAGAGTCGAGAAAGAGTGCAGGTCGACCAGTAAAGAAAAGGTATGAAACAGTAGAAGACAAGATAAAATCTTCTCAAGGATCAAGAAAGAATAAAAAGCACAAGTGCAGCCGTTGTGGTAACGAAGGACACAAGAGAGGAACATGCGATTTACCCATTTAGCTTTGATGTCTGTTCTTCTTTCTCTGTTTGTTTTTCTTCTTATTTCGCTTGAGACAAATCGATAGTTGATCAAGAACCTATTTGACAATTTGGTATTTGCAACACTCTTGAGACAAATCAATCTATGTTAGTGACAATTTTGTTGTTCTACTAGATAATCACCAAGAAAGAACAAGAAACATAGTGTACCACTTATTTGATCTCAAAAATAAAGCAGAAAAACAAATTGAGGCAGCCCATGACCATCATGCATAGGTAAAGTACATGAAAAATATCACCAAACAACACACAAACAAAGCTTTTATGATCCTTAATTTGCTAATGCATTTGATGGTCTTCTCTTGGCAACGTGCAACAGCATCTTCCATCTCTTCAACTCTACTCTCATGGCATTTCAGCATGGTCTCACAAGCTCTCATTGATCTCTGAAACTCAGAATTGTCAACGAGCAAGACGTCAAACAGTTCCTGGAAGTCTTCAATCTCCACAACAACTGACTTATCAGTCCATTTGAACAAGTGGGTTTTGTCCTTCATCATAAACATCCAACAAACAGGTAGATTAAAACGAAAACACGGTTATATGATTATACGACTAACCTTCTCAGATCCAATCGAACAACAATAGAATAATCTTCCCGGATTTTTAACTGTTCTCGAAGTGAAACGAGCCACTGCCTCACCGCAATTGCATCTTGTGGGAATTCTGCGTTGTTTGGCGAGTTGATCTCTTGAATTGGATGAATAATTGACCGAAGACATGATTGAGTCGATCTCCAATTTTTTCGCCGCTCTATTTCTCTCTATCGAGGAAGAATGAGGAAGAAAAGAAAGTAGGTCAAAAAATTAGGCAAAACGACGCCGTTTCATGCTTCTATAACTTGTACTATACCTAAGACAGATCAGAAAAAAAAAATTAACAAAAAAATCGACTAAATCATACTACTAAACATTTGTAGACTAATAATGTACAAAATTAGTGACCAATGTAAATAATTAGTGAATAAATATGGGGTTTGGTTTGGCCTTCGGTTAGGATCCATTGTATATTTAGAGTATGTTTGGGGTTTTGTTTTGACCTTGGTTAGTGTTAAGAGTTTGTTTAGGGGTTGTTTAGGGGTTATGGTTTAGAGTTTGTTTAGGGATAAGGGTTTGTTTAGGGTGTGTTTTGGGGTTATCGTTTGGGGTTTGTTTAGGGTTAAGGCTAAATTTAGGGTTAAGGCTAAATTTAGGGTATAGGATTTATTTAGGGATTAGGGTTTGTTTAGTGGTTGTTGCAGAAAATCAAACTAGACAAACCAAAAAAACCTAAGAAAACCAAAGGTAGAATTTTCACATAATTCGTAGAAAAGCAAATGTAGACACATTTACTAAAAAAACATAAAAAAGCTAGAGTTTTGCCACATAATTCCTAGAGATAGCAAACCACTAATTAGACACATAATCAGTCTTCTTTGAGGTCAAAGACCTCAGACCTCTCCCATGGTGAAGGCACATATCGAGCCATAACCTCAGCGAAAATGGGATCGTGTGCAGCCTCCCATAATTCCACACCAATCTTCTGTCTGCAATCCTGGATGATTTCGTCATTCACTAAGCTGACGTCGAGACCAAGCAGATGGCATTCCAAGTGTTTGACTGCGTATGCACCGAAATAACAGCAAGACTTGTTCAATCTCTTCTTCATAGGGACATCCACGATTGAATATGCTGACAGGTGTAGCTTCCTCTGTCTTTCAGGTGGTGCAACGGCCTTTACTATCCTAGGAATCATAGAAGCAAACTTCTCATCGTATTGCCTATTCTTTCCCCCACCGCAACCAAAGGCTTCCACTTTATTTCAATGATGTTGACGCAGACAGCAATCCAGTGATTACCTGCCATTGACATTACTAAATTTGTAAATGAGGAAATGTAAACTAAGACGTGTAGAGGAGCTAATGATTACCATTTAGAAACAAAGGAAAGTAGAGACGATCAACATCGACGCCCAAACTTGATCAGTCCGCCCATGAGATAGAAGCTCTCCTCTCCCGTAACCAAGAAGAAAATCAGGCAATTGATAGGATTTTTTGTCAGGCGAAAACACTTTGAATGCAGCGTCGAGTTGGAGGCAGAACATAGCAGACATGAAAGCAACACGGGTTGGGATCCAACGCTTCAAAGTTGGTTCACTCGCCATATAAACATATAAGCATCCATTTCCTGATATTCACAGTGAAAAACTAAGTAGCAACAGAGATATATCCACCAAATTAGTAAAAGAAATCATTACCTTGTTTCCAAGCCATTTCCCAGCACATACTATCCTTGTAGCTACAGTCAAATTCAAGTATGTATGACCAATTTGCAAAGGTATAGGATTCATAGACCGTTCCGTGAATCTGTTCCATGATTCTTCGGAGAAATAATACATTGACGACTGCGGAGAACCATTTTGTGGTAATGGTGTATCGCTAAGCTGAAGTTCTTTGACTTTTCTTTACCGCGCGTGTGGACCTCCTCAACGATGCCTGCTGGCTCGTCGATGTCTTAGTCGGAGAAGGCGGCTCTCCATGCTCAACCTCAACGCTTGCTTCCTTACGTGAATCTTTAAGCTCTGACTTCATTTGCTCAAATGTCTCAGCCAGTTGTTTATGTAGCCACTCTTACATTGAAGAGAATTTCTGCTCAAACAACTATGTCACAAAAGCCTCATGTCTTAAAAGGGGGCTTGCTTTGGTCTACTAGAGAGAACCTTATGCTTCCTTTTCTCCATACCACAATCCGGAAGCCTCTTCTTACCCTTCTTTGATGTAGCGCCTAGGTTCTTTGATCCTTTTGGAGTCTTAAAGCTTTCATCACTCTCAGCTGCTTCAACATTCACATGTGCTTCAACATTCACAGCTGCTTCATCAACAAGATCTAAAGAATCCTCTAGAGTTTCTTCGACATCCCAAATATGCCCACTGAAATCATGCTTACTCTTTATCAACTCCATCAGAACTTTGATTCTATCATCCTCCACATCATCATCTCTGCGAAAAAGCATGATTTTCGATTACAACCATATTCCCTTCCCATGAGATGTATGGATACATGTCATCCTACACAAGAAAGGGAAAGAAAGTTAGATCCTAGAAATTCATTTCAAACCAGATGAGTGATCTTAAATAGAGATAATTACCTCGGGTGTTAAAATTTCCTCCAACCGAATGATCTCGTCATATGACACCTTTGCAGCTCCCATCAGGTTTATGCATCTAGGACCATTCGTAAAACCTTTGTCCAGTTTTTTACAACAAAGCTTTCCAATCTTTGGTACAGCTTCCATTGCCCAAATCTGCAAGGCGTAGGAGAATCCATCTAACACATAGCTAGTAGTGTTGTCAGTTTATAACGGTTTTTGGCTACTGACTCGCAGAGAAGGTCATAAGCAGCAACTCCCCAAGGATACTTTCGAACCTTCTCAAGATCCATGACCACCGTGATGTATTTGAGGGGGATATTGGCCTTCTCATCTCTCGCTAAAACCACACAAAGAATGATGGCCAGGTAGATCAGTCGTATGCGATCTGCATTCTTCCACTTCTTAACAGCTTCCTTGTCCTTATTCCACAAGTCGAAGAGTGTAATTGTTTCATCTTTTCTCCTCAACACCCTGCTCCAGAAACCACCATCATATTTCCAGTCTTCGAACTTCTTAAGTGCGATACTAGTATTGCACTCAAACCCGGTTACTGCTGTGTAGTGAAAATCGAAGTGGTCTCCTCACAAAGACAAACCAAAGCTCGTGCAACTTGTGAGGCAGAAGCTCTCTGCACAAGAAGCTGTGTACCACTCTCGCGGAGTACCCAAGACCATTGTCATGAAGCTTAAAAATCTGAGAAAAAAACGGATCTTTCTTCACAGCATCCAACTCCTTTGGCAGCCACTTTGTGAACTTTTTGATATTGTAGTCGATCTTGCAGTTGTTATTGATCTGAGTCACTTGGGGCTCTTCGCCCTCCTTAAAAAGCCTCTTTGGTAACTCCTCAGACATATTTAGAAGCCATGAAAACATTGTTAGTTCAACATGTTAAAGTATCAATAACATCACACAAATAATGAGAGAAAAATAAAGCATGTCTAGAATCAAAGAAAAAACGATTGTAATGAGAGCACAAACGAAGAAAGAACATATATTAGAACACATGTTCCAATCAGACAACAACTACTCTAATATTACAAACACAATCGAAGAAAAACTACTCTACATTACAATCGGACAACAAAGCTACATGAAAACATACACAATCTGTAAGACCCGAACCCGGCCGACTAGGCCGCGGTCGATGTCTCACGTCGCTCGGTCCGTACCCTGACCGAACCTCTAAAATTTTTGCCCTTTATTTAAAACATCGCCCATAGGCGAGGGCTAACTCAGATCCTAGCTCAAGACTACCTTAGTCATTTCCTAGCTTAGATCATTTCAACTTATGCACAGCGGAATAATATCTACAAAACCATTGGTCTAAAACCAATCTAACACTTGTCTGGTCAGATCACCTCAGCTACTGGTCAGTAAATACATCTGCCAGCTAGCTCCAAGGTCGATCCTGAACCTAGACCAAGTCATACCAAATCCGAGGTTCCATTCACCTAACCATTCTATCTAGATCTATGCAATATTGATAGATAATACCTTTGCCACATCCACGGAACTTGTTAGCTCATTGTCCCAGCTGACTTAGCTGTTTAGCTAGCTCACCCAGCTAGCTGAGCTGAACCACCTCTCTTGAGGTTCTCCACTCTCTTCCAGCTGATCGAGCTGTGAGGTAGCTTTGCCCAGCTCCCTGTCCACTCATCCAACTATTCACATACCTGTATAAACCCTTTCCCTTGGTACTTAGTCATTCAGCCAACCATCCCCACAGACTAAGTACCTACGGGAAGTCTTCACTGCAAAACGACCTCAAGCAAACATGCTCCAAAATTAATTAAAATTCATGACAAATACTTATAATTCCCCACTAAGAGGAATCCACAATCAGATTGATCAGAACCGGCCTAATTCACATAGAATTTGGCCAAATCTCACTAAACCGACCATAACTGACCACCTTCAAATCAATTAGGTAAAACCTAATAAAATTCATGATAATTCATGATAAATCACTACTAAGAATAATCCATGGTCAGATATCAATGAATCCTCTGGATCATATAGATCTCGACCATGACCAGTCCGGCCGATGGCCAAGGACTTCTTACCTGAACCGGCCAAGGCCTGGTTTAGTACCACCATGTTTCAGGCGTGTGCTCCCCTGGAACCAAGTCCCTTCATGGACTAACAAGGCCATCAGATCCTAAGTCAATCAACCAACCACCCCACATGACTCAGAACTGATGAGTCTTCACACTTCCTAACCGGCCATGGAACCATGTCCCACTGAACCTGATTAGTGTTGCTCTTACCACCGGTGCATCCTTTGATCAATCAGATCAGACACCTTGATCCACCATCCAGGGATCAGGTCGTCCATCCTTGCCCATGATCAGATCACACACGGCCTTCCTTGTATAAACACACCAGCACAATACTTGTTGTCCACACCAACAAGTACTAGCCTTACTCCTCTCCTTTGCTTGCTGTTGGATCCAAACGAATTGGACCTTGCACTCCACATGGTTCCTCTGGTACTAGGACCCCCATGTGTCTCACCAATGGGTCGGATCCATGGTTCGCACCATGATCAACCTCAACATCAAACTATGATCCATCATGGATCACTTTCCAAGGAACATCATCTAACTATCACCCCACATGGATGAAGTAGATCAACAATGATCCGCCCCTCCTCTTAGGGTCCTGGATCCTTAGTTTACATCACAATATATGGTCTTCAAGGGGCGTGCCTTACCTTGGCTTAACAGCACCACAAGAGACATAAACATAAACCAGAAAGTAAACATAAATCTGTTACCTTATACTTGAGCTTATTAGATCATGTGCCTCCTCTTATTAGGTTCGGCCATGCTCCTCCAGAGCATGCCTCCATCAAGCCCTTATCACATACTTACAGTAATGATAAGATCCACTCAATGGTCGTGCCTCTCTTCCATTCCATGGAACTCCCATGGAACCAGTTTCTGCACTGCATCCACCTTTGAGGCTGTGTTGGCCTTTGGGAGTGGAGTCTGGCCTTCTCCCTTCTCCTCTGACCATTTGCGTGTGTTCCCAGGACACAGAGGAAGCCTTATATGTGTTCATCCATGATCAAACACCACCCAAAGGTCGTGCATCACTTCCCCCTTCAATGTCCAAGAAACTGCCTTTCTACACACATCTGCCTTCAAGGCTGTCTCAGCCCTTAGAAGTTAGATCCGGCCTCCTATCTCTTCTCCAGGCTATTTGCGTGTCTTCTATGGATGTATAGGAAGCTCAGGGCGTGGCCAACATTAATCAAAACTCACCAGAGGGTCGTTCTCAACTCCCCTCCTGATTGCCCTCAAATCTGCCTCTTTGCTGCCTTCATCCCACTATTGGGATTAGATCCTTCAATCCGACTTTCTCTCTGTTTTCTCTGGTTTTTCTTTGTGTTTCAGGGTGGAAAATGAATATCTGGCGTGCCTGCAAAGGCACGGACCTGCCCTATTTTTATAGAAGAAGGAATGGTTACTTCTAACCATTGCATCCTTTCGGTTTCATTTCTGGCCATTGATTTCATCAATGGTCCAGATCACATCCTTTCGCCTATGGCAGTTACCAGGACGTCCTGGGCTTTCCAAACAACCCTTGTACATGTCCAAAGCAAGCCCAAACCGAATGGCAAGCTCCTGGCCTCATCCCAAGAGCCCACCAGCCCAATGGCACACATGGCTCACCCACATGGCCCGACCATTGCCCGAACCTGGCCCAACCGCCCAAGACTTGGACACTCAGTCCAGCTGAGTTGAGCTGATCCCCAGCTGACCCAGCTGAGTGAGCTAATCCATCCAGCTCAGGGAGCTGACACACACTTCAGTGAGCTACACTGAGCTGCACTACACTTCACCTAGCTGGTCGAGCTTCTTTCCCGCATCGTCCAGCTGCCATAAAACTTGTATAGCTTGATGTCTCTATCTTATTCAATCCTTCTAAGTCCCTTGATCTATTTCCAGACCTAGACTTAGTTTCCCATGATCCATTCTGATTATTCACTACATCACAGCTTTACCTAGCTGACCGAGCTTCACCCGGACCTCGTCCAGCTACCGGAACACTCGACCAACTCCTTTAAGCTTGTCTTTAGGTCATATGACCTGACTGGCGCGTCTCCTCGCACAATGGTCCATCCGGACGATCCTATCCAGGATCGGGGACATGACAAGTCTCCCCCACTTGATAAGGATTCGTCCTCGAATCCAGTGGTGCTGACATCTTGTCTCATTGACAAAATGTTCCAACCGATCTCTGTGCATCCGGAACATGGAGCATCCTCGATTGGTTCTTTCTAACCAATTCGTTGCATCTCCCTCCTTGTTCCTTCTCACTGATCACATCTTTGATCAACATATGAACATGTCTCCCCCACTTGGACTCCAAGTGGTCTTTTCTGCCTTCTGAACATGGCACCATCGCAGACCGGTGTCACCAGACCCAACTTTCTAGGTTGCAGTCTTAGTATTCACCAAGTCTATTCTTCTCTGACCCTAGTCCACGACCAGATCATATTCAGTCCATAAGAATTTACTGCATACCCGAGTCTTAGTAGATTTACCCAATCTCCAAGCCACTCGATGTATCAGTCAAGTCTTAATGAACTCGTTCCAATCTTTAGGCCGCTCGTTGTACCACGAGTCCTAACAGATTATTCTGTTTCTTTATGTCCTTTACAGACATCAAGGGTTCATGATCCCAGCCACATCGTACTGGATCATCCCTTAACCGACCATAGCCTTTTCCAGCTTGGCCACATTGCGATCTTAGTCTCTGCTAGACTAAACCGCCTTATACTTGACTTCTGTCCATTACCAGACATTGTCATACTTTGATCCTCGTCCACTCATGGACTTGATCACATTCCAGTCCTGGTCCACTCCGGGACTCGACTATCATATTCCAACCATAGGTCCATCTCCGACTAGGTTGTGCTGCGACCCTCGTCCTTCACTGGACTTGGTCGACTTCAAACTCAGCCATTTCGGCTGGTGCCATACGATACGGACTTTTGGACCTTGGGACCGTTCCCGGTTCTAGTTCGATCATGAACGGGTCAGCCCTGTCAGGGGGCACACCCTGCAGCGCCCGAAACACATCCTTGAACTTCTGAACCAACCGAATCCCGTCCGGGCAACCACCCCCTTCAACCTCCTTAGTGTAAATGTTCGCCAACCAGGCCTCAGAACCATTCCCCAGCATCTTGTCCACCAGGACCGCTGAGACCACTAAGCATACAGAGATCGGACAAATATCAAGGAACCTGATCGGGGGTCCACACCCACTCTCAAACTGCACACGCCCACAGTGGCAGTCTAAGGTGGCCCGATTCTGTCCTAACCATTACCTTGGAACCTGATCGGGGGTCCACACCCACTCTCAAACTGCACCCTTCCCCGGTGATAGTCTAAGGTGGCCCGATTCTTTCCAAGCCAATCCATGCCCAAGATCACTTCATGATTCTTGAGGCATACCACAAACAGATCCACGGGAAGCGCCCTTCCTTGGATCATTACTGGAATGTCCCTAACCAGGCCTAGTGAATGCTTTACTCGGCCTCTGGCTGCACTCACTATACCGGGATCATCCCTTCCCCAATACAAACAATCCCTTTCCGATCATATCTGGACTCACAAACAGTGTGTAGCTCCAGTATCGAAAAGCGCGTGTTTCCACACCACCGATCATTAAGTACTTAGATGAGTAAGATCTCGGATTGGTTACACATTTGGAAAATGTCCCATACCATTCTCCAAAGCATCACACTTCTGTGAACGTCCCATACCATTCACAAAAGTGTTTATAGTATACCTCAATCCTCATCATACTAAGATACTTAACATCGTGTTTCCAATTCCTCTTGGAATTGATCAATTCCATTCACTCAATCTTAAGGAATCCTACCTTGACTTACACTGAGTCCAAGCTGATCCATCTGATCACAAGCCCACTCATGTACTAGCCAGGTAACGTCTCCCTTAGACCAACATGAACACTGCATATGCTCACTTGTTTTGAACGGCCACCAAGAAATAACACTAACCCCTACAAGAATGCTGCACGTTTCTTTCAACCTAAGCCACTCTCTGGTCCATGTTACTTCCCTGGTCCATGTTGTCCTTACAAAGATCTTGCATTGCATCCATCGTCCAATCCGTATATTACTTCCAAATAACTAGACACACCAACCTTTCTGTTTCCAGGTTCTTGCCCTTGGAGAGTGCATCTTGGCTAAGCCGGCTCATCTTGGAACTTCCCCGTTCACAAGAATGACCCAATCTTACCTCAACTCTCACTTGGCTCACCACAGCTAAGGTTCCAGGTCATCTCAGTTTTCAGAAATAATTTCGGTTTGAACCTACTATCTCTGAGCAGTGAGTTAAGCTGAGTTATAAACCAACCAGCTCCTCCACTCACCTGCCTCAACAAAGTACACACTACCTGAGAGATGCTTACTTCTCATCTGAGCTATGTGCTCCAGCACACTCCGATAGTCCACTTTCCAGCTGCAACTCAGCTCATCCCATCCAAACATCAGTAGGATTGAGCTGACCTACAGGCAATCAGGCTCCATTGTTAACCTTCTCCAGCTGATTCGGCAACAAAACTGGCAGAGTATTTCATCAGCATCCACTTGTCCGGATGTGTGGGTGAACAACCACAACCCAACAATCCTAGAATCAAGCATGCTCTGATACCAACTTGTAAGACCCGAACCCGGCCGACTAGGCCGCGGTCGATGTCTCACGTCGCTCGGTCCGTACCCTGACCGAACCTCTAAAATTTTTGCCCTTTATTTAAAACATCGCCCATAGGCGAGGGCTAACTCAGATCCTAGCTCAAGACTACCTTAGTCATTTCCTAGCTTAGATCATTTCAAATTATGCACAGCGGAATAATATCTACAAAACCATTGGTCTAAAACCAATCTAACACTTGTCTGGTCAGATCACCTCAGCTACTGGTCAGTAAATACATCTGCCAGCTAGCTCCAAGGTCGATCCTGGACCTAGACCAAGTCATACCAAATCCGAGGTTCCATTCACCTAACCATTCTATCTAGATCTATGCAATATTGATAGATCATACCTTTGCCACATCCACGGAACTTGTTAGCTCATTGTCCCAGCTGACTTAGCTGTTTAGCTAGCTCACCCAGCTAGCTGAGCTGAACCACCTCTCTTGAGGTTCTCCACTCTCTTCCAGCTGATCGAGCTGTGAGGTAGCTTTGCCCAGCTCCCTGTCCACTCGTCCAACTATTCACATACCTGTATAAACCCTTCCCCTTGGTACTTAGTCATTCAGCCAACCATCCCCATAGACTAAGTACCTACGGGAAGTCTTCAGCTGCAAAAACGACCTCAAGCAAACATGCTCCAAAAATTAATTAAAATTCATGACAAATACTGATAATTCCCCACTAAGAGGAATCCACAATCAGATTGATCAGAACCGGCCTAATTCACATAGAATTTGGCCAAATCTCACTAAACCGACCATAACTGACCACCTTCAAATCAATTAGGTAAAACCTAATAAAATTCATGATAATTCATGATAAATCACTACTAAGAATAATCCATGGTCAGATATCAATGAATCCCTCTGGATCATATAGATCTCGACCATGACCAGTCCGGCCGATGGCCAAGGACTTCTTACCTGAACCGGCCAAGGCCTGGTTTAGTACCACCATGTTTCAGGCGTGTGCTCCCCTGGAACCAAGTCCTTTCATGGACTAACAAGGCCCATCAGATCCTAAGTCAATCAACCAACCACCCCACATGACTCAGAACTGATGAGTCTTCACACTTCCTAACCGGCCATGGAACCATGTCCCACTGAGCCTGATTAGTGTTGCTCTTACCACCGGTGCATCCTTTGATCAATCAGATCAGACACCTTGATCCACCATCCAGGGATCAGGTCGTCCATCCTTGCCCATGATCAGATCACACACGGCCTTCCTTGTATAAACACACCAGCACAATACTTGTTGTCCACACCAACAAGTACTAGCCTTACTCCTCTCCTTTGCTTGCTGTTGGATCCAAACGAATTGGACCTTGCACTCCACATGGTTCCTCTGGTACTAGGACTCCCATGTGTCTCACCAATGGGTCGGATCCATGGTTCGCACCATGATCAACCTCAACATCAAACTATGATCCATCATGGATCACTTTCCAAGGAACATCATCTAACTATCACCCCACATGGATGAAGTAGATCAACAATGATCCGCCCTCCTCTTAGGGTCCTGGATCCTTAGTTTACATCACAATATATGGTCTTCAAGGGCGTGCCTTACCTTGGCTTAACAGCACCACAAGAGACATAAACATAAACCAGAAAGTAAACATAAATCTGTTACCTTATACTTGAGCTTATTAGATCATGTGCCTCCTCTTATTAGGTTCGGCCATGCTCCTCCAGAGCATGCCTCCATCAAGCCCTTATCACATACTTACAGTAATGATAAGATCCACTCAATGGTCGTGCCTCTCTTCCATTCCATGGAACTCCCATGGAACCAGTTTCTGCACTGCATCCACCTTTGAGGCTGTGTTGGCCTTTGGGAGTGGAGTCTGGCCTTCTCCCTTCTCCTCTGACCATTTGCGTGTGTTCCCAGGACACAGAGGAAGCCTTATATGTGTTCATCCATGATCAAACACCACCCAAAGGTCGTGCATCACTTCCCCCTTCAATGTCCAAGAAACTGCCTTTCTACACACATCTGCCTTCAAGGCTGTCTCAGCCCTTAGAAGTTAGATCCGGCCTCCTATCTCTTCTCCAGGCTATTTGCGTGTCTTCTATGGATGTATAGGAAGCCCAGGGCGTGGCCAACATTAATCAAAACTCACCAGAGGGTCGTTCTCAACTCCCCTCCTGATTGCCCTCAAATCTGCCTCTTTGCTGCCTTCATCCCACTATTGGGATTGGATCCTTCAATCCGATTTTCTCTCTGTTTTCTCTGGTTTTTCTTTGTGTTTCAGGGTGGAAAATGAATGTCTGGCGTGCCTGCAAAGGCACGGGCCTGCCCTCTTTTTATAGAAGAAGGAATGGTTACTTCTAACCATTGCATCCTTTCGGTTTCATTTCTGGCCATTGATTTCATCAATGGTCCAGATCACATCCTTTCGCCTATGGCAGTTACCAGGACGTCCTGGGCTTTCCCAACCACCCTTGTACATGTCCAAAGCAAGCCCAAACCGAATGGCAAGCTCCTGGCCTCATCCCAAGAGCCCACCAGCCCAATGGCACACATGGCTCACCCACATGGCCCGACCATGGCCCGAACCTGGCCCAACCGCCCAAGACTTGGACACTCAGTCCAGCTGAGTTGAGCTGATCCCCAGCTGACCCAGCTGAGTGAGCTAGTCCATCCAGCTCAGGGAGCTGACACACACTTCGGTGAGCTACACTGAGCTACACTACACTTCACCTAGCTGGTCGAGCTTCTTTCCCGCATCGTCCAGCTGCCATAAAACTTGTATAGCTTGATGTCTCTATCTTATTCAATCCTTCTAAGTCCCTTGATCTATTTCCAGACCTAGACTTAGTTTCCCATGATCCATTCTGATCATTCACTACATCACAGCTTTACCTAGCTGACCGAGCTTCACCCGGACCTCGTCCAGCTACCGGAACACTCGGCCAACTCCTTTAAGCTTGTCTTTAGGTCATATGACCTGACTGGCGCGTCTCCTCGCACAATGGTCCATCCGGACGATCCTATCCAGGATCGGGGACATGACACAATCGGACAAAAACAACTCTAAAATTACAAGACCCTAATTCCCCTTTCCAAAACCCTTAATCGATACTCTATAAATACAAATCAAAACCTTTAACATGCAAAGACTTAATCATGGTGTATAAGATGATTAACAAACCCATGAAAGAAATTTACTTCAAGAAACATGACAAATCGGTTTTTAAAAATCTAGGTTTAAGAATGAGGAAGAGAAGTAATTGAGTACCTAATGTTAAGAAATGTGAGATTTTGACGAAATTGATGGAAGAATACTTGGATCTGGAATTGACCCGTCCGATGAAACTAGTTGAGGAAGAGCTCTTCGATTTCGTTGTTTCTTTGGTGAGATCGAAGAGGAAGATGACGAAAACAAGGTTAGATACTAGGGCAGATGAAGAGCTCGGCGGAGAAGAGAAGGGTTGATGAAGAACTCTAAATCGCCATGGAAGGAGGAAGAGCTTGGCGGAGAAGACGATGAGAAAAAAAAAGTGAATTAGGTTTGAATCACCGTGTGTCTTTCTTTTTGTCTTTTGTTTTTTTTTTTATATTTTACTATTTTAACATTTAAAATTAATTACAAAAATTAGAATTAATAATTATAATTCAACTTAATTGATAATTCAAGGGTACTATGGTATTTACAGGGATTCAAAATCCTAAATCTTATAGAAATCCTATTGATGCAATTCAGAGATGAAAGTGTCTTTATTTCCCAATTTTCTCTTATTTATTTACATGAACAGGTCAAATGTACTCAATCTACAAATAAAAGACTACCTGTTTGGCTAAACCCATATCTAAACACATTCTATTTAAAAAGATTGTATAAAACAAGTATATATTGGCTCTATACCTCATCGACACACAAGCACTATCAACTAAATTCCTATGATTTCTAATTTGCTTAATCAAAAGGAATCTAAAATGATGAGAACTGCTTTTTTGTATTACGGTTCTTGTTTTCGCAATTATTTTTCATATCCGAATGCTCAACCAACAGATCCTCAAGGGTGTCAAAACGCATTTAGGAACATTACAGAAGGATGCCGCCAACATCTAAGAGAAATTTTTCATTTTCGTTTCGGTGGACTCAAGAAAGCAGCATTATATATATATACTAGTGGTTAATCCGCCCTACGGGCGGGTATGCAAATAAACAAAAAGTATAAATATATTGAAATTTTAAATGATTTTTTTTCATAATTTTATTTATTTTTAGTTATTAATTTTACAGTCTGATTACAACTTTTACTATTTTTTATTATTCTTTTAGAAATACTATATTTGTTTTACCATTTAATATATTGATATAAATATAGTTATTTTACTTTTTTCTTGACATTTGTGTTTTTTAACTTTGTATTAAGTAGAATGCTTTTCAAAATTATATTAGACTGTGTTCAGTAAGAAAATCATGCATTATTTTCCTTTTATACTCCCACAGTCCTAAAATGTTGGACATTTAAACCAATTTTGATGTTTCATTTTTGACAACTTGATGTCTCAACATGTAACATGTTTTTTATTTTTATTTTAAGATATTATTTAATTTTATCAAAGATTATATAACCAATTATATTTTATAGTATATTTTGTAATTTATTGAGTGATTTTTATCTATATTTGAAGTGTTACTTTTATATCTGGTTTAACATTAAAATAATATTATAGGACGGAGAAAAAATTTTTATTTTCCAAATTCTATGACATTTTTTATTTTATAGAACTTCTCTTAAAGTTACTATCTTATACATACAAAAGTGGCTGATTCATTATAACAAATAATTATGTAAAATTAGATAAGCAGCATGAAAATCTCATAGTAACTCGTACTATTTATAAATGTACATGTTTGATAACATGCTATTATATTTGAAGACCAAGTAAATGATATTATTTGAATAAATAATTAGGGTTCCCAAAATAATGATATTGATTATTTTTAATTTATATTTTAAGTATTTTATTATATAAACAATAAATTTTCTATAATTTGGATTAAATTACATCGAATCATCTAGATTTAATACAAATATACCAATATGATTAAACTTATTAATTCTGTCTGTTTAGATAGATTCCATGAAGAGAATAAACGCTTCACCACTAAATTAAATAAGATGAAGATGATAATAGGCTATTATTAATAGCATTCAACATTTATTGCAATCCTATATATACAATGATGATGCTATTTATTATAGAATTTATGTCTTCCTGTATTTTGTTTAAGAAAATTTAAAATATTAAAAAGAGATTGATATAACTAATTTTATAAATATTTATTTGTTACGAAATTGGGTTAATTTTTTATTTATGATTTCGAAATTACAATAATTTTGGGCTCATTAAACAAAAAAAATGTTTTTTTGTTATGCATAAAATGAATTATATTAGCTAAAGGAAATGGCTTTTGGAAATTTCATTTTGTTTCCATAGCTAATGTAAACTGCGAAGCATAACAAAATGCATCACTTGGCTGAGTGAACTAAGAATTCACAAAACATAATTAAATGCAGAAGTACACAATTCATCATCCTTCCACACGAATGAGTAATGAGTTTTGTTTTTTTTTGGCAAACAATGAGTAATGAGTTGCACTTTGCTCTCCCTCTTGTGTTTCTGTCAATTCTTGTATTTCTGTCAAGTCCTAGTCACGCTGAGAATTAAAAGTTTCTATAGTTGGTTCAGATTGGAAATCCATCTCTGCAAAACAATGGAATAAAACCATCAGAACTATAAAAAAAAAAAAGAAGCTCTCGCTTAAATAAATGAAACCCATAATGAGGTTGAGCTCCTTCATCAGAACTATTACCCATTGTTTTTTGCCGTATGTTATAGTTTCTTTACAATAAACAAAACTATAGCTTCGTAAACAAAAGCTCTCGCTTAGGATGAATCATGACCATTGTTTTGTCCGGTTAAGCAAAGCAGTACTGGTTTCTTCTAACTCTACCTAATAAGGCCACAGTTCAGTTAATCAATTGACTCCAAAGCAAATAACAGTGCTGCCAATTAACAGTTCTGCCGAATTTAAAAAGAAACTCCATATTTTTTTCAGCAAGAAACATGAACAACATGACTGAATTAATGAAGTAAAGGAGATAGACATTGGAAAAACAGAGGAAAATATTGAGACTTAAAATGAAGAAATCTCTTCAAGCTTCAATCAACGATAAACATCCCTAATTGTAACAACAACAACATCGTCAAACGTATCAATTACATAATTAAATGAATGAAACAATTAGATGTACATTACCAGCCCAAAAAGGAGGCACACCACAAAGCAAGATGAATAGAATAATCTCTGCACTCAAATATCCATCTCCTTTCCGTAACTTTGTCTTGATACTTGAAGATGAACATATAACTTCCTTCTGTACGACTGGATGATTAGAGGCGGTTCAAAAGAAACTCTTAGAATCATAGCAAATGGGAAGATTAAACTGAAAGAATTTCACAGAGAAAAACTCACATATTTATATCTGTAGAATCACACAATGGATGGAAGGAGGGGATGCATTGAATGAGAAATGGGTGTTAATGAGAGGTTAATGACAGTTCGTCGCTGGCCGGTGAGAAGGACTCCAATCGATACAACATAGACGGATTTTCACACGCAGTAGTGTCTAGAGGTTCTCTGTCCTTCGGCAGAGATTCATTACAGAATTTTTTCATCGACTATTGGAAGGATTAAAGATGACAGAAACATTAAAAATGTAACAAAAAAAATCTAGGAACAGAACAAACCTGGGAATCAAGTAGCAACATATCGACTCCCATGGGTTCACCACCGCGTCGTCTTCAAATCGGAAAGAAAAATTGTAGCTGTAGCCATTCTACTCAAAATTACATTACTGGTTTTTGAAAACGGAATAAGGAGATGGTTCTCATTGCTTGTAAGCCTACCTTTTTATAGTCGCAATTACACAGCCTTCAGATCGCATTCAAGAGATATCATGGGGTATGGATTTAAGAAAGGCTTTAAGAGGGTTAATTTGTAACTGATAGCTCATTGAATTGATAAGGAAGAAGATGAAACAACGCTCTTAGAACTAAGGTTATTCCTCTATCTCGAATAGTTGAGAAGAACACGGGTTCAACCCCAATAGCAAAACGCCAGTTAAGCCGCGTTTAGACTTGGAGATTACTGAAGACGGGCTGGGTCAGTTGAGAGAAAATGAAAAAGGAACAAAACCCATATGTCGACCAAGCATAATGAAACGCAGCGAATCACTAAAGAGGACAAGTGTCAGCACCATATTAACCCATTTACTGATGTGGCTCCTTAAGATAAGAGAATCTTGTTCTTTATATTATTAGATATATATATATATATATATATATATATGATTATTTTTTCATCAGAATATTAATTCAAAGCTTCGCACGATCACAAAATTTTAAATACCAGATAGAACAGTAAATAAAAACCAATAAATATATACAATTGAAATTCTATAAATTAATATTCTATAAATTAATAAAACCTTAAATTAATAAATTTTTCCAGTCTCAAGTTAGACTGATTCAAAATATGACACAAATCGATAAAATAATAAGATAATAACTTTGAATGAAATCCTTTGTAAATATATGGTCTCATTAAAATATAAATTAATAATATATATATATATACATTTTATATAAGTACAAATCAACCATTATATTTTTTGTTTTACATTCACAATGGAATTATCTTTATATTTCTTAATACTAAATATATTTTGATGAGATTTAGTAAAATTGTATTTAAAACTACATTTAAATTCTCTGACACATATTTTATGCACACCAAATAATATAATAAAAATTATATAAATGCCGTATTTCAAAAAGTTAATTAGTTTATATACATTAAAATCAAATATTTTTCAGATTTATAAAAACAATATCTCAAAAAAATAAAGTTCTAAAAAAGAAATTTTTGTAAATTAATAAATCTAAAAATTAATAAAATATTAAAGTTCCAACATTATTAATTTTTAAATTTTTTTTATGTTTAGAAAAGGGGAAATGTTTGTCCTGCTTTTCGACAAGTGACGAGATTCACGAGTGGCATAAAATTAGCCCATGATATTATTGGCAGATTCAATTATTTTCGTACATGAGCCAGTCCGACAACTTTGATTAAGGAACTAATCATATGGTATAGTATAATAAATCAACCATTCTTATTTTTTTACTTCACATTATGCAACATACAATTTAGAATACAAAAGTTACTTTTGCAGTTTATTTTTTACTTCACATCGATTTCACTCCACGGCTGATCCGATCCTAATATATATATATATATATATATATATATAAAGCTGTATGTGGAAAGATCTAAAAAGAGCCATCTCAGAATTCTTTCACCGGATTGAGTCACGTCAGCTTTTTTTATTAAAAAAATATATAGATTGGTCTACGGTGGGTATTCGGGAGACCAATCGTATTTTGGTATGAGTTCAATTGGGTTTTTGTTCGGGTTCAATTGGTTTTTCGGATTTATGAATTTCAGACCTATTCAGGTATTATAAAAGTTTAGTTCAGATTCAGTTTGTGTTTAGTAACATTTCTTTAAAACAGTTAAATCCAAAATAGTTTTGCGTTTCAGCTCTTAATCAGATTTTTGGTTCCAAAATAATCTTTGTACTTAGTTAAACCTGAAACCTAAAAAAGATCTAGTGAAATAACGATCCAAAAAAATGAAATGAGAAATTTTGTTGTCATGATTCTTGTAGGTTCTATTGTAATTTTTGAAAAAATAAATTAGAAAGTTTAGACAATGAAATTATAGAACAAACACACAAAATGTTTATAAACATATAATATCTAATAAATGCAAAGTCAAAACACATTGAATCCGATAAACTCGACTATATAGAAGAACAAAGAATACCAAATTATTTTAAACTATGTATCTGATTTAATTATTTATGTAATAGATATTTATTTTGGGTATTTAATTAAATCTTATAGTATTTTAGATGTATATATATATATATTCAGGATTGAGATAAGGTTTCGATTCATATAACACCCATAACCCAACATACCTTTAAACAAATCCTATTCGCTATTTATGTTGGGTTTGGTTCGATTCGGATTCATCGGTTCAAATTTTTGAACTTGGTTTACCCACCCCTAGATTTGTCAGTTTTGTAGGTTTTGTATTAATAGTTAACCCAACACATGTATTAGAAAATTATAAACATTGGTCTGGGACCTACTATATTTTAATAGACACGCTTACATATTGGATAGCCATAAAATAAGCTTGAGTTAGTTAAATACAATGTTCAAAACATCGTTAGGCGGTAACTAGGTGATCTATAGAGGACTAGCGAATAGACAGATAATTTGGAGAGTGAGGCCAATGTCTTAACGAAAATTGGATTATTTTATATATGTTTTACGTTTAGATGAGATATTTTAATTTTATAGTTTAATTATAATAGTACTGTGATGAATGAAAAAACTAGATATACAACACAAAAAGAAATTAGACAATTTGTGGATTAATTTATAATAACAATATTGCTTAATTTAACATATTTAGATTTATTTAGATTGCTTTTAACCAATTTTAATCGATTTTAACCGATTTAAAACTTTTTAAACCGACTTAAAGCAGTATAAATCAAATTTTAGAAAAATCATTTCGGCTAAGGCTGAGTTCCTGCCTAGGTGGGCGCGCCACCTGGCCGATTTTTAGAACCTTGGTTAAATAGCAGTGATATTATTTGATAATTTTAATTTCACTATTACCCCTATATTTTTCCTGATTAATATATGTTTAAAACATGGTGTAAATTGGGATTCATAATTTCTAGAACCAATTTTATATAATTTTAAAATCATAAAATTAATAATATTTGATTTAGTTTGAATTTTCAAGTCTAATACAAAAATCTCTAACAAGCACTTTCATTTTGAATGTGGTTCAGCTTTAAAATGAGAGATTAAGAGTATCTTGTTCCAACGGTCACCCTCAATCCGCAAATGTTTTCAGAGAATTTGTTATTTATATTTGAGTCCTCAACATTATTATTAATTAAAAATGGTCAATAAAATTTCACAAATAAGTAAAACTACTATATGAGTAATATTAATATGATTTATTTGAAAAATATAATAATAAGTACTGAAATGTAGTATAAATAGTACAAAAAGGTTAATAAAATATTTATAATTAAAGTAGAAAATGTTACGAAATGTACTGAAATGTGATATAAATTAGTGGGATTGTTTAATATATATAATTGTTAAGATTAAATTGAAAAAAAAAATACTATTTGGTAAAATGAATTGTGCAATTTTACATTTGAGAGTGTTTATTTACCATTTGAAAATTTGAGATGACAAGTATCTATTAATAATTCAGTTGTGACTCATAAGGAGATGACACATCAGCACCCACCTTTATGACACATCAGCCAAGCAAATATATCTTTTAGTTAGACTATCAACAATGGTTTTCACTTTCAATACCCTCCACGTCTTTTCTCTTTCTTCAACATCATCTTTTCTCTCTTCTACTAATTAATTCGACACCCACTCCATTTTTCTATTCTACAATGGTTTGTTGAAAAAAAATTCAACATTTTTTCCTATAATTTTTTTCTTTCACAGTTTTCGCTTTCTTATATGTTTTTTTCATTGCATATTGAAACTTATTGATTAAAATTAAATTACAATGGTTAGGAATTATAATTATTGATTAAAACTAAATAACATTAGTCAATAGTTAGGATTCATTTCATTAGATTAAAGAGAAATTAAAAGAAAAGAGTTTAATGGAGTCTAATAGAAAATTTATAGTACAAATAGATGAATTATTTTTCTGTGTTCAAATCAAATGAAACAAGTCTATATTTACAGAGTTTGAAAAATGATAAATTTTGATGTAAAATTCAATTTTAGAAAATAAAAGTTTGAAATTTATCTCAAATAATTCGGATGAAAAAACAAACTAGAAATCTTTATGACCAATAATTTAATGACAAGTGATTATTGAGGACTCCACTTTATGGATTCGACATTGTTGAATTCTTTCAACTATGTTTAATACACCTAGGATTCAACTTGTTTTTTAATAGACCGTTGTACTCTTTCAACTATTGAAATTTTTATTCAATAAGCCATTGTAGATAGTCTTAAGGGTTTTTTCATACTTTTCGATGAATTTACTTGGTCAATTTTATTAATCCACATAATTAAGACAACATCACTGATTCGTAAGGATTTTTAAATAGCACACATTTGTCTTTATTATGTAACTGTAGTCAACATAATTTAATTTGCAATCTATTTCTTGTATTATGTTTTCAAAGAGTTCATATCTCATTTGTTATTTTATATAATTCGATTCTTCCTCAGTCATACCAAATTATTAATTTGCAGAATCTAAAGTCTTCTGAAGGCGAGTGTTTTCAAATTAAACACATGTTTCACTATGCCACAAAAACCTTGCCATCCATCATTGTTTTCTTCTTATCTTAATTCATTGTTTCCTTCGAACATGTTGACTACTATGGTTTCCCTCTCCATCTATTCTCCTGAATCTGATTTTGTTGAAACTCTTACAGAGAAAGGAAGCTTTCTCCTCCTCTCAATAGGCGAAGAGGACATAGTGAAGCAAAATAGAGATTGTAAGCTACAAGCGTTCCTAACCTCATACCAATGACGGAGATTGTTTAGTTTCTTCTCGATTATTGTTTTTCTTTAATTAACATCTGAGTTCAGATATCATTATGGAGTTCTTGTGATTATGAATGTAAAAGACATACTTAACTAAAATGTGTTTCATTGTAAGATTCTTACTCTCGTCTCTGAATTGGTTTTGATCTCAAATAAGTTAAAATTGGTTTATTTTCCTGAAAATTTTTAAGGAGGAAAATAGCATCAATTACAAAATAGATTCAAATTTAATATTTTCAACAAAGACTAATCCGAACAATTATATATGTATATCAAATAGGTCCATCAATATCAAACACCAAAGTAGATTAAAGCTTCATAAAATTTGGAGAAAAAAAACCCACGCATTTGCGTTGGTCTTCTTCACCTAGTATATTGTACTGAAAAACCCCTCAAAAATGATGGGATAAAGATCTGTTGGATGTGTTATAAGATATCAAAATCAAAAACACCTACTAAATCTACAGATCCACATAAACAAAATTAAGTAAACTTGTTTACAACATGGAACAGAAGAATTGAACCAAACTTCATTACATGGAATTGTATTTTGATATTTATCGGGAACCGAAGAATCGAACCGAACCAAAACACGATCGAGGTTGGTTTTGATCCTATTAATTATACTAGTGGATCCTATATCTCTAGATCCAAAAATCAGGACCAAACCGAGAACCGAATGGGTGCCCAAATATATAAAATATATTTTTTATATTTATAAATTTCAACCATATTTAGTTTAAAATAATATAAAATAATATTTACAAGTTAAATACCCAAAAATGAATTATTAAAATAATTTTTATCGAAAGTACTTAAAATTATCTGAATTATCCACAATTTTCTCTGAAAACCCAAAAAATTTGATATTTAATGGAACTTTTCGTGTTTAGATTATGTTTTTCGTGTTATCAAAATGACAGTGTATTTTTACTTAACTAAGAAATTAACGGAATATTAATTAGAGTGTTAAAAATACTTGGTCAACGATTGTTCAAGATTTTTTCTTGTTTGACTAAGAGTTCGGAATTAAATGGCCTGTTCTGGAGTTAAAAGTTTTTTGGGAAAATTGTTTTTTTGGGCCAAAAAATGGTATCTATGTCCCATTAGGCTATTCTTATATAGTTTATGTTCCATTAGGTTAACTATTTTAATAATAACAATAATACCCTTAATCTCAATTATAAATTCGAAATTACAATTAACAAAATAATTGATAAATATGGGAATATAAATAAAAAATCGTTTGCCCAAAAAAAAAATCAATGGAATATAGAAGATGGCGTGAGAAGAAGATTAAACGTCTTTTATGTGTTTTTTTAAATCGATTTTTTATTATATGGAAACAAAATATATCAAAATATTTTTTTCCATATTTTCATAACTGATTATCCTTATCTGTAGAATTCAGTAAATCTGTAGAAATCGGTTTCTACAGGTTTTTAGATTATAGCAATGTGTAGAAACACAGTTTCTACAAATTTTAGATTTATAGTAATGTGTAGATTTCGAGTTCTACAGGTTTTAGATTTTTTTGTAAAGTGTAGATTTCGATTTCTACTGATTTTAGAGTTATAGATTAGGCGCGGATCGTATATTCTAAATATTTTTAGAGTACTATTATTTACGTAGATCACGTATTCAAAACGTAGTAAATTCAATGAAAAAAGTGGATTTCATTTTCTACTTTGTAGAATGTCAATTCTATTTTTTCTAGAACAGAAAATGAAATAATGATTTAAACATTTTTAAAACTGGAAAAAATATCACTAACTTGATATAGGTATTTCATCACTAGTTATTATTTTTTCAAATTATTTTTGTTTGTAAAACTATTTATTTAATTTATTTTCTAAAAAAATAAAAGGTATTAGAGGAAAAAAGGTACAAAATAGAAATTAGTCTAATGGGACATAGATACCATTTTTTGGCCCAAAAAAACAATTTTCCCAAGTTTTTTTTTATTTATTTTTGAAAAGTTTAGGATTACAAGTCATTTTTCTCGTTTATATAGCTGACTAAGTAATGAAGTAAGGATCTGGTCAAAAAGATGAATAAGGAAAGAATACTAATTAAGTTAGCTAAGATGAATACTAAACGATTGTATAAAACAAGCATAAATTGGCTCTATCATCATCATCATCGACACACAAGCACTATCAACTATATTCTTTTGATTTCTAATTTGCTTAATCAAAGCGAATCTAAGATGATGAGAACTGCTTTTTTTGACTATGGTTCTTGTTTTCGCAATGACTTTGTCATATCCTAATGCTCAACCGACAGATCCTCAAGGGTGTCAAAACGCATTTAGGAATACTACAGAAGAATGCCGCCAACACCTTTGAGAAATTTTTCATTTTCATTTCGGATTCGGTGCGCTCAAGAAAGAATGTTGTGGAACTTTCTAATGTTACAGATTTGTTTTGGCCAGTGATCTTCCCGAGCATGCCTTACATTTGTTTGATGTTGAAGTCTATTTGCACAAAGCCAAACTTACATTGAAGTTTTGAGTCTTGTATTTGTCTGATATTTCAAAAAGTGAAAGTAAAATATTATCTACTAGGATAATTTATTTATTAATACATATGTTTTGCTTATAATACCATTTATATATTACTAGATTTTAATCCTATCATGCTCGTAAACTTTTTGTTCAAATATAAAAATTAAATTGAACAATATGTTACAAATACCATTTTCTAATTTTACTAAATTGGTAGAGAAAATCTAAGTTTTTGAGACGGCAAATTTATCTAGAGTGTATCAATTTTAAAAGTAATTCTCGATACAAATGCTGGAATATACGCATGTAGAAACTTCCAATTTAAATTTTATCTGTTATGTTTTTATGAAAATTTGTTGCGATATCACTTTATTATTTCTAATTTTATTTTTGAAAACTAACATATATGAAATTGTTAAAAATATATATACTTACACTTCTAATATGAAAAACCGAACTAATACAATGAATACAATTAATTTGATTCGGTTGAATGAGAATTAAAATAGTTGTACTTTAATTTGAAAGAGTATATGTAACACAATAGATAAACCGCTTAAAATACCACAAGTTGGCTACCACTTTTCAAAAATGCAATCAGTCAAAATTAACATAACATTTGGTATCCAAAATCATATGTATAATTTTAATAACATAATATTATGTAAAGTAAATCATACATATTAATTAAAATATAAATTACAAAATTATACAAAATCAAAATAAAATATAATAATTTATTATAATGTATTCACTTTATAAATATTTATATCCGTGCATGAGCACGAAAAAATCACCTAGTCTTATATAAACTCGATCACCTTATATATATCCACCTCATATCTTATATCTCTATTTCCATTCAGAAATCATAGAAAAAATGGAGACAAACTTATTAAAGAAGTCAAACATCATTATTTTTCTAACAAATCTGTTGAGATTTTAGAGGCTTAGTAGCCTATTCTCAATGTATTTTTTATGGCATATTTTAATTATCCCAGTTTTGTTTATATAATAAGTTATTACACTTCTAACATGTCCAAAATATATGTGTAAAAATTATTTTTTATTAAAATATTGAGAAATTTCCTAGGATATACCTAAAATTTTTTTGTTACAATATAGTCTCTAAGGATCAAATGACCAAAATGTTTCATTAAAGAGGTAAATATACACTTATACCCTAAGGGTTAACTAATTTAGAGTTAAGGGTGTGATTTTGGGATTGGGGTTTAGGATTTATATAAAGTAAAAATACTAAAATTTTAAAGATAAATATTTTAAAATAGTTTCAAAATGTTTAAATTTCAAAAGAAATTTTGAAAAATCTAAAAGCTAAATAAATTTATTAAAAATATATTTTACTTTTATTTCATATTTCTATTTATATATCTAGGGTATAATGGTATTTTTTGCCTCTTATATGAAATATTTTGGTAATTTTGATCCTTAGAAGCTATATTTGTGACAAAAACTAAAAAAATGTATAATTGAGAGAATTAACATATTTGTAACTTGTTTTAAATTTACCCCAAAAATCGTCAAACTAATAATATGTTTAAATCATACAATAAAATATGAAAGAAATGTTAGTATAAATTTGACCCGACACGTTATATTAATACATAGATCCAATTACTTTTTGTACAATTATTTAACACGATATCTATCGCAATACATGGTATCAACAATAAACTAAAGTAGTGCAAGTGCAAGTGCAATCATTAAATTATATGTTTCAAAATGTTTATATATCTATCGTAAAACAATCACCCGCACGTAAAACTCTAGTTACAATTAAAATTTGATAATAAGTTGTTTTCAAAAGTAACAAAACAATTTTAATTTTTGTAATTTGTTGAAACTAAGTGATGTTTTCTACGTTTATAGACTTGTTAGTTGTTAATTAGTCCTAACTTATTTGTGTTTCTCTCTTCTTAACAACCATTTTTTAATCATGCCATCAAGCTTTCGTTAATGAATTTTTTTTTCAATTCATATTTGTGAACGTAAATATATATTTTTGAGTCACAAATAAGTATTTGGATAATTGAAACCCAACCCGAATTTAAAAGGGGTTCAACCGGTTTCTATTTTTTTTTTGTCAGCCAACCGGTTTCTAATATGTTACCATATTCGAACTAAATCTGAGTAAACCCAAACCGACACCAAACCAAAATTTTTTAATATCATAATGAGACTATATTTTTGCTCCATAAAAACTCAAATCTTAATTGACCCCGAACTAAAACAGATTGAACATCCAAACGCGTACTTTTAATTAGTTTTATATTGTTATAAATATTATGTAGTTTCGTTTTTTGAATAGCTTTATTTTTCTTGTTTCAAAAATAATATAGACACATTTATTTTTGAACATTTTCACGTAATTTTTACAATATCTAACGAATTAGGGCATTTAAGAAAATATGTGTATTTTTTTATTTTATATTACTTCCATATTAGAATGATTGATGTTTTAGATTTGGTTTTTGTTTTTAAAAGTATGATATGGTGTTTTAAGTATAACCTATTCATTTCTTTTCAAAATTAGAATGTAAAAATATGAGTAGTGAAATTTTGTTAAACTCACATATGAAACTAAATAATTAGCTAAATATTAAACGAACATAAGCACAAAACAAGAACAGAAAACAAACAACAACAAACCTTTTTAAAACATATACTTGGGTTGGGTTTCCCGTAAAATTAAGAAACCCACAATAAAATAGAATATATATATTAAAAGAGAAGCATTACAATATTAGAGGCATGACACATGTCGTTATGAAAATCATTCTTGAGAATCCTTAGAAAAGTAGGTTGATCCACCAAATATAAATTATAGTTTTCAATAATCTGATCATAAAATCTTTTATTAATCTTAAAAGTTATTATTTATTCTTTCCTTAAATAAAAGTTACGGAATTACCAAATTTGATTAAAAAATATATGGCAATTAATGATTTCCAATAATAAAGATTTTCTAATAATTTGCATGCCCTCTATTATTTTTGTTTAAAATCTTTGTTATTAAAATAAATTACACAACTACATTAACCATATAATAAAAATTTAGATTTTTTCGTATATGTTGTATTTTGAATTTTTAAAAATGAATATAGATTACTAAACTGTTAAAATCTCAAATAAAGTTTTGTTATCAATGGTTTAATTTTTTTTGTTATAGTAAGATATAAATGGTTATAAACCACA
Organism: Brassica nigra; assembly: GCA_016432835.1. Lineage (NCBI taxonomy): Eukaryota > Viridiplantae > Streptophyta > Magnoliopsida > Brassicales > Brassicaceae > Brassica > Brassica nigra. Next base: position 60,462,042 of record CM028247.1, on the reverse strand, counting down.
TGAGTAAGAAGTCTTATTTAATAAATGTTTATATTAATATATATCATTTAAATTAAAATACATATCATATAAATACATACTTATATATTGATATTTGCATTGAAAAAATATTTTAAACTTAATTCATATTTTAATTTTGAAATTTGCATTCAGTTAAAAAATAATTATAAATTACTAATACTATTAGACTGCTCAAATTAAAAAGTTTATCAATGATTTAAATTTTTGTTATAAGAAGAAGATAATAATCATAAGACCATATGATTAAAAACTTCATTTTAATAAATTGCTTTACTAAAAATATATTTTATATCTATTTTAATATCATTCAAATTTAATTATATATAATATATAATGAATATATTAATTTTTATTTATTTACCATAAAATGATCGTTTGATTTATACGAGCAATCCAATTGAATCATATACGTAATATTATCAATTTCTCAAATTTTCAATATATATTTATTATTTTATTATTTCATAATATATGGAAAAGATAAAATAAATAATAATATATAAATATAATTTGTATATAAAATGTTTCTCTCGCGCAAGACGCGGTTTTAACCTAGTATGTATGTATTTTGAGAACCTAAAACTAAAACCTCCATTGAAGGTGTTCTTAGTGCTTTGATCTCAGTGTATGAAGCAAATACCAACAATCAAAAGGGAGCAAAATCATTTAAATCAAATAGCTACGTAAACAGTTGTTGGAAATCAAACCTAATAATTTTTTTCTTCAAAGGAAACGAAATCCTCTCGACTTCGAAGTTCTAAATTTATATGAAGAATCCAAATCGTTCTGGCTTCCTCTTCAGCATAAGTAATAGCTTCTTCCTTTTTGTTTGTTCATACCATATTGACTCACACACGGTTATGAGGTTTTGCACCCAAACACTCTGAAGGGGATATACATGTCTTCCTCTACTGAGAATTGTGCAAATAATTGCTAGAAGTTTAATTGTATCTCTACGAAAGAGAAGACGGAACCATAAAATATGAAACCGAAAACAGAGAATTGGATGGCGTTGTTGGGAATGTGCTGAAATCTATTGTACTTACTCTAGTTAAAATCGTAACGTCGTGGTTCGACCGTCATATAATATTAGGTGGTTATAATGTTTTGCTAGAAACCACTTATAATCTATGAATTAAGAATTCATTACTAATATTTTATGATCCTACGGGGTCACACATCTAAGCAAAGTGGATCAAATAATAGTTTGTTTTAATTTAGATTAAAATCAATATTGGGTTTATGGATAATCATATATATATATATATATATATATGATATATGGAATCTTGTAATGTGCACATTTATATAAATACGTTATGAGTTACGATGGGAGGAACTAATAATTGACCCAGCCCAATTATGTGACCGAAGTGTAGGTCAACATCTCCCATATATATGCATGTTATGAGATGAAGTTAATTAATTAACTTTCCAGCCGTCTTTGACTTATAAACCCCAGTACCAACCAATAGTTCTTGGGCGTTTGAGATTTGATCTCGACGGCACTAGCATCCCGTTCCGATCCAGGTTGTGTGTGTGGATGCCGGTAGAGACACGACGTTTGAAGTGCTTGAAATCTCGATTTAGTTTGTTTGTATCCACTGCGAACTTCCAGATATATTCGAAACCCTAAGATCTAAGTTTATTTCAGTATTGACATGAGATTCTAGGCATATGAATTCATAGGTTGATTTATAAATAGTTATAAACCGGTATGAATTCCAACAGTCCTATGCGGCAGAGGTGGCGTCTTTGGCGACATGTGAACTCCATATCTGCAGTAAAATGAGGATTAAGACCTCAACAACATCAAAATCCCATGAGATCAAATCCCAAGTAGCTGAAAATAAAGGTTGTCTTAGGTAGTTGCCCATGAGATCAATACAGATGGGATGAATGGTATTTGTAGTGTGAAGAAGTGGGATATGAAGAGACTCGTTAGCAGAGATTACAATTAATGGCAATAAAAATTTCATTCGTGGTTGGGAGCCGTTACACCAGAGGATCTGAACGTCGGTGAGAAGGTGGAAGAGAAAGCTTGTGATTTATATTTTGGATCATCTTTATGGGCTACCAAGTTGAAACCCAAAATGACAAAAAAAAAAAACATAGGACTTTTTTTTATATGAGCTAAATTGAGTTTTTCCTGAAGGTGATTACTTAGCAATGAAGATGAGATGTCAAGTCATGATTGGCTGATTTTATTAGATGAAGTGGATTGCTTAGAGTTTTTAACATATTCAATTTTTAGTATTGTTAATTCTTATGAATAATGGATTTATATAAATTTCTTATGAAAATTCTTTAAAGTATAATTTATTATTTTCAATTTAAAATTTATAAAATTATAACCTTTAAAATACTATTTAAATTTAGTTTATATATATAAATGTATAAAAGTTGTGTTTACATGAATCAATTATACTTCTTTTTAAAAATATATATAGATTGATCAATGTGTATTCGTTGCTAGTAAACTGTTATAAATATATTTATATCTCTTTCTATTTGAATGAAATGAATGATTAATCTATATGCATAATCTAAGGGGGTGTATTTAACTGAGAGTTTTAGGTGATTTGTATTAAAATGACAAATCCACTGTTATTCAAACATGAATTTCAAAAACTCATTTAAAATCCACTGTTATTGAATCTGACATTTCGTAAAGTACTCTGAAATCCACTATTATTGAATATAATTTAAGTTATGGAGTTTTAAAGTTTTCAGGTGATTTTAAAGTGTTTGGGTGGAGTTTCTTGTTAAAAAAAAACTGAAATTCAAATCTCATGGTTTTAGGTGATATTCTAGAGTGCTTTAACAAAAATCATATAAATCTCTGCAACTTATTTAAATCATCTAAACTTCATTAAAAATCAAATCACCTCAAATGTTAGATTGAATACACTCCCCTAATACTATAAAGTTGGGTGTTTATCAGTTTGGGGGGATTAGGACACGTGGCATGTCCAAATTAGTCATTCACTTTTCTTTCTAATAGACTTTTAATCTTTGTTAAAGGCAAAGGCCCAACTTCGGAAAACGTAAATAATGGATTGAATTTTGTTCAACTGCCCCAATTAAGGTATCTTAGATTAAACCAACGATCTTTCCATCTTCTTCCTCCCTGGCGGATGCAACGCCCTTCGGCTCCTTCAACGTTACAACGATAACCAAGCGTCACCATTACTGTGCTCTTTAACTTTGTAAAAAAATTATGAAAACCCACTCTTCATGTTCCATGACCCAACTTAATTTAACATATTTAGATTTATTTAGTGGTTTTATGTTCGGAACACTTTTGGTTTTTAGTGGTTTCAAACAAAAAAAGACGAATAACCCTTTCCAGTAGCGGATCTAGAATTTTTTTTTACCGGTGTCATAATTTAAATATTTAAATATAATAATTAATTTAATTAATTAAAATAAAATTAATTTAATTATTTAAAATTACAATAACTTAATTATTTAAAATTAAATTAATTATTATTAAACATATTTGTTATGTTAAATAATATATCTTGGCATGTTTACTTTATGAAAAGTTCTATAAATAAATAAAAATCAGTAGTGAAGATTATCAGATTTTAGTGAAAAAGATGTTAAATTTGTGTAGCCCACATAAATTTTAACAATATGCCACGTGTTAAATTTGGGTAGCCCACAAAAATTTAAACAATTTTTTTCTTTTTCAATCCGGCCAAAAGCCCAAATTTTGTTTTGCTCAAACAAAAAGGATTTTAAATGAAGCTCAAAAAGAAGTACAAACTAAAAACCAAAGATCTAAACTGAAAAAAAAAAAAGATAAAACAAAATTTGGGCTTTTAGCCGAATTTAAAAAGAAAAAAATAAAAAAGGTGCATCGAACACCGGTAAAGGGTGTCAGGTATTCAGAACTTAACCAATTCTGCTGTGTTTGCGTATTGTTCCAAGCCTACAAACAAAATATACAATATTTAAGGGGCCTCCTCTGGATGTGGATTAGCCTCTGACCCCCACCAAATTAACAAAAGACTATTTTACAAAATAGGAAAGCCAATAACCTACACATTCGACTCACACGTTACAGCCCACATGACCCAGTTTTAGTCACATATAACACACCATCTGCTTCATCCACCGAATCAACCACAAACCACACTAACTCACAAACATTGACACAATAATCCCAAACACCAACAAATATAAATATAATTCCTGCCACTCACTAGCTTATCAAGTTATACAACAATCAAACATCAATTTTACTTTATATTTTAATCCTAACTAAATTAACTTTGTTACAACTAACAGTTTTTTATTCTATTTTTATTGAATCAATTAGTCACAACCATTTATGCTATTCCATTTTAAATTAAGCAACTTTAAAGTAGATAATATATTAAGGTCACTAACCACTATCAAATGGATCAGAAAAAATATCAACCTCTTTCAACATATTCTCATCTTCATATTTTTGAATATGTTTTCTTTACTAAAATCATAAAATAAATTGTAAATTCATCTAAGAATAAACATACAAACCTTTATATTTAATACAATTAATGTATGATTCTTATATCTTTGTTGTGTGCATATATACTTAAAATACTCTTTTAATTCTTTTTAATGTATATATAATACTATAATTAGATTCAATTTTAATTAATTTTTTTTTGAAATTTAAATACCATTAAAATTTTCATTTTATATATAAAAAGGGAAACTAAATATATTTAAATAATGTTAAGTAATATTTTATTTTAGTGAAATACGAATATACAAAATCTAAAATATTAGATCTATCTTCTACTTGATCTAATTATGTTATAAATTAATAATGTTTGAATAATGATATTTTATTAGTTTATAAAAATTTGCTATTTTTATTTCACTGTTTTAGTTTATTGAATAATAATTTTAAATAGTCCAATTGAAAATTGTGTATTGAATATTTCCGTATCTTTCTTTTCTGTTGAAGATAAGACTATTTAATCATGTCAGTTTTAATAGTAAATACTATTAGAAATTTCAAAACATTACTTAGCGATCATATTTAGACTTTATATGTTTTCATATATTTTATTAATTTTTTTCTTCAAATATCCTTTTTACAGATATCATTTGAAATCATCTTTAATTTTATATCTTATGTTGCTTCTATCATTTATTTTTTATAAGAATGAATTGTAATAAAGAGTTATAAGACATTAAGAGTAATCATTTACTTTGATTTATTGTTTATGACCTTAATTTTTTTCAAATCTTGAAGATTACAATAAACTTTATGTTTGCTTCATTAAAGCCAATGTCATTAGTTTCTATGAAAATTTGGTTTATAATTTACAACAAAATTGTGTCAAAAAATAATATAGTAGCACTAATAGAATTGCAATTATGGTAAGTAAATAAATGAATTAATTATTATTGATAAAAGCCAGTTTGAATAGCATCAATAAACAACATAATTAACAATATGCGTCATACACAGTTGAATATTCTTACCATCATTTCTTTTTAATAATTTTTTAAAAACTTTTTGTAAGCCAAATAATGAATTGCCTCGGTAGAAAAAGAACTAAAATCAACCATATTTTATTTTATTTAAACTTTTGTGTAACATAAAATTTAGATGAGTTTATAGTCGATAACAGTATAATTGGTTGTTTTAATTCTATGTGGATGCTCTAGATTGCTTATGGTCTCATCTTTTATATATTATTATAGAACTATAGATTGTCTCTTTGTATTGTTGGTAGAGGATTATCCCTTGAATTTTTTACCCTCAGAGACACTTTATCACTTTGTAATTTCATCCCAAGCCACTTTCCACTTGTGACAACCTTTCTAACAAGTGAAAGACATCTATGTCCTCAATCAATTAAAAAAACAAAAAAAAACAAACCGGGTGTGAGTCTTTCAATTAACTTTTCGTACCAAACACTTCTTTTACCAATCTCCCAAAATACACCGTCTTTCTCATTTATTATAATCACCAGATTTCAAATCCACTCCTTCTGCTTCGTTTCTTTCTTATAATCACCAGATTTGAAAATCTGATCTCAAGACATATGAAATTCTCGTTTCAGAAAAACCCATACCAACTCCACATTTTGATATTTGAAGTTTTGATTTTGTTATGTTGTTTTCATAGTTTCATTTCAATTTCAAATCCAGATTTTCAAAGTTCCAATTTTTATTTTGGAATAAGTTCTTCTCTTTTCCACCTAAGCTTATACTTCACTGTTTTCATGGTATATTAGAAAACAACGAACTGGACTACCACTTTCCCTCTGAGGGTCCGATCTCAAAACATGTAAGGTTTTTTTCTTCAAAACTCATACCATATCCACGTTTAGATCTTTGATATTTTGATTTGTTGAATAGTGTCAATTGAGTTTTCAAAACCATGTTTAGATTTTTGAAGTTCTGATTTTGATATTTTGTTCAATGTGGATGGATTTATTATGTACAGAAACATTGTAGATAAGAGCTTTGTGGACAGATTCATCATGGATGTAAGTATCGTGGATGGTTGTGTTGTTTATGGTTTCATCATAAATGATTTGTTCAAGCTTAGTCGTCGAGAAAGACAGAAGGAACTATTCTTTTCTATCCAATAGCTCAGGGAATTGCCGAGTTGGAAGATCCATCCAGAACTTGATAATAGATCGCTGTCCACATAAACCTTGTCCACGAGACTTTTTCCATACAGACTCTGTCCACACAGACGTTATCCACACCTCCATTGTAGACAATTACACTGTGCCTGCATCTCCTCAGTCATGCTCCATTGTCTATGATGGCAGTGTCCATCCACTCAATCTGCTGGGCAGTCCCTATATATAATATATTAACGAAACAATTATGTAATCCCTATGTGGACATCAATTTAGTTTATATATCCACAAACATGCATTATCATTCTTTAGATACATGTACACGTTAGCATCCACATCCACACACTACAATCCATCCATTGTATACAATTATGAAAAGTAGAATCCACTAAAATAACCAAAAATAACCAGTTCTCGGTCTCTGGTTATCCCAAACAAAAAAAAGTCAATTGCGCCTTCAAATTTTGAATTTCAATCTATTTTAGGGACACACGTATGCAAACAAGGTTTTAATCTCCACCGTCAGACGAAACTTGTACTTTATAATCTAGTGGCTCTTGGATGATCTCATTTATCTATAAACCTAACACAATAAATATCTAAAAGCAAACCATAACCAACGACAACTTACCTCATCTAACCAAACCAACATCTAGGTTCGCTTTATTAGGGGTAAAAGAGTGAAAAAACTCCCTCGTATACCGTGAATGTGATCCACAAGTGGAAAGTGCCTCTCAATGAAAGAATAAGTCAAAATGTGGCCCGTTATGTAATCGACTCTTATCCCTTCTCAAAAATGTGGTCCGAAAGTTTAAATATTAATGAAAGTGGTGTTACATAAAGAAAAAGATAATATTTTAAAAATATATACTATTAAAAATTATTTAAAAAAACTAATATAAAAAGATTTTTGCAACCATATATAACACCACTCAAGCATCATATCTCGAGAGTGAACTAAAACTCTATTTCTTTGCAGCTTTAACACAGTCAGAAATCAAAGCTACATGAAGGGATGAGGTGGCTCTCAAGGTTCTACGAAGGTAAGAATGGTCAGTTGACTAACTAAAGAGAATATATCCTCAATTAAATCGGAGCTCATTTCAGAGGTAGTGTATTAGTATTTGTAACAATAATTGATGTATGTAAAAATCTTCTACTATTAATCATAATTCAGATCAGTTTTTTTTTCTTTAAAACACTATAAGAATATTGGTAGCAGTTCGCGATAGCACAAATTCACAAACTGCTACTAAAACTCGCAAAATCTGATTCTAATATTTTCGTAGCGTAAAATTAGTGCTACGAGAATATTTTATCAAGCGGGAACTTAGAAGTAACTAGAATAACTGTAAAGTGTTTTTAGAGGCAAAAATACTTGGCAATTTTTTTTTTCTGAAAAAATATACTTGGCAGTTTTTATGTTTATGCGGGAAGTTTTTCTTTTTGTAACACAAACCCGGAAAGTTAAAAAATTTTAACCTGAGTTTATATTGTACAGAGCAATGTTTTTTTTTTACCTGCAGTTAGCAGCGGGGACATTAGATGGAGATGGAGTTGGAGTCGAGCAAGATAGAAGAGAGGAGATGGAGTTGGTTCAGTCGTTCAGAGGCGAGGGAAGAGAGACAGATGAGAAGCTTGATGGTAGTGGAAGAGCAGAGATTGATGGAGTTGGTTCAAAGACACTGGTGAACTTACAGGTGGCTGTTCATAGACCATGAGTTAGAAGAAGAAAGTCGATGGAGCTCAACTGGACGGCGGCGAACTGTTTAGAAGTAGGGTTAATTTTTTTTTTTAGGTTAAGCTTGTTCAGGTTTTTAGATAAATAAACCAGGTTTGTGTGTAACCCAGTGTAAATAATAAAAGGATATTATTTATAAATTAAAGTTTTAATAATAAAATAATTTTATTATCAAACCAGTTATATTAGAATTCAATTGTAAGTTTAAAATTTAATTTAAATTTGGATTAAAATATATTAATTTATAATTTTAGCTAATAATTTTAAAATATAAATGAGAAACAGCATTATATTTTTGTTACTATAAAATATTTTACAGCATTAAAAAATGTCATGAAAAAAATACATTATAGCACAAATTAAATGCTATAAAACACTAACTTATAACTCATATTCAACGCTACTATATCTCTATTTATCATAGCACATACAAAAATGCTATGCTAGGGGGGTGTCTACCATAGCTGCGGGTAGGGATGTTAAAACGGGCATGCTCTGCCCATTTACATCCAAGCCGGTTCAATTTTTGTGTCCATTTAAAGCCCGGTTACGTAATAATATTAAACGGCCTTTGACGGGTGTCCACATATGTCCGTTTAATAAATGGGTTTCAATAAAAGTAATTGAACAGCCCATTAAGCCCATTTATTTTTTTTTCTCTGCTTTGAACGACGTCGTTTTCTGGCATTAACATACATAAGTTCCTAACCTAATCTCTCTGTCGTTGTTCTTCACCTTCTTGCCTCCTTTCAAAAATATCAAACTGCTCCAAATGAGTTTCTGATTCGAATCAGGAAACTACTAGGGTTTCGATTTGTCTTTTGGCGTTAATCCTCGTGTCTTCTACTTCTTCTTCTTCACTCTCTCATCCTCGCATCTTAGAGACAATCAATGTTCGTTTTTTAAAAAATACTGAAATTGCGGTTTCAAACTGATTTCGTGTTCTTTCAATTAATTTGTGGGTTTGTTTAAAAATGGATCCTTCAAGCTATTTTGAGTTCGTTTAAGCATACTGACAAAGTTTTTTCCATGTGTGAATCTGAGCTATTACAAAAAGGCTACGAAAACCTTATGGTAGGGTTGGTGCTACTAATGCTGTTATTTCTTTTAGTGAAAGGCAGTGTTTTGAAAACCGGACCGGACCGGCCGGTCGAACCGGTCCGACCATGATTCGCTGAAGAAGCCGGTTCCGGTTCAGTTTAAAACCCGGATTTGAGAAAAACCGGTAAAACCGGTTAAAACCCGGTAAAACCGGTGACCCGGGTCAACTTTAAAACCCGGTTCTAAAAAATTAACATATAAATAATGTTTTTTCAATTGCTTTTAAAATTTAATATTTCATAACTAATGTTTAATTATCATTATTTAAAATATTTTTATTTTATTCAATTTTCTTAAGAAAAATATGAAAAAATTTCTTTTGGGTCTCATAACTATTCTGATTTTCCCATATTCATAAAGATTGAGATTTTAGTTGTAAAAATAAATAAATATGGTAATTTTTAATTGTAAATCATTTAATTTTATCAATTTCAATTTACATAGTATTCACTTGTTCCCTTTATATATAGCTAGATTTATGTTTACTGTTTATTTTTCATCTAATAAAAAAGAATAGAGAAACATGTTATATGTAGAAGTAATTTTTAGATCCATATAGTGTAAATATATGATTATTTACATTTAATTTTTTTTTAAAATATAAAACCCGGTTCGACCGGTTTGACCGGTTCAACCAGTTAACCAGTAGCTGCACCGAGTCAGTATCCGGTCCGGTTTTCAAAACATTGGTGAAAGGGAATTTTGGCCGAGGGACATGTCACGACTTACATAGCTTAAGTACAATTTTCAAGCAAGCTGATGACTTTGTCTTCTAATTCTACATGAATTTCCAATATATTTTCTTATGACAATTGTACCTAATTTTTTGCTTATTTCTTCCTGGCCAGATTAGTACACTCTCTAATGCAGAAGCTTAAATTGTTCTTACAAAGCAATATTAAGAATGACCCAGCACAAAAAATTCTGTTAACTGGAATCACTGAGTTTGGCGTCACAAGAAACCATATCATACAATGATCTTTTCATGTTCCTGGCAAGAACCACTACATTCGCTTTCTCGCAACCGATTTTTTCTCTCTCTCATGGATATCAGCTTCACCCTGTCAACATGGTACCTTTTCATTTATTAATTCTATTATAATCGTGTTACAAAGATATTATTATTTTGATTGTTTTAGGAGCCTCCACCCTGTCAATAGTGGTTACTTTAAATTCTTTTTACAAAATTCTTTTGAAACTATTGGTATCACTCAAATTACCCGAATGAGTGAATTACTCTCTCAAATAAGAGGTTCAGATGTAGTACTTAGGGATCGAATCCACAGAGACTATAGGATTACACAGTAGATTTATAGTCTTCGAAATAAGGCAAGACAAGTAGGTTTTAAGCAGTAATGAAGTGGTGAACAAGGTAGTTGTTCGATTGGTTTGATTTGAGGTTGTTAAGAGTTGGGGAAATAGCGAGATTCAGGTATTACAAGTATGCAACTTATTTGGGTTATTAAGGGGATTATAAATATTAATTGTTCTTGAACGCAATCTTTGGGTATAATCAATTAGATTATCTAAGTCTAGATCTCGGATATTAACTTTGGTTTATCAATCACGAGAAAGTATCGATTGATGATTCTATCTGAATATCGACCGATACACCTTTCAAAATATCGATCAACACAACTATTGTCGCGTCGATCAATGCTTCTTCTAGCAAGATTTATGAACGGGTTTGATAAGGTTCTCTAACTTACTAGATCAACTTTCGTGTGTATCTAGTCAGTTAGATCATACTAGTATAGTTTCAGGTATTTGATCAAGCTATTACTTTTCAAAATTAATCCTAAGATCTAAGTTAAGGGTGATGAATCCTAAACATTAGCATTAAGAGCAACTAGATGAAGAACTATATTTTAAACACACTAATGACAGTTCATGTTAGCAATACATAACTCAACCTTATGAGAAACCAAAATCTAACAGTGAGACTACTAAGACATATTCATAAGAAACATAGTTATGATGGTCTGAATAATACTTAAATAAATGATAAACAAGAGAAACAATAAACAGAGTAATGAAAGCAAGGGAGTTTAAGATCTTCTCTGTTATGAAGTTCAGATCTCTCTCTCTTCAAGGTAGCAAGATTGCTTCTCTCCAAACTAGGTCTAAAAGGTCTCTAGGCAAGTCTGCCTTTAAAATGGTACAAAACCCTAATAATATAGCCTAACAGGCGGCCAGGGACTTATGATGCAATTATTAGAACTTTTGTAAAACTTGCAATCTTCTAATTTATCATTAACTCGCGGATGGCTACGCCGTCAATCGATGGTAAGAGACTACCGTCGATCGATTATTCTTGGTAAACGTCAGTCGATATTCTTCTTCAATAATCGACTACGTCTCTGTTTCCAGAAAAGCTCTCTTAATAGCTCCAAAGTGCTCCAAAATAGCCATTTTACTTCAATGAGTACATGAACCTGTAAAAGCTCTAAAAAAACTCCAAATGCATATAAATGATTTCAAAAACATATATAAATCATGGTTAAAAGTGGGTAAAATCTATGACATATTAACTCCCCAAGACTTATCCTTTTGCTTGTCCTTTAGCAAAACATAGGACAAATTATCTAGAAAAGGTTTGAAAACAGCAGGGAATCACATAAATCTCAAACTTAGAATCATCCCCCCTACAATGTTTCAAGCAACATCTAAGATTTTCTGACTTCAGAAGTACTTTATATTCCATATCCTAGTTTAGCACCAAATTCATCTAGCTATCTACTTAGCAAATTCTGTCTGACTAACCCCTCTACTAACCTCATTTCTTGCATAGAATAAATGTGTATGCTTTACCTTGGGAGTATCGATCAAAGAACACTTGGATTCTTACTCAAACAAGTATCTGGACTAACATGTGGCCTTCCCTGATCCCATTTCTTCCCTCTTTCTCTCTTTTTTGAATCTTTTTATTTTCTCTCATTTTTTTACTTCAATGCTGATAAGTCATGGATTTTACCCACTTTCAACCATGATTTTTATATGTTTTTGGAAACAAAAGGACACTTTTGGTGTCTTTTATGGGCTTTTACAGGTTTAGGTACTCTTTCGTGAAATATGACCATTTTGGAGCAAAAATGGATACTTTAAGGAGGGTTGTAATGGAACGCTAACTTGAGCTAAATCGACCGATGCTCACCATGATGCATTGACCGACAAAACACTATATTAATCGATCGATAGAAGATTGTGACATCGATCGATATGAAAGGCCTCCAAGAATTAATGACGAGTTTAATGAGCTAGACATCTCATTAGGGTTTCACTTCTACCAAATGAGCCCCTGGCCGCCTGTTAGGCTATATTAATAGGTTTTGTATTATTTTAGAGAAAAAAAGACTTGCCTAGAGAACTTTTAGACCTAATTTTGAGAGAAGCTTCTTGCTACCTTGGAGAGAGAGAGCTTAGGAGTGGAGAGATAGATCCAAACTGCATACAGAGAAGATCTTGAACTCCCTTATTTTTCTCTATTCTTTTACTATTTCTCTTATTATTCTATTTAAAAGTATTATTCAAACCATCATGATTTTGTCTTCCATGAATATGTTTGAGTAGTTTCTCTTGTTAAATTTAGGCTTCTCATTAAGGCTAAACATGCATTGCAATTGATTTAATGCTAGGGTGTTTAAAATATAGTTCTTCATTCTAGTTGTTCTTAATGCTAAGTATAGGATTGATCACCCTTATCTTAGATCTTAGGATTAATTTGGATAAGTGAAAACTTAGCAAACCCTGAAACCTAAAGCTGGTATGTTCCAACTTACCTTGAGTGCACGAGTAGCCTCTTTGTAAGATTGGAGAACCAATTCAAATACGATCTTAAAGCTCACTAGAAACGATATCGATCGATAGAGCAATCCGCTGTCGGCGATACATGAAAGGTGTATCGATCGATATTCATATAGAATAATCGATCGACACTTTCTTATACTTATCGAACGATAGTTGGTGACTTAAGATCTAGTTGAAGATAATCAATCATTGATTTAACCTTAAGGTTTGAGTTCAGAACTATGAATAGTAAAAACCCTAGATACCTGCATGCTAGTTACACCTGAGAAATAGCCTAAATCTAGCTTTCTTTCCTCTTGCTTAAAACCTAAACCATTCAATCAAGCAATTACTTGCTTATCCCTTTATTTACTGCTTTAAACTTGTTTGTCTAGCTTTATTTCAAAGACTAAACAATCTATTGTGTAATCCTAGAGTCTCTGTGGATTCGATCCCTAAGTACTACAACTGAACCTCTTATTTGAGAGAGTAAAGTCACTCCTTAGGGTAATTTGAGTGATATCAAATTTGGCGCCGTTGCCGGGGACTCTTTCTTATTACCATTAGATTTAGTTCAGAATATAGTCTAGACCTTATTTTCGTATTTACTAAAATCTTTTCCTCTTATTGTGCTTTTACAGGTACCTAAGAATGGAGAAGGCAAATTTCGGCAGTCCATCGATCGACACGGACACAACAAAATCGAGCGATATATTGAGCGAGGAATCGACCGACATACCGCCCCGAGCATCGATCGATGCCAACCAGCCGGAAGCAGGTAAGTGTTCACTTACCAAATCTGCTAATGAGGAAGTAGTCCTAGGCCAACCAACTACCAACGCAAATTCTGAAATTGCTGATGAACAGAGAGATGAAATCCCTGTTCAATCTTATTCATCTTCCTCTGAAGATGAGGACCAGAAATGATTTTGCAAGACTACTTAGACCCCATGAAGATCTATTCCAATAGGTGTGCCATCAAAGTACCAGAAGTTGATAACAGAAAATCAAAACTCTACCTTGATTTTATTCTTCTGGTACGAAATTAACCCTTCCGTGGATCCGCTTTGGAGCATCCCCACGAGCACATCGAATATCTAGAAGATCTAGTCTCTGATGACTACAATCGCTGTAAACGTTTTTCTTTTTCCCTTGAGGGAAAAGCCAGAAAGTGGTTGAATCGAATTCCAGCAGGCTCTCTAACTTGCTGGGAGGAAATCAGAAACGCTTTCATAAATCAATTTTTCAATGACGCTCGCTATTGGGATGTACGAGAAAAGTTATCTTACTTTGCTCAAGGTCCACATGAATCGTTTAAAAACGCTTGGATCAGATTTGAAGGCTATCAACGTGATTGCATTCACCATGGTTACTCAGAACCACAGCTCCTAAATTTCTTTTACGGAGGCGTCATCCTTCGTTACCAAATCACGCTGGACACCGCAAGTGAAGGAAACTTTAGCACTAGAAATCCTAGTAAGGCAAAGCGTTTGATCAGAAATATACCTTTGGGAAAATCCTATGAGATTAGTGATAGGGAAAATAGAGCACGTCCAGGAACACGCTCCAATTAGCTGAAATCAGGCAGCCATTAGACTCTCTGCACTCAATCATGAGGGAAAAGAAACTTAGACAAACTCTTCCAAGTGAGGATAGTTGTTCTGAAAGACAACTATTTTCTGTGAAAGAGAGTACCTCTCAAGTTTACAACCCGGACGAAGATAGTTTCACCCAAAACTATGATGCCCTAACCAGATCCCATCAAAGAAAAACTGACTCCAGGATAAATCAAGCTTTCACGGGAAATCAGAAAATGGAAAGCGACATGGACACCAAACTAAACGTTGTTCATCGTGAGCTATTTAAGAAATTAGATGCTCTAAGTGAACAAGTCAAACGATGCCAAAAACGTAATCGCTATCAAGAGGGAGGCAGGACGTCTTCCTGGGCGAACTAATATGAACCCAAGACGTCAAGTTAGTGCTGTACTCTTGAGAAGTGGAAAGCAACTTGTTCCGAAAGTTAAGGAAAAATCTTCTTCAGAAAATGTTTCTGGAGAAGAGATCAAACCCACCCATAACCCTGTGCTATTCCATGCCAGTAGAGCGGAACCTTCACCAAACAAAAGCAGAGAAAAAAATAGTCAAGGCACCGAAGAGGTTGTGATTGACATTCCGGACGATGAGGAAGATTCGGCGGATGAGGTTAATATCGACCGATATGATGAAAACAATATCGATCGACACCAATCCCCTAAGCCAAAAAGTAATTCAGCACCAGCTGGACCTACTATCGAAAGGGTTTATAACCCGATTCCCCCTTTTTCTCCACGAAAGTCCGACCCTAAGCGTGAATTGGACAGCGAAGTCTGTAAGAAAGCAATCGAAAGGATCAGAGTTGAGATGCCATTAAGTGATGCTGTCAAAATTTCGCCGACGCTAAAAAAGTACGTTAAAGACAAGGTAACTAAAGGTTTTCACGTCGGAGAACGTAGTATCATGATGATTTCGAGGAAGTCAGTACTATAATTCAAGGCGAAATTCCGATCAAGCAACCCGACCCTGGTAGTTTCGTTCTTAGTTGCACCATCCAAGATAAACAATTTCCAAGAGCCCTCTGTGATCTCGGGTCTAGCGTGAATTTGATGCCGCACTCTGTTGCAACATCCCTTGGATATGCGGAGTTTACCCCAGTAAGTATCCAACTAGTTCTCGCTGATCGATCTGTTTGAGTCCCGGAAGGAGCACTTGAGGATGTGCCTGTAATCATCAATGGCTGCACAGTACCAACAGACTTCGTTGTACTTCACTACAAGAACGAACCCAAAGACCCCATTATCTTGGGAAGACCATTTCTTGCAACCGCAAATGCGATAATTGACGTCAAAGAAGGACGCATCTGCCTGAACATTGGAAACATTCCAATGAGATTCGACATGGAAAAATTAATGACAGGCCCCTTGATAGATAGATCATCCTCCTATGTCGATGATATCGACGAGCTTACACAAAAATCTTTTGAAGATTCATTCCTTGAAAACCAGATCGAGGACATGCTCATGGTTGCTCAGGGAGAAGTTTTCAGCATAGATAACCATACGGAGGATTATGCACATTTAATGGACGCAAGAAATGACGATGCCATCAATGGTGAAGATGACTCCGAGATAAATATCGATCGATATTTGCAAAACGCTGTCGATCGACAACCATTCTCGAGAGACGATCTAAGCAAGGAAAATGCACCAAAGGTGGAATTGAAACCACGTCCTGCTGGACTCGAATATGCCTACCTTTTTGACAACACTTATCCCGTTATCGTAAATGCAAATCTTACGAACAATGAGCTCGCTTTATTGCTGAATAAACTGCGAAAACACATGAAAGCAATTGGATACTCTCTTGAAGATATCCCAGGAATTTCCCCCGACCTGTGTATGCATCGGATTCATCTTGAAGATGAATCAAAATCATCGATAGAACATCAGAGGCGACTCAACCCCAATCTGAAAGATGTTGTTAAAAAGGAAATCATCAAACTTCTCGATGCCGGTGTAATCTATCCAATCTCAGATAGTAATTGGGTGAGCCCAGTTCACGTGGTGCCTAAGAAAGGAGGCATCACTGTGGTCAACAACAACAAAGACGAACTTATTCCAAAAAGAACTGTAACTGGACACCGTATGTGCATCGACTACAGGAAACTAAACTCCGCAACGCGGAAAGACCATTTTCCTTTACCTTTCATCGATCAAATGTTGGAAAGACTAGCCAATCATCAGTACTATTGTTTTCTCGACGGATATTCCGGATTTTTCCAAATTCCAATTCATCCGGATGTCCAAGAAAAGACAACCTTCACATGCCCTTACGGAACATTCGCTTACCGTCGGATGCCATTTGGCCTGTGTAACGCCCCTGCTACTTTCCAACGTTGTATGATGTCTATCTTCACTGATATGATAGAAGATTTTATGGAAGTTTTTATGGATGATTTTTCAGTCTATGGATCTGATTTCAAAAGTTGTCTCGACAACCTCTTTAAAGTTCTAGCCAGATCGAGGACAAGAACCTTGTTCTAAATTGGGAAAAATGCCATTTTATGGTTAATGATGGAATTGTTCTTGGACACAAAGTATCTGCTGCTGGAATTAAAGTAGATCGAGAAAAGATAGAAGTAATGACTGGTTTACCTCCACCAACTAACGTAAAGGACATAAGGAGTTTTCTTGGGCATGCTGGATTTTATCGAAGGTTTATAGAAGACTTCAGCAAAATTGCCAGACCTCTGACAACACTCCTCTGCAAGGATGTTAAATTCGAATTTACTTCAGAATGTCAGCAGGCCTTTGATAAAATCAAAAAGGCTTTGATAACTGCCCCTGTCGTGCAAACACCCGATTGGAGTCTTCCTTTCGAAATTATGTGCGATGCAAGTGATTTCGCAGTAGGAGCAGTGTTAGGACAGTGTAAAGATAAAAAACTTCATGTTATTTACTACGCGAGCTGAACTCTGGACGATGCTCAGAGAAATTATGGCACAACGGAAAAGGAATTACTTGCTGTCGTGTACGCTTTCGAAAAATTCCGAAACTACCTTGTTGGGTCAAAAGTCATTGTGCACACCGATCACACAGCAATAAAATACCTTATGCAAAAGAAAGATGCCAAACCACGACTTATCCGATGGATACTTCTACTCCAAGAATTTGATATGGAAATCAAGGACAAAAGAGGAGTAGATAACAACGTAGCTGATCACCTTTCCCGGATAAAAGTCAATGACAATATTCCTATTGATGATTTCTTGCCAGCCGAAGGTGTATACCTGGCAAAATCTACATTCGTTGGTCACATAAATCTTGCATCTGAATCCATATCGGTCGATGAACAAAGTAATGCGGTGATCGATATAACCGAACCAATGTTGATCGATGACACGAACAACAAATCGGTCGATGCCACAGATGGTATGTCGATCGATGAATCAACCGCTCAATCGATCGACAACAAGACAGACGCACTGACCAATTGTGAAAACGGCCTTGACCTAGATAAAGTCTTATTCAAGATATCCTTTAATGTGACTGTCACAGTAGCCGACAGTATCAACACTGATCCGCACACTCCTGATAGATGCCAAAACTCCGATCAGGAAGTGCACGCTGTTGAAAAGAAGTTCAGAGACTGACCCTGGTATGCCGACATAGTGAACTATTTAGCTGCTGACGTCGAACCGGAAGGACTCAAAAACTATGACAGAAAGAAGTTCTTCAGAGAAGTCAGGTGATACCACTGGGATGAACCGTATCTCTACAAGCAATGTGTTGACGGAATTTACAGATGCTGTGTTGCAGCCGCTGAAGTGCCGGACATCATATTCCACTGCCATGGATTATCTTACGCCGGACATTTCGCAACTTTCACAACAGTATCTAAAATCCTTCAGGCTGGATTTTGGTGGCCTACTATGTTCCGCGATGTTCACGCCTATATCATAAAATGTGATAGGTGTCAACGAAGAGGAAAAATCAGCAAAAGACATGAAATGGAACAGAAGTTCATTCTCGAAATCGAAGTTTTTGACTGTTGGGGGATAGATTTTATGGGTCCTTTCCCTTCCTTGTAGGGGAACAGATACATTTTAGTTGCTGTTGATTATGTTTCAAAATGGGTTGAAGCTATAGCCACTCCTACAAATGATGCTTCTGTTGTTGTCAAACTCTTCAAAAGCATTATCTTCCCTAGATTTGGAGTTCCTCGAGTAGTAATAAGCGATGGGGGTACCCATTTTATCAACAAAGTTTTCGAAAATCTACTCAGGAAAAATGGAGTTCACCACAGAGTTGCCACACCCTACCATCCACAAACGAGTGGGCAGGTAGAAGTTTCTAACAGACAAATCAAAGTGATTCTGGAGAAAACCGTTGGGATCACCAGAAGAGATTGGTCACGGAAGCTGGACAACGCACTTTGGGCATACAGAACTGCATTTAAAACTCCACTAGGAACAACTCCTTTCCATCTTCTTTACGGAAAAGCTTGTCACTTACCCGTTGAATTAGAGCATAAAGCAGCATGGGCAACAAAATTGCTAAATTTCGACATCAAGACTGCTGCCGAAAGGAGACTCATACAACTAAACGAACTAGATGAAATCAGACATCTAGCTTATGAGAGTTCAAAGTTGTATAAAGAACGCACGAAAGCTTACCATGACAAGAAGATTGTCTCCCGGCACTTTGCCGCCAACGATCAAGTTCTATTATATAACTCTCGGCTAACCTTGTTTCCCGGAAAACTCCGTTCTCGCTGGTCAGGACCTTTCACAGTTACGGTAGCTAGACCAAACGGAGCCATCACCCTTATGAACGATAAAGGAGAAGAATTTACGGTGAACGGGCAACGAGTGAAGCATTACTGGGCTAAACCGCCGAATGTCAAACCTTTACGGTTGGGCATCCCCGAATCTGATTAAAGAGATTTTTCAGTCAAGCTAATGACTAAAAATAAAGCGTTCAGTGGGAGGCAACCCACTTTTGCATTTAAGTCTGCATTTTTATTATTTATTTTTCAAATTTTTATTTTTATTTTCATTTTCAAAAAAAAAAAAAAATAGATATGGAACTGCCTTAAAATCGATCGATACACACTTAGGCGTATCGATCGATTAGGGTCTATCGAGGCCGCGGGTCATTGACCCCGATTTTCGCCTCTTCTCCCTCTCATTTCGCATTTCTCTCCCGAAAACAAAAACCCGATTTTTCTCTCTAGAAACGGAACCGATTTTCACCGTTTCTCGCCTCAATCTCTTCGTTTTTCACTTCTCCAACTCATTTGTTCATCTTCTCACCGATTCTTCAAGGTATTAACCCGAAATCTTCTATTTTTGGATTTTGTTTGACTAGGTTTTGACATGAACAAAAATCGTTCGATTAGGCTTGGATTTGGTCGATTTAGGTTGCTAGTATGATGAAATAGGTCCCTAGCCTGTTCGTTTTGCATTTGTTGTTCGTGGAATTGCAATTTGGGATGAATTTCATTTTGCAGGTCCGCGATGTCGTGTCGATCGATACGGTTGTTGTCGAATTGATCGATGTCGACGCTAAGGAATCGATGTCAGATACGACAATCGATCGATACAGGGACACCAAAATCGATCGATTTCTCATCTAGAGAATCGATCGATATCGGAACCTTCGATTGCATGTGCTAATGGATGATTATTTGTTTGTTTGCAGATGAGTTCATAGAGGGATAGCCGACGCGAGAGGAAGACTAAGAGGAGGCTCGATATCCCGAGCACCTCCAGGGCACCACCAACACCACCATCTTCCTCGACGCCATCATCATCATCACACTCACCACCCCGACAGCCTGACGAGCGCTCTCCATGGCCTAGGAACCCTTCCAAGGCCATACAGACGGTGGAGTCTTACCCCGACCCGAGGACAGCGGTCCGTTCCACCGCTTGCACCCACCGTCGGCGCACGGAGACCTGGGACGACTACGACAGCCTGTTCTACAACGCATGGCTGCGCGTTGACATTGCTCCCACCCGTTTCATCGACGAGGCTACCGTCCGGCAGCTTGTCTCTGGCATGACTTGAGGGTCATGATCAGTCAGCTTGGGTTGGGCACCATGGCTACACGCCCCTACGACCTCTACCTGTCTCTGGTCCGACTCCGACAGTTCCTCGCCATAGCCGATCTCACCTACACCACCACCACTGGCCGCGTCGCGAGCGACGGAGTTCTCTCGTTCTTTGCCAGAGGTGTCAGATACCTTATCACAGTTGCTGAGATCTGCGAGATCTACAGGTTCGATCCTTCGAACGCCGCTATGAGTGTCCCTGAGTTCCCGATGATCGGTCACTTCTGGAGGATCATTGGCACAGGCCACTGGAGCACGGCTGTCACTCAGACTGATATCCATCATCCCACCTTGCGTTACTTCATCAGGGCCCTTGCCAGCACTCTGCTGTGCCAGATGGAGCCCAACAAGGTGAGGATTGACGAGCTCACAATGCTGTTCACTGCGATTGACGGAGTTGTCGATCTGCAGGACCTGGACCCAGACCGCGACATGCCCATGCCCAAACTGGGATCCCTCTTCGCTCAGCACCTGGTGTCGCTGAAGATGAAGCCCTTCAAGGGCACTGGCATGAAGAAGGAGACGATCGGGAGCCTGCTTACACCGATCTTCCAGCACCTCGGCGTTCGCTTGACTGGAGAGCCAGCCCGCACCTCCCGCGCCTACTTGGACTTGGCGCATCTGTCTTCAGCCCAGTGGCTGAAGGACGGCCTGCTCTGGAGTTTCAGGAGAGGAGACCGCCTCCGTCTTCTGCAGCTGCCCTCCCGCCACATCACGGACTTCGACGGGGACATTGACAGGCTCCGGTTCCAGCCAGATGAGGCATTCCTCCGCAACCTCCAGGACATGCCACGGAGAGTTCCAGGAGAGTGCAGAGCACCAGCTACGCAGGGCCCGCCAGAGGCACCAATGCACGACTTCCCCATCATGCCAGACATTCCGATGCGCGACCACGGGGACTTTCAGAGATTCTTCGCAGACGCTCTTCAGGCCATCTGGTCCAGAGTGTCTCGCTGTAGGTGCATGAGCAGGAGGAGCGTAAGAGCCCATGATCCAGAAGCCCCAGGTCCATCACACCAGTACCGTCGTGACTCGTCATCAGACGACGAGGATGAAGCAGAGGACTTCGACTAGTCCTCATATTTCTATCCCTTATTCTCAGACACTTTTATTTTTATTTCTATTTCTATTTCGGATTTTTAGGATTTATTACTCTAGACTATCTATTTTTATGACTTATTATCTATTTGCTTGTGTTTGGATTGTCTAACAGAACTAACAAATGACAGATCAGACGGGTTAGATACCAACAGACGAATTGATGACCTTTTGTCTAACAGCTATCGATCGATAGGCTAGACATGGTATCGATCGATACAAGTAATAATAGGTACGGTTACTTAGTCATTAACTATCTAATTTTCTTTTTCTTTTTCTTTTTCTTTCTCACCACACTTAGACTAAATAACACTGGGGACAGTGTTGTTTAAGTCTGGGGGAGGGGAGGAGTTGTTACTAACATTTTTAAGTCTCTATTTCTTAAAAACATTTTTTCATTTTCTTTTCAAATCTCTTTTAAAGCTTTCTTTATTTTTCAAAAAAAAAAAAAATAAAAAGAAGAAGAGAATTTATCATGTACCAAATGGAGACAATGATTTCTACTTATTTTCTAACCACTCTTTAGCACCATTCTTAGATTTGTTAACTGCAGAATGTACTATAGATGCTAAAGTGGATCACCGGTCGCTATGACAATACTTTTCATGATTGTCTGAAAGAACCAAAGCTGATTTCCAACCTAACCTGACATTCTCTGCTTGTCTTGGGGCTTGGTATACATGGGATCGGATGCTTCGAACAAGTCCGGATGGTAAAGCCTTGTGTAGATAGCTTTATCACCCTCTCTCTCTCATTTTCGAAATTAGATTTAATTTTCATAAGTTCATCAAAAAATTTTTTTTTATTAATTTATGTTCTAGGATTAGTTAGTTATTAACTAGGAAGGAATTCGAACAGGGCTTGGCGGTTACCCCCCTCAAGACTTGATTCATAAGAATTCTATAGGTAAAGGATTCGAACAGGACTTGGTGGTTACCCCCTTCAAGACTTGCTTCGCAATGAATCCTAGGATATAGGTCAAAAGAAGTGAACAGGACTTGGTGGCTGCAACCATTAAGGCTTGATTCGTGGAAGCCTGTCCAATCTTGGTCAGTGTCTTGCAAATGAAGCAGACTTGACTAAGAGAGAAAAAGTAGAGAGAGAGGATAAGAACTAACTTTTACCTGCATATCCGGATACTTGTCTAAGCAACCTTGAATCCTGTGATCGATGCTCCCAAGGTAAAGCCCGCACTTTTATCTTTATGCACAGAAATGAAATCAGTAGAGGGGTTAGTCAGGCATGATTGCTAAGTTGTTGGCTAGATGAACTTGGTTGCTAAGCTAGAATATGGTATAATGTGCTTCTGAAGTTAATAGATTTTGATGTGGCTTGCAACAAAGTTGAGGTGATAATTTTGAGTTAGAGGTTGTTTAAGTCTCACTATTTGGAATCCTCTTCTCGACCTATGTCCTTAAATTTGCTTGAGGACAAGCAAAAGGATAAGTCTGGGGGAGTTGATAAATCATGGATTTTACCCACTTTCAACCATGATTTTATATGTTTTTGGAAACAAAAGGACACTTTTGGTGTCTTTTATGGGTTTTTACAGGTTCAGGTACTCTTTGGTGAAATATGACCATTTTGGAGCAAAAATGGATACTTTAAGGAGGGTTGTAATGGAACGCTAACTTGAGCTAAATCGACCGATGCTCACCATGATGCATCGACCGACGAAACACTATATTAATCGATCGATAGAAGATTGTGACATCGATCGATATGAAAGGCCTCCAAGAATTAATGACGAGTTTAATGAGCTAGACATCTCATTAGGGTTTCACTTCTACCAAATGAGCCCCTGGCGCCTGTTAGGCTATATTAATAGGGTTTTGTATTATTTTAGAGAAAAAAGACTTGCCTAGAGAACTTTTAGACCTAATTTTGAGAGAAGTTTCTTGCTATGTTGGTGTCAAAATCGGTCACGACGGAATCAATGACTGAAAGTCTCTAGAAAGTATTTCTTGAAACAAAAAGTCTCGGATAATTTGAAAAGAAGTTATACGAGATTTTCTCAAATTAGAATATCCACTCTCTGGTGAGGTCGAAAACGGTTATCTCAAAATCAACGGCTAGGATTATTTTTTACTTATGGGTTCTTTGTGAAACACTTCTTGAAAGTGAGATCGGAAGACTACGGGCGTGCGCTGAGAGTTCGGAAAGATCGGTCCGCTTGCCCAAGGACATCAAGATTCGATCACCACAAAACCCTAAACACAAAAATCTGCCTCGAAACTTCGAAGAGGTCGTTCTCTCAAACCGTGAGAAACCAGAAAACGATCAAGATATCAAATCGAAGCCCTCGCCGAGATCTTTAGCCTGGCCGGCGGCACACGGCCTGGCGCCAGCGGCACGCGCCACGCATGCCGGCCTGGCGCCAGCGCACGCGCCACGATGGCCCCCGGCGGCACCGCCACGCGGGCCGCCTGGCGCCGGCAGCACGTCCAGCGGGCGGCCTGGCGGCGGCACCCGCCTGGCGCCGGCGGCACCGCCAGCGGGCGGCCTGGCGCCCGGCGGCACCAGTTACGCTGAGCCGCCTGGCGCCGGTCGGCCCCGTCCTGGTCTCGGTCCCATCGTGTTCGGTCTGATCCCATCTTGGCTTGTTTGGATCAATCATCGTGAGCTTGGGACGATCACGGCTCTGGAATAAACATCCTTCGACTTGATTGGAATCGTCCTCGATATTTTACGACAAAACTAGAAGGATTGGATTTCGTAGAAGATATCGTATAAAACAAGGTCGATTAACGAACATTGATCCTTTAGGCTATACCGTTTATTTTACGAGAAAAATAGTCTTTCCGAAATCGTATAAAGCGTTCAGCGACTTAAGACAAGTCCACGGACTTACTTACGATTTTAAGAATTCAGGCCCAATCAGGCTATGGCGGTTTATCCGATTTCGAACATCTGATAAACATCAAGTCACCAAAACTTCGAGGATAATTACGAAGATCGGCGAAAATGGAATACTTCCTGAAGAGATAAGCTTGGGCCCAAAGGCGAGGTCCATTATCTTAAGGCAAACCGACCTAGGAGTGAGTATATAAGGAGAGCAAGAGCAGAGGAGAGGAGATCCAAAATCCTAGAATCTAGACTTAGAGAACTTAGAACTTAGGCGGTTAGGCCAGCGAGGCAGGACTTAGAGCGTCTGGCGCCTCGTTCTAGTTTTATCTTCTCCAGACCCTGTTCCTCTCGGAAGGATCTAACTATACTTCTACTCAGAGCTCTCGCGACATAGAAACACTAGGCATTATCTTGACATGCCGCTTCTATGACCAACGCTCATACTAGGCGAACCAGGCCCTAGAACGTCTGGCGCCTCCTGCTCAAAATCTCCGCTCCTCGGAGGATCGGACAATTCTTTTACTTCAAAGCTCCGCACATAGAAACCCTAGGCATTATCTTCGACATGCCTGTTTCTATGACAAACGCTCATACTAGATCGAACCCGCCCAGACTGTTCGATCTCTTGTTCAATTCTTTCGAAACTAAACTACGTCCGACTTGATCCTCGAAAGGGGTACGTAGGCAGCCTTTCTTAAGGTCCAGTCTCAAATCTTAACAAAACTTTTCCGCATTTATTCGGTCACTTGTCGTTGGCTGTCGCAGAGAATCCGGACCTTCAAGGAAAGTCGGGTTAAATTGGCTTTCTTCCGCAATCTTATTCATTAAAATTGACGGTGTGAATTTCGGTTCCCACATGCTACCTTGGAGAGAGAGCTTAGGAGTGGAGAGATAGATCCAAACTGCATACAGAGAAGATCTTGAACTCCCTTATTTTTCTCTAGTCTTTTACTATTTCTCTTATTATTCTATTTAAAAGTATTATTCAAACCATCATGATTTTGTCTTCCATGAATATGTTTGAGTAGTTTCTCTTGTTAGATTTAGGCTTCTTATTAAGGCTAAACATGCATTGCAATTGATTTAATGCTAGGGTGTTTAGAATATAGTTCTTCATTCTAGTTGTTCTTAATGCTAAGTATAGGATTGATCACCCTTATCTTAGATCTTAGGATTAATTTGGATAAGTGAAAACTTAGCAAATCCCTGAAACCTAAAGCTGGTATGTTTCAACTTACCTTGAGTGCACGAGAGTAGCCTCTTTGTAAGATTGGAAAACAAATTCAAATCCGATCTTAAAGCTCACTAGAAACGATATCGATCGATAGAGCAATCCGCTGTCGGCGATACATGAAGGTGTATCGATCGATATTCATATAGAATAATCGATCGACACTTTCTTATACTCATCGAACGATAGTTGGTGACTTAAGATCTAGTTGAAGATAATCAATCATTGATTTAACCTTAAGGTTTGAGTTCAGAACTATGAATACTAAAAACCCTAGATACCCTGCATGCTAGTTACACCTGAGAAATAGCCTAAATCTAGCTTTCTTTCCTCTTGCTTAAAACCTAAACCATTCAATCAAGCAATTACTTGCTTATCCCTTTATTTACTGCTTTAAACTTGTTTGTCTAGCTTTATTTCAAAGACTAAACAATCTATTGTGTAATCCTAGAGTCTCTGTGGATTTGGTCTAAGATTGGGTTAAGAAATAAATCATAAGTAAAAAGGTATAAGCTAGAAAATGAGAAGAAACGTTTCGTACCTTTCTGTCTCGACTGTCGATCGCCACCGTGACCTTGGTGTTGACGATGACGATGAGACATAAAATTTCTGCATCTAAATTAGCTTATCAATGGTGTCCAACTCATCACTTATGAGTCATCTAGGTCATCTGTCATCTAAGTTGCTTTGTTAGACAATTCAAACACACGTCAAGATCAGAAAATAAATTGTCTCAAGTCATAGCATGCATAAAAATAAAACAAGTACGAGCATTATATCAATGGTAATTGTTATCGAAGAAGTGTCCTGGTCTTGACTATCCGGAGTGTCGATCGACATATCATCACTGGTGTCGATCGATGAGTCCTCCGACGTGAGACATACTTTATCGAGGAATGATGAGTCTGTTTGGTAGACATTCCCTGCTGGTAAGAAAACGTCGATTGGGACGTCATCCTCTACTCGTATTCAGGAAAGGGGATCTGCGACTCCGTTTTCTACTCCTCGTTTATCTTAATTTCTATATCAAATTCTTGGAGTAGCAAGTTCCATCGCCAAAGTCGTGGTTTCGCATCTTTCGTCTGCATCAAGTATTTTATTGCAGCATGGTCGGTGTGAACAATGACTCGCGAACCAACTAGGTGTTAGCGGAATTTTTCAAATGCATAAACTACGGTAAGTAATTCTTTTTCCGTTGTTGCATAATTCTTTTGTGCCTCATCGAGAGTTCGACTGGCATAATAGACAGCATGTAACTTTTTGTCTCTCCTTTGTCCTAGAACCGCTCCTACAGCGAAATAGCTCTCGTCGCACATTATTTCGAAAGGAAGATTCCAATCAGGGGCCTGTACAATGGGGGCAGTTATTAAGGCTCTCTTTATTTCTTCAAAAGCTTTTAGACATTCTAACGTGAAATCAAACTTGACTTCTTTGCATAGGAGGGTTTGCATAGGAGGGCTGTGAGTAGTCTAGCAATTTTGCTGAAATCATGTATAAACCTCCTATAAAATCCAGCATGCCCGAGCAAGCTTCTCATGTCTTTTACATTCGTGAGCACCGGTAAACTGTTCATTACCTCAACCTTAGCTCTATCTACTTCTATGCCTGCAGCAGATACCTTGTGCTCGAGAACGATTCCATCGTTAACCATGAAATGACATTTTTCCTAGTTTAGAACAAGGTTCTTTTCTTCGCATCTTGTCAATACTTTGAATAGGTTATCAAGGCAATTTTTAAAACTATATCCGTAGACCGAGAAATCATCCATGAATATTTCCATGAAATATTCTATCATATTTGTCAAGATTGGCATCATGCATCGTTGGAAAGTAGCAGGAGCATTACAAAGACCGAATGCCATTCTGCGATATGAGAATGTTCCATAAGGGCATGTAAAGGTGGTATTTTCCTTATCGTCTGGATGTATAGGGATTTGAAAAAAATCCGGAATATCCATCGAGAAAACAGTAATATTGGTGATTCGCTAATCTTTCCAACATTTGATCAATGAAGAGTACAGGAAAGTGATCCTTTATAGTGGCAGCATTTAGCTTCCTATAGTCGATACACATCCAATGTCCAATAACAGTTCGCATAGGAATGAGTTTGTCTTTATCATTCTTAACCACTGTAATACCTCCTTTTTTAGGTACAACATGCACAGGGATCTGAAATTGGGTAGATGACGCCAGCATCTAGGAGTTTAATAATTTCCTTCTTAACTACTTCTTTTAGATTTGGGTTTAGCCTTCTTTGTTATTCTACTGATGATTTGGATTCATCCTCCAGGTGAATACGGTGCATGCACAGGTCTGGGAAGATACCAGGGATATCCTCGAGAGAGTACCGGAGAGCTTTCCTATACTTGTGCAGTTTATTTAGTAATAAGGCAAGTTCTCCATTAGTTAGGTTGGTGTTGACGATTACGGGATATGAATTTTTATAAAGAAAAGCGTACTTGAGTCTGGCAGGTAACTGCTTTAACTTGACCTTTGATGGTTTTTCTGCGCTCCAATTGTCTAAAGAGGACGGTTGTCGATTGACGGTGTGTCGTAAATATCGGTCGACATTTATTTCCAACTCTTCATCCTCTACGTTATCAACATTTGCGATTTCTATGCTTGCGTCCATTAACCGTGGGTAATCATCTGTCCTGCTATCTATGCTGAAAATTTCTTTTTCAGCAAGGGTGAGCGCATTTTCTAAGGGGTCGTCTGAGCATAAATCCACGAAATATTTTTCAGCCAACTCAGAAATAACATCCACATAGAAAGCTTGGTTATCGATTAAAGGACGTTTTATCAGTTTTTCCATATCGAAGGTCATTGGAATATCTCCAATGTTCAAGCATATCCGGCCCCCCTTGACGTTGATGATCGGACCAGCCGTAGCTAGGAATGGTCTTCCTAAAATAAGGAGGTCTTTTGGTTCATGCTTGTATTTCAGCACAAAGAAATCCGTTGGTACGTGACAACCGTTAATTTTTATAGGTACGTCCTCAAGTATTCTTTCTGGAACTCTAACAGATCTATCAGCAAGAACCAAGGTGATTTGAGTCGGTTTAAACTCATTCTACCCGAGGGATATTGCAACAGAGTGCGGCATTAGATTGACACTGGAACCGAGATCACAAAGGGATCAGCAAAAATGTTTATTTTGGATAATGCAATCGAGAACAAAGCTGCCAGGGTCAGGTCGTCTTTTGATCGGGGTTTTGCCTTGGATCATAGCACTTACTTCCTCGGAAACCATCATGACACTGTGTTCCACGGTTGGAAAACTCTTGGACACCATGACTTTTAATATTTCTTTACAGAGGGCGAAACTTTCATGGCATCACTCAGTGGCATTTCTATCGTGATCTTATCGAATGGTTTCTTGCAAATCACTTTATCCAATTCTCTCTTAGTTTCTGACTTACTGAGAGTGGTTCTATACACCCACTCTATTGCCAGTTCGGTGGGTGTTGTCGATTCTGGTACAGGGGGGTATGGAGTGTCGATCGTCATTATTTCCTTTTTGTTGATCGATTTCTACCTCTTCTTCCAATTCCTCATATTCTTCATCGAGGTCAATTGGTGCCTTCTCAGCTCTTTTGGTATTGTCGGATTTATCTTTCTCATGAGAAGGTTCTGAACTCAGATCAGGATCATCGAGAAGTATTGGCCGGTATCTACTTTTCCGGTCGCTTTGGTTTCAGCGAGTTTGTCTATAGAAGTGATTTCTGTTGTGCTCGGATTAAGGCGTTTTCCGCTTCTCAGTAATATAGCACTGACGTGACGTCTTGATATGCCATGGATTTTACCCAATTTTAGCTATGGTATATGAGTGTTTTATAATATGTTTACTACGATTTGGAGTATTTTTAGAGTATTTACAGGTTCAGGAGTGTTTTGGAATAAAGTGATGATTTTGGAGAATTTAAGAGGCAAAAAGAGAAGTTACCAGAGCTGATCATCGAGCAGACCAGAGGTCGACGATCATAGATGAAAATTGATCAATGCACACCTTGTGCCATCGATCGACGGCGAAGCGAGATGAGCCCAGCCGACTTTAAAGCCCAAGTCAACACCAAATTACAAAACTGCCCCTGACGAGTTTTAACCTAGTATTTATGTGCTATGCCACTGTTCTAGGCAACACACGCTTTCATATTTTCTTATTTTCATCACTGCATAAGGTTTTCTAGGGTTTTTAGTAGTTTGGAGAGAAGATCCAAGACTCCTTCAGAGATTTGTGATTAGAACTCCAATTTTACTTACTATTCTATTTATGAAATTTATTCAGACTATGATGGTTCTTTCTTTGATTATGTCTGAGTAATCTTCTTGTTAGATTTAGGGTTCAAATAGGTTATGAGAGATTAACCCAAAATATAGAATGGCTAAGTATTTGTATTCATCAATAGGATTGTGCTTATCTCCGAGCCAAGTTCGCTCGCTATAGCGACCGAACAAGCCAAGCTCGGTCGCAATAGCGACCGAACTTCAGGCCAAGTTTGGTCGCTATAGCGACCGAACATCAAGACCAGTTCGGTCGCTATAGTGACCGAACTTTGAGCCAAGATTCGGCCGCTATAGCGACCAAACATGCATACATCACGGTCCTCGCGTAGCATCCAAAACTTTCCGAAACGTCAATACAACATAAATCTTGCAGTCTCAACTACCCTTTACTACAACCTTCCGCAGACCATGGCTTAACCATTTCTTGATTCTCGATCAAATGGGATCATCTGTCTTGTTTTACGGCAAAAACCGCGGAAAACTGTCTTTATCGAAGAAACCGTAATAAACGTCTCGAGTGAAAAGACGGCCCAAAGAGTCCTAAAAATTGATTCGAAGCCCACTTACGATTTCTTAAAAACCCATAAACCTTATGACGGTTTATGCTTGGAAGGATAAATGTCAAGTTCCGCGGATAAATGGAAAGTTTCCGCGGATAATCATGAAGATCAGGAAAATGGAATATCTCCATTTTTTGGCCATGACGGCTTAAGGGCAGTAAGGGAAAGCGTAAACCGACCTAGAGGAGAGTATATAAGGAGTTCAAGACGAGAGGCACAAGGGGACTCTTCTAGACTCAGAATTCTCTGCACTTAGAAACTTTAGGCTTTATTCTAGACAAGTTCGGTTTCTATGACGGGCACACGATTACTAGACGAACTCGCCTAGGCAGTTCGATCTCTTGTCCAGCTCTATCAATTGAACTACGTTCGACTTGATCCTCGAAAGGGGTACGTAGGCAGCCTTTAATAAGGTTCAGTCTGAAATCAATCAAAAACCTTTTTGTATCTTTTTCGTCTTTTGTTATCGAGCTGCGACTCAACTAGGTTTAAGGTTTTGGGTCGTTAGAACTAGGTAACTCGCTGACAGCCTTTGCGGCCAAAACTTTTCTAATTCTTGTAATGATCGCAACCCTCTTACGCGAATAAGATCTACTGTTATCTCTAAATTTGTTTTGTTATCTTTTCATATTTTCCCCATCTATTTGGTCAGTTGTCGTTGGCTCCGGAGAGATCCGGGACCTCAGGGAAATTAGGGTTCTCCTACTTTCCTTATTTGTACGAAAATTGACAATGCGAATTTTGGTTCCCACAGTTTGGCGCTAGAAGGAGGGGTGGTACGGATTACTCTAACTCATAGCCACAAAATGCTTGTTCGAAAAGATGTCTGGATATATGAAAGACAAACTCGCAGCACTGACTGCCCCTATGGCCAACGCTTACGCAAACGCCGTAGTGTTCAACGAGCTCGCGATTTCTCCCTCCATACACAAAGGGCAACGATAAAATCTGTCCAACCCCGTAAAATTCTTCTTATTACCGCGTTGGAAAAATCTCAGCGCGTAAGGATTTGACCAAGAGGCTTTTTCCGAAAACTTTTCGGAAAAATAATATTCGCTCTCCCAATAACTGCGGAAAACCCTAGGTTACTCGCAGAAGGCCAAGCTAAAAGCCAAGCTCGGTCGCTATAGCGACCGAGAACCAAGACAAGCTCGGTCGCTATAGCGACCGATCGAATAAGCTTCGGTCGCTATAGCGACCGAGCATCGAAACAAGTCGGTCGCTATAGCGACCGAGCATCGAAACAAGCTCGGTCCTTATAGCGACCGAGCATCGAAACAAGCTCGGTCGCTATAGCGACCGAGCATGGCAACAAGCTCAGTCGCTAAAGCGACCGAGCATCGAACCAAGCTCGGTCGCTATAGCGAACGAGCACCGAACAAAGCTCGGTCGCTATAGCGATCGAGCACCAAACAAAGCTTGGTCGCTATAGCGACCGAGCATCGAGCCAAGCTTGGTCGCTATAGCGACCGAGCACCTAAACAAGATCGGTCGCTATAGCGATCAAGCACGAACACGGTTCACTCGCTATAGCGACCGAGATGACATCCTCACTCGCTATAGCGATCGAGCACGAACACGGTTCACTCGCTATAGCGACCGAGATGACATCCTCACTCGCTATAGCGACCTGTCAGGCCTCAAAGGGGTTCTCCTTTGCGTTCTCCTTTGAATCCTCATCGTAACGCTTTTTGTTTTGTCTCAATCGGAGTTTCCTTTGAGATTTTACGACGAAAACAAGTGGGACTCGTCTTGGCTTGCTTCCACTCGCTATAGCGACCGAGATGACATCCTCACTCGCTATAGCGACCTGTCAGGCCTGAAAGGGGTCCTCCTTTGCGTTCTCCTTTGAATCCTTATTGAAACGCTTTTCGTTTCGTCTCAATCGGAGTGTCCGTTGAGATTTTACGATGAAATCAAATAGGACTCTTTTCGGCTTTCTTCTACTCGCTATAGCGACCTGCCAGACATCCTCACTCGCTATAGCGACCTGTCAGGCCTCAAAGGGGTCCTCCTTTGCGTTCTCCTTTGAATCCTCATCGTAACGCTTTTCGTTTTGTCTCAATCGGAGTTTCCGTTGAGATTTTACGACGAAAACAAGTGGGACTCGTCTTAGCTTGCTTCCACTCGCTATAGCGACCGAGATGACATCCTCACTCGCTATAGCGACCTGTCAGGCCTCAAAGGGGTCCTCCTTTGCGTTCTCCTTTGAATCCTTATTGAAACACTTTTCGTTTCGTCTCAATCGGAGTGTCCGTTGAGATTTTACGATGAAAACAAGTAGGACTCTTCTCGGCTTGCTTCAACTCTCTATAGCGACCTGCCAGACATCATCACTCGCTATAGCGACCTTTCAGGCCTCAAAGATGTCTTCTTTTGGGTTCTACTTTGAATCCTCATCGAAACGCTTTTCGTTTCGTCTCAATCGGAGTTTCCGTTGAGGTTTTACGACGAAAACAAGTGGGACTCGTCTTGGCTTGCTTCCACTCGCTATAGCGACTGAGATGACATCCTCACTCGCTATAGCGACCTGTCAGACCTCAAAGGGGTCTTCCTTTGGGTTCTCCTTTGAATCTTTATCGAAACGCTTTTCGTTTCGTCTCAATCGTAGTTTCCGTTGAGGTTTTACGACGAAAACAAGTAAAACTTGTCTTAAACTCCTTGGCTTGTTCCTACTCGCCCTACCTCTGTCTTTGCGTTCTCTTTCGAGTTTTGATCGAAACGTCTCTTGTTTCGTCTTGATTGAAGTTACCATTGAAACTCTATGATATAAAAAAAAACCCGCAAAGACTTGTTTTCTTGCATGAATTAAAATAGATCGTATAAAATGGCAACAGTTAACTTAACACTTTAGCGGCCTCAACTATACGATTACGTTGAACCTTTTTATAAAAATTGACGTTGTATCTAAGGAGAAGATGACAGTCAAGTTTGAAAGATAATGGTCGAGTTTCAAAGGATAAACACCAATATCGAGAACGGTGAGCGTACGCGAGAAGAGGAGGGGGAAATAAGCGAGCAAAACTGAGAAAAGACAAAACTGCATCTCCGGAAACACTAAGGTATGTCCGACTTGGAAAATTTTCAATATCAAACTTGGAATTTTCGTAGGAAGGTAGTAAGCAATAAAACGCTCTTGAGACTGCGATAGAATTTTAGGGAACTTAAAACATAGGTGGATAGTCTAGTGAACTATTTCGTAGGCAATTTTTCCTATTGCTCTTTAATTGCTCTGGCAGATCTTGCTAACTGATCCAATCTCTCGTACAACCAAAAAACAATCGCCACACATTCAAGCGTACTCATCTCGCTTCCTAAAGAAAGAAAAAATTAGAGACACGAACGCCGTCTTAAAACCGACTCGTTCCTAGAAATTTTCTTAAAAACGGATATATTCCAAGTCGTCATCAATCCAGCGTCATCTTTAAAATCGACCCAGATTGTCGATCATCCCAATCCTCAAAAAAAAACGTACAGAACTCTTCCAAAGAACAGTCCATCTATTTTCTTTCGGGAGGTGGAAGGAAGGAGTAGGTACGTATACTATACTCGTATACTCACATACTTCAAAAACTTTTTGCCTCGGCATTAAAAAAAAACACTTTTAAAAAAGTCAATTCTCGCAGCGATAGGCAGAAAAATATTTTGACAATGTGATTCCTCACCAAAGCAAATGACAATCGAAGATTCGTCTAAACGCTAGCAAAAGAAATCGAGAACACAACTAGAAACAAATACGACAAAGGGAACATGTCCTCCCCGCTCGTCTACTTAATCTAGCTGTTTAACCGATTCATTTCGCTCAAGAAACCTACAGAAGCATCGTTACTTTTACATCTCCATAAGTCGCGCCTATTTACTTAATTCGTAAAACCATTCGCCTGTTACTTACGCAAAAATTGTTCGTATAAATCGAATCAAGCATACAAAGAAACTTTCGAAAGTAAACATAACAGGTTTTACGAAAAAAGTATTTTTCTTATAACAAAAACGAAGCTGTATGATCCGACATTGGACGATCAATCTAATCTTTATTTCCTCACACCAGGATGTGTCAGATCCCATTCTTTAGCCATGCGGCTCACCAGAATCCACTCTCATTCCCTCGGTTGCATCTGAGTAGGAAATCACACCGCAATTGAATCCGCACGGGCTCTCTATCGAGCTTCTTAGGCTTTGTCTCTATCCGATACAAAGGAAACAACTTCCATACGAATAAAGGAAACATTATACGAAACTTTCAACGTATAAATTAAACCCAAAGTGGAAAATCGTTTCCTATGACCATGGGCATACTCGGCCTATCAATCTCGATAAACACTATTCGGTCCTCGCCCA
This sequence comes from Brassica nigra, assembly GCA_016432835.1. Lineage (NCBI taxonomy): Eukaryota > Viridiplantae > Streptophyta > Magnoliopsida > Brassicales > Brassicaceae > Brassica > Brassica nigra. The sequence goes on along the minus strand of CM028247.1, from coordinate 60,426,778 downwards.
ATTACGCCTTCCCTTCAAAGCCGAACTGGGTTACGGTATCCATCTTAAGGACGATTCTAACCGACTTGACCTTATGGTCTAATCCTTTACCGACTACATCCTCGGCAATGCAGCTGAACACAACCTTCACGCCAAGCCAAAACAATTGAGCGACCACCACTCCGATAACTTGGCGGCTAAACGATAATCCGCAATTTGTCTTGCAACGCTAAGTAACGATTACACAAACAATTATCGTATGACCCAGAAACGGGAATCATACGGTAAAATCGTCATAACAAAACTCAGGTCTAACAACCAAACAGTTAACGGAAAGGTTGAACTTGTCAAAAATCGACCAAGTTCCATATTCTATGATTCACTTTAAGCCCGCTATGTTTTACTCGTAAAATGCGGCATGTAAGGAAAACTCGCAACAGAGCTCTTAGAGCTATACGAAAAAATCCTCAAATATACAAGAAACAAATCTCGGAAGGCTAACACCTCACTAAGCACAGTATAGGAGGACGCCTCTTTCCAGGGACAAACCTACATGACCCCTTGGTCCTAACTCCTCTATCAACATAACATCCAAACCGGAACAACAAATTTGACTGCCAACATCCGCAACACTGCATAACATCATCAAGCCCGCGAAAAATTCGAGCACGAAACACGGCATACGAAAGAAAAACCAAACTTCAGCATTGCGAGACGTCGCAGACGCTTGAAGAAACATTTTTCGAAAAAATACCATCCTCGATAAAAACACTACCTTGGAGGATCGAACAATCATACGCACTAACACCCTCTTGAAACACGTATCCTTCGTGAAGATTCAAAAACGGTAATATCTACCAATAAGTTTGTTGCTGATCACAACGAACTCTTAACGGTCCTAAACAGACTTAGCCATCTCGTAGAGATAGCTCTGATACACCCGACACAAGGGTAATAGCGCTATAGAAGAAATCCAAAATTTTGGTCAGCACTTCCAGAAGACTTAGAAATTGTCCTTGGAGAGACGCTCGATTCCAACCATACAAGTCGTATAAGCCGAGAACCTATCGCGGACTTTAAATCGGTATGGAATCAGGTTGAAACTGTAAGGGGATACGTAAGCAGAATTAGTCATCGCACCCCCTAAACCAGAAGTAAGCCTAGGTTTTGCCCTAAACCCAGCACACTGGTCTCTAACATATTTAGGCATGATATCGAAAGATACGAGATCCCAAAATATGTCTTTTCGCTTGTATTCCAACGTTCATAAAGTTCCGGAAAGAAAAATTTTCCCTCTTCATTCAGTCCCGAAAACATAAATACGGCCACACTTGGCCAAAGGTCTAGTATAAAATGCCATCAGCAGCAACATGCCTCATAATCTCTACGTGACATACAACTAGACCGTAAAGGTCTCACTGGAAAACAGGTCATAAGAGTCTTAACTCCAAGACGAACTACGAATGGCTTGATCCCTTTTGACAAAGGGTACGTAGGCAGCTTTCATCAAGCGCAGCCTCAATCTTATAATTAAGATTCCACTCTTCTTAGAGTGAACGTACAACTTTTAACGGACATTTTCAACCATTAATTCCGCCTAACTTGCCTGACTTGTCTTATCGCACGCTAGAACCTCCACATATATGATCCACAGTTCTAACGGGCTGGGGGGCTAACTGTTGGGGTCAAAAACGGTCACGACGAAATTAACGTTCGAAAAAATTTCTCGAAAAAGATAATTCTCGTTAAAATTAGAGTAATTTTTACGATAAAATTATTGAAAAGATTTGTCCGCAGCGTCAAAACAAACTCCAATGGTTCGAGCATCAATCCACTCGACAATGGTCGAGTAGACTTCGTAACTTGTCTACTCGACGATCGTTGTTGGGGTCGAAAACTGTCACGACAAATTTAGTATCGAAACATTCAATAAAAACATACATCTCTGATATCTTTACGAAAAATATCGTCAAAGTCGAATCCTTGCAAGGAATTCTACGACTAGATCATGTTTTCGCTAAGAACGCGGTCACTACGAAACGACCAAGAACGCACACGGCTCGGTCGCGTTTGGCGACCAAGAATCGAACCAAGCTCGGTTGCTATAGCGACCGAGCCGCGAGACGAGTTTGGTCACTATAGCGACCGAACTCCAAGAAAAGTTCGGTCGCTATAGCGACCAAACTCCAAGCCAAGTTCGGTCCCTATAGCGACCGAACTCCAAGCTAAGCTAGGTCGCTATAGCGACCAAACTTCAGGCCAAGTTCGGTCGCTATAGCGACCGAACATCAAGACCAGTTCGGTTGCTACAGCGACCAAACTTCGAGCCAAGATTGGGCCGCTATAGCGACCAAACATGCATACATCACGGTCCTCGCGTAGCATCCAAAACTTTCCGAAACGTCAATACAACATAAATCTTGCAGTCTCAACTACCCTTTACTACAACCATCCGCAGACCATGGCTTAACCATTTCTTGATTCTCGATCAAATGGGATCATCTGTCTAGTTTTACGACAAAAACCACGGAAAACTGTCTTTATCAAAGAAACCGTAATAAACGTCTCGAGTGAAAAGACGGCCCAAAGAGTCCTAAAAATTGATTCGAAGTTCACTTACGATTTCTTAAAAACCCATAAACCTTATCACGGTTTATGCTTGGAAGGATAAATGTCAAGTTCTGCGGATAAATGGAAAGTTTCCGCGGATAATCATGAAGATCAGGAAAATGGAATATCTCCATTTTTTGGCTATAACGGCTTAAGGGCAGTAAGGGAAAGCATAAACCGACCTAGAGGAGAGTATATAAGGAGTTCAAGGCGAGAGGCACAAGGGGACTCTTCTAGACTCAGAATTCTCTGCACTTAGAAACTTTAGGCTTTATTCTCGACAAGTTCGGTTTCTATGACTGGAACACGATTACTAGACGAACTCGCCTAGGCAGTTCGATCTCTTTTCCAGCTCTATCAATTGAACTACGTTCGACTTGATCCTCAAAAGGGGTACGTAGGCAGCCTTTAATAAGGTTCAGTCCGAAATCAATCAAAAACCTTTTTTGTATCTTTTTCGTCTTTTGTTATCGAGCTGCAACTCAACTAGGTTTAAGGTTTTGGGTCGCTATAACTAGGTAACTCGCTGACAGACTTTGCGGCCAAAACTTTTATAATCTCATGTAATGATCGCAACGCTCTTACGAGAATAAGATCTACTGTTTTCTCTAAATTGTTTTGTTATCTTTTCATATTTACTGCATCTATTTAGTCAGTTGTCGTTGGCTCCACAGAGATCCGGGACCTGAGTTAAATTAGGGTTCTCCTACTTTCCTTATTTGTACGAAAATTGACAGTGCGAATTTTGGTTCCCACAGGGTTTTGGCTTACCGGAAAAAGGAATTCGAGGTTAAGTTCGGATCTTCTTGAGTCATCTTCTGGTAGTTTGATGGCTGACCTATTGGAATAGGTTCTGCCAGGATTTAAGTAGTCTTGCAAAGGCAATTTTTTTCCTTCATCTATATTCAAAGTTGAACAAATTTTAACAGGGATTACAGTCCCCTATTTATTTATAATTTGGTTAATTGCATTGCTTAGTTGACCTTTTGGTCCCCCTAGGACTACTTCCTCATTAGCATAATCGTTAAGCGAAAACTTACCTGCTTTCGGCGAGATATCGTCAATCGATATTGGTAGCTGGATGTCGATCAATTTCTCTATTGGCTCGTCGCTCGATGTTCTTGTCAAAATTTCGATCAATGCTCGGCCGAAATCCATGTTCTTCATCTTAAGTATTTATGTAAGCAGGGTAAGAAGAAAAACTTTTCAGCAATTACAGTAATAAAATTTAGACTATATTTTAAACTTAATCTAATGGTAATAAGAAAGAGTCCCCGGCAACGGCACCAAATTTGGTATCACTCAAATTACCCTAAAGAGTGAATAACTCTCTCAAATAAGAGGTTCAGATGTAGTGCTTAGGGATCGAATCCACATAGACTCTAGGATTACACAGTAGATTTCTATTCTTCAAAATAAAGCTAGACAAGTAGGTTTTAAGCAGGAATGAAGTGGTGAACAAGGTAGTTGTTCGATTGGTTTGATTTGAGGTTGTTAAGAGTTGGGAAAATAGCTAGATTAAGGTATTATCTCAGGTATGACAAGTATGCAACTTATTTGGGTTATTAAGGGTTTATAAATATTAATTGTTCTTGAACTCAAACCTTGAGTATAATCAATTAGATTATCTAAGTCTAGATCTCGGATCTCAACTTTCGTTTATCAATCACGAGAAAGTGTCGATCGATGATTCTATCTGAATATCGCTCGATACACCTTTCAAAAAATCGATCGACACAACTATTGTCGCGTCGATCGATGCTTCTTCTAGCAAGCTTTACGAACGGGTTTGATAAGGTTCTCTAACTTACTAGACCAATTTTCGTGTGTATCTGGTCAGTTAGATTATACTAGTTTAGTTTCAGGTATTGGAAGCTATTACTTTTCTAAATTAATCCAAAGATCTAAGTTAACAGTGATCAATCCTAAACATTAGCATTAAGAGCAACTAAATGAAGAACTATATTTTAAACACCCTAATGACAGTTCATGTTAGCAATACATAACTCAACCTTATGAGAAACCTAAATCTAACAGTGAGACTACTCAGACATATTCATATGAAACATAGTTATGATGGTCAGAATAATACTTAAATAAATGATAAACAAGAGAAACAATAAAGAGAGTAATGAAAGCAAGGGAGTTTAAGATCTTCTCTGTTATGAAGTTCAGATCTCTCTCTCTCTCCAATCCTAAACTCTCTCTCCAAGGTAGCAAGATTGCTTCCCTCTAAACTAGGTCTAAGAGGTCTCTAAGTAAGTTTGCCTCTAAAATGGTACAAAACCCTAATAATATAGCCTAACAGGCGGCCAGAGACTCAGGATGCAATTATTGGAACTTTTGTAACACTTGCAATCTTCTAATTTATTATTAACTCGCGGATGGCTTCACTGTCTATCGATGGTAAGAGACTACCGTCGATCGATTATTCTTGGTAAACATTGGTCGATATTCTTCTTTAATAATCGACTCCGTCTTTGTTTCCAGTAAATATCTCATAATAGCTCCAAAATAGCCATTTTACTTCAATGAGTACCTGAACCTGTAAAAGCTCTAAAAAGATTTCAAATGCATCTAAATGATTTCAAAAACATTTATAAATCATGGTTAAAAGTGGGTAAAATCTATGACATATCAACTATACAAAACTACGGTTAAGTAAAGATAAACTTTAAAGCATTCCCGATGAATTTAGCTATACATATATATGACAATTACATGTTCATAAAAATCTTCTATACTAATACATGTTCTATTATAAAAATAAACAACAATGAAAGAATAGAAAGCATCAGTCACTATTACAAGCTGGTAAGTAATCATCCGAACATTTGAATGATAATGTTTCTTACCAACTTAACAATTTGTACACTGCATCACTCTATCTTCCTATAAAACCAGCTACAGGACTGCAAACACCTCTTCCACCTCTACGAATGTTCCATCATTAACCAACCATATTCAATATCACCATCCTCTTATCCTTTAACATTACGATTGATCAACACGGGTGCCACTGTTGGCATGTCCAAATATCACTGTTATAACAATTAAATTTCTCCAGAGGTTTACATGTAACTGTACAAAACCCATGGTGTGTTGTAGGTACGCCTAACATACAGTTCTGAACATATAATATTGTCAAACACAGGAAAGACTAAGCAAATGAGAGCTTTGAGAATTCAAATCCAGTGATGTTAAATAGAGGATGCCAAACAACAGGTTAGATAAAAAAACGTTGGGAATTTTATTTAAAAAAAAATAATTTTTAAAAATAAAAATAGAAGTTACTAACTCCGAAACCATTGATCCTACAGTCAACGAATGACAAAATGGAAGGATCTCGAAATTTAATATACTTATTGACTGCAAGGAAGGCTTTTCTCACCACTAACAAGTATCAAAATGCACACATTAACACATTGTTAATAAAAGAAACATATAATATATAAACCAATCACCTAATAACACACTGACAATACTAAATCCACTTACAAAAATTCTACAGAGAAAGTTAACGAAAAAATACTAAGATAAAAAAACATCACACATAACAACAAATACAAAAACTCCGTGTGAAGCGAAATCACAGCCCAAGTAAGTATATAGATTTAAACAATAATATTCTAATTTTAAGAGATTCATCCATTGTTTATCATTGTTGATGATTTAAGTGACTAGTCAACATGAGCAATAACTCTAATATGATTATACTATTTCTTTCACATGAATAGATCAAACGTACTTAGTTACGAATAAAAGACTACCCATTTGGAAACACCATATCTAGACATTCCATTTTCAAAGATTGTTTAAAAATAAGTATAAAATGGCTCCCATCAACACATAAGTATTATAAACTAAATGCTTTTGACTTCTTATTTGATTAATAAAAAGCAATCAAAGACGATGAGGACTGCTTTTATGCTAATGGTTCTTGTTTTCACGATGACATGGTCATATTCGAGTACTCAACCGACAGATCCTCAAGCATGCATTAAGGAGGTTAAGGGTATCTCAAGTGTATGTCGAGATTCAATTTTTCATTTTCATTTCCATGAGATTAAGAAATATTGCTGTGGAACCATTGCTAATGTTTCTGATTTATGTTGGCCAATGATCTTCCCTAACCAGCCTTACGTTCGTTTTTTGTTGAAAGGTATTTGCGTTTGGAAGTAGTCCTTACAAAACGTGTTTGAGTACTTTATTTGTATGATATTCTTAAAAGCTATAATAAAATAATATATACTTTGATAATTTATTAATACTCACAATCTGGATCATATTATCATTTAGTAATACTAAATTCTAATTCGTTTTCTGCTTATATTTTAGTTCAGATATGGAAATGAAAATAAATTACAAATAACATCTTTCAGTTTGATTAAATGTACAGAATTTTAGTTTTTTATACATAAGTTCATGAATAAAGAGATAACTTTTATTTGAAGCATCAGATTTATTCAGTGTTTATACATGTAAGTTTATTCACTAGAGAAACATCGAAGAAGCTTATGAGGATAAAATAGAGGACTGGAAACAAACTCCTCTGTTTTGGCGGTTAAGATTGGTAAACTAGAAGATTGGTAAGAGATTCTTGAGTTTGAATTTAGAAAGACCATACATATGTTTTGGGGGTTAGGAACTTAGGATTGCAAGCAAGTGTGAATGTGTTTACGCCTAACTTTATGTCATCCTCAATGTGGACCCGTACGTCCTGCATCTTAACCTAATCAAGTAATCATTTTATCCTGGGTTGATGTGAAAATGTGGAAGAATCAACAAGCTTGACCTTTAACTAGTGGTGAGCGTTCGTGTTTTTTTTTTTGGTTCATTTCGAGTGGTTTCTTCATTTTGGTTCATTCGGTTCTTGAAATTTAGAACTTACGTGGGCAAAATATTCGATAATTTTTGGGTTCAGATTTGTTTTTATATTTGGGTGAAGAACCAATATTTACCCAAAACAATTTTGAGTTGAGTTTTGTTTGGAATTAAAATATCAAAAATACTCGTAAATAGCTACAATATTGTAAAAGCAACAAAAAATATTCGCAGAGGACTAAAATACTCGGAAATTCCAAATATACAAATATCTTTAAAGTAATATTTTGTTTATAATTATAATTTTGGGGTTTAGAATATTTAAATTTAAATCTCTTATATATCAAAAGATTAATAACTAACCTTTAAAGTGTAATTTATTCACAAGAATGTCATTATGCTTATTTGTCAGCACAAAAAGGCTTCTCACACCCTCCATTCAAAAACACATCTCTTACTAGAGTAATTACAATATAACTTATGTTTGCTTCATAAAAGCCAATGTCATTAGTTTCTATGAATATTTGAATTATATATTTCTAAAACAAATGGTGACAAAAATAATATAGTAGCACTGATTGAATTGTAATTATGGTAAGTAAATTAATTTATTAATTAATTATTATTGATAAATTCCAGTTTAAAACGCATCAATAAACAGCATAATTAACAAAATGCGTCTTACATAAGTTGAATATTCTTACCATCATTTCTTTTTAATAATTTGTTGTAAATTTGTTGTAAGCCAAATAATGAATTTCCTCGGTAGAAAAAGAACTAAAAGAAACCAAAATTTTCTTTTATTTATAATTTTGTGTAACATAAAATTTAGATGAGTTTATAGTCGATAACAATTCCGATTAATCTTTTGTAGGTTAAATTTGATATCGTTTATCTATTTTATTTTGATGTATATTCTATTTGTATGTTTTGGCATATTTTTGGACATAATTTTTATTAATATTTTTGACATTAGTTTTTGAAATTGTTTGCATGTATATGTAAAGTTAGTTCGTTTTTATTTTATTTTATTTGTTTTATCTTAGTTAATATTAATTTTTAGATTATATTGATTGAATTTTTTGTTTGAAATATTAAGATTATTAAAATACTACACTATGATGCATATTTGCTTCGGTATTGTAAATCAATATGAATATTTTCAATAGCTTATTGCTCCTATAGTAAAAGAAAGTTCTTGGCATAAAAAAAAAAAAAATCAAAATGATATAAATTGTTTTTCTTGTTAAACACTGTTTTCATTAAGGTAGTATAAATATAATTTTACACTTTTGATTTATTATTTTATTTTGATTTTATTTTATTTCACATATATGATTCTTTGAATTTTTTAAAAAAAATTAATTTCTTTTTATTCTTTTTTCTTTTTTGGTTATTTAAATTTTTATGTTTACTTTTGAAATGTTTTGTCTTATATCAAGTTAATTAATTTTAATGAAAATAATTTGTTTGTTTTTTTACTTTATTTTAATTTTCATTTTATATTGATAGAAATCATTTATAAAATTTTGTTACTTTAAAATATCAAATTAAGATGCTGATTTGGTGTATTACTATTATAAATAATATATAAGCACCTTAAGTAATATATAGCCTCAACATTGAAAATCAAATGGATTTTCAATTCATGCTGTCTTTATTTTTTTAAATTATTCTTTAAGATTTATTTTTTGTTAGTTAATTTTATGTCAATCTTCAAAAGATTTAGTATAAATATCAAGCTGATTCCATTAATAAATTTTTATTCATTTACTAAATTTAATATTTAATGAAATTTTATTTTAAAAGACATATTTTTTTAGCAATATTGAAAATTTAAAAATAATAAATAAAAAAAGTGATTTAACATATATTCCTTGGTGCTTTAAAATAATATATAGACGCCCTTAATGACTTATATCCTCAACTTACTTGTAGTATATATTATTGTGAATATTTTCAATAGCATATAGCTTAAATTCTGAAAATAATGTGTTAAACTTATATAGTTGTAATTGTTTGAAAGTCTTGTATTTTTAAAATAAAATTATTATTTATTATTTTTTATTTACGTCGAAAATTATTTAAGTTAATTTATTTTATAATGTACTCACTTTTGTTAGTCTATCTTATTTGATATTTTTCCATTATTTTGAAGTGACCAATTTTTTGTAAAATATTTGCATTTTTCGAAATATTGACATTCTTGAAAATAATAACGTAGAAAGATAATTTGTAATCATATAATTGATTGTTTTAATTCTATGTGGAAGCTCTCGATGGCTTATAGACTCAAATTTTATATATTATAGAACTCTAGATTGTCTCTTTGTATTGTTGGTAGAGCCAGGATTATCCCTTCTACAAAGTGTTGTCAATCAAAGTGGTGTTACAACAAAAAAAAAAATAAGATTTTTAAAATATATACTATTAAAAAATATTCACAAAATCTAAAATAAAAACAGTGTTGCAACCATATATAACTTGTTATTATCTTTTTGATCCTACCATTGAGTACGTTACTGTAAATAATTTAAATATATTAAATGAATCATATTATTACTCCTTATTACATTTAATGCACTTTTCTAAAAAAAAATTATTCACCCAACTTTATGGTTGTTAAGCAATAACATTACACACTCAATATTTAGATATCAATTATTAAAATATACAATACATTATATTTGTCATCTTACATTACATAATTCAAAATATTTACAATATATAACTTGATAAAACACATCAGCAAATATAACAGTTTGAAATTTTACTTGAACTTGAAACTATAACCGAAAACATGAACATGAAATTTTCAAAAATATATGTAATACTAAAAACATATTTGAAATACCCAAATATACTTAATATACTGAAAACATTTTGAATACCAAGGGTATCTAATTGGGCCTCGAGCAGGATATGCCGATATGGACTCGAACCAAGGCCCGCAGGTCCAAAAATACCTAACATGTACTTTGCCTTGATCTGGATTAAACCTGTGTTTTAAGATCAGGTTTTTTTGATCTATATAAAATGCCTAAAATTCAGAGAGAGTCACATAACAATGTACATATAAATTCTCAAATAATATAATTCATAAGTTATATAATTTTAAACAAATTTTCTTCTTTGATATATTACGATTTTGTAAAATAATAATGTACAACAATCTCAAAGTATTAATTTCTATAAAAACTGTTTATTTAATATAAAAAGTTTCGGGCTTTCATGGGTCAAAATCTAGTTTATTGCATTAAAACCAATCCTTCCACTATGTCGCATTCAGTACCTCTCCGCCTCCTCCATGGTTACTTAAGAAATCTGTACAAATAAAAAAATGTATTCCTTCTTTAAACCTATTCCTCCACATACTCAATCATTATAGTGTCTTTCTCCCGATGGCGCTGCTTCTCTCTTTCTCTCTCCCAGTTTACCATAAGAAACTCAAATGATTTCACACAGAATTTTCCCACTACTAATCACAATTGGAAAAGTAGAAGAAGGCCAGACTAGCAGGGGCGAACCCACTCGAATAGAAGTGGGGTCACTTGACACCACATAAAAAATGATAAAATTTTGTTTTGTATAGGAAACATTAAAGAAACAGTAGCAGAGCTGGTAAGATATAGATTATGACCCCACATAACCCGAGTTCAATGCCAATATGTGACCACTTAAATTGTTTTTGACCCCGTGTTATTCACTCTTGGGTCCGCCACTGGGGATCAGTTTAATATTACCGTTACGTTCACAGTATTGTGCAGCAAACCTGAGAATGTAAGCAATTTTAGAAATTGATTATTCTTTTTGTGAGGCTCATTAAGCATGCCTGCATCAAAGAAAAAATTTCTCTTTATTCCTCTCGTCTCAGCTGCAAATGGATTAATAAACGACGACCATCAGTAAACTAATGGCTTCTTCAGCATGCCTCCATCGGCAACATGTTCTCTTTATTCCACCCTGCATACCTCACATCTCTCTAGCAATATGTGGCTATATGATGGCTCTATGTTCAATAGCCAACACCACTCAAGCATCGTATCTCGAGAGTGGACTGAAACTCTATTTCTTTGCAGCTTTAACACAATCAGAAATCAAAGCTACATGAAGGGATGAGGGAAGTAAAGGTAGAGGCTCTCAAGGATCTACGAAGGTAAGAATGGTCATTTGACTAACTAAAGAGAATATATACTCAATCAATTAAATCGGAGAGCATTTCAGGTGCAGTGTATTAGTGTTTGTCACAATTATTGATGTATGTAAAAATCTTCTACTATTAATCACAAGTCAGAATCAGTTTTTGTTTTCTGGAAAAGGGAGTTTTGGTCGAGAGACATGTCACGACTTACATAGCTTAAGAACAATTTTCAAACAAGCTGATGACTTTGTCTTCTAATTCTACAGGAATTTCCAATATATTTTCTTATGACAATTGTACATAATTTTTGCTTATTTCTTTCTGGGCAGATAAGTACACTCTCGAAGCCAGATAAGTACACTCTCTAATGCAGAAGCTTAAAAGAGATTTTAGTTTTGGTATGCAGTCAACAGGATAATTGATGCTCACCTCTGTTTCTTCAAATATGCAAGATTTTCTTACAAAGCAATTTTAAGAATGACCCAGCACAAAAACTTCCGTTGACAGGAATCACTGAGTTTGGCTTCACAAGGAACCATATCGTACAATGATCTTTTCATGTTCCTGGCAAGAACTATTAGATTCTCTTTCTCACAACCGATTCTTTTTTCTCTCATGGATATCAGCTTCACGCTGTCAACATGGCACCTTTCCATTTATTAATTACAATATAATCGTGTTACTAAGATATTATTATTTTGATTGTTTTAGTAGCCTCCACCCTGTCAATAGTGGTTACTTTAAATTCTTTTTACAAAATTCTTTTGAAACTATACAAACTACGGTTAAGTAAAGATAACTTTAAAGCATTCCCGATGAATTTAGCTTTACATATATATGACAATTACATGAACTCAAAAATCTTCTATACAAATACATGATCTATTATAAAAATAAAACAGCAATAAAATAATAGAAAGCATCAGTCACTACTACAAGCTGGTAAGTAATCATCAGAACATTTGAATGAAAATATTTCTTACCAACTTAACAATTCGTACACTGCATCACTCTATCTTCCTATAAAACCAGCTACAGGACTGCAAACACCTCTTCCACCTCCATGAATGTTCCATCCTTAACCAACCATATCTAACATCACCATCCTCTATCCTTTAACATTAAGATTGATCAACACGGGTGCCACTGTTGGCATGTCCAAATATCACTGGTGTAACAATTAAATTTCTCCACAGGTTTACATGTCACTGTACAAACCCCACGGTGTGTTGCAGATACACTTAACATACGGTTCTAAACATATAATATTGTCAAACACAGGAAAGACTAAGCAAATGAGAGCTTTGAGAATTCAAATCCGGTGATGTTTAAAAAAGGATGCCGGACAACAGGTTAGATGAATAACGTTGGGAATTTTATAAAATAAAAATAAAATTTAGTTTTTCAATAATAAAAATAAATAAAAGTTAGTAACACAGAAACATTGATTCTACAGTCAACGAATGACAAAATTGAAAGATCTCGAAATTTAATATACTTATTGACTGCAAGGAAAGCTTTTCTCACCACTAACAAGTACTAAAATAGACACATTAACACATTATTAATAAAAGAAACACATACTATATAAACCAATCACCTATTACTATATAACACACTGACATTACCAAATCCACTTACAAAAATACTACGGGGAAAGTTGACAAGAAATACTAAGATAAAACAACATCACACATAACAACAAATACAAAAACTCCGCGTGAAGCGATATCACACCCCAAGTAAGTATATATTTAAACTATAATATTTTATTTTTGAGAAATTCAACCATTGTATATCATTGTTGATGATTTAAGAGATTAGTCAACATGAACAATAACTATCATATGATCATACTATTTCTTTTACATGAATAGGTCAAATGTACTTAGCTACAAATAAAAGACTACCCATTTGGAAACACCATATCTAGACATTCCATTTTCAAAGATTGTTTAAAAACAAGTATAAAATGGCTCTCATCAACACATAAGTATTATAAACTAAATGTTTGATTTCTGATTTGATTAATAAAAAGGAATCTAAGACGATGAGGACTGCTTTTATGCTAATGGTTCTTGTTTTCACAATGACATTAATGAAACCCTTAGTTTGATTTTCGATTGCCCCTGATACTTTTGAAGGAAGATCAATGGATTTGAAAGATAGATGATGAAGATGGTGATGGATAGAAGTCGATATGGGGGTGAACTTCAATGCAGATCGATGGAAAGATCAAGCACTTGTCTAGAAGAGTCTCAGATCGTGCAGGTCACCCCACAGGTTTGATCTAGAGACAAGTTTGCCTTCGAGAATTCCTCATCTAGCAGTCATTGTTCAAAGATGAACAAGGGATTCACAGTTTGTAAGAACTTTTTAACAAAAGAGTGAATGGATTGGTCAAAGACAATACAAGAGTTTATGTAGAAGATAGGACACGTCTAAGACCTATTGGAAACATAAACAAAGACTCTTGACTTGTAGAAATAGAAAAAGAAATAAAAACTATGCAAGACTTGACTTTTGACCAGAATTGAGTTCTTCTTTGAATGAATCTTCCTTGCCCACGACCAGGACTCATTTGTTGACTCCCTTTTGGTATGATGTAGAATGGCCTTGAAATGGACTGAGGAAAGGCCTGGTCGAGTTTGGAAAGAAACAAGCTTATATTGAACTTTTTATGAACTTTTCCTTGGGTTGAAAAGGGCCCATTTCGCCCACCAGTTAAACCAGCTCCATCTTCAGTGTTACTCAGCTCATCCAGCTCCAAGTTAGTGTCACTTAGCTCATACAGCTCCAAGGTAGTGTCACTTAGCTCATCCAGCTCATTCAGATCCAAGTTAGTGTCACTTAGCTCATACAGCTCCAAGATAGTGTCACTTAGCTCATCCAGCTCATTCAGCTCATCTACTCTCACTTCAGCTGGTTTCAGCTTATACACACTATCTTCAGCTGGTATCAGCTCTTCCACACTCTATTTCAGCTCTTCCTCAGTCTCACCAGCTGATTTTATCTCAGTGAGCTCGCCTTTCATGCAGTCTGGTTTTGTCCTTTGTTGAAGAATAAGTTCGCTCGGCCAGGGTTGCATCATCCCCTCCTCCTTTAAAAAGATTTGTCCTCAAATCTGTCTCTCCTACATCAAAAGGAAAGAGGTTAGACACGAGACAAAGGTTCAAGCAAAGAAACATGTAAACAATAGAAAAAGAAAGTTTTAGAAAGAAACTTCCTTGCAGTTTTGAAGCCATTTTTTCAGATGCTTCTTTCTCCATATTTCAGGCTGATAAACTTTTTCTCTGCCCTTGTCTTCTGCCCTCTTCTACGACTGATGCTGCTGTTCCTGGATACTCAAAACAAAGCCTAAAGATCCAGTGTTATATATGCAAGATCCACTACAACAAAACATAGAGTTAACTACTAAGATTTACTACTACCAAACTGTCGTCGTATTGTTACGACTACGAAACTTCGTCTGTGCTTCGATCCCGAAAATCGTCGTAATGGCGAAGTAGAGTTACGTCGAACAAAAATCGACGTAACAAGGGGGGCCTATTACGTCGATTATACAACGCGTACTACGATTCGTAGTAAAAACGAAGTTATATTACAACTATCTAACATCCACAATTTCCCATCTATTTAGGGACTACGTTACGGCTATTCAAGAAAGTGGTTGACAACGTGTTAATTGTTTGTGTGTATGGTTGGTGAATAAAGGTAGTTAAGTAGTAGTAAATTTTCATATGTAGTATATTCGTAGCAAAATCTCCACCTACCAAATCTGAAAATTTCCTATAAATATGCTCTCTTCTCCCTCTTTCTAAAGATGCAAAAAAAACAGAAAAAAAAATTTCAAAAAATGTCTCATAACGGCAATATCTATGAAGTTCGGAGTTGGATGTACGCACATAAAAACTCTGCAGGAGTTGTGACAGATGAATTTCTCAATGGGGCGGAGATATTCATGTACCAAGCTGGAAACACACCTCTCACGCAGGAAACTGGTAAAATGTTTTGTCCTTGTCGTAAATGCAAAAACACCAAATTTGTTCGTAGTGAAACAGTTTGGAAACATATAGTAAATAGA
Organism: Brassica nigra; assembly: GCA_016432835.1. Lineage (NCBI taxonomy): Eukaryota > Viridiplantae > Streptophyta > Magnoliopsida > Brassicales > Brassicaceae > Brassica > Brassica nigra. The sequence continues at coordinate 60,411,140 of CM028247.1, read as the reverse complement.
GGATTTACCCCGCATTACTACATATGGTTTCATCATGGAGAAGGTGATAGTAGGAATGAAGCTAGTAGTAGTACTCACTTTGAAGTTGGTGGTAATAGGAAGAACCGAGTCATTTGCATCCTGAAAGTAGTTACCTTGAGGATCATGTCGTAGATCATGATAGGATGCATGATATGGTTACAGATGCATTTCGTGAAACAACCACAGTAGTTGCTGCAGAAGTAGACAATGTAGAGGTAGAGGAACCGAACTTGGACGCAAAAAGGTTCTATCAAATGTTAGAGGCAGCTAATCAACCAATTTATGAAGATTGTAGAGAAGGTCTTTCTAAATTGTCATTGGCAGCTAGGATGATGAATATCAAAACTGATCATAACTTGCCTCAAGTTTGTATGGATGCATGTGCTGAGTTGTTTAAAGAGTATTTGCCTCAAGATAATTTGTCCGCTGAATCTTATTATGAGATTCAGAATTTGGTTAGCAGTCTTGGCTTACCTTCAGAGCAGATTGATGTTTGTATAGACAACTGTATGATCTACTGGAGGAAAGATGCGGAGTTGTTGGAGTGTAAGTTCTGCAAGAAGCCACGATATAAACCGCAAGGGCGTGGACGAAAAAAGGGTACCGTACCAGCGGATGTGGTACTTACCTATTACAGATAAGCTGAAGAGATTATATCAATCTTAAAAGACTACAGCAGCTATGAGATGGTATGCCGAACATACTCAGAAGGAAGGCGAAATCAATCATCCGTCAGATGCAAAAGCGTGGAAACACTTGAATTCGGTTCACAAAGATTTTGCAAGTAACACTCGCAATGTTTATCTTGGACTATGCACAGATGGATTTAGTCCGTTTGGAATGTCTGGAAGACAGTACTCACTTTGGCCAGTCATCCTAACATCATACAACCTTCCACCAGAGATGTGTATGGAAAGAAAATTTTTTTTCATGAGTATATTGATACCTGGGCCCAAGCATCCGAAGCGATCCCTCAATATTTTCTTACAGCCTTTGATAGAAGAATTGAAGGAGTTTTGGTCAATAGGGGTGCAGACCTATGATTGTTCAATGAGAACAAATTTTACTATGCGAGCAGTTCTTTTGTGGACCATCAGTGACTTTCCTGCATACGGGATGTTATTAGGTTGGACAACGCATGGGAGGCTAGCTTGTCCTTATTGTATGGGAAGCACAGACGCATTTCAGCTTAAGAATGGTAGGAAGACGTCATGGTTTCATTGTCATCGGAGATTTCTTCCCATTATCCATCCATACCGAAGGAACAAGACATTGTTTCGGTCAAAAAGGGTTGTACGAGACACCGCTCCACCATATTTATCTGGAGAAGATATCGAGAAGAATATTGATTATTATGGTGCACAAGAAACAGTTAATTGGCATATTCCTGCAAATATGGCTTATGGTTATGGGACACAGCATAATTGGCACAAAAAAGTATATTTTGGGAACTCCCATACTAGAAAGATCTACTTTTGCGACATAATCTTCATGTGATGCATATTGAGAAAAACTTCTTCGACAACATCATCAATACATTATTGAACGTCCCTGGAAAGACAAAAGATAACAAGAACTCAAGGTTGGACTTGCCTGCATTATGTTCTAGGAAAGAACTGCATATTAAAAGCAATGGGCAAATGCCGGTTCCCATTTTCAGATTGTCAGCAGAAGCAAAGGCAGCGTTGTTCAAGTGGGTGGCATCAGATGTCAAGTTCTCTGATGGGTATGTGTCAAATCTATCAAGATGTGTTGAGAAAGGGCAAAAGTTTTCAGGAATGAAAAGTCATGACTGTCATATTTTTATGCAACGACTACTACCATTTTCATTTGCGGAGTTGCTTCCAAAGAATGTTCATGAAGCACTTGCAGGTAACATAAATTACTAAATTTTTATTTTATTGTTATATTAAATAATCTTACTAATTATATAATTCTTTGTGGAATATAATTATATTTTCAGGGATTGGAGCTTTTTTCCGGGATCTTAGCACACGTACCTTAACAGAAGATGTCATCAGACAACTTGATGAGAATATCCCGATCTTAATGTGCAATATGGAGAAAATATTCCCTCCGTCATTTTTTGACGTCATGGAATATTTACTTATCCACCTCCCGTATGAGGCATTGCTTTGTGGACCAGTTCATAACGGATGGATGTATCCTTATGAGCGATCCATGAAACATTTGAAAGGAAAAGCAAAAAATCTTGCAAGGTGGAAGGTTCAATAGTCGCGGGGAGTTTGTCTGAGGAAACTTCTCACTTCACGTCATACTATTTTTGATCACAAGTCCGTACACGGAAAAGGGCTCCAAGCAGATATGATGATGGAGGTATTATGCCGACATATGTCTTACCAGGTGTTCGTGACGTATTCTGTCAGATTGGGCGTCTTGCTGGAAAACTCAAAGAAGTTTGGTGGTCGAGTACAGAAGACGCTCATAGTGCCCATACATATATACTCTTTAATTGCGAGGAGATGCAATCATTTGAAAGGTAAATAAATAATTTATTTACTTTTTATTTTATTTGTTTCGATACTAACTTAATATAATCTTTTGGAAATCAGTGAGTTTGTTGAACAGGTTGAAGAAGCTTTACCAGGAATATCGACAAATGATCTGAACAAAAGAAAAGATCAACATTTTGTCCAGTGGTTAAAAACACAGGTATAAATCATGATTAATATAATTATTATAATATAACTTAAATATTAATGAAGTTAATTATGTATATGCAGGTTGATTACGATGATCCATTCTATCCAACGTGGTTTCACGAACTGATACAAGGTCCGGTCTCTAAGGTCACCACAGCCCCTATGTATTTTACACGAGGCTACACATTTCACACTTACGAATATGGAAGTCAGCGAGCAACGATGAACTATGGAATATATGTGAAAGGTGAAACAGATTTCTATGGGATCTTAAAGGAGATCATCGAAGTGGAATTCCCCGGTTTAGTAAAGATGAAATGCGTTCTCTTCAAATGTGACTGGTTCGACCCTACTATCAATAGAGGTGTTCGGTATAGCAAGTTCGGAGTTGTTGATATTAATGCAGCACGGAGATACAACAAATTTGAACCCTACATATTGGCATCTCAAGCGGAGCAAGTCTCTTTTATTCCATATCCAAGGATCAGACAATCTGGAACTTCTTGGTTAGCAGCTATAAAAGTTACACCTCGAGGTCGAGTAATCGTGATGATCAACCGCCTTTGCAAGAAGAAGCTGTTAATGTAGTTGAAGTATCTGAGCAACCCGTTGATGAAATCTTACTAGTTGATCCGCAAAACTTGATTTATGAAGATCCTTCAGAAGATATAATGGACGAAGGCAACGAAGATGAATTTCAAGAAGACGATGATACTAGTGATATTGAATCAAGTGATGGTTCTTCAGACGATGAGTGAATTTCATTATGCCTTTCATTGTGCCATATATATGGTTTTTATCATGTACTGTTAGACTTTTGATTTGATAAAAAATATCGTTTGATGATGTTGTTTATAAGTGTAAGTGTGGTATATAAGTTTAGAAGTTTTGGGGTTTAGGGTTTGGGGTTTAGACTATTGGGGTTTAGGGTTTAGGGTTTAGGTTAACAAACAAGGGTCGACCCTAAATCGTCGTAATTAACAAACGCGGGTCGAGTCAACTTCGTTGTAAATGATTTTTGACCTTGATTCGTTGTAACATAACATCTACATTACTACGATTTCTCAAAATACTGGTAGTCGATCCTAAATCGTCGTAATACCTAAAACGCGGGTCGAGTCAACTTCGTTGTAAAGCTCATTCGACCCTGTATCGTGGTAATTTAACAACCACATTACTACGATTTACAAAAAACAAGGGTCGATCCTGTATAGTAGTTATCTTACTTCTACCTTACGACGACCTACATCTATATATATCCACCACATCCCCACCATAATCTCACACCAAAAACAATCAATAAAGATTACAAATCTCTTAAGAGAAATAATTGGTCATCAGAACCGTTCTTATCAACTCCGTGTAGCTTTCTTTGGTTTGAGGAGCCAAGCAAAGGCTATACGGGTTGGTAAGGATTGTTCTCGTGACCGTATACATTCAAAACCTAAAAAATCATTGCTTTCAAAAAAAACTTTAAGGGAGTGCACGGTTACTAGAACAGTTCTTATCAACTCTACATAGCTTTTCCTCAGTTCATGAAACCGAGAAAATGTTATGTCGGGTCGATAATAATTGTTCTGGTTACAGTGTGTACTCCCTTAAATTTTTTTTCCGAAAATTACATTTACTTCTAAGTTACTACGATCAAAAGCACGGGTCGAGTCAACATAGTTGTAACAGGCCTTCTAATTTACTACGATCAAAAACACGGGTCGAGTCAACATAGTCGTAATGGGCCTACTAAATTACGACGATCCTAAACGCGGGTCGAGTCAACCTAGTCGTAATTGGTCTACTACATTACGACGATCACAAAAATCCCTATATATAGAAGCCACAATCGACCTCACGCGGTTGCTAATTCCCCTTCTCTCTAACCTCTCTGCCTTCTCTCTAGGTACGATTTTTTTTTTAGTTTAGGTGGTTTAGCTTAGGGATGGAATTAGATTAGGTGGTCAGTTTAGGAATAGATAAAATTATATTTAGGTAATTAAACGTATTATATACTTATTTTAGATGCAAAATTTAGATATATATTTTTTTGTTTTATTTGTTTTATTTAATAATTGATTTTTTTTAACAGGTTAATTGAGTACACATGTCTACTCGCGGTAGAAAACGACTTAGGGGACCCAGCTATGAGACTACATTTCTCGGTGGACTAACTGATCGGTCTGCTTCAACCTCTGGTACTGCAAACCAGTCGGAAACAGTTCCTGAGAGCCAATCTCAGGAACGATCACCAGCTGCGTCTGCTCCTCTTCCACCGTGGGTGCCTCCTGCACCGTATGTCCCTCCACCGCATGGTCAGCCACCTCCGGCTGCTGCTCCACCTCCTCTGGCTGCTGCTCCTCCGGCTGCTGCTCCACTGCCTCAGGCGGCTGTTCCACAACCTCAGGGTGCTCCGGGATACCGTACGCTAGATTTACCGTTGAGGATTTGCTTCAGATGCCGGGCCGTGAAGGTTTACCCGTCATCGATCCCGATCGACCACCAAACACATACTGGTAATTAAGTTTAATATATTATTATTTCCATAAGTTATAAATTATATATGTATATATATCTAATTACATTTTTGTCTTTTGCAGGTTTAATACGGACAACCGTCTTGGACGGTCCGTTCAGATACCATCAAGTCATATTTTTCTGAACGCATCCGAACTGGAGTCTTACGCCATATCACTTTCGGAGAACTTGGTTCAAGTGTTTTCGGTGAGTTTTCATATTTTAATTTATAATTTATATTTTATTTTCAATAATATTTATTTATTATATTTATTAATTAATATTTTTCCAGCAAAAATGGAATTGGTCTATTGCCGTCAACGAGCAAGTGAAGAAGGCATTCAACGAGAAGGCGATGAATCGCCTTAAAAACACCGTTGGCGACTGGAAGGATAAGTGGAGGTTTCAGGGTGATGCTGCGAAACCCATATTCATCAGCGACACTACATGGGCAGGCCTCAAGGCCTATTGGATGTTGCCTCGGAGCATTATGACGGCCAACAACTGCTCGGCAGCCCGACACACACCAGATGCAGAAGGCAATTTACCGTTGCCTCATACTTCAGGACATATTCCACACGCCGGAGTTGCCTTACAGATGGTAATTTTTTTAAATTATTAATAAATATTTTATGAATAAAATTTATTATATTAAATTTCTAAATTTTTCTCTGCTGAAGATGGAGAACCTCCATCTTTTCCAAGCTTTACAAAAGACTCACACCCATAAAGATGGGGCGTTTGTGGATGCTCGGGCTGAAAAGATCCACAATGACATTCAGTCTCGAATCAAGAGGTCGAGACTCAGCTGTCAAGAAAATCCGGATTTGCCACATGTTCAGTTGTCAGCGGTAGAACAGGACAAAATATTTGAACTGGTAATATATATTTTTAAATATATATATATATTTATAGTATAATTTAATTAAATAATTATTTTTAAATATATTTTACTAATAAAATTAATTCATTTATTACAGGTTGCCCCAAAGAGAGGGGACGGATCGTCGGACTTGGCTCGTTAACGATGTTCCAAGGGTGAGAGCAGGTTATGTGTCGGCAAGAGGCGAAGAGAATGCTCAGCTCGGGCAGCTTTGGCAGCTTAATGCCGCCTTAGCAGAGAAGGAATCAGATGATGGGCATGGCGTCAATGTTCGATATGATTGCGAGTCAACCCCAAGGTATGAGCAGATGTGGAGTCAACTCCGTCCTACCATAGTCCCTAGCGCGGAGGAGCAGGCGGATCTAGAGCGACGGACCGAGAACCGTAGTTCGAGCCGGGAAGACCTTGATCTTTAGGTTTTAATTTTGTAATTTTTATTTTGGATTTTAAAAATTTTAATATATTATTATTATTTTGTTTATATTTCTGGTTATTAAGTTATTTTAATATAATTATATATTTCATTTTTTATTATTGAACAAAAAAATAACAATTTTAAATATAAAACGTTTTATAAATCGAGGTAATTCGTAGTAAATATTCTAAAGAAATCGAGGTTAACTCGTAGTAAAAGTTCCAAAGGAATCAAGGTAAATTCGTAGTAAAACATAGATGTAATGTAGTCGTATATGTTACTACCAATGTACTTCGACATTCGAGGGTAATTCGTTGTAAATAATAAAACACAATAGCTTCTAACTTACCTCGATATTAACGACTGCGTCTACGTCTACATTACTTCGATATATTTTACTTCTATGTTACTTCGATTTGTGTATTACTTCCACGTTACGACGATTGGCTTATTACGTCGATTTGACCTCGATTGTCGTTGGTCGTCCTTTTACTTCGATGTTACGTTGATTTTTCCATTACGACGAGGTAGTAACTACGATTCGTGTTTCGTAGTTAAGTCGTCGTAATGGTGGTTTAACTACGATTTAACCATGATATATGCAGTAGTTATAGTCAACATTTGTTGTAGTGAGACATGTTCTTAATCTGATCAACAACAAAGAGATTCTTTCTGCGAACATGTTGCACTGGTTTCTGAAGTTGAAAACGCCTATCAAAATAGGTATTGCAGACCAGAATGTTTCCAAGGCACGAAATAACAAAGTTCTCAAAGAAAAATATCAAAACAAGCGCAAGTTTCTCATATCCAGAACACAATAGAGAATCAATTATCAATGGTCCAGCATGCTTATCAAAGAAGGTTTTGTAAATCAGAATACTTTTTGTGGGAACCAAAATTCACACCGTCGATTTTAATGAATAATAATGGACGAAAGCAACGAAAACCCTACTTTCCTTGAGGTCCGGATTCTCTGTGAGAGCCAACGACAAGTGACCAAATAAATGCGGAAAAGGTTTGTTAAGATTTGGGACTGGACCTTAAGAAAGGCTGCCTACGTACCCCTTTCGAGGATCAAGTCGGACGTAGTTCGGTTAGAAAGAATTGAACAAGAGATCGAACCATCTGGGCGGGTTCGTCTAGTATGAGCGTGGGTTATAGAAACAGGCATGTCGAGCATGATGCCTAGAGTTCTAAGTGTCGAGCTCTAGAGTAAAAGAATTGTCCGATCCTTCCAAGAGGAGCGGAGATTTGCGAGCAGGAGGCGGCCAGACGTTCTAGGGCCTCCCTTGCTAGTCTAACCGCCTAAATTCTAAGTTCTATCAGCTAACAGGAGCTCTCTAGGTCTCCAATCTCGGATCCCCTTCTCTTCTGCTCCAGTCCTCCTTATATAGTTGCTTTAGGTCGGTGGCCCGTTTAACCTTTCGCCTTTGGGCCCAAGTTTATCTCTTTTGGAAATATTCCATTTTCCATCGATCTTCGTAGTTATCCTCAAGCATTGACATTTATCTGCGGAAACTTAGCATTTATCCTACTTCAATAAGTTAGGATAAATCGTCATAGCTCCTATTGGGCTTGGATCCCCAAAATCGTAAGTGAGCCCATGGACACGCTTCAAGCCCTCGAACGTTCGTACGATTTCTCGGAAAGATTATCTTTTCCGTAAAATAAATCGAATAGCCTAAAGAATCGATGTTCGATTGGATCGTCCTTGTTTTACACGATACACTTTGCGGAAGAACCAACCTTCTAGCTCTAGTCGTAAGACGAGGATAACTCCAATCGAGTTGAACCGAGGAACTTTATGTCCATAGCTAGGGTGTTACGACTTCACGTAAGCCACGAGGTGCGATCTAAATCGGACGGGCTGGGAACAAGCTGGACGTCGGCCGGCCAGGACATGGGCGAGCTCGCGCGGCCGGGACCAACGAGTGAGAGCGCGCCGGCTCCGGGCCAGCAGGCGAGCTGGCTCCTGGCGCCCGGGACTAGCAGGCGAGCCGGCTCCGAGCCAGGACCAGCAGGCGGGCGCCCGGCGCCGGACCAGCACGGCGAGCGGCGGCGCCCGGAACAGCACGAGCGGCGCCGGCGCCCGGACCAGCACGGCGAGCGAGCGGCCGCGCCGACCAGCAGGCGAGCCAGCGCCGCTCCCGGGACCAGCCGGGCCAGCCGGCGTCAGGACCAGCTTCGGAGGCGGCGTAGCGCTAGCACCAGCAGGCGGCCGGCGCCTGGTGCCAGGACCAGCATGGGGAGCGGCGCGGGACCTGTCTTGAGCGAGCGGCGCCGGCGCCAGGACCAACGGCGAGCGGCCCGCCAGGGCCTTGGTCGCCTGTTCTCTTCGATCCAACCTTTGTTGATTGTTTTTGCGGAAAGTCCGCAGACAGAAATAATCTTAGCCGTTGATTTCGAGATAACCGTTTTTGACACCAACAGTTAGCGGATATTCTAATTTGAGAAAATCTCGTATGACTTCTTTTCAAATCATACGAAACCTTTTGTTTCGAGAAATACTTTCCAGAGACTTTCAGTCTTTGATTCCATCGTGACCGATTTTGACCCCAACAGTTAGCCCCCCAGCTCGTTAGAACCTTCGCGATGTTCTTGCGAGCGGTAAGACATGTCAGGTAAGATAGGCGGCATTAATGGTTGAAAGGCTCAGTTGAAAGTGGTAAGATTGAGGCTGCGCCTTTCGAAGGTTGCCTACGTACCCTGTCGAAGGGATCAAGCCTTCCGTAGTCTGTTTTGGAGTTTAAGACCCTTGTGATCTATTTTCCAGCGAGACTTATATGGTCTGGTTATGTGTCGTGAGAGACTTTCGAGCATGTTGGTGTTGATAGTATTTCTTATTAGACCTTTGTCAGCCGCAAGAGTAGTCTCGGAGGCTGTTTATTTTGGCCAAGTTCGGCCTGTTAAAAATAGTTTGCTCAAATCTATAAAATCATGGTTTTTATAAAGTTGAAAGAGCTTCTGTTTATCGAAGTTAGAGGGACAAGGTGTGAGTTGTCGTCTCATTCCTGCCTCTCAGATGATCACCGTATCCATCGATTGTACAAAGCGAGATTTTTTGCGGTTTACGCGAAGTTTCGTGAAACGGATAGACTTAAGCGAAGAGACAAGTTTTGGGATCTCGTATTGGGTATTGATACTATGTCTGTGAGATGTTAAGTACCAGCAAGGCTGGATTTAGGGCAAGACCTAGGTTTACTCTCGGACTGAGGCTTTGCGATGACAAATCGGCTTTCGTTTTGCCTGTTTGCGATTTTAACCTGACTCGTACCGTTTTAAAATCCGCGAAGTGTTATCAGCTTATATGATTTGTCTGGGTACGAATCGAGCTACTTCCGTTAGGAAGTGCTAAATGAAATTTCAGTTTTCTTGTATAGCGCGCTATGTTATCCTTGTCGGATGTAAGAGAGCCTACCCTTTTAAAGGCGGCTATTGTCTGTTTAGGACGTTAGAGTTTGTTTGTTGTGATCAGCAACAACGACATGATACCGTTTTGAAGGTGTGTTACAGTTTAGAGTTCCTGAGACGAGAATTTCGTCTGGAACGTTTTGAGGAAGAGAATGTCATTCAAGCGTTAGCGACGTCTCGCAGTGCTGAAGGTCAAGTTTTTCTTGTGCCACATTTCGTGGTTGAAATGTTTGCGGGCTTGGAGATGTTTTGCGAATTTTCGCAGCCAGAAACTGTTGTTTCGGTTTGGGCCTTAGGACCAAGAAGGCGTAAATTTGACCAGGGAGAAACGTCTACATTCATTGTGCTTCGTGAAGTGTTGGCCTTCCAGGATTTGTTTGTATATTTTAAGGATGACTCGTATAACTCTTGGAGCCTTGTGTTGAGTGTTTTTTTTATGCCGTGTTTACGGGGCGTATAGAAGTTAATCGATTGATGATAAGTTTAAATCTTCCATTAACCATATGGTTGTTAGGACTGAGTTTTGGTATGAAGAGTTTATCATTATGATTTTCCGATTCTGGGTTATCGACAAATTGCTAGCGTAATAGTCACTTGGCGTTCTATGAACAAATCGTGGATTGTTGTTTTAGCCGTTAAGCGATTTGAGCAGTGGTCGCTCGGTAGTTTTGGATTGGCATGGAGGTTAGATTCAGCCGTATAGCCAAGGAAGTTGTTGGTAAGCGATCAGACCATGACCCTTATTAAGGTCATGTTGGTTTCTGATTGTCCTTAATGGGGATGCGAATTCAGGTCGGGCTTTAGGGAAAAGTAGTTGGCCGAGGGCCAAATAGCGTTGCCGAGATAGACATGCCAAGCATAGCGGAGTTTTCTGAGTTGTGGCTGATGGCTTTTAAGCGATCTTCCACTTTAGGTCTCAGTTATCACGATGAATGGTTCGTATAAATTTTTTTTGGTTGCATGAAAATCGTTTCATTTTTCCGGGGACAAAGTTTAAGGGATCGGCGCAGGACCGTCGCGGATTCGCCTGCGTGATTATTTCCTGCTTCGGACGTAGCTGCGGAGTGGCGAGCGAAACCTTGTGGAGCAAAACTGTCTATGACAGTTACCCGTTGGATCCATTATGTTTATTTCACGAAAGTTGCTTTGTATGAATTACTTCGACCATACAGAGGATTTTTAGTAAAAGTGATGTAAGAGGGTTTTCGTAAAGGTGGCTGAGAGTGTTTTCACAAATTACTGCGATATTTGCGACCACGGATTATGTTTTCCTCATTCACTTTTGCGTACTGCGAAGTCGTTTTGCATGAGACCGATCATGTTTTTCCATAGGCTGTTTTGTGTAAAATGTTCTTGTTATCAAAGTAATGGATGACCGGTTTCATGGAGATAGACAATGCAGATTGACAAAGTAGCGATGTTTCTGCGGATCACGAGAGATGTTTCGCTATGATTTCGATCTTGGACGAAATTTGTTTGAATTACTCATGGAGTTTTACCGAGTTATTTACGTTATTTTGTAGTTCACCGTCGTGCTATTAGTCTGGCGGCTGGTACCGCGTTCTAGTCGCGAGTTTGCGGCGAGAGCAATAGAGTTTTCAAGACTATGTTTGTAACGGTTGGGAAATGCAGCTAAGCGTTTTTAGGCGAATTTTATTGCTGCGAGAGTTTGCTTTGTCAAAGCGTTGTCTTTATGCTGAAGCAAAAGATTTCAAGGATGGAAATATCAGTATAGTATCGTACCTACTTCCCTTTTCTTTTAATGAAGAAAGCGGGTTAGCCATTCTTCGAAGGCTTGTGTAAGTTTTTCTTTCTTTTAGGAAGCGGGATGAGTATGCTTTAGAATGCGTGGCGTCGTTTCGGTTTTGAGAGACTAGATCGGTTTGCATGTTCTGCCTGGACAATCAAAGAACAATGGAACAAGACTGGAAAATTTGCCTAAGACTTAGCTTGCTAGACTATCCACCTAGGTTCTAAGTTCCCTAAATTCTACGGCAGTTTTCAAGACGTTTTCGTTCCTGTCCTACGAAAAATTATAACCTTGGAAAAATTTTATAAGTCGGACGTACCTTACTCTCATCGATTATTGAGATCGCCTCTTGTCCGTTCCTCTTTGTTTCATGTCTTCTAATCCGAGTTTCAATTTTAAGTAGTGTTAGTTTTACAAGACCCGGGTGTATTTAGTCGAAGGATTCTTGCGAGTATGAGTTAGTAATTTATCGAAAGTTTATTAGGCGTTTAGGAATGGCCACTTTCAATTAATTGTCAAAGGATTTCGAAAAGATGGCCACTTTCGATTCATTTTCAAAGGATTTCGAAAAGTCTGATACTAAACGAGAATTGATTTTCGTGAAATTCTGGCGAGAATATCGGGCGAGAGAGGTATCACCGCCCAAGTTCCTGTTCTTGTTTCTTCGTACTGCTGGTTAAATTTACCATGTGCTCGATGGAACATTACAGAATCATTGAAACAAAGAGAGGGGGAGTAGGAGATAACTCGAAGAGGGATAAGGTGGGAGTTTTTAGACACTATGAGCAGGACGTCACTCAAGTGGGGTCCTTAGTTCGTCAAGCTACGATTTTACGAGAAAGTACTCCGTCATGGCATCGTTCTTCGAATGAATCATAATTCCTCGTATAGTTGAGATGATTGGTGTTTCAGAATAACGTGATCGTTTTATACGATGAATTGCAATCCATTCGTTAACCGAACCTTCGAGTTTTCGTAACTTTCCCGATCGTTCCGATCGAAATGAAACAAGGGTTTTATATTCCGCGGTTTAAGGATTTGTACTCGTGGCCCGGCGAGGATGCAAAGTGCGTGATTGGACTAGTGTTGGGATGGTTTCACGAGGAATTAGCCGCTTTCCCGAGCGACCATAGCCAGTAGCGGACATGGAATAGCATAACCCCGGCGGGCGCGACTTAGCGCAACCGCCCGGCGCCGGCGCGGCGATGAAGCGCAGCCGCCGGCACTTCGGGGCGTGCGCGTCAACCGCCCGGCGCCAGGGCTGCGGCATGGCGCGCCGCCAGCGCCAGGGCGCGGCGATGGCGCAACCGCCGGCCCCAGGGCGATGGCAGGTCCAGTCGCCGGCGCCAAGTCGATGGCGTGGCGCAACCGCCCGGGGCCAGGGCGTGTATTGGCTGCTACCGCCCGGCAGGGCGTGTCCGTCGGGTAACCCGTTTAGCTTATTCGTTTTCGTCTGCGAGTAATTTAGGGTTTCTCCATGGTTTCGGGGAGAGCGAGTTTTCTTTCGAAATTCTCAAAAAGCGTTTCGGTCAAACCCTACTCGTCGAGATTTCTAAAACTTCGGTATTTAGGCGAATTTCTTGGGATTTGATAGATTTTATCGTTGCCCTTTCTGTTTTATAGAGAATTGCGAGCTCGTTTTCGTGCTCTTCCTGTGGCGAAAAGCGACTAGGTTTTCTATTTTCTCGGCTTCTGGCGTTTAGCGTTGGCCGTAGGAGCATTTACGCTAAAGTTGTTTACCAACGTTGATGTGAGCTGCGAGTTTTGTCTTTCATATTTCCAGACATCGCTTCAGTCAAGCGTTTACGTGGCCTTGAGTAAGAGTAATCCGTCCCCTCCTTCGCCAAACTGTGGGAACCGAAATTCACACCATCGATTTTAATGAATAATAATGGAGGAAAGCAACGAAAAATAATAATGAGAGTAAGAGTAATCCGGATTCTCTGCGAGAGCCAACGACAAGTGACCAAATAAATGCGGAAAAGGTTTGTTAAGATTTGGGACTGAACCTTAAGAAGGCTGCCCTCATTACCCCTTCGAGGATCAAGTCGGACGTAGTTCGGTTAGAAAGAATTGAACAAGAGATCGAACCGTCTGGGCGGGTTCGTCTAGTATGATCGTGGGTGATAGAAACAGGCATGTCGAGCATGATGCCTAGAGCTTCTAAGTGTCGAGCTCTAGAGTAAAAGAATTGTCCGATCCTTCCAAGAGGAGCGGAGATTTGCGAGCAGGAGGCGGCCAGACGTTCTAGGGCCTGCCTTGCTAGTCTAACCGCCTAAATTCTAAGTTCTATCAGCTATCAGCTAACAGGAGCTGCTCCAGCCCTCCTTATATAGTCGCTTTAGGTCGGTGGCCCGTTTAACCTTTCGCTTTTGGGCCCAAGTTTATCTCTTTTGGAAATATTCCATTTTCCGTCGATCTTCGTAGTTATCCTCAAGCATTGACATTTATCTGCAGAAACTTAGCTTTTATCCTACTTCAATAAGTTAGGATAAATCATTATAGCTCCAATTGGGCTTGGATCCCCAAAATCGTAAGTGAGCCCATGGACACGCTTCAAGCCCTCGAACGTTCGTACGATTTCTCGGAAAGATTAAATTTTCCGTAAAATAAATCGTTTAGCCTAAAGAATCGATGTTCGAGTTGATCGTCCTTGTTTTACACGATACACTTTGTGGAAGAACCAACCTTCCTAGCTCTAGTCGTAAGACTTCGAGGATAACTCCAATCGAGTTGAACCGAAGAACATTAGGTCCATAGCTAAGGTGTTACGACTTCACGGAAGCCACGAGGTGCGATCTAAATCGGACGGGCTGGGAACAGGCTGGACGCGTCGGCGCCCGGGGACTGGACATGGACAAGCTCGCGCCGGGGCCCGGGACCAACACGGGCGAGCACCCGCCGGCGCCTGGGGCCAGCACAAGCGAGCGGCGCGCCGGGACTAGAACAGGCGAGCCGGCGCGGCGCCCGAGACCAACAGGCGAGCGGCGCGCTTGGACCAGCAAGGCGAGCGGCCAGCCCGGACCAGCAGGCGAGCGGCGCCGCCGGGACCAGCACGGCGAGCGGCCCGGACCAACCAGCGAGGCGAGCGGCCGCCAGACCAACGGTGAGCGGCGCCCGGCCAGGACCAGCATCGAGCGGCGCCGGCCTTGGTCGCGCCTGTTCTCTTCCGATCTAACCTTTGTTGATTGTTTTTGCGGAAAGTCCGCAGACAGGAAATGATCTTAGCCGTTGATTTCGAGATAACCGTTTTTGACCCCAAAAGTTAGCGGATATTCTAATTTGAGAAAATCTCGTATGACTTCTTTTCAAATCATACGAAACCTTTTGTTTTGAGAAATACTTTCCAGAGACTTCCAGTCGTTGATTCCGTCGTGACCGATTTTGACCCCAACATTTTTAAGGCATGAAATACCATAGATCAACTTCAAAATGTGCCTAACATGATCAGAATAAGAACACAAAAGTTTAAGTTCAAGATCAGATCAGTTAGCATATGTCTAACAAGTTTAGCATGACTTTCAAAGAATGTGTTGTATACTGACTCCAGATCCTGTGTCACATAGGGCACGTGGGAAATTGATCCCATGAACTGAGTACGGGACAACGAACTTCCCTGGATCACCCTTCTTCTCAAGTTTGATCCTCCTGATCATGGTTTCTCTGACCTGATTGAACATCCTTCTGATATCTTCTTCTGTCTCCTTTGTCTCTCTGAAAAACATCCACAATCTGCGTGTGTAGTATGCTTCTTCGAACGGTTTCTCCTTAGGTATTCTTAGAACTCTCTTCCTGAAGCTTTCTATTTCTTTCTCGTTGACTCCCCTTTTAAGGTGCTTAGGAACCTTCTCTTTCCTTTTTCTGAGAGTACGGCCTTTGGTTTCTTGTTTTAACTCCATGGGTTCTAGGGTATCGTGGGTTTTCAAGATAACTTCGGTGGGCCTTTGGAGGTTTAGATTGCTCCTGAGTGCATTAAGTCGTGCAACATCTATCTTGGGAAGTTGCACTCGGCGTGTGATAACTGAATATCGATCGATATGTTCTGGAGTATGTCGATCGATTTCCTTATCCTTCTGTCGATCTATGGAACATCCATTTTGTCCATCGATGTTGTAAGGGCTGGGTGGATGTGGGTGCTTTGCTGCGAACTCCTCGTGAGTAAGTATCTTTACGGCGTTGCACTCGTGAGTGGATTCTTCAAGGTCCATCGGTCGATGCTCATCTGAGTCCATCGTTCGATTTGAATTGGCGTACATTGATCGATAGTCGTGTCCGGACATCGGTCGATACCAATGGTTCCCGCCAATACTCATGGAACTTTCGATCTGAAAGTCTCCCTCTTGCAGCTTCTCATGCTTCACCACTCTCCAAATTGTCTTCTATGATAGCATTGACGTTGTGGCCTGTTGCTTCTTCTCCAGTCCCTTTTCCTAAGGCTTCATGCTTCTTAACGGCTTCTCTGTCTGAATCACTTGAGTCTCTAGTTTCTTCACATGAGTGCTCAAAGCATCAAGCTTTTGTTCAAGGTGGTGTAGACAGCGTCGATCTTTCCATTGAAGTTCACTTCTAACTGCTGCTGGCTTTCAAGAACTTTTCTGAGCATGTCTTCTAGCTTTCCTTCTGGGGTTGGTGTGGGTGGCTTCATGTAAGATGAGTTTCCATAACTCCTGTTGTTGTTGGGGTTGCTGCTGTTGAAGTTGCCTTTTGTGAGAAGTTTCTGTTTCCTTGGTTTCCAGATCTCTGAAATCCGGTTCCATTGATCGATTGACTTCGCTTCTATGTAGTCATCTTCTTCATCAGCTTGCATCCTCCACGAGCAGGTTTGCTTGTTTAACAGTTTCTGAACATTGTCAAGTGTAGCATGTCCTCATTTATCTGTTCCTTTCCAAGGAGCGCTGCAGATCTTACTTTTACAATGTTCTTGCTGTTGCTGGATGCTAAGTTGTCTATTAGCTTCACAGCATCTTCAGGATTCCTTGTGGTGAAGTTGCCTTCACTTGCAGTATCGAGCCATCTGATATTTCAGCGATGCCTCTGAAGAAAGTGCAGAGCAGTTGCACCTTGTTGAATCCATGGTGTGGACAATCTCGCTGGTAAGACTTGAATTTGATCCGGTATCCTTGAATGACTCTCGGGCTCTGGTTGAATGTGGCAATTTTCCTCCTTAAGTCTTTAGCGCGCGCATCATCAAAGAAGTTACTCAAAAATGCGTTTTTGATGTCGCTCCAGGATGTAAGAGATCCTGGTGGTAGCTGCTTAAGCCACTGTAAAGCTTCTCGAGATAAAGAGTGCTTGAAGAGCTTACAGAGAAGGTAGTCCACGGGGAATCCATTGGCTTTGATAGCAGATATGAGATCCTCGAACCTCTCCAGATGGTCCATGGGATGCTCATTGGACAGCCCACAGTAGGGTGTCAGTCCCACAAGGGTGTAGTACTGCGACTTGAGCTCGAAATTGCCTCTCTGAATAGCAGGGGGACGAATGGCTGATCTGTTGGTGTAGAACTGATCTAGACGGTTGTAGTCAGCTAGTGTTCGAGTAGCATCTCCTACAGGTTGAACAGCTCCTGTAGGTGCAGTTTCTGGCTCAGGGATTACTTCATTCTGAGCATTGAGCTTCTGACCTGCTTCATTACAAAGGTGACCTTCTTGGTCACGCAAGTCTCCATTCTCATCTCGTGTGAGAATAATCGGCGCAACCATGACTCGCGGAACAGTATCGATCGATATACAGTTAGGGGTATCGATCGATGTCGGATGAAACGTGTCAGTCGACAGTGAAGTAGTGTCGGTCGACAGGAAGGTGCGAGTATCGGTCGACGAAGACGGTGTCTCGGTCGACAGTGGTGTGTCGGTATCGGTCGACAGACAGTTGTTGATGTCGATCGATGCGGAAAGGATTTCCTTGCGGATTGAACGTTCCAAGCTAGCAGGGTCTTCTGAGAACAAAAGTTGAGATGCCTTGTTACTTCTGGTACTGCTGGGCATGTACTTGACAAGACAAGAAAAATTTTGTGTCAGAAAAAAAAATTAAAGTAAAAATAACCTAGACCTAATCAGATTAAATCCTATTGTATCAAAGCTCTCCGGCACCGGCGCCAAATTTGATATCACTCAAATTACCCTAAGAAGTGACTTTACTCTCTCAAATAAGAGGTTCAATTGTAGTACTTAGGGATCAAATCCACAGAGAGCTAGTGTACAAATAAGATGCAATCTTAGTGACTATGCTAGGTTGAAAACGGTTTAAAGTAAAATGCAGGTTTTTGAGTAATGGTAAGATTACTCAGTTGAAAGGTTTTGGTTTAAGAAAATAAAGAAAAGTAGTTAGAATAATTGATCCTGGATGTGGAGGAAAATTTTGAAGCTTAGAGATCTTGCTAAATCTTATATCAAGATGGAGGTTCATAATGGCAGACACACCTCTTTCTGGTATGACTCTTGGTCCCCTCTTGGCTATCTTAAAGAATTGCTTGGAGACAGTGGAACTATAGGTCTTGGTATCATGGAGAAGAAGCTGAGGAATGCGCATAATGATGAAGAAGATATTCCTTTATGGAGGCAGGAAGCTAATCGATTTGCTAATAAATTCTCAGCAAAGAAGACATGGGTTTATTTGAGACAGGCACAACCAATATGCACTTGGCATAAGGGTGTGTGGTTTCCGGAATCGACTCCTAAATTTTCTTTCATGCTATGGGTGGCTGCAAAAAATAGATTGCAAACCTGTGATAGAATGCTGAAGTGGAATTCTACTATGAGTGCAGTTTGTGTTCTTTGCAAGGAAGAGCAGGAGACGTGTTCACACTTATTTTTTAAGTGTAGGTATTCGGGGAAAATTTGGAGAGAGTTGATCAGTGGGATTATGCAGGCAGAATTCACATCTGAATGGAATGAGATTATTGAAGCTGTGTCTCAACCAGATCCTAGACTCAATTCCACAGATATTTTTATCATCTGTTACACATTCCAAGCATTACTACATAATGTATGGAGGGAGCGTAATGCTCGTCGACATGGAGAGGAACCGATGGATGTGAGGGTGATGATTAAATGTATGGACAAACTGATACGGTTGAAGTTGCTTGCAGTCAAAGGGAAGGGCTAACAATATCTGGAGGATGGCTTGTGTGTTTGGTTTGGATCAAGAATCCAAAATCTTTTTTAGTTGAAGTTTTGAAGGATTAAATTTTTTTCCGAGTTATTGATTAATTTTGTAATCAAAAACAGATGCACAAGTTGATGTAACTACAGTTTTGATTGAATAAATTTTACATTCATTCAAAAAAAAAGTAGTTAGATTCAGGGTAGGTATTCAGGAATTCAGGATTATAAGTACTACAAATGCTAACAAGTTGCTTGCATGATATGTCAGAGCTCAACACTATTAAATGAATCCATCAGCTCTCGCAATATTTAGACCATCTATTACTTAGATGCTAAATGGTGTTTGCGGTCAGCTATATCGCCGACAGTATCGATCGATTATTCGATAAGAATATCGACCGATACACCTCTAGCTACGTCGATCGATTACTCTATAGGAGTATCGATCGATACGGCTCTAAGCAGAACTTATGCGCGAGTTGATACAGTGCTCACCATGATCTTAGATCAGCTTTCGCTTGTCTCAAGAGGGTCATAGCATGTTTAGGATGTTATCAGGAATTGTATTGAATGAATAATGCAATCCAAGCTCATGTTCTAGGTAGCTAATCTAGAAAAAGCATTAATGAACAATCCTAACAATAAATATCACAACTATAGGAGATGTAGGCTGGGGCTAATCCCTCATATCCTATTTAAACTCTAAATATAACAAATGAATCTACTCAGACATGGCTAAGTGATTCATAGTAACAAGGTAATAATAGGAGTTCATAGATCTATTAGAGGAGTGAACACTTAAGTTCCAATCACAAATCTCTTTGGATCTCTCCTCTAGATCTAGAATCCTATAACCTTTGTTAAGAAGAACAAGTAAAGAACTGAATAGAACTTTATTGAGAACTTGCAAAGTAATAAAACAATGGTAAAAGAAATGTGTAGAAAAGATGGAGGTAAAAAGAAACTCTTGGTAAAAAACTTATGTGGTGCCAAAACACTTAGGCACATATAAATATGAGTTCATTAGGTTAAAAACTCGTCAGGGGCAATCTTGTAAAAATATGATGTCGTGGGCTTCAAGTTCGGCCAAGTCCAACTTGTCTTCTTTCGCCGCTCAATATCGATCGATAGTACTAGATGTACATCGATCGATTATGATCTCGATGTATCGTCCTTCGGCAAATGTGTGTCGATCAATAGCACGGAATGTGCATCGATCGATGTGTAGCTCCGGATGTCGACCTTTGGTCTGATCTCGGGTGAACTCTTCTTTAAGCTCCAAAAAGGCACCTAAAACATCACTTTTCTCCAAAATGCTCATGAGCCTGAAAACATACCTAATAGACTTCAAACACATAGATAATAGTAATAAAAATACTCATATACCATGGGTAAAAACAGGTAAAATCCATGGTATATCACTCTCTCTCCAATCCTAAACTCTCTCTCCAAGGTAGCAAGATTGCTTCTCTCTAAACTAGGTCTAAGAGGTCTCTAGGTAAGTCTACCTCTAAAATGGTACAAAACCCTAATAATATAGCCTAACAGGCGGCTAGGGACTTAGGATGCAATTATTGGAACTTTTGTAACACTTGCAATCTTCTAATTTATTATTAACTTGCGGATGGCTTCACCGTCGATCGATGGTAAGCGACTACCGTCGATCGATTATTCTTGGTAAACATCGGTCGATATTCTTCTTCAATAATCGACTCCGTCTCTGTTTCCAGCAAATCTCTCATAATAGCTCCAAAATGCTCCAAAATAGTCATTTTACTTCAATGAGTACCTGAACCTGTAAAAGCTCTAAAAAGACTCTAAATGGATATAAATGATTTCAAAAATATTTATAAATCATGGTTAAAAGTGGGTATAATCTATGACATATCAACTATACAAACTACGGTTAAGTAAAGATAAACTTTAAAGCATTCCCGATGAATTTAGCTATACATATATATGACAATTACATGTTCATAAAAATCTTCTATACAAATACATGATCTATTATAAAAATAAAACAACAATGAAAGAATAGAAAGCATCAGTCACTACTACAAGCTGGTAAGTAATCATCAGAACATTTGAATGATAATGTTTCTTACCAACTTAACAATTCGTACACTGCATCACTCTATCTTCCTATAAAACCAGCTACAGGACTGTAAAAACCTCTTCCACCTCTACAAATGTTCCATCCTTAACCAACCATATCTAATATCACCATCCTCTTATCCTTTAACATTAAGATTGATCAACAAGGGTGCCACTGTTGGCATGTCCAAATATCACTGTTATAACAATTAAATTTCTCCCGAGGTTTACATGTAACTGTACAAACCCCACGGTGTGTTGCAGATACGCCTAACATACAGTTCTGAACATATAATATTGTCAAACACAGGAAAGACTAAGCAAATGAGAGCTTTGAGAATTCAAATCCAGTGATGTTAAAAAGAGGATGCCAAACAACAGGTTAGATAAATAACATTGGGAATTTTATAAAATAAAAATAAAATTTACTTTTTCAAAAATAAAAATAAAAATAAAAAAAAAAATAGACGTTACTAACTCCGAAATAATTGATTCTACAGTCAACGAATGGCGAAATGGAAAGATCTCGAAATTTAATATACTTATTGACTGCAAGGAAGGCTTTTCTCACCACTAACAAGTATCAAAATACACACAACAACACATTGTTAATAAAAGAAACATATAATATATAAACCAATCACCCATTAACACACTGTCAATACTAAATCCACTTACAAAAATACTACAAAGAAAGTTAACGAAAAAATACTAAGATAAAACAACATCACACAAAACAACAAATACAAAAACTCCGTGTGAAGCGAAATCACACCCCAAGTAAGTATATATATTTAAACAATATTATTCTATTTCTAAGAGATTCATCCATTGTTTATCATTGTTGATGATTTAAGTGACTAGTCAACATGAGCAATAACTCTAATATGATTATACTATTTCTTTCACATGAATAGATCAAATGTACTTAGCTACGAATAAAAGACTACCCATTTGGAAACACCATATCTAGACATTCCATTTTCAAAGATTGTTTAAAAATAAGTATAAAGTGGCTCCCATCAACACATAAGTATTATAAACTAAATGCTTTTGACTTCTAATTTGATTAATAAAAAGCAATCAAAGACGATGAGGACTGCTTTTATACTAATGGTTCTAGTTTTCACGATGACATGGTCATATTCGAGTTCTCAACCGACAGATCCTCAAGCGTGCATTAAGGAGGTGAAGGGTGTCTCAAGTGAATGTCGAGATTCAATTTTTCATTTTCATTTCCATGAAATTAAGAAATATTGCTGTGGAACCATTGCTAATGTTTCTGATTTATGTTGGCCAATGATCTTCCCTAACCACCCTTACGTTCGTTTTTTGTTGAAAGGTATTTGCGTTTGGAAGTAGTCCTTACAAAACGTGTTTGATTACTTTATTTGTATGATATTCTTAAAAGCTATAATAAAATAATATCTACTGTGATAATTTATTAATACTCACAATCTGGCTCATATTATCATTTAGTAATACTAAATTCTAATTCGTTTTCTGCTTATATTTTAGTTCAGATATGGAAATGAAAATAAATATTTACAAATAACATCTTTCAGTTTGATTAAATGTACAGAATTTTAGTTTTTTTATACATAAATTTATGAATAAGAGATAAACTTCTATTTGAAGCATCAGATTTATTCTGTGTTTAGACATGTAAGTTTATTCACTAGGGAAACATCGTTACATCGAAGAATCTTATGAGGATAAAATAGAGGACTGGAAACAAACTCCTCTGTTTTGGGGGTTAAGATTGGTAAACTAGAAGATTGGTAAGAGATTCTTGAGTTTGAATTTAGAAAGACCATACATATGTTTTGGGGGTTAGGATTGCAAGCAAGTGTGAATGTGTTTACACCTAACTTTATGTCATCCTCAATGTGGACCCGTACGTCCTGCATCTTAACCTAATCAAGTAATCATTTTCTCCTGGGTTAATGTGAAAATGTGGAAGAATCAACAAGCTTGACCTTTAACTAGTGGTGAGCGTTCGTCTTTTTCGGTTCATTTCGAGTGGTTTCTTCATTTTGGATAATTCGGTTCTTGAAATTTAGAACTAACGTGGGCAAAATATTCGATAATTTGTGGGTTCAGATTTGTTTTTATATTTGTGAGAAGAGCCAATATTTACCCAAAAAAAATTTAAGTTGGGTTTAGTTTGGAATTAAAATATCAAAAATACTCGTAAATAGCTACAATATTGTAAAAGCAACCAAAAATATTCGCACAGGACTAAAATACTTGGAAATTCCAAATATACAAATATCTTTAAAGTAATATTTTGTTTATAATTATAATTTTGGGTTTAGATTATTTAAATTCAAATCTCTTATATATTAAAAGAGAAATATTTTAATAACTAACCTTTAAAATGTAATTTATTCACAAGAATGTCATTATGCTTATTTGTCAGCAAAAAAAATCTTCTCACACCCTCCATTCAAAAACACATCTCTTACTAGAGTAATTACAATATAACTTATGTTTGCTTCATAAAAGCCAATGTCATTAGTTTCTATGAAAATTTGAATTATATTTTTCTAAAACAAATGGTGACAAAAATAATATAGTAGCACTGATTGAATTGTAATTATGGTAAGTAAATTAATTAATTAATTATTATTGATAAAATCCAGTTTGAAACGCATCAGTAAACAGCATAATTTAAAAAATGCATCTTACACAAGTTGAATATTCTTACCATCATTTCTTTTAAATAATTTGTTGTAAATTTGTGTAAGACAAATAATGAATTGCATCGGTAGAAAAAGAACTAAAATAAACCATAATTTTCTTTTATTTAAAATTTTGTGTAACATAAAATTAGATGAGTTTATAGTCGATAACAATAAAAATAATAAAAATTTATATACTCAATTCCAATTTATCTTTTGTAGGTTAAATTTGATATCGTTTATCTATTTTATTTTGATGTATATGCTATTTGTATGTTTGGCCTATTTTAGGACATAACTTTTATTAATATTTTTGACATTAAATTGTTGGCATATATATAAAGTTAGTTCCTTTTTATTTTATTTTTTTGTTTTATCTTAGTTAATATTAATTTTTGATTATATTGATTGAAATTTTTTGTTTAACATTTTAAGATTATTAAAATAATACACTATGATGCTTATTTAGCATATTTTCTTTGGTATTGTAAATCAATATGAATATTTTCAATAGCTTATTGCTCCTATAGTAAAAGAAAGTTCTTGACATGATTTATCAAAAAAAATCAAAAATGACATAATTTTTACACTTTTTGATTTATTATTTTATTATTTCACATATATGATTCTTTGAAAAAAACTTAATTTCTATTTTATTTTTTTTCTTCTTTTTTTGGTTATTTTAATTTTTATGTTTACTTTTCAAATGTTTTGTCTTATATCAAGTTAATTATTTTTAATGAAAATCATTTGTTTTTTTATTTACTTTATTTTAATTTTCATTTTATATTGATAGAAATAATTTATAAAATTTTGTTACTTGAAAATATCAAATTAAGATGATGATTTGGTATATTACTATTATAAATAATATGTGAGCACCTTAAGTAATATATAGCCTCAACATTGAAAATCATATGGATTTTCAATTCATACTGTCTTTATTTTTTTTGTAAATTAATCTTTAAGATTTATTTTTTGTTTGTTAATTTTATGTCAATCTTCAAAATATTTAGTATAAATATTAAGCTGATTACATTAATAACTTTTTATTCATTTACTAAATCTAATATTTAATGAAATTTTATTTTAAAAGACATATTTGTTTAGCAATTTTGAAAATTTGAAAATAATAAATAAAACAGTGATTTAACATATTTTCCTTGGTGCTTTAAAATAATATATAGACGCCCTTAATGACTTATATTTTCAATATCATATAGCTTAAATTCTGAAAATAATGTGTTAAACTTATATAGTTGTAATCGTTTGAAAGTCTTGTGTTTTTAAAATGCATTTATTATTTAGTATTTTTATTTACATCGAAAATTATTTAAATTAATTTATTTTATAATGTATTTACTTTTGTTAGTTTATCTTATTTGATATTTTTCCATTATTTTGAAGTTGTCAGTTTTTCGGAAATATTTGCATTTTTTGAAATATTGACATTCTTGAAAATAATAAAGTAGAAAGATAATTTGTAATCATATAATTGTTTGTTTTAATTCTATGTGGAAGTTCTCGATGGCTTATAGCCTCAAATTTTATATATTATAGAACTCTAGATTGTCTCTTTGTATTGTTGGTAGAGCCAGGATTATCCCTTCTACAAAGTGTTGTCAATCAAAGTGGTGTTACAACAAAAAAAAAGGATTTTTAAAATATATACTATTAGAAAATATTCACCAAATCTAAAATAAAAACAGTGTTGCAACCATATATAACTTGTTATTATCTTTTTGATCCTACCATTGACTACGCTACTGTAAAATAATTTAAATATATTAAATGAATCATATCTAAAGTTTTTTTTATCACCCAACGTTATGGTTGTTAAGCAATAACATTATACACAATATTTAGATATCAATTATTAAAATAAACAATACATTATATTTGTCATCTTACATTACATAATTAAAAATATTTACAATATATAACTTGATAAAACACATCAACAAAAATAAAATTTTGAAATTTTACTTGAAACTTGGAACTGTAACCGAAAACATGAACCTGAAATTTTTAAAAATATATGTAATACTAAAAACATATTTGAAAGACCCAAATATATTTAATATACAGAAAACATTTTGGGTACCTAGGGTATCTAATTGGGTCTCGAGCAGGATATGCCGACATGGACTCGAACCAAGCCCCGCAGGTCCAAAAATACCTAACATGTACTTTGCCTTGATCTTGATTAAACCTGTGTTTTAAGATCAGGTTTTTTTTATCTACATAAAAATTCCTAAAATTAAGAGAAAGTCGCATAACAATGTACATACAAAATCTCAAATAATATAATTCATAAGTTATATAATTTTAAACAAAATTTTTTCTTTGATATATTACGATTTTGTAACATAATAATGTACAACAATCTCAAAGTATTAATTTCTATAAAAATTTATTTATTTAATATAAAACGTTTTGTGCTTTCATGGGTCAAAATCTAGTTTATTGCAACCAATCCTTCCACTACGTCGCATTCAGTACCTCTCCGCCTCCTCCATGGTTTACTTAAGAAATCTGTACAAATAAAATAATGTATTCCTTCTTTAAACCTATTCCTCCACATACTCAATCATTATAGTGTCTTTCTCCCGATGGCTTTGCTTCTCTCTTTCTCTCTCCCAGTTTACCATAAGAAAGTCAAATGATTTCACACAGAAGTTTCCCACTACTAATCACAATTGGAAAAAGCGAGTAAATAGAAGAAGGCCAGACTAGCAGGAGCAAACCCACTCGAAGAGAAGTGGGGTCACTTGACACCACATAAAAATGATAAAAATTTGTTTTGTATAGGAAACATTAAAGAATCAGTAGCAGAACTGGTAAAATATAGATTATGACCCCACATAACCCGAGTTCAATGCCAACATGTGACCACTTAAATTGTTTTTGACCCCATGTTATTCACTCTTGGGTCCGCCACCGGGGACCAGTTTAATATTACCGTTACGGTCACAGTATTGTGCAGCAAACCTGAGAGCGTAAGCAATTTTATAAATTGATTATTCTTTTTGTGAGGCTCATTAAGCATGCCTGCATCAAAGCAAAATTTTCTCTTTGTTCCTCTCGTCTGAGCTGCAAATGGATTAATAAACGACGACCATCAGTAAAGTAATGGCTTCTTCAGCATGCCTCCATCGGCAACATGTTCTCTTTATTCCACCCTGCTTGCCTCACATCTCTCTAGCAATATGTGGCTATATGATGGCTCTATGTTCAATTGCTAACACCACTCAAGCATCGTATCTCGAGAGTGAACTGAAACTGTATTTCCTTGCAGCTTTAACACAGTCAGAAATCAAAGCTACATGAAGGGATGAGGGAAGTAAAGGTAGTGGATCTCAAGGATCTACGAAGGTAAGAACGGTCAATTGACTAACTAAAGAGAATATATCCTCAATTAATTAAATCGGAGCGCATTTCAGGTGTAGCGTATTAGTGTTTGTCACAGCATTAATGTATGTAAAAGTCTTCTACTATTAATCACAAGTCAGAATCAGTTTTTGTTTTCTGGAAAAGGGAGTTTTGGTTGAGAGACATGTCACGACTTACATAGCTTAAGAACAATTTTCAAACAAGCTGATGACTTTGTCTTCTAATTCTACAGGAATTTCCAATATATTTTCTTACAACAATTGTACAGAATTTTTGCTTATTTCTTCCTGGCCAGATAAGTACACTCTCTAAGTACACTCTCTAAGCTACGAGCCGACGTCCTACTTCAGAAAAGAGCTTGATACCACGGTTAAACTCACGAAGTCCTATGAAGAAGATCATGTTATTTCCTGCCTTCAAACATGAAACCAGAAAATAAGGGGCAAACTGTTGGGGAAAAATATTCCATGAAGAGATTACTCCAGCTACCAGGTTCCTTCCTCCGGATTCCAGGACCCAGACCTTCAGGTCCCCGTTAAAAGGAACTCCGAAACTACCCTCCGAAACTATCCTCGGGAACTACCCTCGAGAACTACCTCGGGAACTACCTTAGGAACTACCCTTTCTTCCGGGAAAATGGAAATCTTCCTTAATTCAAGGAAGATTAGCTTAGACACGAAGGGATCCTCTTAAATCAGAGAAAAAGAGGAAGTATTCCAATATATATGGACTTCCTTAAGAAAATTGGAAATATTCTATTATCTAAGGATATAATGAATAATTCCAAATCCTAAGAGGGAGGCACGACCTCCACTATAAATATAGGTTTCTAAACCTTAAGAGAGGAGGTAAAAACGTTCATCCACAGAGCTCACAAGTTCTACAGCCGCCAAGGCAAGACTCCATAACTAGAAGACCATCTTCATCGATGTGCTTACAACCGACGAATCCCTGCGATTAATATCAACAAGATGATGTCTTATGCTCACTGCAGCACATCTACAACTCGGCTTACTGGCTCAGACCACGTTCTCCTCCTCATCAGCAGGAATACTCCATGCCCATTGAAACATACCAAAGGTCCATGCTCACTGTAGCATATCGACAAGACTACCATCTGTTCCGGCCATGCGCCTCTAGAACAGATGACTCCTATCAACTATACAGAGCCACGTGCTCCTTAATCCAAGTGCCCACTAGGCCACGAGCCTCCACTAGGCCACGCGCCTCCATCAGGCTACGCGCCTCCATTAGGCTACGAGCCTCCATCTAGGCTACACGCCTCCGCCAATACATGAACTACGAACGGCTTGATCCCCTACTAAAGGGTACGTATGCAATCCCCACTGAAGGATTCAGCTATAAAACCAAACACCTTCCATGGTCCTATGCTTAGATCCCCAAGGACCGACCATGGGGCTAGGACCCGACTATAGACCATGAAGACCCTGCGATCTCCACTACAGATAGGCAGTTTCTGCTTAACAACAGACCTTTCCTACTGCTACTAAGGCACTGACGATACGCACCGGCCCATACCCGTATGACACTACACTCATAGCAGGATCTCCTGGCTTATGCACGACCAAAGCAAGAGAAAGTACCACGACGACCAGTCTCCTTCTTCCTATCATTCCGTAGAACTGAGCACGAATCACTTGTACACGAAAATATCCTAACAAGTTTCTCCGCGCGGTCGAGAACAGCCTGCATGGTTGTTCCACTCGTGAAAATCTTCAAATTGCATTCTTTCCGCCTCTTTTGCTCCAACTGATACATTTCCCATCTAATGCAATTCCAGACCTGTAAATACTCGAAAAGAACTAAAAGGACTCGATAAAGACTCTAGAAAACATTGTTAGAATGTGCCAAAAACACAACATATCAGCTCCACGTCTTGCACACTGGACATCACCTTGCATACCCTTGGTCCGTAAATTTTTCCTAACTGATATGCAACCTGATACTAACTGCCAGAGGAAATGTTTTATTTTTGGTGGACTGCGAATCTTCCAAGAATAAGCTTTTAAAAGGGGTGACAGTGGGTCCATACACCGGCAACGTTTTTTCTCTGTCTAGGTATACCCATTCTACCTGATAACCTGATTTTACCGTATATTTCCCATTAGTGGTAAAATACCAGCCATCTTGATCAGTCAGTCTATGCCTGCTTAAAGGTATACTTTCGATTATCTTCGCATCTTCTGGTTCCACCAATGACCTAATTACCTGAGAGTTCCAAGTACGCAATGTTGAGTTGATGTGAGAATCCACAGTGAGATGTGGGTGGAGATTTTGTTGGTTACAGTTTGTTGGTTTCGGGCGAGTGGTTGGGAGCCAAGGATCATTCCATACAGATTTGGAAGATCCTGATTCAATCCTTTTGATTAGTCTTTTGGTAACCAGAGATCTAGTAGAAATAATACTTCGTCATCCGTAGGACGGAGAATATGAACAAATCGGTTCCAAGGGTGAGGCATTCCTGAAAATACGGTCCTTTAAAAACTCGTGAAAATAAAGAATTTGGCTTCTCGATCAAACGCCAAAATTGTTTCCCTAACATAGCCGTGTTGAAATCCGAGAGATCTTTAAAACCCAAGCCTCCTTCATCTTTACCGATGCATAGTTTGTCCCAGGATTTCCAATGCATACCTCTTGTATTTCCCCTTTAACTCCACCAAAACTATTAAAACAGGAGTACAAATAAAATTTAACCTGATTTTTCCTAAATAAGTAAAATCTAATGCCACTGAATTCAAAAACTGTCATTTTAAAAAATTTCTAAACAACCCTAAATAAATTGACGTCGTCATTCTCCACAAAATTAGCCGTCGTCTCAGACCTTCGAACAGCCATGAATATGATAAGGAAGAGCAACCATCGGTGGAGATGATGACTCAAGTTATGTCTTCGATCTCACTAGCTGTTTTATCTAAAAATGGTGTATTTGCTGGTATTTATTAGAATCATAACAATAAAGGATCTAAGAATTAGATCCTTGAGGCTTAGGAGAAATCTCAATGAAATCAAATGAAAAAGAAACATCAAAGAGGCTTTATTGATTAAAGATTCATTACAAAGATGATTGGAAGTGTAAAGTGAATCTAAGAATCTATAAATCTCTATAAGAAGTGTTCTAGATTTAAGAAATGAAGAGAAGATGAGATCCTTCCTCTAATAAAGAGGTGGCTCCTTATTTATAGAGAAGGAGAAACCTAGGATTTCCTAGTAGAATGGGCTTGGTTTCATTGTCTTATGGGCCTTTGTTGAGGGTGTCAAACCCATATCCAACAATAAGTCCTCCCAAATTCGTAGAGAGAGATGAAACTGATCTTTGCGGATTTTATGAATAGGATTTATGAGACAATGAACTCAGCAAATACTCATGTCGTAAACGAATTATCATGAACGGGCGTTTATGGCTAGGTTTTCATAAACGAAGTGTCATGGACGGACTGTCTCAGACGAGCTGTCATAGACATACTTCTGATTCCAATCGGACTTCTTACTCAGGGATGGTTGCGCGAACGATCTGTTTGGACAGTGTTCTGAACTACCCGAGCGAGTCGCCATGGATGAAGCGTCAGTCGACTAACTGCCAAGGACAAGTTACCACAAACATTGTCATGAACGTACCACCATGAACGAACCGTCACAAACAAATTATCACGGCTGACTGCGAGAGAGCGGCATGCGTCGAGTAACCGCGAGAGAGTGAGCCGAGAGACTGCTCGAGAGCGATCTGAGCGTCTGAAAGAGAGCAGCCGAGGAACCACGAGAGAGCGATCCGAGTGACAGGGAGAGTATGATCCGAGTGAATGCAAGAGAGCGATCTGAGCGTCTGCAAGAGAGCAAGTCGAGGAACCGCGAAAGATCGATCCAAGTGACAGCGAGAGAGTGATCCGAGCAAATGCAAGAAAGCGATCCGAGCTTCTGACAAGCCGAGTAACCGCGAGAGAGCGATCCGAGTGACTGCTAGAGACGAATCTACTCCGAGTAACTGCGAGAGAGCGAGCCATGCCGAGTAAGCGCGAGAGAGCGAACCATGCCGAGAGCGATTCGTGCCTAGTAATGGCGAGAGGGTGGTCCGCGCCGAGTAACGACTTCACAGAGCAATGGCTTGACGATGAGATGCTTCATGGTTGCTCGCCCATGAATCTCGTGCCGCTTTGAAGACTTTGAGCTTGTCTTTCAAAGCATGAAAACCATCTCAATGACCTTTGGTTCAATGATCATAATCGAATCTGGTTCACAAAAAGCATTACCATGATTAGATCAATATAAACCAAAAGAAACAACCAATTTTTGCATAATTACTAAGCGAGCCATTGAAGTAATTTAAAAGTGATCAAAAGATTTGATGATTCAGTAAAGATCTTATCTTTAGTGTGAAGAAGAATCATAAAGGTATGGTTTCTCGGTCCGACTGACTGCGAGAGAGCGAGCCTAGTGACTGCGAGAGAGCGAGCCTAGTGACTGCGAGAGAACGATCCGTGCCGAGTAACAGTGAGAGAATGAACTATGCCGAGTAACCGTGAGAGAGTAAACCATGCCGAGTAACCGCGAGAGAGCGAACCGTGCCGAGTAACCGCGAAAGAGCAAACCATGCCGAGTAACCGCGAGAGAGCGAACCGTGTCGAGTAACCGCGAGAGAGCGAACTGTGCCGAGTAACCGCGAGAGAGTGATTCACTCCGAGTACCGACTTCTCCGAGCAACGGATTTGACGGTGATGTGCTTCGTGGTTGATCACCGTGACTGAGAGCTTGAGGTGAAGCTAGATCTAGGATTCTCCCAAGTTCGATATGCTTTGAAGATAGTTCTCCTTGGCCCCCTCCTTCTAGCGCCAACTGTTTGATTCAAAAATGGTGTATTTGCTGGTGTTTATTGGAATCATAATAATAAAGTATCTAAGAGTTAGATCTTTGAGGCTTAGGAGAAATCCCAATGAAATCAAATGAAAAACGAACATCAAAGAGGCTTTATTGATTAAAGATTCATTACAAAGATGATTGGAAGTGTAAAGTGAATCTAAGAATCTATAAATCTCTATAAGAAGTGTTCTATATCTAAGAAATGAAGAGAAGATGAGATCCCTCCTCTAATAAAGAGGTGGCTCCTCATTTATAGAGAAGGAGAAACCTAGGATTTCCTAGTAGAATGGACTTGATTTCATTGTCTTATGGGCCTTTGTTGAGGGTGTCAAACCCATATCCAGCACTAGCTGACATCTCCATAGATTCTATGGGAATCTTGAGAGATTCCAGCATAGGTGCAAATCACCGCCGAACACATTCTAAGGGAAGTTCCAGAGATTCAAGAGGCTGACATCTTTCCGCCTAATCAGAAAATTATCTGATCTGTTGAGGTTTATAATTTCCGACTACAATACGACGACAATAGCAATTTGAGGACCAGATCCAACTGCCATCCATATTTGAGGACCAGATTGACTGAGCTTTCCAACTTAATGCTAAGACTTAGAGGTTTCTTTGGAGAACTTCCCATATTTTCTAAGGTCTGGCTGCTATATGCTGTTAAATATTTCTTTTATATATCTGCACTTTGATAGTTTGATTATTTATAACCAAACTGCTGTGAAAAAAGATGTTTTGATAGCAACGATGTATGCCCATATGAAGGGTGGAAGTACGTTTGCTAAGTCTGCATCAGACTTGTGTACTACGTGTCCCTGTACCTTGATCTCTATACCAGCATGTAGGAGGCTTTACCATTAGTGTTTCTTATGTGTTCATTCCTCTTAGCAAGAGTACATACGTATATATGAGTTATGAGGTCTGAGATGCCTATTTTTCTAACCCGTTTTACCATATGAATAATTTACAGGGTCTGAGATATATCAGAAAATGTTGGCAAAAACGCTTGCAAAAAGTTTTGAGGTCAAATTGATAGATCGTTGACTCTCTTTTGTTGTTTGGGTAGTTTTATTTTCCCTTTACTTACTCGTTAATGTCGTTTAGTTATTAAAATATTTCATGTCAAATTGGTATTAAGTGGTATTGCTGGTTTTTTTTTTTTTTGAAAAAGGGCTTGTTATATTGCTGGTTTTTGGTCCCAAATAACTCTAAAGTTATCTTTGTCACAGTGTCCACTCCGCCATTAGAAAATATGTTACTTAAATGTTTAGAAAATATATGATAACATGTGGCTCAACATTAATCCCCAGGCTTTTTCCAAGCAAGAAGTGTCAACAGCAACTTCTAAAACCTACACATTCAAAGCGCATGCATGTTGGTTTTTATTATATGATTGTTAACTTTGTTTTTTGTACACTCCTCATGTGTTACTGAGAAAACACTTTTATCATTTTATATATCTATATTTATTTCTAAACCCATCAATATATACTACGTGTTTTCCTGCACAATTTGTAGGCATAAAAGTTTTAAAATTTAAATTAAATTTAAAAGTAAAATTTTGCTACTAAAGAAGTTGGAAAATGTTTGATATTTGAAAGATAAAGATAAAGATTGACTAAAGAAGTTGGAAAGACGAAGAGAAGATGAAAACAAAGACAAAAAAAAATTAGAGGAAGAAAGATAGTCCAAAGATCTGAAGAAGAGAACAAAAGTGTGAATAAGTTGGAGCCTTGGAGGATTAAAACACACAAAAAAAAAGGAAGAATGAGAATAAAATTGGAAGTTTGCCAAGTTATTAAGAAAATATATGTGTTTTATATATTTTGGTTCTTGGATGAGGTGTAATGGAATGTTTCATGAGAGATAGAAATCTGAAACTAGGAGACTAAAAACAGTTTTAGTCTCAGAAAGATAAGCATAAGATCTCATGTCAAGTTTATATGGAAGAATACAAACCTCTTGCAGAGTGACGTTTCTAACTTTAACTAGGTATAAATCACTACAACAGCCTTGAGCAGTAACTTGTAATATACCCTAACCGCATATGCTACGTTTTGGTAATATTTGCAATAAGATAGAAAGTACATACAGAACACAAAGTAGCATTTTTCATACATTTTATACCAGCATCTTTGATTTCTGAACAATACTCAACATGCTATACAAGAAAGAAAATATATTGTTTTTTAACAAGCGTCTACGTAGTTGCTTGAAAACAAACAAAACTATTAATATAGTTATATTCCTAACTTAGATAATCAAAGGGTGAATTTGTGAGATGTATATAAGGAGGTGAAGAATTAATTATCTATCCATGTAAGAATTTTCTTGGAAAATGTGTCAATTTGGTTCAAAAGTAGACAGAAAACTCCGCACGCAGGCCCGGTCCGTGGGGGAGGCGAGGGAAGGGGTGGGGTAGGGCACAAACAAATTATCTAAATTTTTCAAGCTAAATTTTTACAATAATTTTTTTTAAAAAAATTATTCACCTAATAAATATACAGATTTTGGTTTTGATTAGGGCATCCATCGATCTTGGACCGGTGCTGTCCGCACGTGACGTGCATTTGACGCGTTACGCATATCTAATATACTATACTATATGCATTAAATAAATAGGAAAACTCAATTGTATCAACATCACAATATTAACTGTTTTTAAATTAGGAAATAATTAGACGGTGATGACCTTTTGCTATACAGGAAGATAGATGAAGAGGGAGGAGAAAGAAGAGAGGAGGAAGGATGGGAAGTAGGAAAATCAGGGAGGAGAAGAGATGAGGAGGAAGAGAGAAGTATGAGAAAGAGGAAGAAGGAGGAGGGAATAGGTGGCGGAAAGAAGAGGAAGAGAGATTGGACTAATATAGTGCTAATAAAATAGAATAGAACATCTTATATAGAAGAAAGAGGAGTGAGAAGAAAGGAGGGAGTAGGAGCCGGAGGAGAAAGGACCATGTACCATATATAAGATACATTCATTGTAAAGAATGACACGGAAAACTTCATACTGAATCACCATATGCTAAACAAACACATTATCAAACTCATATTTTCTTTAAACATTAAGAAACCATTTCTATTCTGTCTACATCAAATTGAATAGTACAATGCAATGTGTACTGTTCATCTTCTCTAATAGTTCTACGCATTCTCTGCTTCATAATCTACATATATCGAAAATAACAAAATTGTAAAGCCAAACAAATATATGGAGAAAAATGATCAGGCGATGAGTTGGTGGATTTGATGATTATACGGAGTGCGAAATACTCATTGAAAAACTTTTAAATAATCATGGAATAAAAGAAAGAAGAGAGCAAAGATCAATATAAATTTTTGGAAAAAAATAATTTCAGAAGAATAAGATCAACGATGTAAATGATGAGACTGAGAATAAATCATGAAGGGGTAATTTTTGTCCTTATATATTATACAAAGAATATCATAACCAAAAACTTGTTATGGTTATAAACTTGATTTTCGGTGTTGCTATAGTTATGGTTATAAATTGTTATTCTGATTTCTCATTATTAAAATATCATTGTTTTATACAAAACCACACATCCATTTTTGGTTTCTTAAGTATTCTTCACTTTTTGAATACAAGATCACTAACTTAACGTACTTGTTTCCAAATTGTAAAGTGTGTATTAGTAAATGTTCTTAAAATCATTATGCCCGCGTAAAACACGGCATATAACCTAGTGTTACAATTAAGAGTTGATAAAACAATACTCCCTCTGTCCCACTTTAAGTGATGTTTTAGGGTTTTTATTTTGTCCCATTTTAAGTGATGTTCTCACATATCTAGATAGAATTTATTGTTATTTAAAAATTTTGACCAATTACAAAATACTACATCTTTTTTTTATTGGTTGAATTAGTTGAATTTAATACTAATGCATAAAAACTTGTATTTTCTTAATATTTGTGCAAAAACCTTAAACACCACTTAGAGTGGGACAGAGGGAGTAACACAATAAGGCAAGAAAGAAATAAAAGAATGAAGTAAACTAATGATGCGAAAGGGAAGAAAAAAGATGGACGAATTAATGTTTAGGATTTTGTTAAAACTTTTTTTTTTTTTGCTAACTAAAAGAACAAGAATAATTGTTAAAACTATATTGGTATATTATAGTGTTTATGTGTTTATCCAAAAAAAAGCCTAGTTCTGTAAATAGAGATTGGGAAAGTACTTTTAACGTAAATGTTTATTTAATTATTGACATTTATTGAAAAATTTAAAATAAGGTTGACCTTTAACCAATATATCTATCTTTTTTTTGTTTTGAGATCCGACAGACAGCCATGTGACTGTGAAAGATCTGGTCGTACAAACTAAAAATTTTTACATCAAAAATATATTTTAATAATTAAATAAAAAATAATTTCAATAACCAAAAGAAAAAACAACTAATAAACTAAAATTTCATATGAATAAATTTTATAGTTCTAACTAAAACTTAGCAATTTTATTCTAGCCTCGAGGTAGTCCTGCCTATCAAACTTAAACTCCATCACTTTAATATTAAATATGCTAATAATATGGGAATATGCCTTTAAAATATTTAATGCTTGACTTCAAAATAAAGAAATTTGATTTAATCTACCCGCAGCAACCCAAGAAAAAAAACCGAAATATTATTTGATAGAATCAATTTTTCTTTATTGCAATCACACGTTCACAAGACAACATAGAACAAGTCTCGAAAAACACACACACATTCATTCATTTATTAATTCACACGATCCAAGAGAGAGTTTTCCGGATTTCAGACCCGACCCTACCGACACTCTCCCTAAGTGAAACTGGGCAGTTATTCCTAACAGCAGTGAGCTCATAAGGCGACGTATCTGTCGCAAGCCATTGCTCAACTTCAAAGCTTTGCTGCGAGCATTTAACGTGGACTCCTGCCGTCGTGACCTCCACGTAGTTAACATACCAACCGTGGTGGTCCCCTGAGCCGTCGGAAGTTAAATTCAACGAACAGACCGGGCTCGGAAGACACGGTGCTTTCCCACTGAAAATGTCGAGATTACCCCTTTCGTAGTATTTGTAACCTGGTCCCATTAACCCACCCCATGCCTCTAGGTTCCGGATCCCGATGTAGTCTCCGTATTTGTCGTATATTCTAGCGCTTATGATCGACTCGGTTCCGGCTTTCCAGATCGATCCGGTCCGGAGGTAGAATGTGTAGACACATTCTGCATCATCGTCCTGTAAAATCAAGAAAACGATTTCTTGTTTTCGTTATATTCAAGAAAATGATGTTCTTAACCTAGTGGTTTGAACTAGTACTGCCCCTAAACTGTCATGATCTAGATTCAAATCTTGGAATATGCATGTGGAGTCTATGCCTAGTAGAGATATATATACTGATGATGAGATTTAGGGAGCTTACGGCGAATGAGATGGAGGAGACGGTGGCGATCACGAGGAGGACGGTAAAGAGGAGAACGTCACGGCGAGCCATTGTTGGTGATAAGAATGTAAGAAACGGAGATCTGATCTGTCTGACTATTAATAGATTTGATACAACTATGTAGAGATTGAGTCTTGAGATTTGAAGGTAAACTTTTTTTTTGTCAAGGAGATTTGAAGGTAATTATCGTCTGCTTTTTGGAGTAGCGTGAGATGTGGCTATTTTTGTACGTTGTGATGAGTGAAGAGTATTTTAAATGATCCTACCTGCACGTCGCTAACTCGGTGGACAGGTTGGCATGAGGTGTGTCAGATTACACTAATCAGGATCTCGTTAGTTATATATAAAAGGTAATCAAAGATTTCGTTATTTTCATTTCATATTTTCGTCAACTATAGTTTTCCAATATTTTACATATATGTTTGATGTATATATCTGCATATCGGTCTTCCTCCTAATGGGAACATGTTTCACGTGGATTGGCGGAAGAATTAACGAAACGTAGTGTTACGTATTATTTTCCGATTGTACGGTCTTTCTCCTAAGACCATCAACAATGGTTTCAATACCCTCTTCACTTTCAACACCTTCATTTTCCCCTTTTAACATTCCACATCATCTTTTTTTTTTCCACCTCATTTATTCAACACCCACTTTATTTTAAACTTTTATAATAGTTTGTTTTTTAAAAATTCAACACCCTACCCCACAACTATTAATTCATATTATTTGTTTTTTTGTCATCAATTCATATTATTTGATTTTCTTACAATATAATAACTACATATTAATCAATACTATTAAAATCAAAGGACCTTTTTTGAGGTACCCTTGAAGTTTTAAAGTATTTACAACTACTTACCACTGGTATATTTTTAATCTATGCTTTTAATTTAATTCAATTTTTTTCTTTTTATTTATGCAACATAAATCACAATTTTAATTCAGATAAACACCTACCAAATATCGGCAACCTTTTATTTAAACAACACATGCATGTCAAAAATTAACATAACACAATACAATAGTTCTGAAACAAACTTCAGTCGTTATAGCATAATGATTTTCCATGAATCACCATTGCTCCACGTTTATTAGAAACTGCAAACATCCACTTAAAAACAATTCATTGATATGCTAATATTGTTTTCGTTACCATTCATCAGTTTGAATCATTTATAATTTTTCAAACGATTGCATCATCAAACATAATACACAAGCTACAATGTTTTAGAATCTGCTAACTTTCACTTAAAAACAATACATTGATATTCTAATATTGTTTCCATTACATTCATAAATTCGAATCATTTGTTATTTTACAAACAATTGCAACATCAAACATAATAACCAAGCTTCAATATTTTGCAGGTGACAAACGGTTTCCATTATTCAAAATGTTTATAGTCTAAATTATATTTTCCTAAATATTTGTATATATTGTTGTGCAGTTATCTGTATTATGAATATAAAGTAATAACTTAAAGCAAAAAAAATCCTAATCACATTTCCGGATTTTCCAGGCATAAAAATGTCGAATATTCTACAACATAAATACCAATCATTTTCGAATCAATAACCATATATATTCAAATATTTAAATAAAAAGTTCTAACTTCACTCAAATAAACTAAAATCTTGGTAAGTTGTTACATTAAGGAAAACGTATATAGACATCCAAAGAGCTTGAGACATCCAAAAGAGCTGCGCAATCTAAGTATTTGTAACAACCAATCATAACAACCGCAGCATTTAATAGCTTAAATCTAAATAATTATAACATGAAAATCTAATTTACCATAATTTGAATAAACTTGATCCCCAAGAGGTATTATTCACTAAACACACGGCTAATTTTAAGAAAAGATATTAGATATGAATACTCTAAACCGTCGAACTTTTCTTTACCCTATATATATATGGTATTTTGAGCTCAGAGCAGTACGCAGATTTCAATACATTTCTCAAAGATGTCTTCTAAGTTCTAAGAAAAGATTGAGTACCTTGATGAAATTAGGCGTAGATAACAACATGGATGATAGAGGCCAAAGTCATACACACCTGGAAACCATCCCAAGCCGGTTTTGGTGAGACTTTAGAGATCATTCTTGCAGATAAGAAGGTATACATAGCGATATTTTTCCCAGTATATTATTTGTTTACCATAATTCTTCTTCTAATTAAATTGTTTTTCATTTTCTACCAGGGGATCAAAGTTCATGCTACTTGTAGGAAGGACTATTTGAGATATTTGGGGATTCAATGCATTGTTGGTGAATGGAAAACTTTAATATTAAGGGTTTTTTTTTTAAATAGATGGCTTAATTTTGTATTTTAGACCTAAGATCCTGAGCTGTTTCCTCCGTGTATTAAAGACATTGTTGGGAAGACATTCAAGTTTGGTGTTGATATCATTTTCGAATCACATCAGTAAAGGAGCTGAAATCTACAAGGTTTTAAAAGTCTGGTCAGTTAAAACACATTAATAGTTGATTCCCGATCAGAAACTATTTCGGGAAGGGGAACAATAATGCTTTCTGGTTCTAAGGTAATTAAAATCACTTGAATTTAATTGTGATTTTAACATATTCTTGAACCTGTACATTTTAAGTTTTTAATATTGTGATAAAATATATTGACTGATATTGGTCTATTATCTAGGGATTCCTATTAACTTACAGTGAAGAAAGCTCTAGCTTGGTGAAAACTTCTTCTAAGCGATCACATGAAGATTTGGTAGACATCCCGGACACCACGTCAACATCAAAGAAGCGCTCTATGAAAAATATCAAAGTTGAAAAGATGAGCAGTGAAGAACTGAACTTAAATAAGAATAACTAAAGCAACAAATGAGGACGAACTGGGACTTATGATGTTATGGAGATTTTACCCTTTTTCTAATAAGTGTTTACAAAACACATTTGTTTTTTTGCTTTGGTTTAGGCTTTTTATACCTTTCTTTGGATTTTTTATACCTTTCTTTGGATTTTTTTTTCTAATAAAATCGCTTTTTATTATCATAAATGTGAATAAAATTATACTATAACCTATCATCGCCTAACCTTTTCTCTATATACTCAGAGTAATGTAGATTTATAATATAGTTTCCAAAGTATAATCACACAACGAGTACAAAAATTTGGCTTTATGGTCATAGATATTGATTTTATATAATTAGTTCAATATATTAACATAGTATATAGTACACTGTATTTGACTAAATTACTTTGGGTAGAATCTCGCTTTATGGAAATATAATTGATCATCTTATAAATATACAAATACATTAGTAATTATATTGTTTATTGACCCCTATTAATATATAGTATTAAAGCACAAAATCATCTTAGCAACCATCTAAAAGTT
This sequence comes from Brassica nigra, assembly GCA_016432835.1. Taxonomy (NCBI): domain Eukaryota; kingdom Viridiplantae; phylum Streptophyta; class Magnoliopsida; order Brassicales; family Brassicaceae; genus Brassica; species Brassica nigra. The sequence goes on along the minus strand of CM028247.1, from coordinate 60,370,545 downwards.
TGTGAACCATCTTTGTAGCAACGAGAAATCCTAAGAAAGACGACACAAGGATGTTTTCCCTGCAGCAAAAATCCTAAGAAAGACACACAGAGATATTTGAAACAACATAGTTTTTACCTCAGATCTTACTATTTGATTTTAAGTATTTGTCATTTGTAGCCATGTTCGTGAACTCCGTTGACAAACCTAAAAAAAAATACAGTTAGAATATTAACCAGTATTTGTTGACTCAAAAAAAATTAAGACTATAAAACAGACTTATATTTAATAAATTTAAAATATTTATAATATTGTATAAAAATAAACAATTTTTAACAACCGTATTAATATTTGCAATTCATACCTTTCAAATATTGTTGTCCATGTTGTAAGGATCAAACTTAGAAGAATATAGTTTTTGTCATCACAAAACGTTTCCATCTCACAACAATAGGAATATCTCACATGCAAAAGAGAAAAAAAAGTTATTGACGAGATTTTGGTTTGTCTTTCATTAAATCTTTAAACAAAATTATAAGTAAATGGATGAAGAAGAAAGACAAAGATGTGAGATTGAATTTACACTTACGGATCTGATGAAGATCTTTTGTTGGAGACCGTCATCTTGATCTATTTTGGTCAAACCACACGAGTTAAGCAAGATCTTCCTTTGAATGTCTCAGATTGTCCACAATTTAATCGGATCTGTACAATTTAAGCTATCGGACACGACATACTTTTCAAATCAAAAACGAAATAAACATTTTGTAAGCAAATACTTTTCGATTGACTGTCTATAAAGGATTAGCCAAAATAATCCTGAAACTATTTTACCTGGAGATGAAGCAGAGTCGAATCGTAGAAGAAACCCATTCGTTTATACAATCATCGTCTGAGAAGTTTTTGTCCTTTTTCGAGTCTTATTTTGTCTGAAAGAAGATAACAAAACCTGATTTTGTCGGTACAAAACAACAAATGAGATTTGTAAAGAAGTGGGCTTGGGCCTATTATGCTTTCACAGTTATATGTTTGCTTTGTTTTCTGGTTGGATTCTATTTTGCGGCACCACTTGATCACTTTTGAATTTGATTTTAAAATCAAGCAATAGTGTGGCTCATTTTAATTCTCTTCAGCATATTAAAATAGAAGTTTAAAATATAATATATCAAAATCATAATATAAATATTACAAATTACATTTTTAATATTATTCTGGGTGATAGTAAGTTTATATTATTTAAACTATATGTTATTGTTTGCAATATTATTTATACCATAAATAAAACAATTTTTAAAAATATTTTTCTCATTGTTGTAGATTGTGGTTTACAGTAATATATCCAGATCACACAGTATATCAAAATATTCAATCACTTTAACCAAACCCAACTTCATATATAACAAAAATGTCCATATATATTAAACTGCAAAACCAAAACCACAATCAAACTGAAATCGATAACCAAAAATAATAAATCAGTGTCAAACCGAAAATTGAATGGTTACGGCTAAGCACATTAGTTAACAAACAGTTATTAATAAAAAAAATCAAAAAATATAATCCTATTCCTACAAAATTCGCAAAATTCAATTATAGAATCCCTTAACTTTAATGTTAATAAATAAAAAATCATCTATAATACTAAGGTAGATAGATATATTATCACTATGTCAAAACTTTGACAACATAAATTAATAGTGGTGTTCGATTTAACATACACATATATAGATGTATAACATTCTTCAAATAAAACCAAAATATACATATTTTCAGATAGTATTTTATAGAATGACACAATAGCTTCAAGCGGATCAAAATCTAGTAATTAACTTAAAACTAAAATAACATAATTTTTAATAATATTTCTTTTGAATTATTATACATAGCTTACTTTTAAAATAATATGAAACATAAATATTAATAAAATTAAAATTAATAATATATTCATTTTAACTTAGATACTTACCTAATTTTATTTTTTAAAATACTGAAAATTAATATTATTAAAACAACTAAAAATAAAAAACTTTAAATACACACAATACAAACACGTATTATTAAGAAATTTAAAAACACATGATACAAAACACACAAAATAAAAATACATTATTTAACTAGTACAATAGACTCAGTTCACAAGCAAATATACTCTTAAAGCACATACATAGATTTTAAAACAACTTAACCATGAAACATTCCAAATTTTGCCCATATGTGTTTGACTAGATCTGATTGCAATTCATGATGTACATTTGAATCATGTAATTCAGATCTAGTATGTACATGATTTGCAAATGCTGGTAGCACCTCAGTAGAAAATGGTTGTGGTGTACTCGAACCACTTGCCTCAGATTGATCATAATCCGTCCACTCCTGAGTATATGTCTCTCGTTCATCCTCAACAATCATATTCTGATGGATCCATTGATAATTTTAGTAAGATGAAATTTGTGTTATTGGTACACCTATGGAAAAATGAGTTTCCATTTATAAAAAATCGAGTGGATGAAAATTCTAGACTCCAACCAAACATTAAATTGGCGTAAATAATAGATAACGATTGGAATCTCTTACAAAATCAGAAAGTCACGGATTGCATACAAACAAAATTATTAAAGTAAAAAGGACACACATTATTAAAGAAGAAAAAAACAAAACACGCATTATTAAAATAGAAAAAAATAAACTGACATTATTAAAGAAGAAAAAAACAAACACACATTATTAAAAGATAAAAAATAAAAACATACGTTATTAAAAAAAAAACATAAAAACAATCCTTAGATTAAGCCTTATAAAACCTTATAAGGCCTTATAAAACCTTATAAAACCTTATAAGTCTCTAACTTAATTCTCAAGTCTGGCAGCTTAATTCTCAAGTCTGGCAGCTTAATTCTGCTCCATGTCAACACTCCCCCTCAAGTCATAATTAAAATACAAATTTAAACTTAACATCAACTAATTTCCAAATAGATCGTTGCTCAATTTCTGTAACAGTTGTTTGTTCTTGTCATCGAGATGTTCTTTTTCACTTAGCTTCAAGAACATTTTCATTTTTTTGGTTTGAGTCTTTTCTTTCATCAATCGATTTGCCTCCTCTTGTGTCTTGGCTATTTTTTCCAATCGTTTCAATTATTGCTCTTTGAATTGTTTGAACTCATTCCACTCTTCGCTGACCGTTTCCAAAGCTGCGCCTTTTCATTTCTTTTTGCCTTTTTTTTTGATGCTTCTCTCCCCATTGGACGAGCACTTGATCCTACAGAGTTCGATCCTACGGAGTTCGAATCACTGGCATCACTCTCTCGGGATCTCTTAGATCCACTACTTGTAGAGCCAGTAATTCCTCCTACTTGACTACCATAGCGCGGTTGATCACGAACAGCAAGCCACTCTGACATTAAATTAAAATGTTCATTCTTACCACTTGAATATAATTCGTGCGCTTTTGCCAAGACATCATTCTCCGACCATCCGCTTTGTTGCATACGCCTAGCGTTTTCGTAGGCGCCGCTCCATTTGTTCAACTTTTTATTCATATAGTTGAAATGATTTCTGCATGAAGCTCCATCACGGGGAGGATCAAATGAGCAATGCTCATTACAGTATTCAGCAAATTTACTCCAGTATGCTTCGCTTTTCTGATTCCTCCCAACAATGATGTCTGTTCCATATTTAATCCATCCACTAAGTAGCACCAAATTTTGATCGGTGGTCCATTTAGGGCTTCTCCGGCGAGTTTGAGCTGAATCATCTGCATTTTCTTCTGGAATGGGTTCACTAACACCGCTCATACCACCAAGAGCTATTTGCGTAGAAAATTTGGGAAATTCAGTTGCTCTCAGAACATTTTCATCACCCTTTGGAGTAGAAGAAATAGGAGGTCTTTGAGAATAATATTGCATCATCGAACCATAATTTGGAGGATAATTTGGAACAGATGATGGCATAAAGAAATTTGGTGAGAAACCATAATTTGGCAAATTTTGGGGTTGGTTGGAAGTTTGGTTTTGAAATTGATAATTGTTGGGATTTTGGAAATTTAACAGAAAATTAGAAGAGTTTTGAGTGTTAAACGGATTATTATTGGGATCTATTTAACAAAAAAGAAGATTAAAACACTAAAATAGTTAATTATAATGAAAATGATATTTTTTCTATATCCAAATAAATTGAGAGTAGTCTCTATTTATAGATAAAAAAAATCTTGAATTTTGATATAATTTTTATTTTTGTTAAAAGAGTTTTATTATAAAATAAATGAGTTTGAATTATTGGGTGAGGATAAAATAAAAGGAAATCTGCATCAGCCAATCAAAAGACAGATCTTAAATCTTAAGAAAAAATATGACGTGTCATCCCTTGTGCGTGAGTACACGCGCCCACCAATTTCAGACACTCACGTTGCAACACGTGGCTATCCAGGCCCACAATTTTTTTTTTCAACAGCTTAAACTTTCCAATGCCTGTTGAATATACATAGGTTAGCTTAAAAATTCAACACCCTCGCTACATGCTATTCAACAGTTGAATATGGGTTTCAACACCCTCATTGTTCATGGTCTAATGGGAACATGTTTCACGTGGATTGGCGGAAGAATTAAGGAAACGTAGTGTTACGTATTATTTTCCGACTGTATACAATATTTTGCACATGTTAGATTTTTTATTTTTTGAGAATTATAAAGATAAGAATTACATTCATGTACAGCTGTATATTTATAGAAAACAAAAAACCAAAAATATTAAGTGCTTTTGTGTTAGTCAGAAAAAATGAAATAAATTTGGGACAGTATTGTCACCGGTGCAGCAACAAGGCCCACAATCATTGTTTTGAATGGCTGGAAGCTGCGGTATAAACTCATTTTTTCAAACTTGCGGATATACAGTATTAACATTCAGAAGTTAAGTCATCGGTAAAAACACAGAAAGGCCTTTTAGTGGCAAGTTGTCTCACGCATTTTCTTCCTCATTTCAGATATATCTAAGTGGAGACCCATCCTCTCATGCATAAATGTCAGATGGTCGAGTCTCCCACCCCCTTCTTCAGTCGGCAAAATTGACTGTCAAAATCACGATTTCAGAACTCTGTGAGGCACTTTCTTCTCTCCTGAGACGAACCGGCTAGGCCACTTGATGCGGCGAGCCGGCCATCTCCATGAAAGTTCTGGTTTTTTGGTGCCTTGTTGGATTACATGCCTCCTGAGCTTTGTTTGAGAACGGCAGAGTCGGTTCCCCTAGTCAGTTATCGTATTTATCGTATGACAGATCCAACTTCGAGGGTGGCGGTTTCTTAGGTTGTTCTTCTTGTCTGTTGGTTTCGCTTCTTCTTACCGCCGTGAGGATTGAGAGGCAGTGTGTGGTTCCTCGGACTTGTGCGACAGCGGTGACACAAGGCAATTATGGCAATTCTGCGGCGGCTAGGATTCAGATCTCTTCAATTCGGTGTTAGTGACCGCAGAACTCCTCTGACTGTTGGCATATCTGAGGGCGACTGCCGATTGTCGACTGATGTGTGGACTGGATTGGACACCCAGTTTCGGTTAAATCGCGACTGTTCGGTTGATGGCTCACGGGTGTTCATATTATCTTTTTTCCCCATGTTGGAGCTTTAGTTTTGCTTATTGTATGTAAGTTTGTTTCTGGATTCGTGTAATCTAAGGCTGTAACTGAATGTTAATAAAAGGATAAATGGAACTAAAGGAATGATAATTAGTAGAATCCAATGGAATGGAATTAGTATTTGATTTAAGTGGAATGATTTTTCAAAAGAATGTTGTTATTGACAAGGGATAATATAGAATGAGATGGAATATTCTTTTTTTTTTTATTGCCACTGGTGACTATTTTGTAAATGAGAAGGAATTAATTAAGTATTCAGGAAGTTTCTATTCAAAAAATGTGTATTTCAGTTGCACCCTAAGACTTTATGTTTCTTTCGACTTATCGTAATTTGTAATCTCTTTCAAATATCCTTGTCGGTAATGATAAATGAAAGCTTTTAATTATTATTTTTGAACTTTCAGAAGTTAAAAACCTTTTTATTTTCCATTTAGAAGTTTCATTCACCTGTCATACCAATGGATCCTCCTTAAGAATACACAAGGTACTTATATATTATTTTACTGATGAACATTTTACATGATGTTGCGGTTTTGTTTGATGGGCGTATAATGGTATATACTACTCTTTTAGTTTTATTGGCACTGATAAAAATTATATGAACCTACTAGTCTCGTTTTTTTATATATATGCGAATGTTAGTTTCATCAAGGAATTCGAAGTTTTATAATCAACTATAATAACTTCCTTAACCAGCCATGAGACTAGATAGGACATTGCCAAAAAGATCACGAACAAAAAAAAACTCAAGGTACGTATAAATCTACTCTTTTTTTAAAAAAAGAGAGATGAATTAGTCCCAAATATGGCTATGAAAATAATTGATAACGTTAATAATGTCATCTTTAACAATCAATAACTCCCAAATTGTATTAAAGTCTAATACTAACAGAAGAGGAGATCAGGTGAGTTGTCAAACTCTAAATAGCAAAATCTTCTCCTAGCCAACCAAAAGTCTGAGTAATGCAACAACAACCACTTACTTTTCCCATGCAAACCCTAATTTTCGCATCCTCTCTCAATTCTCTCTCTTTTGTCCTCCCTCTAAGCCAATCTCCGCCACACATTCTGTAACTCCCACCTTTCTCCGATGGAGGGGCCACGGCTTCCTCCTTCCGCCACCTTCCATGAATCCGATGATGACAAACCCGACGATCCTCCTCCCACCTGGCACCGTCCGACCTCGAGTCTCTCCGCATTGCCATCTCAAGATCCTCCACCACACCATTGGCGTAATCATTCTCTTAATCTCTCCCCAATTCTGAACACACCTCCACGGTCTCTTCCTCCTCCGGATTCAATCCCTGAGCTAGAGACTTACGTTGTTCAGGTACCAAGAGATCAAATCTATTGGACTCCTCCTCCAGAACACGCAAAGTACGTCGAGAAACGCCGTAATAACCCGGAGACGAACAAAAAGAATGGGTGTTCTAAACGTATTATGTGGTTTTTTATCATCTTGATCGCTTTCGGATTCATCCTCGGTGCCATCACTCTCATCCTTCATTTCATTTTCAACCCCGCTCTTCCGATTTTCGCGGTCGAGAGATTAAATGTAAAACCAAGTAGTTTCGAGGTGACGTTGAAAGCCGACAATCCCACGTCTAACATGAGGGTAAGCTATGTAATGAAACCAAACGGTGTTGTTTCGTTAACGTACAAGAACAAGAGACTAGGACGTGGGAAATTCCCAAAGATGTCCCAGGCCGCGTCTGGAACCGACAAGGTCAATGTGAAGCTGGATGGATCGACCAAGAACGTGGTTATGCCACCGCGGGGATCGAAACAACCGGTAAGTTTGGTACTGATGATGGAGCTAAAGGCGGACTATGAAGCAGGACCGGTGAAAAATAACAAGGAAGTTGTGGTGACTTGTGATGTTAAGGTTAAGGGGTTATTAGATGCTAAGAAGGTGGAGATTGTGTCGGAGAATTGTGGGAGTGAGTTTAAAGACTGACACTCTCTATATTTTTTTCCTTATATATATATATAACGTGATTGTGTTCGTTAGATTTACAGTGTGCTTAAATAATTTATTACTTTCGATGTAATGCTCAATTGCTCTTTTTTCTTCTTCTCAAAGTGTCTTTGTTTTTAGTTAATAGACTGAAAATTTTTTACCCTGGTTGAATCAAGGAAAATCGCAAGTCCGCAGATAGACTCATTCTTCAGGGCATTCAAATGAGTTCTAAAATATGGATTCATATCTGTGTTAGGTAAACTAAACAATGTGACTTAGTTTCACATAATAGGAAGATCGAACCTAAAACGTGTTAATGCCCCGAACTCGTTCACTACCACTTGTTTTTAGTTAATATTATTGGGCGACAAAACGAAACCGAGAACAAGAAAGACACAATAGACAATTAGATGATAGATAAGAAACAATCATTGAACAAGATTATTATAAACATCTTTGACGAATTCTTGTGTAGACAAACTGGGTCTTCTTTAGTTTTTTTTTTTTGATGGCCACAAGAACATTGTCTAGAAGCAATCCTTTTATAAATATTGCTAAATCTATGCATTCCATTGTAGAATTAATTTTTACAACACCATCTAGATTTTCTGTAACCTCGGTTTTTAAAATGCAAACTCAATTTAAAAAATATTCAAACCAAACCTGTCAGATAGAAACTAAAGGGTAAGGCCGCACAAATAAACCAAATCCAAAAATTCAAACCGAACCCAATCAACCGGTCTAAACCTGACACAAATACCCAATAGATCTTGTTTTATGGTATTTCGGGTTATGAGTTTTATCTGAACCGAATCCGAACCCAAATGGATATCCCAAAAACTAAAAAAAATCAGAATCCCAAAAAAAAAATATCAAACCCGATCACAATCCCTAATATATATCCAAAATACACAAAGATATTATTGAATACCTAAGATAATTATTTATTACAAAATTAACTCAAATACTTAGTATAATATATATCTTTTTGGTATTTGGTTAATATTAATGTTTTATGTTTTGAAAATTACAAAATAACTTTTAAGTTTGCTTCTCAAATTTAAACAATGTTTTTACAAATTTAAATAGTATTTCTTAGGTTTATAGAGTTGGTAGATGTTAATTTTAATTTATTAACGTTTCATTATTTATGATTCTCGTTCGTACAAGGTTTTGGTTTGTCATGATATGTCTGATGTCATGTGTAGTTCAAAGAAGAGTTTCGTATGGTTGATAGAGAATCTCTTAAAGTTATTTTGAAGGACGTACAACAATATTGTTTGAGAAAACAACATATACAAATTTATTTAAAGATTGGAAATATATTGAATTTAGTTAAGTACAAATTAATATTTTCGAAACAGATAACCCGATTAATATCTGAAACCAAAATATTTCAATTCAACCGGATCTTGGATATCTGATTAAACCTGAACCAAAATCGACTAAACTTAAACCCAATTGATCCAAACTTGTATAATACCATGAACCTGGAAATCCCAACCAAAACCCGATTGAGACTCAGATTGTCCAGCCCTAAAGTTCAATTCATACATAATTTCAGAATCCTCAATGTTTCAGATAAATGTCAAACCTAGTTGAGACCCATTTTCAGGCTTGTGAATTTGTATTGGGCCTCACACAGACAAACAGGCTTCACCAGAGAAACTCAAAGAATCAAATTCCGACCATGTTTAATATCAAAAAGAGGAAAATAACTCAAACGACGATGATGGACCTGTAGTCTGAGTTGTTGGAAGAGATAACCCTTTGGTTCCCAGCTAAACCCCTTACACTAATGAAACTCACTTTCAAACAGTGTAAAGCCTTAATCGAAGACCTGAACTTCGTCGAGAAGCACTTCTCCCGCTTGTATGGCCGTGAACAGCAGCTAACAGTCATCACTGAGGCTTCTGCAGATTCAAATTCATCATCAGGTTTAAAAGTATCTTGCATTGGTATGAATATTTTGCATGGGTATCCTGTTAAGGCTGTGTTCGAGTGCCATGTTATTTTGGTATGGGTCATGAAAACCGATATTTTAATCTTGAATCTCCTGTTGCGTAGAGGAAAACTAATCAAACCTGTACCACCTCTCTGTGGATATGACTACTGTGACTATGTGTACGGTCTTGGTTACCTTACGAACCCATCAAGCTCTAATGGTTACAAAATAGTTAAGTTTAGTTGTGATAGTAATCGTAAACTTGATTTATGGGTGTATGATTTCAAACCAAAGTCTTGGAATGAAGTTTTTGATAAAAGCTTTGATGGGTTCTTCAACTTTCCAATGTCAAGTGTGTGTTTGAGAGGGACTGCTTACTGGATAGGTATTTGTACGCGTGGTATTTCGATCTATTCGATCCAGAGTTTTGATTTTGAAAGAGAGTGGTTTGAGCCCTTGTCTCTTCCGCCTACAACGTTTGAGTGGGGACATTCTCTTTCTTTTGGGGTTTTCAAAGTAGATTACATCTCTCTGTTACATCAATGATATACCATGGATTTTATCCACTTTCAACCATAGTATATAAGTATTTTAAGATATAATTATTATGTTTTGGAGTCGTTTTAGAGTATTTACAGGTTCAGGTACGTTCTGGAGAAATATGGTGATTTTGGAGCCTTTTGAGGTCCAGAACTGCACAGACGCGTCAGATGTTTAGCTATGGATAGAGATCTTCCCACCGTTAGATTGAGCGCATATTTCGACACAAGATATATTTTTGAGCTATATTTCCAATGCCACCAGTTTTAGGTCAATCATCATCCAGTAGCAAACGTTATGCCTAATTTACTGAAGAGTGGTCAGTCTGCCTCGCGAGAGGAAGTTGTCGAGAAGATAAAAGAAAATCGATCGATGCAGCAGTCTTTGTATCGATCGATGGGGATCCCAGAATAAGGGCCGAGCGTATTTTATGACTGATTTAGGACCAGGAGTTACCACAAATTACCATAATATCCATGCACGACCTGAAACCCTATTTTACTTATTTCTAAGCCATTGTTGACAACTATACTTAATTTTGTATGGAGAGAGAGAGCTTTGGATTGGAGAGGGGGATCTTAGTGATATCACTCAAATTACCCTAAGGAGTGACTTAACTCTCTCAAATAAGAGGTTCAGTTGTAGTACTTAGGGATCGAATCCACAGAGAGCTAGTGTACAAATAAGATGCAATCTTAGTGACTATGCTAGGTTGAAAATGGTTTAAAGTAAAATGCAGGTTTTTGAGTAATGGTAAGATTACTCAGTTGAAAGGTTTTGGTTTAAGACAATAAAGAAAAGTAGTTAGATTCAGGGTAGGTATTCAGGAATTCAGGATTATAAGTACTACAAATGCTAACAAGTTGCTTGCATGATATGTCAGAGCTCAACACTATTAAATGAATCTATCAGCTCTCGCAATATTTAGACCATCTATTACTTAGATGCTAAATGGTGTTTGCGGTCAGCTATATCGCCGACAGTATCGATCGATTATTCGATAGGAATATCGACCGATACACCTCTACTTCGTCTATCGATTACTCTATAGGAGTATCGATCGATACGGCTCTAAGCAGAACTTATGCGCGAGTTGATACAGTGCTCACTCTCTGGTGAGGTCGAAAACGGTTATCTCGAAATCTACGGCCAAAGATCCTTCCAAACCCAAAGATGTCCCGCACGAACGACTAACGGGGGAAAGATCGGGCAACGGAAAACCCACAGCAAAGAACCCTGGCGCCGGCGCCGCAGCGGGCGGCCTGGCGCCAGCGGCACCGCCTGGCGCGCGCAGGCCACGCGCCAGCGGCACCCTGGCCTGGCACCGGCGCAGCCTGGCCGGCGGCAGCGTCACGCGGGCGGCCTGGCGCTCGCGGCAAGCCGGCGGCACGCGTCACGCTGAGCCGCCTGGCGGCCTGCGTCCAATCCGGCCTGGCGCGGCGGCAAGCCCCATGACGCGGTCGATGGCCCTCGTCCTGGTCTCGGTCCCATCATGCTCGGTTTGATCCCATCTTGGCTTGTTTGGATCGATCCTCGTGAGTTTGGTACGATCACGGCTGGAATGAACACCTTCGATTCGGTTGGAATCGTCCTCGATGTTTTACGACAAAACTAGAAGGATTGGATTTCTCGTAGAAGATATCGTATAAAACAAAGATCGATTAACTTGAACATCGATCCTTTAGGCTATACGGTTTATTTTACGAGAAAGATAGTCTTTTCGAGAAATTATATAAAACGTTCAACGACTTAAGACAAGTCCACGGACTTACTTACGATTTTAAGAATTCAGGCCCAATCATGCTGTGACGGTTTATCCGATTTCCCGAACATCGGATAAACATCAAGTCACCGAAAAATAGGGAAAAACTCGAGGATAATTACGAAGATCGACGAAAATGGAATACTTCCTGAAGAGATAAACTTGGGCCCAAAGGCGAGGTCCATCATCCTAAGACAAACCGACCTAGGAGTGGGTATATAAGGAGAGCAAGAGCAGAGGAGAAGGGATCCGAAAATCCTAGATTGGGGACCTAGAGAGCTCCTGTTAGCTGATAGAACTTAGAATTTAGGCGGTTAGACTAGCAAGGCAGGCCCTAGAACGTCTGGCCACCTCCTGCTCGCAAATCTCCGCTTCTCGGAAGGATCGGACAATTCTTTTACTTCAGAGCTCCGCACATAGAAACCCTAGGCGTTATCTTCGACATGCCTGTTTCTATGACAAACGCTCATACTAGACGAACCCGCCCAGACGGTTCGATCTCTTGTTCAACTCTTTCTAAACTGAACTACGTCCGACTTGATCCTCGAAAGGGGTACGTAGGCAGCCTTTCTTAAGGTCCAGTCCCAAATCTTAACAAAACCTTTTCCGCATTTATTTGGTCACTTGTCGTTGGCTGTCGCAGAGAATCCGGACCTTCAAGGAAAGTCGGGTTAACTTGGCTTTCCTCCGCAATCTTATTCATTAAAATCGACAGTGCGAATTTCGGTTCCCACAAACCTTCTCTTTCCTTTTTCCGGGAGTACGGCCTTTGGTTTCTTGTTTTAACTCCATGGGTTCTAGGGTATCCGTGGGTTTCTTCAAGATAACTTCTGGTGGGCCTTTGGAGGGTTTAGATTGCTCCCTGAGTGCATTAAGTCGCGTAACATCTATCTTGGGAAGTTGCACTCGGCGTGTGATAACTGAATATCGATCGATAGGTTCTGGAGTATGTCGATCGATTTCCTTATCCTTCTGTCGATCGATGGAACATCCATTTTGTCGATCGATGTTGTAAGGGCTGGGTGGATGTGGGTGCTTTGCTGGGAACTCCTCGTGAGTAAGTATCTTTACGGCGTTGCACTCGTGAGTGGATTCTTCAAGGTCCATCGGTCGATGCTCATCTGAGTCCATCGTTCGATTTGAATTGGCGTACATTGATCGATAGTCGTGTCCGGACATCGGTCGATACCAATGGTTGCCGCCAATACTCATGGAACTTTCGATCTGAAAGTCTCCCTCTTGCAGCTTCTCATGCTTCACCACTCTCCAAAAATTGTCTTCTATGATAGCATTGACGTTGTGGCCTGTTGCTTCTTCTCCAGTCCCTTTTCCTAAGGCTTCCTGCTTCTTAACAGCTTCTCCTTTCTGAATCACTTGAGTCTCTAGTTTCTTCACATGAGTGCTCAAAGCATCAAGCTTTGTGTTCAAGGTGGTTTACACAGCGTCGATATTTCCATTGAAGTTCACCTCTAACTGCTGCTGGCTTTCAAGAACTTTGCTGAGCATGTCTTCTAGCTTTCCTTCTGGGGTTGGTGTGGGTGGCTTCATGTAAGATGAGTTTCCATAACTCCTGTTGTTGTTGGGGTTGCTGTTGTTGAAGTTGCCTCTTTGTCCTGAGAAGTTTATGTTTCCTTGGTTTCCAGATCTCTAAAATCCAGTTTCATTGATCCAGTTGACTTCTGCTTCTATGTAGTCATCTTCTTCATCAGCTTCTGCATCCTCCACTGAGCAGATTTGCTTGTTTAGCAGTTTCTGAACATTGTCAAGTGTAACCTGTACCTCATTTATCTGTTCCTTTCCAAGGAACGCTGCAGATCTTGCTTTTACAATGTTCTTCGTGCTGTTGCTGGATGCTAAGTTGTCTATTAGCTTCACAGCATCTTCAGGATTCCTTGTGGTGAAGTTGCCTTCACTTGCAGTATCCAGAGCCATCTGATATTTCAGCGCGATGCCTCTGAAGAAAGTGCAGAGCAGTTGCACCTTGTTGAATCCATGGTGTGGACAATCTCGCTGGTAAGACTTGAATCTGATCCAGGTATCCTTGAATGACTCTCCAGGGTCCTGGTTGAATGTGGCAATTTTCCTTCTTAAGTCTTCAGCGCGTGCATCATCAAAGAAGTTACGCAGAAATGCGTTTTTGATGTCGCTCCAGGATGTAAGAGATCCTGGTGGTAGCTGCTTAAGCCACTGTAAAGCTTCTCCAGATAAAGAGTGCGTGAAGAGCTTACAGAGAAGGTAGTCCACGGGGACTCCATTGGCTTTGTAGCAGATATGAGATCCTCGAACCTCTCCAGATGGTCAATGGGATGCTCATTGGACAGCCCACAGTAGGGTGTCAGTCCCACAAGGGTGTAGTACTGCGGCTTGAGCTAGAAATTGCCTCTCTGAATAGCAGGGGGACGAATGGCTGATCTGTTGGTGTAGAACTGATCTGGACGGTTGTAGTCAGCTAGTGTTCGAGTAGCCTCTCCTACAGGTTGAACAGCTCCTGTAGGTGCAGTTTTTGGCTCAGGGACTACTTCATTCTGAGCATTGAGCTTCTGACCTGCTTCATTACGAAGGTGACCTTCTTGGTCACGCAAGTCTCCATTCTCATCTCGTGTGAGAATAATCGGCGCAACCATGACTCGCGTAACAGTATCGATCGATATACAGTTAGGGGTATCGATCAATGTCGGATGAAACGTGTCGGTCGACAGTGAAGTAGTGTCGGTCGACAGGAAGTAGTGTCAGTCGACAGGAAGGTGCGAGTATCGGTCGACGAAGACGTGTCTCGGTCGACAGTGGTGCATCGGTATCGGAACGGATTTCCTTGCGGATTGAACGTTCCAAGCTAGCAGGGTCTTCTGAGAACAAAAGTTGAGATGCCTTGTTACTTCTGGTACTGCTGGGCATTTTCCTGAAAAGACAAGAAAAAATTTGTGTCAGAAAAAAAAATTAAAGTAAAAATAACCTAGACCTAATCAGATTAAATCCTATTGTATCAACGCTCCCCGGCAACGGCGCCAAATTTGATATCACTCAAATTACCCTAAGGAGTGACTTTACTCTCTCAAATAAGAGGTTCAGTTGTAGTACTTAGGGATCGAATCCACAGAGAGCTAGTGTACAAATAAGATGCAATCTTAGTGACTATGCTAGGTTGAAAATGGTTTAAAGTAAAATGCAGGTTTTTGAGTAATGGTAAGATTACTCAGTTGAAAGGTTTTGGTTTAAGACAATAAAGAAAAGTAGTTAGATTCAGTGTAGGTATTCAGGAATTCAGGATTATAAGTACTACAAATGCTAACAAGTTGCTTGCATTATATGTCAGAGCTCAACACTATTAAATGAATCCATCAGCTCTAATATTTAGACCATCTATTACTTAGATGCTAAATGGTGTTTGCGGTCAGCTATATTGCCGACAGTATCGATCGATTATTCGATAGGAATATCGACCGATACACCTCCTACGTCGATCGATTACTCTATAGGAGTATCGATCGATCGACTCGAGAACTTATCTGAGTTGATACAATGCTCACCATGATCTTAGATCAGCTTTGCTTGTCTCAAGAGGGTCATAGCATGTTTAGGATGTTATCAGGAATTGTATTAAATGAATAATGCAATCCAAGTTCATGTTCTAGGTAGCTAATCTAGAAAAAGCATTAATGAACAATCCTAACAATAAATATCACAGCTACAGCAGATGTAGGCTGGGGCTAATCCCTCATATCCTATTTAAACCCTAAATCTAACAAATGAATCTACTCAGACATGGCTAAGTAATTCATAGTAACAAGGTAATAATAGGAGTTCATAGATCTATTAGAGGAGTGAACACTTAAGTTCCGATCACAAATCTCTTTGGATCTCTCCTCTAGATCTAGAATCCTATAACCTTTGTTAAGAAGAACAAGTAAAGAACTGAATAGAACTTTATTGAGTACTTGCAAAGTAATGAAACAATGGTAAAAGAAATGTGTAGAAAAGATGGAGGTAAAAAGAAACTCTCTAGGTAAAAACTTATGTGGTGCCAAAACACTTAGGCAGATATAAATATGAGTTCATTAGGTTAAAAACTCGTCAGGGGCAATCTTGTAAAAATATGATGTCGTGGGCTTCAAGTTCGGCCAAGTCCAACTTGTCTTCTTTCGCCGCTCAATATCGATCGATAGTACTAGATGTACATCGATCGATTATGATCTCGATGTATCATCCTTCGGCAAATGTGTGTCGATCGATAGCACGGAATGTGCATCGATCGATGTGTAGCTCCGGATGTCGACCTCTGGTCTGATCTCGGGTGAACTCTTCTTTAAGCTCCAAAAAGGCACCTAAAACATCACTGTTCTCCAAAATGCTCCTGAGCCTGAAAATATACTTAATAGACTCCAAAACATAGATAATAGTAATAAAACTTCTTTTGCCATGGGTAAAAACAGGTAAAATCCATGGTATATCACTTAGCACCTTGAGAGAGGGAAGATCTTGAACTCCCTTTGTTTCTTTACTCTACTTTGTCTCTTTATTATTTTATTGCAGTTTTATTCAGACCATCATAATGTTTTTCATGAATATGTCTGAGTAATTCTCTTGTTAGATTTAGGGTTTTTCAATGGTTGATTCATGGTTTGCTAAATATGTGTTGTTGTTAGGGCTACTTATTTAGTTCTTCATCTAGTTTATCTTAAGATTAATTGGTACAAGTGAGAGCTTGGCCTGTTGCCTGAATAAGACTAGTATGATCTGATTAGCTTGGTGCATACGAAAGTTGATCTAGGTGGTTAGAGAACACATCAAACCCATTCGCTAATGCTTGCTAGAAGTAGCATCGATCGACACTCCATAGGACACATCGATCGACAGTCAATAGCAGACATCGATCGACAATCCATAGGAGATATCGATCGACACTCCCTTAGGACTTGCATACGAAAGTTGGATTCCTAAGTCTAAGCATTAGATAATCTATGCATTCAAAAGTTGATAGATTATAACTTAATAAGTTTGATTTCGAGAACAATTGATATTCATAAACCCTGATAACCATAAATTGCATACTTATCATATCTGAAAATTTACTTAAATCTAGCTATCTCCCAACTTGTTAACAACCTCAAATCAATCAACTGAGCAACTACCTTGCTCACCCCATCTTCACTTCATTTACTGTTTTAAACCATTAAACCATTTTAGTCTAGCTTTATTTCAAGAACTATAAATCGGTTGTGTAATCCCAGAGTTTCTGTGGATTCGATCTCTAAGTACTACAACTGAACCTCTTATTTTAGGGAGTAATTCACACCTTAGGGTAATTTGAGTGATATCAAATTTGGCACCGTTGCCGGGGACTCTTTCTTATTACCAATAGATTAAGTTTAGAATATAGCCTAGATTTTACTTTCTGTTTGCTTAAAAGTTTTTCTTCTTTCCCTGCTGACACATGTACCTTAGAAGAAGAACACAAGTTTCGGCCAAGCATCGATCGATAAGATGATGAACACATCGAGCGACGCATCGACGGATGAAGCGATCAACACTTTCCTGCCAGAATCGATCGACGCGGATCAACTACAATCGAACGACGCGACACTACAAAAATTGATCGACATCAACCGGCCGGAAGCAGGTAAGTCTGTGCTTACCAATTTCAACAATGGAAAAGTAGTTCTAGGGAATAAAAGGGATCGAGTATGCAATGCATCGAACCAAGTTAATTATACACATAGGACTGCAATCCCTGTTGGAATAGCTGTTGTTTTGAATGTTGGATTGGAGCGTTACCAACCGATTGGAGACTACAACAGACCTGATCGGTTATACACCAACAGGTCTGCGATCCGCCCACCAGCGATTCAGAGGAAAGAATTTGAACTGAAACCAAAATATTTATCTCTAGTAGGTAAACACCCCTTTCATGGTCTCCCTCATGAAAACCCCATAGACCATATCGAAGCACTTGAGAACTTTGTGTCTAACATCAAGATGTAGGGAGTTTCCGAAGACTACCTATTCTGCAAACTCTTCCCGCATTCTCTTGCTGGAGACTCGACCTGCTGGCTGAAACAGCTGCGTCCAGGATCTCTAACTTGCTGGAGTGATATCAAAAGTGCCTTTCTAAACAAATTCTTTGATGATGCACGAACCGAAGAATTTAGGAATAAGATCTATAATTTCTCTCAAGGCAGCGCTGAAGCTTTTAAGGCTTCTTGGGTAAGATTCAAAGCTTACCAGCGAGATTGCCCACACCATGGTTTTTCCGAGATTCAGTTACTTAATATTTTCTTCAGATGTCTCGACTGGACATACCAAGCGACTTTAGACGCTGCGAGTCAAGGGAACTTCAAAAACAGGACCCCTGAAGAAGGTACAAGACTCATTGAAAATGTGGCAACTAGCACCAGTTCCAAGAAGAATGATTTTGAAAGGAGTAAGATGGACAAGAATTCGAATGAATATCGAATATCTGAGAGATCTGCTGATCAACAAAGAAACATAAGCTATATAAGAATCTACGAGGCAGAACAGACTCACAAGAGCAAGCTTGAATCTATGATAGGTCAAGTTCTGAAAAGCCAGCAGGAAGTGAGGGCGGTTCTCGATGTTAAATTAGATTCCGTGTATTCTGATGTACATGATAAGTTCAAAACTTTGAGTGACCATGTCAAGAAATTGGATAGCCAAGTTGCGCATAACGCTATGGTTTGTCAGAAGGGATGAAGGATTCCTCCCTCGAAGAACTGGCACTAATCCAAGACAGCCAGTTAATGCTGTTACATTGAGAAGTGGAAGAAAACTCGCCCCACATGTGAGAAAAGAAATGGAAGAACTAGACCTAGACCAAGAAGTGCGACCAGGTCCTGATGACAAGGAAGTCGAATCAGAGATTCAAGAGAATGTCGATCGACTGAAGCAAGGAAGTGTCGATCGACACCCCATCCATCCGGACCCCAAACCGTCTAAGTCTTTCACTAAAGTGTTGTCGAGGGTATATACACCCAAGACACCCTTCACTCCCACCCAAAATAAAGCGAAACGAGAGCTGGAAATGGCCATATGCAAGAAAGCATTAGACAAGACGACTGTCGAGATGTCACTTAGTGACGCTGTCCAGATTTCTCCCCTAATCAACAAGTACATGAAAGATATGGTGACCAGAGGTTTCCAACCATCGGAAGGGAGTGTGATGATGGTTTCTGAGCATGTAAGTGCTTTGATTCAGGAAAGAATCCCAGTTAAACAACCAGACCCTGGTAGTTTTGTTTTGGATTGCAACATCCACAATGAGCAGTTCCAAAGATCTCTCTGTGATCTAGGCTCCAGTGTGAATTTAATACCTTATTCCGTTGCAATTGCCCTTGGGTTTACTCAATTCGAACCAACAGATATCACACTCATCTTAGCCGATAGATCTATTAGGATTCCAGAAGGTATCCTGGAAGACGTGCCCATAAAGATAAATGGATTTCATATACCTACTGATTTTGTAGTGCTGAAATATGGGCATGAACCTAAGGACCCCCTTATTTTGGGAAGACCATTCTTGGCCACAGTCAGTGCAATCACTGATGTTAGGAAAGGACGTATATCTCTGAACATTGGAGATTTGTCCATGACTTTCGACATGGAAAATCTGGTCAGGAAACCTTTCATTGATGACTACACCTTCTTTGTAGATCACCTATCCGATGCGATTGGCCAAATTTTCATGGATATGTGTTTTAACGATCCTTTAGAGAATACTCTCACAGCTCCTGGAAGAAAAATTTTCAGTATTTATGACAGAGCTGATGAGTACGCTCGATTAATGGATGCCAGTAAGGAAGTCATGCGTGTTGATATGGAAGAGGATGATGAATCTGAAATAAAAATCGATCGATACCTATCGGATAATACCGATCGATGCCCTCTTGCATCGGACTGCTGGAGCTCGGAAAAAGTACCAAAAGTTGAATTAAAACAACTTCCAGCTGGACTCAAATACGCTTTCCCCTACGATAACTCATTCCCTGGCATAGTCAATGCAAAGCTAACTAGCGGAGAACTAACCTTGCTGCTCGATTATCTGCGTACGTATTTCAAAGCTATTGGATATTCTCTTGATGACATTCCTGGTATCTCGTCCGATTTATGCATGCATAGGATACACTTGGAAGACAAGTCGAAATCATCTATTGAGCAGCAGAGAAGGCTGAACCCAAATCTAAAAGAAGTGGTTAAGAAAGAGATAATCAAACTACTGGAAGCAGGAATTATCTATCCAATTTCGGAAAGCAACTGGGTCAGCCCGGTGCATTTGGTTCCTAAGAAAGCAGGAATTACAGTGGTAAAGAATGATAAAAACGAGCTGGTCCCTATGAGAACTGTTACTGGGCACATGATGTGCATAGATTACAGGAAACTCAATGCCGCTACGAGAAAAGACCATTTCCCTCTTCCCTTCATAGATCAGAAGTTTGAAAGACTTGCACACCACAAGTATTACTGTTTTCTCGATGGTTATTCTGGATTTTTCCAGATTCCTATCCATCCGGATGACCAAGAAAAGACCACATTCACTTGTCCATATGGTACTTTCACATACCGCAGGATGCCTTTCAGGCTCTGTAATGCTCCTGATACCTTCCAGAGATGTATATGTCTATCTTTACAGATATGATCGAGGATTTCATGGAAGTATTTATGGACGATTTCTTGGTGTATGGATCCGATTTCACATCATGCCTTAACAACTTATGCAAAGTATTAGCAAGATCTGAGGAGAAGAATCTTGTCCTGAATTGGGAGAAATGCCACTTTATGGTCAATGATGGAATTGTTCTGGGACACAAGGTTTCTGCAGTCAGGATAGAAGTAGATCGAGCTAAAATTGAATTTATGACCGGTCTGCCAACACCCTCCAACGTGAAAGATGTGAGGAGTTTTCTTGGGCATGCTGGTTTCTACAAGAGAAATATAAAGGACTTTAGCACAATAGCTAGACCCCTAACAACTCTTCTGTGCAAACAAGCAAAATTTGACTTCACCTCTGAATGTTTAAAAGATTTTAAGGGGATCAGGTCAGCTTTAGTAACCGCCCCTATCGTCCAAGCCCCTGATTAGAGTTTACCCTTCGAAATAATGTGCGACGCAAGCGATTTCGCTGTAGGCACAGTACTTGGCCATAGAAAGGATAAGAAATTACATGCTATCTACTATGCTAGTAGGACTCTCGATGATGCACAAAGGAACTATGCAACAACGGAAAAAGAACTACTAGCAGTCGTCTATGCTTTTGAAAAGTTTCGTCCTTACCTAGTTGGTTCGAAAGTAGTTGTCCACACTGACCATGCTGCCTTAAAGTACTTGATGCAGAAGAAAGATGCGATATCAAGGCTTTTAAGATGGATCCAACTTCTACAAGATTTTGACATTGAGATAAAGGATAAGAAGGCAGTGGAAAATGGAGTTGCTGACCATCTTTCACGGATCAGAATTGAAGATGACGTCCCAATCAATGATTCCCTACCCTCAGAAAATGTCTATCGAGCAGACTCAACATTAATAGGTAATGTGCGTCTTACATCTGAGAAAGCATCAATCGATACTCAAGGAGAGGTATCGATCGACACCTTAGACGACCATAACCATAAGGCACACAAAGACACAGTGATAGTTGACATAGATATCAATGTCGCTCACCACCTTACGCAAACCGATATTGGTTCTCCCATTGGTAGAAGTTCTAGTCTGGGGGTGTGTGCGTTGGCTGCAACCAGTTCAGATCGGCCTTGGTATGCTGATATAGTAAATTATCTAGCTGCCGACGTCGAGCCAGAAGAACTCATAGGTTATAAGAAGAAAAAGTTTATGAGAGAAATCAGAAGATATCACTGGGATGAACCATACCTCCACAAACACTGCTCTGACGGAATATATAGACGATGTGTCGCAGATATTGAGGTTCCAGACATTCTATTTCACTGCCATGGATCCAATTACTCTGGGCATTTCACAACTTTCAAAACAGTTTCTAAGATTCTACAAGCAGGCTTCTGGTGGCCTACCACGTTTCGAGATGCTCAGTCCTACATAGCACAATGTGATCACTGCCAACGAAGAGGAAAAATCAGCAAAAGACACGAAATGCAACAGAATTTCATACTTGAAATGGAGGTGTTTGACTGCTGGGGCATCGACTTTATAGGCCCATTTCCTTCTTCATACGAGAACAAATATATCCTAGTCGCTGTCGACTATGTATTTAAGTGGGTAGAAGCAATTACATCCCCAACAAACGATGCCGCTGTAGTCGTGAAACTCTTCAAAAGTATATTTTGCCTCGATTTGGAGTTCCTAGAGTGGTAATAAGCGATGGAGGCTCTCATTTCATCAACAAAGTATTTGAGAAGCTGCTTTTGAAGCATTGATATCACTCAAATTACCCTAAGGAGTGACTTTACTCTCCCAAATAAGAGGTTCAGTTGTAGTACTTAGGGATCAAATCCACAGAGAGCTAGTGTACAAATAAGATGCAATCTTAATGACTATGCAAGGTTGAAAATGGTTTAAAGTAAATTGCAGGTTTGCTGAGTAAGGATAAGATTACTCAGTTGAAAGGATTTGGTTTAAAAACAATAAAGAAAAGTAGTTAGATTCAGGGTAGGTATTCAGGAATTCAGGATTATAAATACTATAAAGGCTAACAAGTTGCTTGCATGATATGTCAGAGCTCAACACTTATTAAATGAATCCATCAGCTCTCGCATTATTTAGACCATCTATTACTTAGATGCTAAATGGTGTTGCGGTCGGCTACTCTGCCGATAGTATCGATCGATGTTTCGATAGGAATATCGACCGATACACCTCTAGCTACGTCGATCGATTGCTCTATAGGAGTATCGATCGATACGGCTCTAAGCAAGCTTTATGCGCGAGTTGATACAATGCTCACCATGATCTTAGATCAGCTTTCGCATATCTCAAGAGGGTCATAGCATGTTTAGGATGTTGTCAGGTATTGCATGTAATAAAGAATGCAATCCAAGTTCATGTTCTAGGTAGCTAAGCTAGAAAAAAGCATTAGTGAACAATCCTAACAATAAATATCACAACTATAGAAATTATAGGTTGGGGCTAATCCCTCATATCCTATTTAAACCCTAAATCTAACAAATGAATCTACTCAGACATGGCTAAGTAGTTCATAGCAACAAGGTAATAATATAAATTCATAGATCTATTAGAGGGTGAACACTTAGGTCCCAATCACAAATATCATTGGATCTCTCCTCTAGATCTAGAATTCTATAACATTTGTTAACAAATAAAGAACTGAATAGAACTTTATTGAGAACTTGCAAAGTAATGAAAACAGAAATGAGTAGAAGAAGAAGAAACTCTTTTAGAACTTAGAAACTGTTAAAACTTGTAGTCAACTATAAAACTCTAAAAACTATAAAAAAACTATATCTCTGCCAAAACACTTAGGCAAATATAAATATGAGTTCATTAGGTTAAAAAACTCGTCAGGGGCATTCTTGTAAAATGTGATATCTTGGGCTTCAAGTTCGGCCAAGTTCAACTTGTCTTTCTGCCGCCTCAGTATCGATCAATAGTACAGGGTGTACATCGATCGATTATTGTCTCGATGTATCGTCCTTCGGCTAATGTGTGTCGATCGATTTCACAGAGTGTGCATCGATCGATGTGTAACTCTGGTGTCGACCTCTGGTCTTGATCACGGGTGAACTCTTCTTTAAGCTCCAAAAAGGTACCTAAAACATCACTTTTCTCCAAAATGATTCTGAACCTGAAAACATACCTAACAGACTCCAAAACATAGATAATAGTAGTAAAAACACTCATATACCATGGGTAAAAACGGGTAAAATCCATGGTATATCAAGCATGGAGTCCACCATCGAGTAGCTACGCCTTATCATCCTCAGACCAGCGGACAAGTAGAAGTTTCCAACCGTCAAATCAAAGAAAATACTGGAAAAGACAGTTGGAAAAACAAGAAAGGATTGGTCTACAAAACTAAATGATGCACTTTGCCACTTTGGGCTTACATAACAGCATTTAAAACACCACTCGGAACTACACCTTTTCACCTACTTTACGGGAAAGCATGTCACATTCTACTGGAGTTAGAACACAAGGCTGCATGGGCCGTAAAAATGATGAATTTCGACGTCAAGCCTGCTAGGGAAAGGAGATTGGTACAGCTGAATGAGTTAGATGAAATCAGACATCATTCTTATGAACATTCAAAGTTATACAAGGAAAGAACAAAAGCTTATCACGATAAGAAGGTCATCTCTAGACATTTCGAACTGAATGACTAGGTCCTTTTGTACAATTCTCGTTTGACAATATTTCCTGGAAAATTACGCTCATAACGGTCAGGTCCCTTTACTGTTAAATAAGTCAGACCCTATGGAACCGTAGTGCCAATTAACTCTAAGGGAGATGAGTTCCCGGTAAATGGACAAAGAGTAAAGCATTATTGGGCAACAGCAGAGATACCGGATAGGCAAATTACATGCCTGAGAAAACCACCTACCGATTGATATAAGATATCCAAGTAGAAGGATTACCATCCTATCGACCGACGAGGCTAAGTCGCCATCGATCGACATAACATCACCTGCAGCGATCGATGCTACCTACTTCACATCGTTCGATATTCAATCCGGTCAGGTATAACATTCTTACTTGTTACATTGAGTCCTTATGATTTAGTTTTTCACCATAACTCCGACTAGATTTACACTGCGGACAGTGTAATTTAAGTCTGGGGGGAGGTTTACTGATATTTGTTTATTTTGAGTCTTATTTAAATTGTGTTCAAAAGTTTTTATTGAGTTCAAGAAGGGGACAATGAACTTATTGATTTATGCTTGATTATCTAACCACTCTTTAGCACCATTCTAGACTTACTGATTGCAGATAGTACTAATGATACTAAAATGGATCAACCTGTCAACTATCCACACTTGCTTAGATTGTTTGAAGGAACCAAAGCTGACCTCCAACACTAAACCTGATTCAATTGCTTGTCTTGGGGCTTGGTATACATGGGATCAGATTCTTCAAAAAGGTCTGGAAGGTAAAGTCTTGTGTAGATTTATCACCTTCTCTCTCTCCATTTCGACCCTAGATATATAGGTTAAAAAAATGAAAAAGAAGAAGAAAAAAAACTAAAAAAAATAATAAAAAAGAGAAAAAGAAGAGAAAAAAAGAAATATATATATAGGTATTAGTTAGGTGGAATCCAAACAGGACTTGGTGGCTACAACCATTAAGGCTTGATTCATAAGTATTCCAACAAAAAGAATTCGAATGGGACTTGGTGGCGGCAATCATCAAAGTTTGATTCATATGAATTCTTGGATAAAGGTCAAAAAGAAGTGAACAGGACTTAGTGGCTACCACCATTAAGGCCTGATTCATGGAAGCCTGTCCAATCTTGGTCAATGATTCTGCAATGGAAGCAGACTTTGACTAAGAGAGAAATGAGTAGAGAGAGAGAGGATAAGAACTAACTTTTACCTGCAGGTCCAGATACTTGTTTGAAAATCCTTGCATCCTGTGATCGATACTCCTAAGGTAAAGTCTGCACTTTTATTTAAGCTAAGAAATAAGGTTGGTAGAGGAGATTGTCATACAGGATTTGCTAAGTTGTTGGCTAGGTGAATTTGGTTGCTAAGATAGGATATGGTATAATGTTCTTTTGTGATTAGGACTTCTTAGATGTGGATTGCAATATTGTAAAGGTGATGATTCTAAGTTTTAAATCATGTGAGTCTCTGCTGTTTTCATACCCCTTTCAGAGAGACTGTCCATCTGTTTTGCTTGAGGACAAGCAAAAGGATAAGTCTGGGGGAGTTGATATACCATGGATTTTACCCACTTTCAACCATGGTATATAAGTGTTTTAAGATATAACTAGATTTTGACCCGCGCTTCGAAAGCGCGGGTTTGTTTGAATCATAAACAAAGTTCGATATGAGTTAATATTTTAGAATTTTGTATATTATTATGTTATAAATTTGTATTCTATTGAATAAGGAAATTTGTTAAAATTTAAAAATAATATTTTATGAATTAGTTTATTTGAGATTTTGTATGTAACTATCTTTTAGGCATAGATATTTTATTCGGACCCAAAAATATATGTTCGGGTCCAGGATCGAGAGTACCTACTGGGTCTTTTTTGGACCCACAGGTCTCTGTTCGAGTTCGGGTACCCCGAATATCTAAAAAAAATTGTATATATTATGTATGTTTGGGTATTTCATTTATGTTTTCAGCATTACATATATTTTTTTATGTTTTGGATGTGGGTTTTCAGTTATAGTTTCAGGTTTCAGTAAAATTTCAAAATTTTAAATTATATTTCGGGTATTCGAAAGAACCTTTGGATATTGTTAGTTCCTCAGGTAAAATTTCGTTTTTTTAGGTATTTGAATATTTTCAGATATTTGTTTGGATTATTGTCTATTTTTTGTGTTTTGGCGTTTTTTCAGGGTACTTTGAATTTTTGTAGTTTTAAATACCCAATTTGATATGGATCCATTACGTACCCAATTACATGTACTTGAATTATGGACTTGAACCGAGGTTCGTACGTCGGTTCAACTTTATCTTTCTAAAAGATATAATTTTATAATCAGCTAACGTACCCAATTACATGTATTTTATAATCAGCCAAAATACAAAAAATACACAATAATCCAAACATGGATCTGAAAATATTCAAATACCTAACCCGAACCCAAATTGATTTTTTTTCAAATATCAAGTTACGTCTAATTGTCTAGGATCCAAAGAACTTGGACCTTAAAGGAACCAATTGGTAGCCAAACCTAAGGCCCCAATGCCCAAACTTGTTCTTTCGTTATATTTGTTTGTATTTTATAATAATTATATTTGTTGAGTTGAAATTTATTTGGGAGATTTTTTGGCTAATTAAATAGTGTAGGTTTATAAAGTTTCTATTATGTTGAAAAATATGTTTTGTTATACATGATCCAACAACATTTTTATAGTATATATATTTTTAGAATGATTTTCTTTTAATAGTATAGATACTTTGTTTAGATATTTGAAAGAACTGATTTGTAAAAAGAATAAATTTTCAAAATTTTGTAAGAGTGTTCATTTGTTTATGTAGATATTTGAAAGAATTGATTTTTTTTTAATTCGAAATTTCATTTATGTAGTTTTATAATATATTTTCAGTATCGTCAGGTATAATATTTTAAAATAAATAACATGTTTTAACTTACTTTAGTTTTTTTTCAAAAAAAAAAACTTAATTTAATACAATAATTTTTCGTAATGTATGTTTTCAAAAAAACATGTACATAAACTTTATGAAGTATTAATATTGGATGTTGAGATACAATCTAAATTATAAAAAGCTAGGAATGTATGTATTATATAGTACGAAGCTTGATATAAAATATGCTCCCTCCGTTTTAATATCGATGTTATTTTAGAAGGTATATATTATTCAATTTACATGAAATTTGATGTTTAAAGGTTAACTTTAACTTTATTGAGAACTGTTTAACTAATTAGATTTTAGTCTTTTTTATAATTGATTAGCTGATTATAAAATTATATATTTAATATACCTTTTTAGAAAGATCTAATTTTCTTAATCTTTGTGCATTAAGTCAAAATCCTAAATAGGTCAGCATATACATATATACAAATTAAAATACTTAATCTAAAGTCGAGTAGAAACACTACAAGAAAACACGTTTTTACCGACTACAAGATGAGTCGGTAATCAGTCGCTAAATGGCCATTTACGACTGAATTACGACTGATTAGAGTTGTCGTAAAACACCTGGTCGCTAAATAAAATCAGTCGTTAAACAGTCGGAATTTAGCGACTGTTGTGCTACTATTTCATTCCGTCGCTAATCAGTCGCTAAGTGGTAGGCAATTTAGCGACTGATTACCGACTGATTTAGTGACTCTTTTAGGACGGATTAGTGACTACTTTAACGACTGATTATGGCGACTGCATGTAACGACTGAATTTGACGACTGAATGTAACGACTGATATAAAGACGAATTAACGACTAAAAATAACGACAACTTGATTGAGTAGGGAAATAGTCGTTGTGTTTGTGCGACTGAATTACGACTGTTTAGTGACTAATGGGTTTCATATTTGCGACTGATTACTGACTGTTCTTCTTGGATTTTTTTTTCAAATTTTGTTGTGCTTCTTGGATTGTTATTTACAAAACATGTGATATTAATTATGTTGGATAATGAAGATTCGAAATTATAAAAATTTGATACTAATTAAAAATTTTATACTAATGAAGATACTAATAAAACAAGATTCGAATTATAGAAGGTTTTTAGCAAACATACAAAAGAACTCCAACAAAGGAGTTATGAAGTTTCAAACATCCAAAAGATATCTTATGCATAATAAAAAGACATAACTAAAATAGAGGACCTAAACAGGAGAGGGATCAGATGAAGTTGCTTGTTTGGAGATGAAGTCGACGAACCTCTGGTCTGTGGAAGACAAGTAGTTCCGAAAGAGTGCCAACTCTGCCTGCTGAGCAGCTGCAACTCTGGAACGCTCTTCTTCAGCCTTCACAGCATCAGCAGCAACCTGGATACGCTCTTCCTCAGATTTTGCAAGAAGAGCAGCTTGTTCTTTTATTTGGCGTTGAGCTTCTTCAAGGTCAAGCTTCATCTGCATGAAAGAGGACAAGCTTCTTGGGTCATTAGACATCTCCTTGAGCCGAAGTTCTTCAAGCTTCCAATGCCATAAATCTGCCCTCTGTCATTGGTGAAAGTGGACTACAAAAAGAAAATAAATAGTGAGAGACTATCAATAACAAGCAAATCAACCAACAAACATGAGACATAAACGTACACAGTTTAACATGACTTGATTAAAAAAGGGGAAACTTAACCTGAATAAACAGCTCATTATCCTCCTCTATAGACAGTGCTGGATGCTGGCCGTCCGAGGTCTCACTGTGATCAGTCTGAAGGCTGGCCAACTTAGCTTCTTTTTTCTTCTAGTAAATCTCATTAACTTGTTCAGCTTTGAAGTCGCTAAAGGTTCCATCTGACTTTGTATGAGCTCTGATGAATACTTCAGAAAAGCTCACTGGTCTTCCCAATTCAACAATCTGATGTGAATTGGAAGAAAAACTCAGTATATCATTTAAAAAGAGCAACCATACTAATCAAACTGAATGACTAAGCAGTAGGTACTCACCATCTCTTGTTCGATTTGCATATAAGACTTCTGGCCAGAGTTATGCTTGTGAGGGCGAAGACCTCCACGGTCAGACATTCTAGCTGTTGATGTTGTCGAACTCTTTGCAACTGCTGCGTCAGTGTCCCAATAGGCAGTCATTTGTTCCCAGAGTTTGTCGTGTATCCAATTTGGTTGCTCCCGAGAAGTCCTTACTGTGCTGACCATGTCTTTCATTCGTTTTTGACATATGGCCTCGAAATGTTCTTGAACAACACCAGTCAATGAAGGATGCCATGTGTGTGTTTTCTACAAAAGAACATAGAAGATACCACCAGTTAGCCATCATAAACCAAAGAATTAAAAATAACAGAGTCAAACAATTGAAATGATTGAATACAGAGCAGAAGTTATAACAATTGAAATGACTGAAGTTATAAATATTAAATTGACTGAAGTAAAAACGATAATAATTTTAAAAATTTAAATACAGAGAAGGGACAGAGAAGAGACAGAGAAGCTTA
This sequence comes from Brassica nigra, assembly GCA_016432835.1. Lineage (NCBI taxonomy): Eukaryota > Viridiplantae > Streptophyta > Magnoliopsida > Brassicales > Brassicaceae > Brassica > Brassica nigra. The sequence continues at coordinate 60,340,994 of CM028247.1, read as the reverse complement.
CAGCGAATTCCACAAAGTAGCGTTCTTGTCTGTCTCTAGGCACACGAGACCAGCTGTAGTAAGGCTTATCAAACTTGTTGGTAAAAATCTTGGTAATCCTCCTCGTCAACCTCGACTTGTCATAACCAAACCTACAAACATATAAATATGTTCCATATAGTTAGAGATTGATCTTGCACAGGATTAATGTAGTCTTTTTTTTTAAGCAATACACATTGACAGATTGAAGCAATCATAAAAAAATTCAAGACCCTAAATATCTACAATTTTTCTAAACATAACAGACAATTTAAGCTAAGGCAAAAAATATTACCATGTGGTTCCAGGCTCAAGGTTTCTAGACAGGACAGTTGCATTCTGGGCTCGACCTGGCTGGTTTAGGAGAGAGTTCAAAAGATCCATCTGGTCTGGGGCGAGATTAGGTTGAACCGGAGCCTCAACATCAGACATATCCTCCTCCTCGTCTGGGATGTTAGAATTTTGTGCTTGAGAACTGTGAGGCGATTGAGATGCTGGAACTGGATCAGGTTGAGATGGTGGAAGTGGGTTCAGATGTTCTGCCGATTGAGTTTGTCGCTGTTGAGGTTGAGACATAGCAGCAGCAGGAGTGAGAGGCGATGGAGCAGATGCAGTAGGTGGGAAGGTCGTTGTCGGAAAGAGCAGTCTCGGAGGAGGATAATCGCGAACAGACGGGAGCGTGTTTCGCTTAGGGAGAACAGGCAGATTGGACTGAGATGGATCCCTCGCCACGAAGTCATACTGTGTTGGTAAAGAAGACGGCCGTTGAGAGACCCGAGAGGTTATCGGTTTGACGGTGTTCCGCTTCCTCTTTCCACCCATCGTCGAAGATAGATGTGATGAGATCGATGGAAGTTGAGAGAGGCGCCGAGAGAGATCTAGAAAGGTGAGAGAGGTTGGTGATTAGGGTTTCTATTCCCTTTCTCGAAATGAAAACAAATGAAATTGGGCCGACACAAAGTAAATGGATCTGACGCGGGGGTTTTTTATTTTGGTCCGAAAATGAAAAAAAATTAGGTTTCGCGGGATCATATCTTTCGGATCCAAAACCAAAAATTTGGGCCATCAGTCGCTAATGGGTCTGGATTCAGTCGCCATATTTTTAAAAAATTAAAATTTAAATGAAAATGTACATAATAAATTCTTAGAACATATATTTTATAGATTTTTTCGATTTAAGAAATTTCGGAGGCAGATCAAAATATACATAATAAATCCAAACCTTAATCCCTAAACCCAAACTCTAATCCCTAAACCAAAACCTCATAATATGACAAATGAAGTTCATAACATATATATGAAACATAATATTACATATGGTAACCAAAGTTTAGAACATCATATTACAAGATAATATTACATATAAGTACTTAATTAAGCAATTTAGTACGGTTCATCTCCATCTTCGTCATCATCTGAATCCGATAAATTACATTGGAATTCATCCTCTGGTTCTGCATCTCCCACGTCGATATCAATATTAATCGGTTCTACTCGAGCATGTACCAAATGCTCGACTTCAAGGTCTTCAACTGTGGTCATCATAACAGCATCATCGTTTTCTTGTTGCAAAGTCACCGGATCTTTGTCTTCATATTCTCCAAAAATGATTCTCCTCGGATTCACTTTTAGAACATTGAGCCAAGACTGCTTCGGTTTCTTTACATACGGGTATGGAATATAACAAACTTGATCTGCTTGAGATGCTATCGAAGAAAAATAAATATATAATTAATAATAACAATAAATATAAATAATAAGTCTATATATACAAACGTACCTAGAATGAATGGATCATATTTATAGTATTTTCTCGATGAGAGAACATCCACGATTCCTCCATTGCTCCGCCGTGTGCCTCTACCAATAACAGGGTCATACCACTTACACTTGAAAAGTGTGATTTTCAAATCGACCAGCCCCTCGTACTCAATTTGTATGATATCTGTTAAGATCCCGTAGTACTGAGATTCATCAGCTGCATTTGTATAACTCTCTCCTTTAACACCTACTCCAAAGTTACAAGTCTTTCGTCCCTCGCCATGTTTTTGGGTATGAAACAGAAAACCTCTAGTGAAATAAATAGGCCAGGTTTTAGCCTTATTCACCGGGCCGTGTACAATGTCTTTAACCCAAGCAGGAAAAGGATGTGTTTCACTCCAGTAATTAACCTGCACATTTATATAAACAAGATTAACACGCTATCTTTAACCCAAGCAGGAAAAGGATGTGTTTCACCGAGACGTACATAATCTTTCACCCATATATGATATTCATCAGCTCTCTTCGCAGAGAGATCTCTTTCGGAAAGGTCTGGATACTTTACAGTAAGACAATCTTCGAACATGCTATATTAGAGCAACAAAATTAAAATATGAGAAGGAATGCATTGGTTACATTAGTGTGAGAAACAGAAAGTATGCATTTGTCAAATTATATACCTCTCAAATGGCTGAAATAATCACAATTTTGCAAAACATAAGCATGTGCGCATAGATAATCTTTCTCGGAAAGCCAAATTTCTTGCATTTCCCCACTTGGTCGACCTACTTGAGTAAATATATCAGGTACTCCTTTGACATGATATACAGGGACTTCACCTACTTCAAATCTTGTAAACCTACCATATAAGGACAAGAGATCAACATTTTAGAAGAAAGCATGTAAATACATGTGAATAATTATAACATTTACCTCGATTTCGTTTGTATATTGTCAGCAAAGTAGTGTTCCGAGAAATAAGCTATTTCTGCATTGATATATGCTTCAACTATCGACCCTGCTGCATATCTTTTGTTCTTTGCTTTCGCTTTCAACTTTTTAAAATTTCTTTCAAAAAGATACATCCACCTATATTGCACGGGACCTCCTAGTTCAGCTTCGTAGGGGAGATGTATAGGCAAGTGCTCCATCACGTCAAAAAATGATGGTGGGAAGATCTTTTCCAAGTTGCAGAGTATCAAAACAATATTCTGTTTAAGTTTTTTTAAGCGACTTTTTTGCAAAGTTCTCGAGCAAAGGTCACGGAAAAATAAACCAATCCCAAGTTATAAACACATAGAGTTGTAATATATAATAAAGCTATAACTAATTAATTAGTACCTGATAACGCTTGATGGACGTTCTCGTCTAGGAGTTCTGCAAATATAAATGGAAGTAGTCTCTCCATAAACACATGGCAGTCATGACTCTTCATGCCTGAAAACTTGCCCTTCTCTATATCAACGCAGCTAGCCAAGTCTGAAGCATAACCGTCAGGGAATTTTACCCCTACTTTCACACATTCCAATAAACTTTTTCTTGCGTTCTCATCCAGTGTGTAAGGAGGAAAAGGAGCTTGACCATGACTATCAACATGTAAGTGTGGCCGATCACAGAAAAGTTCTATATCCAATCTTGACTTGATTGTGTCTTTTGGCTTACCCTTCACACTCATAAGAGTATTCATGATGTTGTCGAAAAAATTCTTCTCAATATGCATAACATCAAGATTATGTCGAAGATTGAGGTCCCTCCAGTATGGCAGCTCCCAGAATATGCTTTCCTTGTGCCAGTTATGGTTCTTCCCATATCCAGGTTTCTTCTTATCGTGACCATTTCCACCACACTTAGACGTTTTTGGTGGATTAACACCTTCTAAACGCTCAGAATAAACTTGCTCTCCACTCAAAGATTCGGGTGGAAAATCATTCATAGCGTGTTTTCCCTTCAAGAAGTCCTTTCTGTTCTTCCTCAGTGGATGGCCATGAGGAAGAAATCTTCCATGACAATCAAACCAACATGTCTACCTTCCATTCGGCAGATAAAAAGCCTTTGTATCTTCCATACAATTTGGACAAGATAACCTACCATGAGTCGTCCATCCTGATAGTATCCCATATGCCGGAAAATCGCTTATCGTCCACAGAAGCACGGCTTTAAGATTAAAATTTTGATTCAATGAGACATCGTATGCTTCAACTCCAGTAGACCACAGCTCCTTTAACTCCGCAATTAGAGGTTTGAGGAAGATATCTAGACTAGCTCGCGGGTGATTTGGCCCAGAATTCAAAATTGTGAGAAACAAGTACTCTGAATTCATGCACATACCAGGGGGTAGATTATATGGAGTCAAGATCACTGGCCACAACGAATGATTATTAGACATCCCAAATGGATTAAATCCATCCGTACATAAGCCGAGATAAACATTACGAGGTTCCTCTGCAAACCGCGGATGTTGATCTTGAAATTGTTTCCACTCCACCGCATCTGATGGATGGCACATTTCACCCTCCTTCACTTGGTGCTCTGCATGCCATCTCATTGCTGCTGCTGTCTTCTTGCTCTGATACATTCTCTTCAATCTGTCAGCAATAGGTAGATACCACATACAGCTATATGGCACTTTGGTTCTACGTCGTTCGCTTCTAGGCTTCCATCTTGGGGCATCACAAAATTGACACTTATCCCACCTTTCATCCTCTTTCCAGAAGATCATACAATTATTGACACACACATCAATTGTATAATATGGGAGGCCCAAATTGCGCATCAACCGTTCTGTCTCGTAATGTGAACCGGTTGATTGGTTTCCAGCTGGTAGATAGTCTGTCAACATTTCGCATATCGAATCCACACACTTTTCACTCATATTATAATCCACCTTATTTTGCATAATCCTAGAAGCCAATGATAATTGCGAGTGACCTTCACGGCAACCATCATATAGAGGATTTATCGCTCCTTCTAACAAGTCGTAGAATTTCTTCGAATGATTGCATTCCGGATCTAGTGCATTTTGATAATTATCATCATGTTGATAGTTATCAAACTTACATTTTCACGAAATGCATCATTCACCATTTCTACATATCTATCTTCTACTGCATTACCGATTTCTTCACTGCCACTTAAATGCGTCGGATTAGCATAACTTGTTCCTAAATCCATATCGAGTTCTTCTCCATGCTTGTACCACACTTAATAGTCGAGCATAAACCCTTTACTATATATATGTTTCAAAATTCGTTGACCCGGGAGAAATTTCTCGTTTTTGCAAACACTGCAAGGGCAAAAGAACTTACCCTTATTACTCTGTGTTAGAAGCTGACTATTTGCAAAAGTCATGAATTGCTCTACTCCCGCTACGAACTCTTCCGAGAAGTTCCCTGTTTCTTCATTGATCCTCTTGTACATCCAATCTCGAAAATTAGTGTTGTTGCAATTGCCTCTCATTATGTGAGTGAACGAACTTTTAATGTTCTTTTTTGTTTTTCTTCTTTCACGCTTGACACGAAAAAAATGTCTCGGTTGTGTATATATATATATAAAATTTTCCGACTGTTTTGCTACTGCCTTACGACTAATTTTGGCGACTGATTTATTTGGTCGTAAAAATTTGTTACACCTAACCAGCAACAACATTCACGTGTTTTATACCGGTTTTGAACGACCGAAATGTGACTGCTTCACCTAATATATTTCAGTCGCTAAACAGCCGCTAAAGTTTCCGACCAATTACCGACCGATATTTACCGACTACATATTGGTCGGTAATCAGTCGCCAACTAACGACTAAATGGCTACTGTTTATGGCAGTCGTTATTTGGCGACTGAATACCAACGATTTTCATATGGTCGCAGAGTAGTCGGTAATCAGTCGTTAAATTTAGCGACTGCCGAATCATTCGGTAAAATCAGTCGGCAAAAACGTGTTTTCTTGTAGTGAAAGGAACATATAAGCATCATTAAAGCTACTTCTTCTCATTCTGTGAAGATGACGACACTTTTTCGTCTACGATGAACCTTGATTTCCCAGAAAAGGATGTCAAAAAACTCTGAACATCCTGAAATCACTACATTTATTATCTTTAGAACCAAGGATTAAATTCGAACAAATACTGACCAGCCGTTTGTTGGTAACCGTGACCGTAAGAAGTTGATGAACAAAATTTTTATTAGGGAGAATTGGAAAAACGAGACAGTTTCAATTTTTGTTTGTCTAAATAAGACTTTTGATACTTTTGGCCATTTTGGACAGGTTTTACCCTTGTGTTGTGGAAAAAATAGTAAACTAAATTTAAAAAATATAGAATTATTGGAAACCAAAGTATATCAACTTTTATGTTTAAATTTATTTTTTTAAAATTCTGGAACCATGTTTTATTTAATGTCATAGCTATGGTAGAATACTTATTCTAGCCATCTACCTAGTGTAGAAATCAAATACAAAGTATTATACATAGGTCTATCTTGGATAGAAAATATAAACGAAACTTTTCTATATTTTACCCTAGCTAGATTTCGTCTCGTATTATTCTAACTATATGTCTTCAGTATACCTACGACTTTTTTACAAGTTCTATCCAAAACTCTGTGAAATACCTTTTCTTTTTACATGTCATACCTTGTTCGCCTTTTACCATATAATAGCCTAAGGAAGAATGCAGTTTCCACTCTCTATAGCTTTCTGACCTACGTATGATGTATATTCTAGCCAAATAACGTAAAAATGGAAACTTCCAAATTTCGTTAAATATCTTTCCTAAATCTATCCTAAATATCTCTAAATATATTCTTCCCATGATTTTCTCTTCACACGATCTCTGTCTCCATCGTTCATTGTTTCAGTTAATTTCTTTCCTAAATTATACACAAAATCTACCATAAATTCCGCATAATATCTTCTCTCACAGATCAAAAAAATCATCAAAACTACTCTATCTTTCACTTGAACCTGATTTAATCAAGAGAAAATAACAAACGCAAGCCACTAGACCACATAGGATTCATGCTACTTTGATACGTATACCAGTTTATATACTATCCTGTATAATAAAAATCTTCAAATTATTCCTTGATTAATTCACAATTAATTTCTGAGTTTTGTATATATTGAATTTTCATATAACAGAGTCAAAAATATGAATACTCACTGGTCTAGATTGCATAACTGAAAGTTTTGGGATTAATTCGAGAAGCAATATGTACAAACAGAAAGTTATGGGATAAATCTGTGATTAGTCAGAAGTTTGAGGACATGTCTTGCAAAATTATCCAAACTGGCCATTGTTACCTTCGACAAGCTTTTCTTTGATCCGCGACAACAAGAGCTGATTCCGACATAACGGAGACAGTGGACTGAAGCAGAGAGGACGGCGAGATTGGAGCCTTCAAATATGAGACAGATAAGTGATATTGCGATTTGACGCCGTGGAGGAATCATGGTCACAGTGGTTGGAACAGAGTATGACCACGAACTTGACGAGAAAGCTGACACCGAGACGAAGCAGAGCAGGATAGTGAGAACTAAAGAAGACGACTGGAAGTTTTTACTAATTTTACTTTCTGTTTTTTTGTTTTTTAATTTGTTTTGAAGAAGACGATGGTGAGGTTTTGCCGGAGAGGATGATGGTGTGGTTTTCCTTTTTCTTTTTTTCTGTTTTACTTCTTTTTAATGAAAAACTTAAATTAAGATTAATTAGTTAATTGAAGGGTATAATGGTATTAAAAAAAATATAAATCCTAGTTACCTAAATAATCTTCTACAAATCTTATTGAGACAAACCTAAGTTTAAAGTGTCTTTTTTTACCAATTTTCTCTTTTTATTAATGAAATGTGTGTATGCATCTATGGTAATAGTGTACTAGTTTGAAGGTATTTAATTTTGACCTATAGATAACAAAATACGAGTGGGTAATAGATGTTGAAATCGTGTGATGATAAAATATATGTAAAGATAATAAATGATGAAATGCATTTATATAGGAACTAATCGTTAGATGGTTTAGCAAATAATAAGGGACTGTAAGTTAAATAACATATTAGTATATATATATAATAAGATATTAAGTTAATAGTAAATAGGTCCAACAACCTTGTATAAGTAGATTTTTTCAGAATACTTTCCTGTTAATAGTATAGATTATTATGTTTTGGAGTCTTTTTAGAGTATTTATAGGTTCAGGTACGTTCTGGAGAAATATGGTGATTTTGGAGTCTTTTGAGGTGTAGAACTTCACAGGCGCGTCAGATATTTAGTTATGGATGGAGACCTTTCTACCGTTAGATTGAGCTCATATTTTGACAAAATATAGAGTTTTGAGTTAGCTTTCCAATGCCACCGATTTTAGGTCAATCAGCATATTGTAGCAGAAGTTATACCCAATTTACTGAAGAGTGATCAGTCTGCCTCGCGAGAGGAAGTTGTCGAGAAGATAAAGGAAAATTGATCAATGCAGCAGTCTTTGTATCGATCGATGGGGATCCCAGAATATGGGCCAGGCATATTTTATGACTGATTTAGGCTCAGGAGTTACCACAAATTACCGTAATGTCCCTGCACGACCTGAAACCCTATTTTACTGTTTTCTAAGCCATTGTTGACGGCTATGCTTAATTTTGTATGGAGAGAGAGCTTTGGATTGGAGAGGGGGATCTTAGCACCTTGAGAGAGGGAAGATCTTGAACTCCCTTTGTTTCTTTACTCTACTTTGTCTCTTTATTATTTTATTGCAGTATTATTCAGACCATCATAATGTTTCTCATGAATATGTCTGAGTAATTCTCTTGTTAGATTTAGGGTTTTTCAAAGGTTGATTCATGGTTTGCTAAATATGTGTTGTTGTTAGGGTATACTTAATTAGTTCTTCATCTAGTTTATCTTAAGATTGATTGGTACAAGTGAGAGCTTGGCCTGCTGCCTGTATAAGACTAGTATGATCTGATTAGCTAGGTGCATACGAAAGTTGATCTAGGTGGTTAGAGAACACATCAAACTCATTCGATAGGCTTGCTAGAAGTAGCATCGATTGACACTCCATAGGACACATCGATCGACAGTCAATACCAGACATCGATCGACACTCCCTTAGGACTTTCATACGAAAGTTGGATTCCTAAGTCTAAGCATTAGATAATCTATGCATTCGAAAGTTGATAGATTATAACTTAATAAGTTTAAGTTCGAGAACAATTGATATTCATAAACCCTGATAACCATAAATTGCATACTTATCATACCTGAGAATTTACCTAAATCTAGCTATCTCCCAACTTGTTAACAACCTCAAATCAATCAACTGAGCAACTACCTTGCTCACCCCATCTTCACTTCATTTACTGTTTTAAACCATTAAACCATTTTAGTCTAACTTCATTTCAAGAACTATAAATCTGTTGTGTAATTCTAGAGTCTCTGTGGATTCGATCCTTAAGTACTACAACTGAACCTCTTATTTGAGAGAGTAATTCACTCCTTAGGGTAATTTGAGTGATATCAAATCAAGTTCGAATGGTTAGATACACTTGTGGATGAACAAGCAGCAATGGGACATGACGATGACTGTTGTTATACCTGAACTGACCATGTTTCATATGTACTCGTGTTACTTGATTGAAAACAATAGTAAGCTTATGATATCTGGTAATCACTTTGAAACCAAGTCTGTTACCACATTCATTGTAGGAGAGAATGAAGAGTTTCAGAAGGTTGAATATCGATGTGGGAGGAATAGTATAATCGGTGGTTGCCACTATGTTCCAAGTTTGCTAAAGGTTCCTGGCTTTTCTAGGTGGGAAGGAGGTCATGTTCTAGGTGGGAAGGAGGTCATTTTTTTTTTGATGTGCTAATGTGTTATTGTCTATTTGTCTAGCTTTTGAATATCATAAACACAGTTGGATCGTGTTGTTTATTTTAGTTTGAATCCCTTTTAATACTATCATGTTTTGTGTTTTTATTGGGTTTCTTCAACTTGTAGCCTTTTTACCTTATAACTCCAAAAAGTATAAAACTTTGTGCTTATAATTTCAAAAGGTATAAAACTTTGTCTATATTTCTCATGATATTCCATATACTTTTACATTATTTGGAAGCTATGCTTTTTTTTGTGGAAATTTAATTTTAATAATAAAATAGTTTTTAAGTGGTGTTTATGTACAAGTTTTATTTACTTGCAATTTGAAAACATGTAGAATAACCTGATATTACAATTTTTTTATTATATTTGCCAAGGAAGAAACCAATTTTAGAAAATGGAATGGTATGACTCATAAAAGAATAGTATTTTAGTCTTTTATCAAAAATACTAAATGGTGTTTCATTATACACAATGCTTCAATAATTATAGATACCATATTTTTATTATTTCTATACAACTAATAGTAATTTTACTTGTATTCAATGTAAACAGCCTAAATTAGAAGATGAAAACGTTTTCACTATTTTTGAATGGTTACGTGCTAATAAAATATTTTATAAAAATGTATATTTCATGGTGCTATATTTTTATTTTGAGATTTATCTGGTCAGTTAACAAATTCTCCCCGTATAATGTGGGAATCGAAATTCACACCGTCGATTTTCGTAAATTAAAGAAAGTCAAGAAACCCTACTTTCCCTGAGGTCCCGGATTCTTTGCGAGAGCCAACGACAAGTGACCAAAAAGATGCGAAAATACAAAGAGATAACATAACGAATTTATAGAAAAAATAGATCTTATTTCGAATCCGCGTAAGAGCGTTGCGATCATTACAAAAGGTTATGAAAACTATGGCCGCAAGAGATTTTGGCCAGTTCAAGCCATTTGAAACCCTAGGCCTAGTTGAGACGCAGCTCGATAACAAAGACGTAAAAGATACCGAAAAGGTTTTAAAGATTTCGGACTGGACCTTATGAAAGGCTGCCTACGTATCCCTTTTGAAGATCAAGCCGAACGGAGTTCAGTTAGAAAGAATTGAACAAGAGATCAAACTGCCTGGGCGAGTTTGTCTAGTATGAGCGCAAGTCATAGAAACAGGCATGTCGAGGATAATGACTAGGGTTTCTAAGTGCAGAGTTCTAGAGTCTAAGTTACGTTTTTCTTTTTCGTCATTTGCTTCAGCTCCCTTTATATATGCCTCTAGGTCGGTTTGGACATTTCTCGGAAGTTTTCCTTTTTCTTCTCGATCCTCGTCATTATCTTGAAACTTAATATTTATCTTTCCGATTTCCTGAGATTTGACCCTAACTGTCATAACATTGCTGGACTTGATCTCAAATGGAACCGTAAGTGGTTTTGGGCCGTGTTCTAAGCCTTTTTGGGCCGTCTTCCGACTTGAACGTTTTACGAGTTCTTTGAGAGCGCACTCTTACGTTTTGACGAGGAAGTTCATACTTCTCATGTAGTTTGGACGAGCATGGTGTTTAGTTAACCGTCGCTGTTTTATGAAAACTATGAACTTCATTTTAGGCGTATGGACCTTGACAGTTTTTGTCGTAAGATTCCAACGATAACTCCGATCAAGACGAAACAAGAGACTGATTATGTCGAAGTCCAACGGAAGCCAAATGACTCGAACTAACTCGCCATTTTGGCGAGTTTGACTGGTCAAACTCGCCAAGACGGTGAATTGGAAGCCTTCGGGAGTTCCAACTAGCCAATTTGGCGAGTTGTTGAGTGTGGGAACCAAAATTCACACTGTCGATTTTAATGAATAAAAATGGAGGAAAACAACGAAAACCCTACTTTCCTTGAGGTCCGGATTCTCTGCGAGAGCCAACGACAAGTGACCAAATAAATGCGGAAAAGGTTTTGTTAAGATTTGGGACTGGACCTTAAGAAAGGCTGCCTACGTACCCCTTTCGAAGATCAGGTTGGACGTAGTTCAGTTTGAAAGAATTGAACAAGAGATCAAACCGTCTGGGCGGGTTCATCTAGTATGAGTGTGGGATATAGAAACAAGCATGTCGAGAATGATGCCTAGGGTTTCTAAGTGCCGAGCTCTAGAGTAAAAGAATTATCCGATCCTTTCGTGAGGAGCGGAGATTTGCGAGCAGGAGGCGGCCAGGCGTTCTAGGGCCTGCCTTGCTAGTCAAACCACCTAAACTCTAAGTTCTATCAGCTAACAGGAGCTCTCTAGGTCTCCAATCTTGGATTTTTGGATCCCTTTCTCTTCTGCTCCAGCCCTCCTTATATAGTCGTTTTAGGTCGGTGGCCCATTTAACCTTTCGCCTTTGGGTCCAAGTTTATCTCTTTTGGAAATATTCCATTTTCCGTCGATCTTCGTAGTTATCCTCGAGTCTTGACATTTATCCGCTGAAACTTAGCATTTATCCTACTTCCGCGAGTTAGGATAAATCGTCATAGCTCCTATTGGGCTTGGATCCCCAAAATCGTAAGTGAGCCCGTGGACAAGCTTCAAGCCCTCGAACGTTCGTACGATTTCTCGGAAAGATTATCTTTTCCGCATAACAAATCGTATAGCCTAAAGAATCGATGATCGATTTGATCGTCCTTGTTTTACACGATACACTGCGGAAGAACCAACCTTCCTAGCTCTAGTTGTAAAACCGAGGATAACTCAATCGAGTTGAACCGAGGCGTTAGGTCCATACCTAAGGTGCTACGACTTCACGGAAGCCACGAGATGCGATCTAAATCGGACAAGCTGGGAACAGACTGGAAGCTCCGGCGCCCGGTGCCAGCACAGGCGAGCCGGCGCCGGTGCCAGCACAGGCGAGCCGCCCGGCGCCGGTGCCAGAACGAGCGCCGGCGCCGGGGCCAGCAGGCGAGCGGCGCCGGCCAGCACAGGCGAGCGGCGCCGGGCCAGGCGAAGCGGCGGCGCCCGGCCAGCATGGGCGGCGCCGGTGCCGGGCCAGCAGGCGGCGGCGCCGAGGCCAGCAGGCGAGCGGCGCTGGGCCAGCGGCCAGCCCGGCCCGGGGCCAGCGCAGACGAGCGCCGGCGCCGGTGCCAGCAGGCGAGCCCGGCGCCCGGGCCAATCGGCGAGCGGCCGGGGCCAATAAGGCGAGCGGCGCGGGGCCAGCATGGGCGAGCCGCCCCGGATCCCAGTGCCAGCACGGGCGAGCCGGAGCACGGCGCCCGGGGCCTTGGTCACGCCTGTTCTGAAGATCTCGGCGACGGCTTCGATTTGATATCTTGATCGTTTTCTGGTTCCTCACGGTTTGAGAGAACGACCTCTTTGAAGTTCCGAGGCAGATTCTTTAGGGTTTTTGTGGTGATCGAATCTTGACGCCCTTGGGCGAGCGGACCTTGATTGGGTTGATCCGCCTTTTTTGTATCTTTCCGGGGACTCTCGTACGCGCACGCCCGTCGTCTTCCGATCTTACTTTCAAGAAGTGTTTCACGAAGAACCCATAAGTAAAAAATAATCTTAGCCGTTGACTTCGACATAACCTTTTTCGACCCCAACAGAGAGTGGATATTCTAATTTGAGAAAATCTCGTATGACTTCTTTTCAAATCATACGAAACTTCTTGTTTCGAGAAATACTTTCCAGAGACTTTCAGCCGTTGATTCCGTCGTGACCGATTTTGACCCCAACAGTTAGCCCCCCAGCTCGTTAGAATCTGCGTAATGTTCTTGGGAGCGGTAAGACATGTCAGGTAAGATAGGCGGAATTAATAGTTGAAAGGCTCCGTTGAAAGTGGTAAGATTGGGGCTGCGCCTTTCGAAGGCTGCCTACGTACCCATGTCGAAGGGATCAAGCCTTCCGTAGTTCGTTTTGGAGTTTAAGACCCTTGTGATCTGTTTTCCAGCGAGACTTATATGGTCTGGTTATGTGTCGTGCAGAGACTTTCGAGCATGATGCTGTTGATGGTATTTGTTTTGGTCTAGCCGTTGTGAGGCCATGATGTATTTTTCGGGACTGGCCGTTGGTGGCTCTGAATCCCTGCCCGTTTTAGGGCCTGTAAAAATAATTTGCTCATATTTATAAAATCGTGGTTTTTATAAATTAAGAGAACTTCTGTTTTTCGAAGTTAGAGGGACAGGGTGTGAGTTGTCGTCTCATTCCTGTCTCTCAGATGATCACCATACCTGTTGTTGTGTAAGATGAGAATTCCCGAAGTCTTTTGGTTTGCGGAGACTCATAAACGTACAAATATAAATGAAGAGACAAATTTTTGGATCTCGTATCGGGGTGTTGATACTATGCATGTGAGATGTTAAGTACCAGCAAGGCTGGGTTTAGGGCAAGACCTAGGTTTACTCTCGGACTGAGGCTTTGCGATGACAAATCGGCTTTTGTTTTGCCTGTTTGCGATTTTAACCTGACTCGTACCGTTTTAAAATCCGCGAAGTGTTATCGGCTTATATGATTTGTCTGGGTACGAATCGAGCTACTTCCGTTAGGAAGTACTAAACGAAATTTCGGATTTCTTGTATAGCGTGCTATGTTATTCTTGTCGGATGTAAGAGAGCCTACCCTTTTAAAGGTGGCTATTGTCTGTTTAGGACGTTAGAGTTCGTTTTTTTTATCAGCAACAACGACATGATACCGTTTTGAAGGTGTGTTACAGTTTAGAGTTCCTGAGGCGAATTTCGTCTGGAGCGTTTTGAGAAAGAATGCCCTTGGCGTTAGCGGCGTCGCGTGCTGAAGGTCGAGTTTTCCTTGCGCCGCATTTCGTGGATGAAATGTTTGCGGGCTTGGAGATGTTTTGCGAATGTTCGCAGCCAGAAACTGTTGTTTCAGTTTGGACGCAGGACCAAGGGGTCGCGTAAATTTGACCCAGGGAGAAACGTCTACATTCACTGTACTTCGTGAAGTGTTGGCCTTCTGGGATTTGTTTGTATATTTTAAGGATGACTCGTATAACTCTTGGAGCCTTGTCACGAGTGTTTCTTTTCATGCCGTGTTCACGGGGCGTATAGAACTTAATCGATTGATGATAAGTTGAAATCTTCCGTTAACCATATGGTTGTTAGGATTGAGTTTTGGTGTAAAGAGTTTATAGTATGATTTTTCGATTCTTGGTTATACGACAAATTGCTTGCGTAATAGTCACTTGGCGTTCTATGAACAAATCGTGGATTGTTGTTTTAGCCGTTAAGCGATTGGAGCAGTGGTCGCTCAGTAGTTTTGGATTGGCATGGAGGCTAGATTCAGCCGTATAGCCAAGGAAGTTGTTGGTAAACGATCAGACCATGACCCTTATTAAGGTCATGTTGGTTTACGATTGTCCTTAATGGGGATGCCGAATTCAGGTCCGGGCTTTACGGAAAGGCGTAGTTGGCCGAGGGCCAAATAGCGTTTGCCGAGATAGACATGCCAAGCATAGCGGAGTTTTCTGAGTTATGGCTGATGGCTTTTAGAAACGATCTTCCACTTTAGGTCTCAGTTATACGATGAATGGTTCGTATAAATTTTTTTTTCTGCATGAAAATCGTTTCATTTAATCCGGGGGGGGGACAAAGTTTAAGGGATCGACGCAGGACACGTGCGGGTTCGCCTGCGTGATTATTTCCTGCTCGGACGTAACCGCGGGGAGTGAAAGCAGGAGCCAGAAACCTTGTGGAGCAAAAACTGTCTATGACACTTACCCGTTGGATCCATTATGTTTATTTTACGAAAGTTGCTTTGTATGAATTGACTCGACCATACAGAGGATTTTTCGTAAAACTGATGTAAGAGGGGGTTTTCGTAAAGGTAACTAGAGAGTGTTTCTCAAAAATTACTTGCGATATTTGCGACCACGGATTATGTTTTCCTCATTCACTTTTGCGTACTGCGAAGTCGTTTTGCATTAGACCGATCATGTTTTTTCCATAGGCTGTTTTGTTTAAAATGTTCTTGTTATACAAAAGTAATGGATGACCGGTTTAATAGAGATAGAAAATCGCAGATTGTCAAAGTAGCGATGTTTCCGCGGATTACACGGGGAGATGTTTCCGCTATGATTTCGACCTTTGGACGAAAACCGCTTCGAATTACTCATGGAGTTTTACCGAAGGTTATTTCGTTATTTTTGTAGTTCACCGTCGTGCTATTAGTCTGACGCTGGTACACGTTTCTAGTCGCGAGTTTGCGATGAGAGACGACGTAGAGTTTTCAAGACTATGTTTGTAACGGTTGGGCTATGCCGCTAGCGTTTTTTAGACGAATCTTATTGCTGCGAGAGTTTGCTTTGTCAAAAGCGTTGTCTTGATTCTGAAGCAAAAAGTTTTCGAAGATGGCTTTATACGGGTATAGTATACGTACCTACTTCCCTTTTCTTTTTACGAAAGAAACCGGGTTAGCCGTTCTTTCGAAGGCTTTTGTACGTTTTTTCTTTCTTTTAAGAAGCGGGATGAGTATGCTTTAGAATGTGTGGCGATCGTTTATCGTTTTTTCGAGAGACTAGATCGGTTTGCATGTTATGCCTGGACAATCAAGGAACAATGGAACAAGACTGGAAAATTTGCCTAAGACTTAGCTTGCTAGACTATCCCACCTAGGTTCTAAGTTCCCTAAATTCTACGGCAGTTTTCAAGACGTTTTCGTTCCTATCCTACGAAAAATTAAAATCTTGACAAAATTTTATAAGTCGGACGTACCTTACTCTCATCGATTATTCGAGATCGCCTCTTGTCCGTTCCTCTTTGTTTCATGTCTTCTAATCCAAGTTTCAATTTTCGTAGCGTTAGTTTATACAAGACCGGGTGCGTATTTCGTCGAAGGATTCTTGCGAGTATGAGTTAGTAATTTATCGAAAGTTTATTAGGCGTTTAGGAATGGCCACTTTCGATTCATTGTCAAAGGATTTCGAGAAGTCTGATACTGAACGAGAATTGATTTTCGACGAAATTCTGACGAGAATATCGGAGCGAGAGAGAGATATCAACGCCCAAGTTCCTGTTCTTGTTTCTTCGTACTGCTGGTTAAATTGACCATGTGCTCGATGGTACATTACGGAATCATTGAAACAAAGAGAGGGGGAGTAGGAGATAACTCGAAGAGGGATAAGGTGGGCGTTTTTAGACACTATGAGCAGGACGTCACTCGAGTGGGGTCCTTAGTTCGTCAAGCTACGATTTTACGAGAAAGTACTCCGTCTTGGTATCGGTCTTCCGAATGAATCCCAATTCCTCGTATAGTTGAGATGATTGGTGTTTCAGAATATCCGTGATCGTTTTATACGATGAATTGCAATCCATTCGTTAACCGAACCTTCCGAGTTTTTTCGTAACTTTCCCGATCGTTCCGATCGAAACGAAACGGGGGTTTTAGATTCACGGTTTTAAGGATTTGTACTACGTGTTGGGATGGTTTCACGAGGAATTAGCTTTTCGCCGAGCGACCAGCGCGGCGGACCGGGAATGGCCGCAACCGCTGGCACCCGGGGCCGTGGCGCGGGTCCAGCCGCCAGCCCAGGGCCCGGACGCACAGCCGCCGCGGCGGGCGGTGACGCTGGTCCAGCCGCGGTGCGGGGCCATGGCGCTGGTCCAGCCGGCGCCGGGCGACATCGGGCGTGGGCTGTCTCTGGCTGCCGCGGCACCGGGCCGTGTCCGTCCGGGTAACCCGCTTCGCTTATTCGCTTTTCGCCTGCGAGTAATTTAGGTTTCTCCATGGTTTCGGGAGAACGAAGTTTTTTTCGAGAAATTCTCAAAAACGCTCGGTCGAACCCCTACTCGCCGAGATTTCTAAAACTCGGTATTTTGACGAATTTCTTGGGTTTGATAGATTTTATCGTTGCCCTTCTGTTTTATAGAGAAATTGCGAGCTCGTTTCTGCTCTTCCTGCGGCGAAAAGTCGCGACTAGGTTTTTCTATTTTCTCGAACTGGCGCTTGCATAAGCGTTGGCCGTAGGAGCATTTATGCCAAAGTTGTTTACCAACGTTGAGGTGAGCTGCGAGCTTTGTCTTTCATATTTCCAGACATCGCTTCGGTCAAGCGTTTTGTGGCCTTAAGAGTAAGAGTAATCCGTCCCGCACTCCTTCTAGCGCCAAACTGTGGGAACCGAAATTCACCCTGTCGATTTTAATGAATAAAAATGGAGGAAAGCAACGAAAACCCTACTTTCCTTGAGGTCCGGATTCTCTGCGAGAGCCAACGACAAGTGACCAAATAAATGCGGAAAAGGTTTTGTTAAGATTTGGGACTGGACCTTAAGAAAGGCTGCCTACATACCCCTTTCCAGGATCAAGTCGGACGTAGTTCAGATTGAAAGAATTGAACAAGAGATCGAACCATCTGGACAGGTTCTTCTAGTATGAGCGTGGGTTATAGAAACAGGCATGTCGAGAATGATGCCTAGGGTTTCTAAGTGCCGAGCTCTAGAGTAAAAGAATTATCCGATCCTTCCGTGAGGAGCAGAGATTTGCGAGCAGGAGGCGGCCAGGCGTTCTAGGGCCTGCCTTGCTAGTCTAACCACCTAAAATCTAAGTTCTATCAGCTAACAGGAGCTCTCTAGGTCTCCAATCTCGGATTTTCGAATCCCTTTCTCTTCTGCTCCAACCCTCCTTATATAGTCGTTTTAGGTCGGTGGCCCATTTACCCTTTCGCCTTTGGGCCCAAGTTTATCTCTTTTGGAAATATTCCATTTTCCGTTGATCTTCGTAGTTATCCTCGAAGTCTTGACATTTATCCGCTGAAACTTAGCATTTATCCTTCCGAAGTTAGATAAATCGTCATAGCTCCTATTGGGCTTGGATCCCCAAAATCGTAAGTGAGCCCGTGGACAAGCTTCAAGCCCTCGAACGTTCGTACGATTTCTCGGAAAGATTATCTTTTCCGCAAAACAAATCGTATAGCCTAAAGAATCGATGTTCGAGTTGATCGTCCTTGTTTTACACGATACACTTGCGGAAGAACCAACCTTCCTAGCTCTAGTTGTAAAACTTCGAGGATAACTCCAATCGAGTTGACCCGAGGAACGTTAGGTCCATAGCTAAGGTGCTACGACTTCACGGAAGACACGAGGTGCGATCTAAATCGGACGAGCTGGGAACAGACTGGAAGTGCTGGCGCGAAGCACGGAGAAGTCGGCGCGGCGCCGGGCGAGCAGGCGAGTCGGCCCGGCGCCGTGCCCGCGGGCGAGCAGCGCCGTGCCGGGCCAGCACAGGCGAAGCCGGCGCCGGTGCGGGGCCAGCAGGCGAGCGGCGCCGGGACAGCACCGAGCCGGGCGCAGGGCCAGCAGGCGGCGGCGCGCCGGTACCAGCATCGGCGAGCTGGCCCCGGCAGCAGGGCGGCGGCAGGGCCAGCACGGGCGAGCCTGCGCCCGGTGCCAGCACGGGCGAGCGGCAGCGCCGGGCCTTTGGTCGTGCCTTTTCTGAAGATATCGGCGAGGGCTACGATTTGATATCTTGATCGTTTTCTGGTTCCTCACGGTTTGAGAGAACGACCTCTTTGAAGTTCCGAGGCAGATTCTTTAGGGTTTTTGTGGTGATCGAATCTTGACGCCCTTGGGCGAGCGGACCTTGATTGGGTTGATCCGCCTTTTTTCGTACCGATCTTCCCGGGGACTCTCGTACACGCACGCCCGTCGTCTTCCGATCATACTTTCAAGAAGAATTTCACGAAGAACCCATAAGTAAAAAATAATCTTAGCCGTTGACTTCCAGATAACCTTTTTCGACCCCAACAGAGAGTGGATATTCTAATTTGAGAAAATCTCGTATGACTTCTTTTCAAATCATACGAAACTTCTTGTTTCGAGAAATACTTTCCAGAGACTTTCAGCCGTTGATTTCGTCGTGATCGATTTTGACCCCAACATTGAGGTGCAACTCGCCAATTTGGCGAGTTGTTGAGGTGCAACTCCCCAATTTGGCGAGTTGGTGATGCTCCGGGAGCTCCAACTCTCCAAATTGGCGAGTTGTTGAGATGCAACTCGCAAAATTGGTGAGTTGGTGAGGAGCAACTCGCCAAATAGACAAATTGGTGAGGAGTGACTTGCCGAATTGGCGAGTTGGTGATGCTCCGGGAGTTCCAACTCTCCAAATTGGCGAGTTTGTGAGATGCAACTCGCCAAATTGGCGAGTTGGTGAGGAATAACTCGCCAAATTGGCGAGTTGGTGGGGAGAAACTCGCCAAATTGGCGAGTTGGTGAGGAGCAACTCGCCAAATTGGCGATTTGGTGATGCCCCGGGAGTTCCAACTCGCTTCCAACTCGCCAAGGTGGCGAGTTGGTCTCGTTTTTGGGTCCAACTAGCCATCTTGGCGAGTTAATTGCCTTGCTTGGCTTGATTCGTTTGTTCGGTGAGTTTGTTTGTATGTTCGGATAGTGAACTTTCGTAATCATCTCGTTGTCCGAGGCTTAGAGTAGCTCTTCCCGAGATTTCTTGTTTTCTGATTCCTTTTCGGAATTGATTTGAAACTCAATTTAGGTTTCTCCCGCTCATTCTATCTCTCTTTTTCAAAGCGGACATTTTCCGAAGACTTTGAGGCATTGATTCTGTCGTGACCGTTTTTGACCCCAACAGTTAGCCCTCCAGCTCGTTAGAACCGTGAGCTTCTAGCGTGAGGTTCTAGCGCACGGATTGACAATTTAGGCAAGTTAGGCGGAATTAATGGGTGAAAAGGTCCGTTGTAAGCGGTCTTTCGCTCTCCTAAGAATGGAATGCGATAACATTGGAGCTGCGCCTTATCACGGCTGCCTACGTACCCATGATGGAGGATCAAGCCTTTCGTAGTTCGTCTTGGAGTTTAAGATTCTTTCGACCTGTTTTCGAGCGAGACCTTTACGGTCTAGTTGTGTTTTATGTAGAGATTATCGGGCATGTTATTGGACTTTTATCAGCCTCGAGACTAGCCTCATAGGCTGTTTGCTTTGGCCAAAAGTGGCCAAATTTATGTTTTCGGGACTGACAGCGTGTGTCTCCAAATCCCAGCCGCTTTGCGACTTTTTTAATGAATTGTGTTTCGCGTTTTATGACCATATTTGTATTCGTGTGAATGTAGAGGGAAGAGTACGAGTTGTCATCTCGTAATCTAACTCTAGGTGAACTGCTATAATTCGCGACCTGTTTCGAGAGTTTTCCGCAGCATGCAAGCTTGCGGGATTTCTAGAGATGTGCGAATAATAGCCAAAAGGCAAATTTTGGGATCTCGTATCAGGGTGTTTGATACTATGCCCAGAGATGTTAGAGACCAGTGTGCTGGGTTTAGGGTAAGACCTAGGTCTAATCACGGCTTTAGGGGGTGCGATGACTACTTTTACTTACGTTTCCCGTATCGTTTTTGACCTGATTCCGTCCCGCTTTAAAGTCCACGATATGTTCTCGGCTTATACGACTTGTATGGTAGGAATTGAGCATCTCTTCGGGGACAATTTTTAAGTCTCCCGAAAGTGCTGACCAAAATTTCAGATTTCTTTTATAGCCCTATTACCCTTGTGTCGGGTGTACGAGAGCTATCTCTATGAGATGGCTTAGTCTGTATAGGACGTTAAGAGTTTGTTGTGATCAGCAACAAACTTATCAGTAGATATTACCGTTTTTTGATTCTTCGCGAAGGATACGTGTTTAAAATGATGTTAGTGCATATGACTGTCTGGTCTTCCAAGAAGGTTTTTTTATCGAGGAAGGTGATTTTATCGAAAAACAAATCTTCGGACGTCTGCGATGTCTCGCGATGCAGAAGATTGGTTATTTTTTCGTATGCCGCTTTTTGTGCTTGAAATGTTTGCGGGCTTGAAGAGTTTTTGTGTTGCAAGGGTTTAGTCTTAACCCTGCGTTGGAGAAACGTTTTGGTTTGTATGCGGATGTTCGCAGCCAAAACTATTGTTCCAGTTTCGACGTTAAGTACTTTGATTTATAATAGAGGGATTAGGACCAAGGGGCTGCTGATATATGGTGTTTTTGACACTATTATAGATATGTTTTCTAACAAGTTTTCAATGTTTTATCGAATTGGTCTAGTCCTTTTTGAGTCAATTCAGGTCTAGAGTAGACTAAAAGAGCTAAAGGAAGGAGCATGAAGAAAGGTGCAAGAATTGATGTTTTTCATGCGGAACAGTCAAACGGAGCAGTCAGGCGATTGATTCCATAGGAGCAATCATGCGGAGCAACGAGGCGGACTGTTCCTGACTATTATGGAAATATTCATATCTTTGAAGATTTGCCCTAATCACCTTCCCTCTCTAGAAATCGACGGCGCCTCCATATAAAAAACTGCCCTTATCTATTATTTTATTTCTTATGCTAGTTTTACAAGAGATCTAGACTCTGTTTTTGGCGATTGCAACTTGTAAGGGAGAAGGCTCCATCTCTCATAGAGAAGATCATCCTGAACCCTTTGTTTTCTACTCTATTTTCTATGCAGTATTATTCAGAAATCATGTCTGTGTCTTCTTGCATAATGATCGATTAGTTGCTTAAGCTTGCTTAGGGTTTTAGGGTGTTGAGGTCTTGAGCTAAACATAGATAAGCGATTTCATTGATTCTTCATTCATATCGTTCTTACTGCTTGCATTAAATTGATCGCTTAGTGTTAGATCTTAAGATTAATCACCTAGCTAACCATGCAGGAGATAGCTTGACATATATTGAATAAGCTTAGTATCCCTAATCAGTGAAAGTAGATATTAGGGTGGTAAGTGAACATATCGGACTTGATCTCTAAAGCTTGCGATTGCATCTTGTTCCAAGCGATAGCTTAGGTGGCAAGATCGATCCACAAAGGGGACAATAACACGACAGTGGATTATTCCAGCTGAGTGATCCGAGTTCCAGATTGCATCTCATTGCGCTTGAATAATTTTTTGGCTCAACATCAGCACCGATGAAATACCCTAGGCTGGCTTCCTGTTTAAATTGATTTAAAACCCCATCTTTGTTCTCAGCTTAATATCGAACTTATAAGAGTAAAGTGTAAGCTGGTCCTCTGGAGTGAACCTCAAATATTACAATTACAACTGTTAAACTTGACAGTAGCAGGGATTCACTTTTAGTGTATCAAGTTTTAGTGCCGTTGCGACGGGGACCAGATTACTTTAACTTTATTTTCGGTTTCCTATTTAGTCTGAGATATCTAAATTGCTCTTATTTCTTTGTTGAAGCAGATGATCGATGTGCATGACCAGTAGACATACTCGGAGCAATGCACAAGGACCATTACAAAGCTTACCAACAAAGCACTCGCAAAATTAGAACGACAGAACCGTCAACAGCCAGGACCAACAGACACCAATATGGGTGATCACGGCAATCAGGATGATATCAATGCGGCAATGTCACTCATGCAATAGCAGATGCAGCAGACCATCCAGGCGCAACAAGCCGCCGCTGAACAGGCAGCCCAAAACACTGAACAAGCTGTTCCGATCGGGCAGAGGAATTTCCTACATAATTTGCCAGCCACACGCTCTGCCATCAACCCTCCACCCTGCACCAGACAAGACTTTGAAATCAAGCCGGCCTTGATGAGTTTAGTGCAGCGAAAGATTTTCAATGGGTTGCCTGCGGAAATCCCGATGGATCACATTGAGAACTTTGAGAAAGTGTGCGGTTTCACCCGAGCAAACGGAGTCCCACCAGACTACATCAAATGCACACTGTTCCCTTTCTCTCTTGATGGGAAGGCTGCTCGCTGGTTGGACTCTCTACCAACCGGATCACTCACTTCATGGGAGCAAGTCCGATCCGCATTCCTTAGCCACTTCTATACGAAGTTAAAGACAGCAGCTCTGAGACAGAAAATTGCCACCTTCAAACAGTTGGTGGATGAACCTTTCTGTGATGCATGGGAAAGCTTCAACGTCTACCGCAGGGAGTGCCCACATCACGGTTTTGAAGATGACTATCTCCTTGGAGTGTTCTATGATGGAGTAGGATAGGAGTACCGAAACGCCTTCAACTCAGCTAGTAAAGGAGATTTCATGACCCAGTCAACACGAGGAGCGTTTGAGCTAATTGAAAACATGGCGTCAAGCTCAGCTGACAATAATAGGGAGATCGATCGCACCCAAAAGGTGAACAGCGTCGAGAACAGTAAAATCGACGAATTAACAGCAATGGGTAGACAACTGATTAAGAGCAACCAGAACCAGGTTTTCATCATGGAGGAGTCCCTCAGGACAAGCCAAATGATGATGGCACCAAGGAAGCAGATCAGTCAGCGGATGATCTGAATGAGGTCAGTTATGTCAACGGTCAGGGATGGCAGTTCAAGAACTATCACCCAAACCCTAACGTCAGGAACAACCCGCATCTCTACAGCTACTCCAAGCTTGACAATCCAGCTGACAATACTCAGAACAACCAAGGTCAGAACGCAGGATACCAAAAGGGATATAATCAGAATCACCAAGGGAGAACCTATGTCCTCAGCCAGGCTCAGCAAAATCAGTTCCAGCACCAGAAACAACAGACCAACCAGAACGCTGCTCCAACTACCACAACTGCTCCACAAGATGAGATGAAAAGTCTAGCTATGATGATGCATCAACTACTACAGGGTCAGCAGATTCAAGGGAAGGCACTGAATCAGGTCACTTCTGATATTAACACCAGAATGAACCATATGTTCAATGATCTGAGCACAAAATATGACAACGTTGCAAGCCACATGCGGCAGATGGATATTCAGATTTCTCAAACCGCTGAGAGTGTCAAAAGGCAACAAGGTACTCTCCCTGGAAAGACTGATAAGGATCCCAAGGAGTGTAATGCGGTGCAACTAAGGAGTGGAAGGAACCTACCAGATGTGGCTCCTAAGAAGCTAACAGCGGAAGAGAAGGGTAAGCAAAAGGAAGGCGAGCAACCGCGATCTGAAGCTGCTCCTCTCTCAGATGACGAAACGGAACAGCCTGCTGAGGCTAATCCGACCCCCACCGCTACACCAACTGAGCCTGTTCCTGTGCGCGAATACATACCCAAAGTTCCCTATCCTGTTCCAGCAAAGAAATCTAGGAAAGATCGTGAGGAGATGAAGTGTAAAAATATGTTGGAGGACTTAACTATCAAGTTTCCTCTGATCGACGCGATTCAGATGATTCCTTCTATGGGCAGTTTGATGAAAGGTTTGATCTCAGGTAAAATATATGCCGATAGCGAGATCATGCTGGTATCTAAGGAATGCAGTGCTGTGCTTCAGAACAGGCCAATCAAGAAGTTGGGTGATCCAGGGAAATTTGTCCTCTCGATACAAATTGGTGGAACAGTCTTCACGTGTTCTCTATGTGATTTGGTCTCTAGAGTGAACCTCATGCCTTACTCAGTAGCAAAGCGACTTGGCTTCACCAATTTTAAGACGAACAGAATCTCCCTGGTTTTTGCAGACAGATCACTGAAGTCGCCAGTGGGTATTCTAGAAGATATCCAGGTCCGAGTTGGGAGCGCCCTTGTTCCAGCTGATTTTGTGGTTCTTGAAGTTGATGAAGAACCAAAGGACCCTCTCATTCTGGGCCGTCCTTTCTTGTGCACAGCTGGCACAATCATTGATGTTAGGAAAGGAAGGATTGAGCAACATCTCGGGGACATCGCAATGAAGTTCGAAATGAACATTTTGCTTAAGAAGCCGATGATTGATGGACAGACTACTCGATTGAGAACGACGATCAGGCACTGTTCCCTCAAGAGGGAATGATCGAGGAAATCCTAGCAAATGACCCACTCAAGCTGGCCCTGACCCGAGCTGAGACTGAGCAAAACATAATGAGCGTGGATGCGGACGGCTACAACAAGATGCTCGACACTGCCAGAAGTATGGAGAAGCTAGTCGCCTACCTAAGTCTGGGGGAAGAAGACAAGGGCAAGCAGAACAGCCCAGCCGGAACAGCTATTCCCAAGAGAACAAGTGGGACGAACAGCAAGCTGAACAACCCATGGAGCGAGCTGAAGGCTCCAAAGGTAGAACTCAAATCCCTCCCAGCAGGGCTCAGGTACGCGTTTCTAGGACCCAATTCCACCTATCATGTCATAGTAAACTCTAAACTGAACAACGTTGAAATTGCAAAACTTTTGTGTGAGCTAAGAAAATATCGTAAAGCATTAGGATATTCTCTAGACGACATTCATGGCATATCACCTGACTTATGCATGCATAGAATACATCTAGAAGATGAATCAATGACTTCTGTAGAACATCAGAGGAGGTTAAACCCAAATTTAAAAGATGTTGTTAAGAAAGAGATAATGAAACTTCTAGAATCCGGTGTAATCTATGCCATCTCAGATAGTAAGTGGGTCAGTCCCATTCATGTAGTTCTTAAGAAAGGTGGAATCACTGTCATAACAAATGAAAAGAACGAACTGATCCCTACTAGAACTGTAATTGGACATCGCATGTGCATTGATTTTCGCAAACTAAATGCTACGACTCGTAAAGATCACTTCCCACTTCTTTTTATTGATCAAATGCTTGAAAGATTGGCTAACCACCCATACTACTGTTTCTTAGATGGCTATTCAGGTTTCTTTCAGATTCCTGTTCACCCAGATGATCAAGAGAAGACGACGTTTACATGCCCATACGGCACGTTCGCCTATGTTGGGGTTAAAATCGGTCAACAACGAAATCGTCACCCGAAAGTCCTCGAAAGAAAACTAAGTGACGATCAAAACCAAGAAACGGGTCGTCACTCGATGAACTCACGGGAAGGCATGAACGGACCGTGAGCTCCGGGGATCAACGAAGGCAAGCAACAGCATGCACCGGTGGACGCGGGACACGGCACGGACGGCAGGACGCCTGGCACCGGCGGCAGGACGCCCATGCCGTGCCTGGCGCCGGCGGCAGGGCGCGGCGGCAAGCGCTGGCGCGGCGGCAATTGCGCGCGCCGCGGCGCAGGCTCGCCCTCTCCCGTCTGGTGCCGGCGTCAGGCCTGTCGTCTCCCGTCTGGCCCGGCAAGGGTCCTGGCCCATCTGTGCAATCGCCGTGATCTCGGTAACGGCAGCATCTTGGTCCTTAAACCCATGTCCGGATTGTCCGAGAACTACAATGATTCTTCCGCAAAGCCTTCTCGATTGTTTAAAAGTTCATATTTTAAAATCTAAGTTCAAGCCTCATTACTTAAACCCTTGAAGACGGAAAGTCACGAATCCAAGTCCATCTCGATCCCGATACTCGAGGAATCGAAATTTTAAAGGTTCGAGCGATGAATGGATCTCCATTCATCGTATAAAACGATCACGGTTATTCTAAACACCAAACATCTCGACTATACGAGGAATTGGGGTTCCTTCGAAATGCGAAACCTTCAAAGACTATTCTTTCAAAACCGTAAAACGCCTAAGTAGCCCGACATGACCAAACGGCCCACTTACAATTTTCCGAAAGGAAGGATAACTATGACGGTTTATCCTTATCCTCACATAAGAGATAAATGTCAAGTTTTCCGAAGATAAATGTCAAGTTTCGATAAACACGAAGATGGACGAAAATGGAAAAAGCCCGATTCAGCCGAAGGAGGATAGACCGCCTTAAGAGGAGTATATAAGGAGAGCTTTGCAGGAGCAAATCATCACAAAACTTCCAGAGCACTTAGCACTTAGAGCAATTTAGCATTTTTTCTGGTTTCACTAGCGAAGCGACTCAACTAGGATAGACTTAGGCCGGACTAGCGGACTTTTCGACAGCTCTTGTAGCCGATTTCTTTGTTTGTTGTACACGCCAAACGAGAATTCAGAAATAAGATCTCTTTCGCTTCTATTCTTACGATTTTTATTTTGCAACTTTAATCTCCATCGATTGTATCGCGGTGTGGCCCAGCAGATATCCGGACCTTCAAGGAAGATCGGTTAGGTCGGTTTTCCTCCACAAATCGCTTATCGAAATTGACGGTGTGAATTTCGCCCAGCTTACGCCAGGGAGGGGGTTACGGATCTATCTTTCTCGAACTGCACACGCCGATCATGTCTACTGACGCCACCAAAGACCAGCCAACGCAGACGGAACACCCGCCGACGCTTAACGCTGAGAAGACTCCAACCGAGATACGCCCACAGTCACGCTGATGCAAACATTGAGGCGCCAGAGATGAAGGAACTGTTCACCTCCGCCAGAACGGGCGGAACAACAGACAAGCTGATAACCTCGCCGCAAAACAGGTCGACACCTTAACTGCGAGGGAGCAAGTTGCCGCTGATCCACCAAGGCACGGCGCGGCAGAAGACTCGACTTCGGATCTCCCGAGAACGAAAAAGATGCCTCGAAGAGCCCACCCCGAGGAAACGGCTCCAAAGGACAGCAAACGACCTCGCAGAACCTTCCACCCCGCCACGGAAACAAGGAAAGCGACGCCGAAGATCAATCTGGATATCAGCGACCAATCGATCCTTCCGATGAAGACGCTGACATCCACCCTAGAGGACCCGGCAAGTCCGCCGCGCGACGGTATCCTTGAGAGGCCCATGACGTAAGAGGAGGAAGAACTCTACTGGATTTAGCAGGAAGAACTCGAGGATCAAACTCGATCCATCGCGACCAGCACCGACAAAATCAGAGGAACGCCGGTAGCAACAGCGAGATCCATGATCTCCGATCTCTCAAAAGACCGGGTCAAGTGAAAGCGTGAAATCGCGAATCCACCAAGCAACCAGTTCCGCCCGAGATCGATAGACTTTCGAGGAAACACGAAAACGCCGCTCACCGCCGGATCACAGGAACACATATCTCGACCAGTGGAAAATCAAAATCCCGTCTATGACGGTACGACGGATCCAAGGTCGCACCTACAGCCTTTCCAGATCGCAATGGGTAGGTGCAAACTCCCGAGCGAACGACGCTGGTCATTGTCTTCTTCGCCGAGTACCTCAAAGCGCTGCGCCGAATGGTTCTCCCGCAAAAGGAACTCCATCGAAGCTTCAACTGGCCTCGCGTTTCTCAAACAATACTCCATGTTCATGGACAGAGAAACGTCCGACGTGGATCTATGGAGCCTAGCTCAGAAGGAAGACGAAAGCCCGCGACTTCATGCGAAGGTTCAAACTGGTGATGGCCAGGGTAGCGGGCATTAGCGACAATGTCGCAATCGACGCTCGAAAACTCTCTGGTACAAGTCAAAGTTCGAAAGTGGATACTACTGGAAAAGTCGCGGACAATCCAGGATACTCTCCACAAAGCAACGGACTTCATCATCATGGAGGAAGAGATGAAACTTCTATCGCAGAAGCACGGACCACAGAAAACGTCCTCAAAGAAGAAACCCTCTCGAACGACAAGAACGCCCATCACGAAGGGAAGACGCCCAAGGCGAGCATAACTACGCCATCAACTCGAGCAAGGCAAGACCTCCGAAACACCTGGAACTGCAAGGTTCTACCGCTCGCCGCAAAGCTCCTCACCGGCGAACTATCAAAGGTCAAGAGTATAAAGGACTTGCTCCTGGACTCCGACCGCCCAAAGACCAACAAAACTGTCTCCGAGGACCACGCAACCGAAAATCAATCGGGTGAAAAGCGGAAGGAGACAGGACGACCAAGGGAACAACAGCAGTCGCCAGAGGGTAAACATGATCATCGGAGGATCGCAGTTCTACCAAGACTCGTCTCGCCGATAAAGCCTACGGGCTAAAAGCCGAGACGAAGTTCCAACTGGTTTCGATAGCGATATTCCTAACCACACGATCGCTGAGGAGCAGAAACCGTCGGAATCGACAAACCTCATTGCGATCCTTTGGTTATCGATCTGGTAATCCAGGATCTCGAAGTTGGCCGCATCCTCGTCGATACAGGAAGTACGGTCAACGCATCTTCCGCGACACCTCTACAGGATGAAGATCCCACTGGGAAGTCGCTCGAGCCAAAACCTTTGACTGGTTTTGGCGCCACTTCCATGACCCTCGAGAATTAAGCTCCCGGTCATGGCAAAGAAGTCACAAAGATCGCCGAAGTTCGCAGTGGTCGACAACCCGCCATCTAAAATGCCATCATGGGAACCCCTTGGATCAACTCCATGAAGGCAGTACCATCCACATATCACCTCGGCATCAAATTTCCGACTCCACCGAACCGCAGTCATCCGGGTAGTCGAAACAATCGAGACTCTGTTACCTAGCCGAAGTTCAAACTGCGAAAAGATCGAACGCCCAGCGGCCAACCCAAGCGAGCAAAGGAATCACACAACATTCCCGAAGACTGAAAAGATGATCCAGAATCATCCTAACAGGCAACGATTCAAGACAGCAACAAAGCCTGCGAGTCCACCGTAAAGCAGACAGCTCGACCCCGAACAAACCACCAATCCGACTAGCACGATCGAACGGCACGCGACGGGAGTAAAACGTCTGCAGCAACTTTCAGAACTACTGAGATGGCTTGATCCTCGAAAGATACGTAGGCAGCTCGTCGAAACCCGGCGAAGTTTAGCTATCCCCTCACCAAAAGGGGATGGGTATGATACTCTATACTCCAACAAAACGCGAAATATCCGCACATGTACTCGAATTTTTCAAATTTTTCAATAAAATTCTTTCTATCTATTTTACGCCATTTAATTTAAAACGCCAAACACTTTGGAAAACGAAAATCATATCTTGGAAAGAAACGCGAGACGCCGCAACTTCTGAAAAAGATAACAAAACTCGTATCATCCGCTAAAACAGTCCACCTGCGACTTAAAACAACTTATGCCCGTCGATTGACCCGACGGACGACTCAAACGCGTTCACTCAATACAAACTCGTAGTCAGACCTACAAGGTCCTCTTACATCCGACAAGGATATCATAGCTATATACAAGAAACCCAAAATTTTGGTTTTAGCTCGGATAAACTCAAAGATAGCTCGATTCTTTTAACACAAGTCATATAAGCCGGCGACTAGTCACGGACTTTAAACGAAAAGAATCAGGAAGAAAACACTAACAGGCAAAATGAGAGCCGATCAGTCATCGCACAGCCTTAAAGCTGAGAGTAAGCCTAGGTCTTGCCCTAAACCCAGTCTTGCTGGATCTTGACATCTCACAGACATAGAATCGTGATAATGAGATCCCAAAACATGTCTCTTATGCTTACACCTAAAACGCTCGCTAAAAAGTAGCATACGGACCAAGCGACAAAAAAGAGTTAGGATACGAAGTGACTACTCGCATTCTTTCCTCTACACTTGACGAAAGTATAAATCAAAACAAAAGACGAAATCTCGCAAATTTTCATATTCATAAAGGCCGCAAAAACGGCGTGATTCTAAGCCACCAACGGCCAGTCCCAAAACATAAGAATGCAACCTCCGGCCGAGAATAAAACTCCTAAAACGCGACATACGGCCA
This sequence comes from Brassica nigra, assembly GCA_016432835.1. Lineage (NCBI taxonomy): Eukaryota > Viridiplantae > Streptophyta > Magnoliopsida > Brassicales > Brassicaceae > Brassica > Brassica nigra. The sequence goes on along the minus strand of CM028247.1, from coordinate 60,310,090 downwards.
AAACATACGATTCACAAAAGAAAGTCAACATCGAGAAATCCAGATGCGGAAATCCCGAATGAACCTGCAGGCTGGTCCACTTCCTCGTTCACGCCTTGAGCGTTCCCACCACCCTCGGCGTTCTCATCGGCTCCGGCCTCCACCGTATCCTCAGCATAGTCTCCGGACTCTTTCTTCGACTGGAGGAACCAAGGACTCAGCATGAGCACACTCGGCCATAAAGTCCTTCATCTCAGCAATCTCGAATCAAAAGAGAAATCCGGGTTCTGAGACTTGTAAAGGTTTACGACCGAGCCCCGGCATTCGCGGAAATCGCCAACAAACTCCTGAGCTTCTTTAAAACATTGAAACTCAGCAGCAAACGATTCCGCCCGTCTCGCCACCTCAGCTGCGACCATCCTCCTTCCTCTCCTTTCCGCCCGAACAAGAGCTCGAGCATGAAGCTCAGCTTGCTTTGCGTTCTCGCCTTTACCACTTGTCGAATCGGAAGAGCTCGCCGCTTCTTTGGTCTTGAAATTAGCAATCCTGGACTTGCGGAAACTTGAGTCAAGCGCATTGCTAAACACTCTTAGTCCCTGCACAAATTTGAGATCAGCAAGCATACATACAGATTCAAAAATACGGTTAAGAAGTTCAAAGGGCAAAACCTCGTTGACCGCTGGGAACCCTCAGCAAAACCCGTTGCTTCTCCTCATCCTCCAGCGACTCGTCAGTAACAAACTCGAGGAAGGCCGCAAAGAAATTATCGGGGAGCGGAAAATCGCTGGCTCCGCCTTTTTCCGTTGGAACAAAACTAGGGTTTTCCCGCAACGGTGAAGGATCTTCCGAACCTTCCCCACCATCAATTTCTTTCCCTTTATGAGATCTCGTTTACTGAGTAGGGCTTCGATAACCGGTTCGCATGTCGGGACAGGGTCTCGACTGGTAAATCCTTACTGCGTCTCGAATCCGTTCAAGAGTGAAGGACTTCCAGAAAAACGGCCTTTGACGAAGGAGATCCCTCTTGACGAAAAGATCACCATGCAAATACGCAACAGCCTCATTCTCTACAAAGCGAAACTTTTTCACTAAAAAATTGCACTTCCGGAATAACAAAATAGACAACGAGTTTTCATCGTATTACCTCGGTTGAAGTTCCATGCGTGCGGAAATAGATGGAGGCAGCTCTCCTCGACAGACTCACCATCTATTCGGACATAGAAGAAACGCTCCTGCCACGACTTAGGGTTCGAAGTAGTCCCCTGAATTATGGCCATATCCTTCTTTGGCACCATGGAGTAGTAGCCGTCGCTCCCCGTTGGCCGCGTGCTCCAAAGACCTTCGAAATTGTCGGGACTGAGATCGATCCCGAGCTCATAACTTGCGATCAGTACGCCAAGCCAACTCTCTAAGGCAGGAACGCTGAGCTGGCTGATCGAAAGTTTGAAGTGACGAAGCGCACGAACAATGGTACCGGGGATCGGGAACCACATGCGGCAATACGTAAGGAAAGCCTCGTAACATGTAAAGAAACCTTCCGGAGGATTCCTCGCACTCTCATTGCCGACAGGAATTCGGAATTTAACTCCATCAGGAATCTGGTAAAAATCTCGAAGAATCTTGAGATATTTACGTGAAACCAAGCTCGGCGTAAAGGGAGCACCAGGCTGCCTCAAAGGTCTCTTCGGAACAGGGACATCTGACAGAGGTCTTGCTTCACCGTCACGTGGGCAGGAGAGTCATCCGAGGATGAATGAGAAGAAGAATTTCTCTTGGAGGATCTTGAAGACATTGTTCTTAAAGAGAGAGAAAAGATTCATGAGAGAGATGAATTTTTTAATGATGAAGTAAGAATGAATGAGATTTCTTACCCCATCCTTATAAAGGAGGTAAAATCACTATTTACCCCGACTTTCGGCAAACGACTACGTCTCTACACCTTCCCATACGGCTATACCGCAAGCCAGGACCCGAAAGGCACTACGGTTCCTAGCTAGTTGGGGGGCTAACTGTTGGGGTCAAAATCGGTCAACGACAAAATCGTCACCTGAAAGTCCTCGAAAGAAAACTAAGTGACGATCAAAACCAAGAAACGGTCACCGATGAACTCACGGAAGGCATGAACGGACCGTGAGCCCCGGATCAACGAAGGCAAGCAACAGCATGCACCGGGCGGACGCTGGACACGGCACGGATGGCAGGACACCTGCCGGGCGAGGCGCCCACGCCGCACCTGGCGCCGGCGGCAGGGCCTGCCGCGGCAGGACACCCACCCGTGCCTGGCGCTGGCGGCAGACGCCCACGTGCCTGGCGCCGGGGCAGGCATGCCACGCCGCTTGGTGCCGGGCGGCAGGCTCGTCTCTCCCATCTGGCGCGGCCAGGCCTGTCGTCTCCGTCTAGCCGGGCGCAAGGGTCCTGGCACCCATCTGTGCAATCGTCTCGTGATCTCGGTCAACAGCAGCTTCTTGGTCCCTTAAACCCATGTCCGGATTGTCCGAGAACTACAATGATTATTCCGCAAAGCCTTCTCAATTGTTTAAAATTTCATATTTTAAAATCTAAGTTTGAAGCCTCATTACTCAAACCCTTGACGACGGAAAGTCTACTTAATCCAAGTCCATCTCGATCCCGATACTCGAGGAATCTCGAAGATCTTAAAAGGTTCGAACGATGAATGGATCTCAATTCATCGTATAAAACGATCACGGTTATTCTAAACACCAAACATCTCGACTATACGAGGAATTGGGATTCCTTCGGAAATGCCGAAACCTTCAAAGACTATTCTTTCGAAAAACCGTAAAAACGTCTAAGTAGCCCGACATGACCAAAACGGCCCACTTAAGATTTTCCGAAAAGGAAGGATAACTATGACGGTTTATCCTTATCCTCACATAAGAGATAAATGTCAAGTTTCCAGAAGATAAATGTCAAGTTTTCCGAAGATAAATGTCAAGTTTCCCGATAAACACGAAGATGGACGAAAATGGAAAATGCCCGATTCAGCCCGAAGGAGGATAGACCGTCTTAAGAGGAGTATATAAGGAGAGCTTTGGGCGAGGAGCAAATCATCACAAAACTTCGAGAGCACTTAGCACTTAGAGCAATTTAGCATTCTTTTCTGTTTTCACTAGCGAGCTGCGACTCAACTAGGATAGACTTAGGCGGCCGGACTAGCGGACTTTTCGACAGCTCTTGTAGCCGATTTCTTTGCTTGTTGTACACGCTCAAACGAGAATTCAGAAATAAGATCTCTTTCGCTATATTCTTACGATTTTTGTTTTGCAACTTTAATCTCCATCGATTGTATCGTGTGTGGCCCAGCAGAGGACCTTCAAGGAAGATCGGGTAACTCGGTTTTCCTCCACAAATCGTTTATCGGAAATTGACGGTGTGAATTTTGGTTCCCACAGCCTACAGGAGAATGCCATTCGGCTTGTGCAATGCTCCTGCGACCTTTCAACGTAGCATGATGTCGATTTTTACTGACCTGATTGAGAACATAATGGAAGTTTTCATGGACGACTTTAGTGTCTATGGAAGCTCCGTTTCTGTTTGCTTGAATAATCTGCACAGGGTACTGCAGCGATGCGAGGAGAAAAACTTGGTGCTGAACTGGGAGAAGTGCCACTCTATGGTCAGAGATGGGATTGTTCTCGGGCACAAAATTTCAGAAAAAGGCATTGAGGTCGACAAGGAAAAGATCAAGGTGATGATGAGCCTGCAGCCACCAACTACAGTCAAGGGAATCAGAAGTTTCTTAGGACACGCGGGGTTCTATAGAAGATTCATCCAGGACTTTTCAAGGATCACAAGACCACTCACTAGGATGCTCTGCAAGGACACCAAGTTCGAGTTTGATAGGGACTGTTTGGCTGCTTTCACACGATAAAAGGAGCCCTGATCAGTGCCCCGATTGTTCACCCTCCAGACTGGGACCTTTTTTTTAAATCATGACAGACGCAAATGATTATGCAGTGGGAGCGGTCCTAGGACAGCGGAAGGACAAAAAAGCTGCACATGATCTACTATGCGAGCAGGACACTGGATGAATCTCAATGCCGATACTCCACTACTGAAAAAGAGCTGCTTGACATAGTCTATGCTTTTGAGAAATTTAGGTCCTACCTAGTAGGTTCTAAAGTAATTGTGTATACGGATCACGCAGCCTTGAGGTACTTGTTGACCAAGAAGGATGCAAAACCTCGTTTACTAAGATGGATTCTTCTACTCCAGGAATTCGATCTTGAGATCAAGGATAAGAAAGGAATCGAGAATGGAGTTGCAGAACATTTATCCAGAATGAAGATCAACGAAGAGGTTGCTCTTGATGATACCATCCCTGAGGAACATGTCTACGCGATTGGTCTTTACAGCGAGAACAGTCTAGATACGTTCGCCACGGACTGTTCTGCCGAAACGGAACATTGTGTATCTGCGATCAAGAAGAGATATTCCCATCTACCTTGGTTCGCTGAAATAGCCAACTTTTTGGCTGCTGAACAAGAACCGGTTGAGTTCACTGGGAACGAGAAGATGAAGTTTTTAAGGGACGCAAGGCACTAGTTTTGGGATGAACCGTTCCTATATAGACACTGCAAAGATGGAGTGTTCCGACGGTGTGTCCCTGAAGAAGAGATCCCAGGGATCCTGTATCACTGCCATGGTTCCTCCTACGCTGGACACTTCGCAGCATTCAAAACCGTCTCAAAAGTCTTACAGACCGGTTTCTGGTGGCCCACTATGTTCCGTGATGCCCAAGCTTTCATCTCCAAGTGAAACTCATGCCAACGACAGGGAAACATCAGTAAGAGGAACGAGATGCCTCAGAACTTCATACTTGAGATTGAAGTGTTCGATTGTTGGTGTATTGACTTCATGGGACCATTCCCACCCTCATAAATACATTCTGGTGGCAGTAGATTACGTCTCAAAGTGGGTGGAAGCAATCGCAAGTCCCACTAATGATGCGCGTGTTGTTACAAAGATGTTCAAATCAATCATCTTTCCTAGGTTCGGGGTACCAAGAGTGGTCATCAGTGACGGAGGCACCCACTTCATCAACAAGGTCTTCCAAGGCCTCCTGAAGAAGAATGGTGTAAGGCATAAGGTCGCAACGGCATATCATCCCCAAACCAGTGGCCAAGTGGAAGTTTCTAATAGAGAAATCAAGAGCATTCTACAGAAAACAGTCGGAACAACCCGCAAAGACTGGTCTCTCAAGTTAGATGATGCACTATGGGCCTACAGAACAGCCTACAAAACACCACTCGGGACCTATCACCTGGTCTATGGCAAGGCGTGCCATCTCCCTATGGAACTTGAATACAAGGCAGCATGGGCTGTCAAAATGCTCAACTTCGACATCAAATCAGCCAAGGAGAGGCGGACAATCCAGATTCATGAGCTAGAAGAGATCAGACATCTAACCTATGAGAGCTCAAAGATCTACAAGGAGAAAACATAGGAGTACCTGAAAAAAGAATCATCGACAGAAACTTCGAACCAAACGATCAGGGTTGCTCTTTAACTCCAGATTGAGGCTGTTCCCTGGCAAATTGAAGTCGAGATGGTCCGGACCCTTTACTATTAAGGAAGTTAGACCATGTGGAGCAGTCGTGTTGCGGGACACGAATGGAGGAGAATTTGTTGTGAACGGTCAACGTCTAAAACCATAACTTGCAGAAACAACAATCTCAGAAGGTGAAGAAATTCCCTTAAGCGATCCCTCCTCAGCCTAATAGGCTAACCACAGTCAAGCTAGTGACTTAAACCAATCGCTTGGTAGGAGGCAACCCACTGGTGAGTCTGTATATATTTTTTATTCTTTTTCTTTAGTTGTTCTTAACTTTTGTTTCAGAAAAAGAAAACAAAACCGGAATTTTCTTAAGGAGCAACCCTTTGATTGTTCTCTCTGGAGAACAGCTGTTCCCAGGTAAGTTTTTGGACCCAAAATAAAATAAAATAAAATAAAATAAAATAAAAATAAAAATTAATAAATAAAAGGGGAAGAGGTTTAGGGTTCGCCTATTTAAGGCTGCTCCACCCCACTTCCCCACTTCCTTCTCCTACGCCGCAAACCAACCCCCCCCCATTTGGAAACGAACCCTAAAATCAAACTACCCCATTTCTCAACCATTTTTGGCGATTCTTTGTTCTTTACCACCGGATTTTCTAGCCGTGTTTGTCTTTGCAGTTGAATCTATCAATGGCGCCCAAGGTAAGCAACTCAACTCTCTTCCAAAATCGCAATGCAAATCACGATTTAGGGGTCCCTCTCATTTCGATTTTAGCGCTATACTTGATAGATTCTAGTTACAAACCGTCTTAAATCGTTTCATCCTTAGTACTAATTCGTTCAAGGAATCGACTTTGTGAGAATATGAATCATTTTGATAGGATTGATTTTGATCTTAAATGCTCTAGAACAGCGGTTTGTTTGATTTGGATTTGTTTTGTTGAATGTGGTTGTTTGGAATAAATTGGACGTTGTTATATTGAGAATGGTTTTTGGATCCATCTTTTCAAACCAACCCACGAATTGTACTGATCTGTCTATGGCTCTTCTTTCTCGCAGGTCCGCACCAAGCACATCGCCCAGAGAGCATCGAGGCAAACTGCAAACCAATCGACACCCATTGCCGAACCCAACCCAGCGTACCCATGGCCTCGGGAGCAGGAAGGTGTAGCTATCGACATTTAGGACCCAAGGCTCTTTGATGTCAATGTCGAAGGGTGGGACAAAGAAAAAGCAAAGGCCTAAAACGCTCTCCTCGCCATTGACATCCAGCCGACGCTGTACGTGCACCCTCCGACCCTCTCCCAGCTTGGTCTCGGCGACGATGTGCAGCGTATTATCTCTGCCATTGGAATACTCGATCTCTGCACCAAGCCGCAAATCCTCATCCCAGAGCTGGTGCAACAAGCTCTGGATACCGCAGAGATTTACCACGAGGGCGTCACACCTGAGCCCTTGTATGATTTTGAGGACATCGAGGATGGCTTTGATGTGAAACGTACCGTCGCTGGATGATTGATTCCCAGCGCAAGAACAACAGCCTCATGAAGAGGATCCTCAAGATCATCACCGGCGGTTGCTTCAAGGGTCAGCAGGAAAAAGAGGACGAGCAGGAGCAGTCTCAGGAGACAGGCCATCGACCAGGCAAGGAACCAGCTGGTTCAACAGCAGGAGGAGAGCGGCTACCGCGGAACAGGCGTTCCGCTGGTCAGTCCGGGAGCGGGGAGTCAGACTGATCCGCCACCACTCCCTATCACCATTGTCTTATCCATTTGAACTCTTTATTTTTATTTCTGCTTGTTATTGGTTTTAGCCTTCCTCAATTTATTTTCACAACCAGGGATGGTGTGAAGTAAGTCTGGGGGAGGGGATTGTGTACTAATCTCTTTGTGTTACCTTTGGATTTTCTTTCCGAGTCAGTCCGTCTGCTTTGAGTCATTTTGATGTTTTTATCGATTCTGTTTTAGGGTCGAGTTAGTTTAAAAACTTTGTGGGAATTACAACCTCATTCTGTGATGATTTTTAACCACCTCATGCTTTAACTTTCTTATTCAGTGACCTTAGCAGTGATGAAAGTCCCACACTTGGACCTGGAACACCCTGACTTATCTCATTTGACTCTCCAGATGTTTTCAGCCAATCAGGTTATACTGGATAGACTTAACTCTACCTAACTTGAACCTAAGTTTGACTGCAATTACTCTTGTTATGGGCACTAGATCAGGGAAACGAGAACCACACTCAGGACTTCTTTCTCTTTTTACCAATCTGGCTGTTACTGAGTGGCTAGCTCATCTTTAGCTAGTTCCAACCTTTACCTGAACCCTTATTCCATCTCCATGCATTCTGTTTTTCAGTTTCATTTGTGCAGATATGTGCAAAAAGGTCGGAGAGGAAAGGATCGACACAGTCTCTTACTCGTACTGCTACAGAAATTCATTCAAAACTAGGAGAATAGTCAAATGAAAAGCCGGAACAGTTGCTACAGAACAGTCACCACCACATAGGAACGGGACAAGGTCAGACAAGTGGAATGATCAATAGAGAATCTTCACCCTACACGTAACCTCCTTCTCCGTCCCATTCCACCCATTGATCTCACTTAAAAAAAAAAAAACTTCTACTCTTTTCTTTTGAGATCACTGATGGAGAAGGAGGATTGTTGAGGCTCCTATACAAAAATTCAGTTGGAGCCAGATGAGGAAGAAGATTCTGCTGTACACACCTGGAGAACAGTTGCTCTCTGATCTGATCGATCGCAACTACTTCTACTTGTTTGACATACCGTCTTTCTTCACAACAGGACCCCGTTCGCGAGAGTTCCATGGAGACACTATGTGGATTATGATGAGAAAGAACCGGGAGGTAGAACAAGAGAGTTGGTACTAATGATAGAGAACAAGCAGACAATTGGAGCAGTCGCGCCAGAGTTAGCAAAACGAGTAAGAGCTGTGGACATCAATGGATCCGTCCTCTCTTGATATTTTGCGCGATATTCTGCACCCACTACGAAAATTGGTAGCCCTAAACACTCTTTAAACTCCACCTTTAAAATTAGCATGTTCTACACCTACCCTGTCTACCCTGAATAGTGCCTGTGATAAGTTGTTCACGCCATTTTAAATTGAATATAGGGAGTTTTGTCTCGATAGTGTATCTTTTCAGGTTTGAGATGCAGAGTATGGAGCTGATCTTCGAACAGCGATCAGTGGGGTTCTAGTAAAAGTGTGTGGTCCTAGTAACCTGCTTGCATGGTTCAGAGATTCGTGGTTAAGGTATGGTTGTTGAGAATAGGCGAGTTCCCACACTTTCAAACCTTTCTCCTTGTGCTTAATACTTGCCATTGTTCGAAGACAAACAAGGATCTAAGTCTGGGGGAATTGATATATGGTGTTTTTGACACCATTATATATATGTTTTCTAACCAGTTTTCAATGTTTTATCGAGTTGGTCTAGTCCTTTTTGAGTCAATTCAGGTCTGGAGTAGACTAAAAGAGCTAAAGGAAGGAGCATGAAGAAAGGTGCAAGAATTGAAGTTTTTCATGCGGAACAGTCAAATGGAGCACTCAGGCGATTGATTCCATAGGAGCAATCATGAGGAGCAACGAGGCAGACTGTTCCCGACTATTATGGAAATTTCCATATCTTTGAAGATTCGTCCTAATCATCTTCCCTCTCTAGAAATCGACGGCGCCTCCGTACAAAAGTGCCCTTATCTATTATTTTATTTCTTACGCTAGTTTTAAAACAGATCTAGACTCTATTTTTGGCGATTGCAACTTGTAAGGGAGAAGGCTCCATCTCTCATAGAGAAGATCATCATGAACCCTTTGTTTTCTACTCTATTTTCTATGCAGTATTATTCAGAAATCATGTATGTGCCTTCTTGCATAATGATCGAGTAGTTGCTTAAGCTTGCTTAGGGTTTTAGGGTGTTGAGGTCTTAAGCTAAACATAGATAAGCGATTTCATTGATTCTTCATTCATATCGTTCTTACTGCTTGCATTAAATTGATCATTTAGTGTTAGATCTTAAGATTAATCACCTAGCTAACCATGCAGGAGATAGCTTGACATATATTGAATGAGCTTAGTATCCCTAATCAGCGAAAGTAGATATTAGGGGGGTAAGTGAACAAAACGGACTTGATCTCTAAAGCTTGCGATCGCATCTTGTTCCAAGCGATAGCTTAGGCGGCAAGATCGATCCGCAAAGGGGACAATACCACGACAGTGGATTATTCCAGCTGAGTGATCCGAGTTCCAGATTGCATCTCCTTGCGCTTAAATAATTGTTTGGCTCAACATCAGCACCCGATGAAATACCCTAGGCTGGCTTCTTGTTTAAATTTATTTAAAAACTCTAGTTGCTTGTTTTCTACGTCACCATTGAAATCAAAACCCACCTTTGTTTTCAGCTTAATATCGAACTTATAAGAGTAAAGTGTAAGCTGGTCCTCTGGAGTGAATCTCAAATATTACAATTACAACTGCTAAGCTTGACATTATCAAGGATTCATTTTTAGTGTATCAGCCGCGTAGATTTGTCCCTGGGAAGAAGCGTTGTCCTCCACTGTGCTTCTTGAAGTATTGGTCTTCCGGGATTTGTTAAGTATGACTCGTATAACTCTAGGAGAATTTTTACGAGTGTTTCCTTTCATGCCGTGTTTTACGGGTAAATGTTGCGGGCTTTAAGTGAATTGTGTGGAACCTGGTCGTTTATCGACAAGTTTAATTTTTCCGTTAACTATTTGGTTGCTAGGACTGAATTTTGTTCCGAAAAATTTATTGTATAATTTTCTCTCGGGTTTATACGTAAAATAATCTGTGTAATCGTCACATGGCATTTTACGACAAGTCGTGGATCGTTTTTTAGCCGTTTAAGTGATTGGAGCGGTGGTCGCTTGATTGCTTGGGATGAAGGTTGTGTTCTGCCGTACAGCCAAGGATGCTGTTGGTAAAGGACCAGACCATGGAACTTTTGTTTTACGATTGTCCTCAAAAACACGCCGAATCCTGGTTCGGGCTTTACGGGGAGGCGTAGTTGGCTAAGGGCCAAAGAGTGTCTGCCGAGACTGATAGGCCAAGTACAGCGGAGTTTTCCGTGCTATGGCTGATGGTTTAAAAACGAGTTTCCACTTTGGATTAAGTTATACGATGAATGTTTCGTATACTGTTTCCTTTATACGTATAAAATTGTTTCCTTTTCATCCAAGGAAGACGAATTTTAAGAGGCTTGACGCAGAACCCTTGCGGATTTGGTTGAGAGATGATTTCCTGCTCGGATCTAACCGAGGGAAGTGAGAGGTAGAAGCCAGCAATCTTCATGGAGCTTCGTTTTCATAATACAAAAATTATCTATGGCAGTTCTCCGTAAGGCCCGTTGTGTTTATTTCCAAAAGTTGCTTCGTATGACTTGATTCGTCTGTACGGAGGATTTTTCGTGAAAATATTGTGAGAGGGGCTTCTCATAGAAGTAATTGGAGAGTTTTTTTCGTAAATCACTCGTGAAATTGGCGGAGTTGTTTGGTAGTAACACTGGTCTTGGTTTCCCGTAGGCTGTTTGTATAAAACGTTCTGGTTATACGAAAACGATGGGCGACTAGTTTTACGAAGACAGGAAATAAAAAATTTCAAAGTTGCGATGTTTCCGCGGACTACACGGGAAGCGTTTCTGCTTTGATTCCGATCTTTTGCGAGATTTCCTTGGAATCATTCATGGAGTTTTACCAAAGGTTATTTTGTTATGATCTAGTCGTGAGAACAATTTTCGATGCTTTTTCGTGACTCACTAGGTTCAACGGACTCTGAAGCAATGCTTTGGTGCTTAAAGATTTCTCGTACAATTCTTGACTTTTATACGAAAATCGTTTTAAAGTCGAAAAGGTCTTCCAGACTTGGGCCAATCATCGTGTTTTAGTTTGATATTGATACAGGTTTTCTTCGCGCATGATCGCGATAAGAGATGCTGCATAGTCCTCGAGATTCTGTTCGTGATGGTGTAGATATGTTGCTAGCGTTTAGACGAATCTTCGATTGTCGTTTGCCTTTGTGGGACGATTTTAATGAGGCATTGGAATGCCTAAGCGTTTTTCTTCCTGTTGTTGCAAAAGTTTGGTTTGTCAAAAGCATTGTGACTTGCTGGTTTTCAGGTCGACGACTTGGAATATCAGTTTTTTATGAAAATTACTAGGAACGCATCGATTTAAGATGATGTTTGTGTCTCTAGTTCTTTCTTTCTTTAGGAAGCGAGCTAAGTATGCGTGGTGATCGTTTCTCGATATTAAGCTTGTGAGTGATTCAATAGATAAAGACTCCGATTTTCTTCACTTTACGATAGCACCTGCTCACAGAAACTGGGTTAGACACAAAAGCACACACCGTCATCTCCGTCTTGTTTGTTCCGTCAATGGCTCCCGGTAATGAGTTGGTAATCAGAGATGCGCTTTTGTGTTACATTGCTGCATCTTCTCTTTTGATTGTTTGGTCTGTGGAATTCAATTACTGTGAAGTTCTGTGTACCATACTCTTATTTATAGTTATGGTCTCTTACTTGCATTTATTTTGATATTTTCTGCAGCAAACCTTCTGAGTTCACGAAAATGTCTGTCATAGATGCTGAAAGTCCTCATCTTGGGTAAAATATCTCAACCATCTCTTACCAAAGTTTTTGTGTGGCCTTTACTCAAATCCCTTGATTTTGTCTACTTCCTATCGTTTTTCTTTGTAATGTGAACCAGTTTTGAGAGATATAACTATGGGACAAGTAGGTTTCTGAGAAGCAGTGTTGAGAGTGGTTGTGGACTGGTAATGGTTCTACTTAATAACAAGAAGAAAGAAGGATCCAGAATTCATCGAGAACATCTCTTGTTTGTCTTTAAGTTTCAGATGACACATAATTCTCCAAGAACAGCTTGCTAGTTTCTAAGTCTGGCCGGAAGACAATGATCATGGTTTGTTCTCTCATCTTTCATATCTCAATTCTATAATTTAATCCTTTTCCAAGTCTTAGAAACACCAAAGTCTCTGCCTTTGCTCTGTACTTGTCTAGAGTTTATATTTTTGCCCTGTTTTTGGCAAAAGTTTGCCTTTTCCTCTGTTCTTGTTTCACCTCTATGCTCTATGTTACAATTTTAAGTGTTTGAGAAGCGAAGGTATGCCTTCTCCTTCGCTCGATAATTTGATGGTTTCTCCATGCTTTAAACTGTGGCTTTATATCTTCTATTGTCACAGAGATGTAGACTACAGGGAGAACCGCATATATGATGAACAAAGTGATTATGCTGGTGGTTTGAAAGCTGGAAGTAGGATTGAATTCATGGAAAGAGATGAAAGAAATAAGTTTCTGGGTTACAATAATGTTCTAGAAGAGCAGGTTTGACTGAACAGAAGAAAGCCAATGACGTTAATTCCATCTGAATCCATAACCTCAACCTCAGAATTTTCTAGAAGTTCTTTAAGTAATATAATATATGTCAGGGAAACTTTTAAATATATATATATATGTCAGGGAAACTTTACATTTTGTTTTGTGACAAAGTTTAGAATGGATACATGATTATCTCTTTGAATATATATTGAATCTTCTTTTATGGATATAGATTAAGCTCAAGGAAAACTAAGGTCAAGGAGAACTAAGTACGAGTGAATTCAAGGATATGGATACATGATTATCTTCTTTTATGGATACATGATTATCTTCTTTTTTATGGATATGGATTTATAATTTTTGTTGTTGTTTATTTTTATTTTTTAATTGAAAAAATAAAGTAATGCAAAGTAAGGTCAAGGAGAACTAAGTTTTTAAAATATCGAAACAAAAACAACCATCACAAAGCCGAGGAACATCAAATAAAGTTATGCAAAATTAAGTATTTCATCAATTGAACCCTATGCAAATTTTGATTTATAATTTTTTTTTTGATTTTTTTGTGTTTTGTAATTAAAAAAAAAAACTAAACCCTAAACTTAACCCTAAACTCTATTCCTCAAACTCCAAATATACTTTAAACTTAAAAACTTTAGATCTAAACTTTAGACTTTATATTATAGACATTAAATTTTAAATCTAAATTTTTATTTTTGAAAACTAAACTTTGAACTTTAGTTTTAAACCACAAATCCTATCCCACAAACCCCAAACCCCAAACCCTACTTACCAAAACCAAAAACATATTCCTAAAATTCCAAACCTTAAATTGATCATAAACTTTACCTTTAAATTTAAACTTTTTAATTATTGAAACTAAATCATAATCAGAAATCCAAAATATGACAATCGTTTCTATATACAAATATTTAAAATCATTCATTTTTTCATCAAATAAGAGCACTCATATGTAAAGATCATTAAAAAGGGACAAAAATAATTAAGAAAGGTGAATTGTTGTTGGCCAATGAAATAAGAAGACAAGGATTGCTCAGTTTTCAATCTAAACCGTTGATAGAAGTTGATCTAACGGATGCAGTGCTTTGCATTTTAATATTTTTTTATCTCCTCTCTCCATTGTCGCCTCCTCATCTCTCCAGATCTCTCATCTCCTCTCCTCCGATTCAGTCTCTCCTCTTCTCCGATTCAGTCTCTTCTATACTCCTCCACAGTCTAGACTCCTCTCTGCGCCTCTGCAGTCGTGGCTCCTCTCCATTCCTATGCAAATCGACATAGGAGCAGATGTTCGGAGGATCTTGTCCTTGATGGCGAATGATAACAGGTGACGGTTTAGATTCAGTTCCATGGAAGACGAGATTGAATCGCTTCTAAATTAGGTTTGGTTTATTAATTACATGGAAGAAGAGGTCGTTTATGAGTGTTTCAATAGATAAAGAGTCGAACTTTTCTTTTTTTTGTTCAAAGTTGATTTTTTCAATTGTTGTTGTTGCAGGAAAGTGTGACGACTGTGTATGTTGGGAAATGGAAGGATGGCGTCGGATATTAGCAGAGCTGTTCCCGTTCATAGTGTTTTGTTTAGACTCACACGAATGTTGCAGTCTCTCACTGGAATGCCAAGAGCAGCCTTTGAAGGTATTGTGACAGTAAAGAGTGAGACTTTCTTCTTCTCATAGTTTTGCTTATATCTGCTGATTCATTGCCTTTGAAGGTTTATACAGCTAAAACGTTTCTCTGTACAGCAGACTTGAAGACAATCATGCTTAAGTATGGGTGTTGAGATAAGTTATCTTGTTTGTTAATCTTGTACAAATTGATTCCAGTCTTAAGTATGAGTGTATGTCCTCAAATCATTGTATTTAGCAACACTTGTTTTGTGTGCTTTCTAGATATTGCGGAAGCTTGATGAAGGTGGAGAAGGCATACGGGATTTGAGGAAGGTGGAAGAGGCAGATGGAACTTGAGGAAGGTCAAAGAGAAACAATGAGCTTGAGGGAGGCTGTTCACTACAGCCGGAGTTTAGTTAGGTTTATGGTTAATTAGGTTTAGTTTTTTGGTTTAATGTTTTAATTCTGGTTAAGTTATGATTTTATTTGTAAACTGATCTAATGAATAAATCTTATTAAATAATAAATTATTTTCGATTTATTTTTATTTGATTCTATTTTAATTACTAATTTGTAAATCATATTTTTTTTTTGTAAACCAGTTTAATTATAAATCAATTTAAATAATAAAAATTAATATGAAAATTTTAATAACATTTATATCATGTTATTATAAATATTAACAATTGCATACAAACTAACGCTATCGTTGTATAGTTAACTATAACATAAGAAATAACCGCTATTGAAAGCGTCGGACCTATTGAAACGGGCGATGTCAGAGCGGCCAATAAGGCGCTATTACACTGAACTCATAGCGTTTTTCGTCCGCTACTACTACCCATATTTTCTGTAGTGACGATTTCTTCGAAAGAGTACGAGAAAACAAGTCTTTACGGTTTTTTATCGTAAAGTTCCAGTGGTAACTCCAATCGAGACAAAACAAGAGACATTTCGATTAAGTTTCGAAGGAGAAAGCAAAGAAAGAGGCGAGGGCGAGTAGTATGCCCAAGAGGGCGAGTAGGAGCAAACCGAGGAGTTTAGCGAGTCTTACTTGTTTTCGTCTTAAAATCTCAACGGAAACTCCGTTTGAGACGAAACAAAAAGCATTCCGATCGAGATTTGGAAGAGAACACAAAGGAGGAGTCCTTGGGGCTGGTCCAACTCGCCATTTTGGCGAGTTGGATTGTGTGTTCACTACAAAAAATATCGGCATTAGTAGCACCCGAAAAACGCTACCATAGGATTTTGTAGCGTTTTTATAAACGCTCTGACAGCCGCAGCTATGGTGGACACTCCCCATATCATAGCATTTTCCGTGTGCTATAAAAAATAGAGGTATTGTAGCGTTTATTCGTGAGCTATAAATTAATGTTTTATAGTATTTTATTTGTGCTATGATTTGTTTTTTCATGGCATTTTTTTAGTGATGCAGAATATTTTATAATAATATTGATATAATGCTATTATATCTCATTTATATTTTAAAATTATTAATTTTAATTTTTAATTTTAATTATATTAAAAAATTAAAGATTTCGGACTAGACCTTATGAAAGGCTGCCTACGTACCCCTTTCTAGGATCAAGCCGAACGTAGTTCAGTTAGAAAGAATTGAACAAGAGATCGAACTGCCTCGACGAGTTCGTCTAGTATGAGCGCAAGTCATAGAAACAGGCATGTCGAGGATAATGCCTAGGGTTTCTAAGTACAGAGTTCTAGAGTCTAAGTTAAGTTTTTCTTTTTCGTCCTTTGCTTCAGCTCCCTTTATATATGCCCTCTAGGTCGGTTTGGACGTTTCTCGGAAGTTTTCCTTTTTCTTCTCGATCCTCGTCATTATCTTGAAACCTAATATTTATCTTTCCGATTTCATGAGATTTAACCCTATCCTGCAAGTAAGATAAACTATCATAACATTGCTGGGCTTGATCTCAAATGGAACCGTAAGTGGTTTTAGACCGTGTTCTAAGCCTTTTTGGGCCGTCTTCCGACTTGTACGTTTTACGAGTTCTTTGAGAGCGCACTCTTATGTTTTGACGAGGAAGTTCATACTTCTCATGTAGTTTGGACGAACATGGTGTTTAGTTAACCGTCGCCGTTTTATGAAAACTATAAACTTCATTTTAGGCGTATGGACCTTGACATTTTTTGTCGTAAGATTCCAACGATAACTCCGATCGAGACAAAACAAGAGACTGATCATGTCAAAGTCCAACGGAAGGCACATGACTCGAACTAACTCGCATGGTCAAACTAGCCAAGACAATGAATTGGAAGCCTTCGGGAGTTCCAAGTAGCCAATTTGGCGAGTTGGGCTGGTGCAACTCGCCAAATTGGAGAGTTGTTGAGGTGCAACTCGCCAAATTGGCGAGTTGTCGAGGTGAAACTCGCCAATTTGGCGAGTTGTTGAGGTGCAACAAACCAAATTTGGCGAGTTGTTGAGATGCAACTCGCCAATTTGGCTAGTTGTTGTGGTGAAACTCGCCAATTTGGCGAGTTGGTGATGCTCCGGGAGCTCCAACTCTCCAAATTGACGAGTTGTTGAGATGCAACTCGCCAAATTGGCGAGTTGGTGAGGAGCAACTCGCCAAATTGGCGAGTTGGTGATGCTCTGGGAGCTCCAACTCTCCAAATTGGCGAGTTGGTGAGATGCAACTCGCCAAATTGGCGAGTTGGTGAGGAGCAATTCGCCAAACTGGCGATTTGGTGATGCCCCGGGAGTTCCAACTCGCTTCCAACTCGCCAAGGTGGCGAGTTAGTCTCGTTTTCGGGTCCAACTGGCCATCTTGGCGAGTTAATTACCTTGTTTGGCTTGATTCGTTTGTTCGGTGAGTTTGTTTGCATGTTTAGATAGTCAAACTTTCGTAATCGTCTCGTTGTCTGAGGCTTAGAGTAGCTCTTCTCGAGATTTCTTGTTTTCTGATTCCTTTCGGAATTGATTCGAAACTCGATTTAGGTTTCTCGCGCTCATTATATCTCTCTTTTTCAAAGCGGATATTTTCCGAGAACTTTCAGGCATTAATTATGTCGTGACCGATTTTGACCCCAACATATAATATCTACAATCCTAACTCGAATCGGACTAATGATCTGGTAAGCATGAAAACCGGAAAATATGCAATCATTGCACACCAAATCTCCATCTTTTAACGTAAAAAAAAAGCTCCAAATTTTTGACTTTTCAAAAAAAAAAGACAGAAAAGCTGTCTCATACAGGGTTCGAACCTGTGACATTCTGGTTATTAGCACGACGCTCTAACCAACTGACCTAATGAAACACTTGTTATTCGCAATGTACTTATCGATAAATATATAATAGAAATAACTTTGGTTACACAACACCCGCCCCGCATGATCCGCGATCCGCGGGTTTCATTTTTTCAAAAATTCGACCCGATAACCCGCGATACAGATAAACTTATACCCGCCGCCTCGCTAATTATGCGGGTAACTCCGGTTATATATATATTTTAAAAATAATTATTTAATTTATTTTTCTTATAAATATATAAATAATATATTTATAGTTAAAATTTATATATTTTTAAAATTTTAATTATTATTTTTAAAATTCTCATATTTTTTAAAAAATATATACTTTTAAAAAAACATTTAAAAGAAAAATAAAAATATAAATATAAAAAATTAAAAAGGTTTCGGGTTGGAAACCCATGAATGCAAAATCCACCAACCCACACCACTCCACATAAAATACTCATAACCCGCACCCGCAAATTGATTTTGTCAAACGGGGCGGGAACCCCGGACTAAGACTCAAATTCCCAGGCCTAACCTTTGGGCTCTCCGCTTCTTCTTGGTCTGCAAAAACATCTTCTCTGTTTACTCTGATAATGGCTACTACATCCAACTCGGTACTCTTCTTGAGCTCTGATTCACTGAGTCATCACCACAATCAGCCCAGACTCCCTCTCCACCTCTCCTCCTCCTCCAGATCTAATACCATTTCTCTCATACCCACAAATCAACCCACTTCCCTCGCGCTTCGTTGCTCCAACAATGGCGATAACGTCTCATCCGAGAAAGACACCCCAATCGAACTCAGTAAGTAACTTCGAAACACTCTGACATTTCAATTCCCCACTAACTAACTCATTCTCTAATCTCCAGAGTTCCCAGCATTTCCAACGGTTATGGACATTAACCAGATCAGAGAGATATTGCCTCACAGGTACAGTTTCGTTGAAACCCATGTTTGAAAGTTCGATCCTTTCTTGGGGGGATCTTACATGTTTGATTTGATTCTCAGGTTTCCCTTTCTGCTGGTAGATAGAGTGATTGAGTATACACCTAGTGTTTCAGCTGTGGCTATTAAGAATGTCACTATCAATGACAACTTCTTCCCTGGCCATTTCCCTGATCGACCCATCATGCCTGGTGTTCTTATGATTGAGGTAAATACAAGCTTAAAGTAGCAAACTTTCAATAAGCTCAAGGATCTTCACACGTGGTGTTGATTGAAATTTTAGATGTTGTGTACATGTCGACAGTGAAAAGTGCATATGGGTTTTATGTTTTTAATAATAAAAAGAAGTTAATGATTTGCTGGTATGATGTTGGTTTAGTGGAGAGATGCCACCTTCATTGGAAAAGTTGTTATTGTAAATGATTTGCTAGTTTGATCTTCACATGTGGCTTTGATTAAAATGTTAGATGCTGTGAATATATCAACATTGCTTTAGTGTTGATTGATTCTCTACATGTTGAAGGGCATATGGGTTTCATATTTTTAACTGATTTTTGCTAGTTTGATGTTGGTTTTGGACTCTGAACCCTTACATTAGTGTAGATCACTTAACTGAGAAGCTGAGTTTGCTTTTGGCAGGCGATGGCGCAAGTGGGAGGAATAGTAATGCTGCAGCCGAAAGTAGGAGGATCTCAGGATAACTTCTTCTTTGCCGGTATTGATAAAGTGAGATTCCGCAAACTAGTGATTGCAGGAGACACACTGGTCATGAGGATGACTCTTCTCAAGTTCTAGAAACGGTTCGGGCTTGCTAAGATGGAAGGTAAAGCTTATGTGGGTGGCTCATTGGTCTGCGAAGGGGAGTTCATGATGGTTTCTGCAGGCAATCCTTGATTTCAACCATGGTCTCACTAGTTAAATGTTGTTTTCTTCTTATGCTTCTTCTGTGATTCGGAAAACTAGAACAAGACCAAAAGCTTTAAACAAAGCTTATGTTTACGACATTTATACTAGCTTCTTGAGGTTCTCTTACCCTTTTGTGTTCTTTATCGATGTCTCTGATTGGTGATACATGTGACCATTGAAACCCATTTTGTTAGACCATAATACAAGGAGGGATAAACATGATAAGTTTCTGGCAGGCAGTTCTTGATCTCAACCATGGTCTCACTCCTTATATGTTTTGTTTCTTCTGTGATTTGGAAAACTAGATAAGACCAAAGCTTATCTTTTCAAAATGTATACGAGCTCCTTCAAGGTTCTCGTGCCCGTCGTGTTCTGTATTGACGTCTCTTCTCACTGAGATATAAGAGCATCTCGTGCTTCTTCAAGGTTCTCTTGCTTCTTCTGTGTTGAGAATCTCTCTAGGGTCCTAAATAATGGAAGTGCTCTAAGAAAGATAAAGTTGTGGCTACAGAAACCCATTTTAATAGATAATAGATTTGGTATTACACAAGGAGGCACAAGCATAGTTACTCTCAAGTCTATTATACATTTGATCCAAAAGCTTAGCTAATCTTCTCACCAATTAAACTGCTCAGATCATCTTATCACACAACTTAAACTGAAGCTTCTTGATATGTTTCTCTCTTACACAATCCAAATTATTTATAAACGAAACAATGAAGCATAATAACTCTTCATGTTCTAAGGGTCTTAGGTCCCTTTTCTTCTTACTCCAAGATCATGTTGTTCTCTGGAGCAAGTCCAACGCAGGCCCTAAGGATGTTGTCCAGCATAGCCCGATGCTTCGACAGAGCATTCACCACTGGTGTTCCAGGTGGTACAAGAGATGCCTTTGTGAGGTAACTGAGTATGGTAGCTACTGGGTGGAACGAGTGAAACTTCCCCTGCAACATACATGATCCAAACATGAGAAACTCAAACTCTCAAGTGAATTTTTGGGTACTGAATAGCAAACACACAAACCTCTCCTTCAGCTTTGAACTGGATTCTGGTGCTGAGTTCAGCGAGAAGAACAAGATCCAAGATGATAGGAGCAGCCAAAAGAGAGTCCTCACAAGTGTTATGCATAACAATCGTATTCTTCCCTCCCATAAATATCTCGGAGGTGTACTCATCCATGGCTCTCTTACTATCCCCGACATAAGGTACATACTGCAAACAGAAACTCAAAATTTTAGCAAGATTCAAAACACTATTTATATGTAAGAAAGAGAGAGATTGATGACTCAAAAAACGAACCTTGATGACAACAACATGGTCAGGATGTTCACCAGGCTCAAAGAGTGTGCCGTTACTAGCCACCATGTCGTCAACCACATTGCTCTTCGAGATCTCCTTAGATCTGAAAGTCTGCGGCGCTGAGAGGTCCATGCCGTCATTGTTTCCCAAATGATTATAGCTCACAATTGAAGTCGGCTGCCAAACAATCAATCACAAGGTTTCTTCAGTAACAAGAAAGAGGTTGGGTTTTACTCGACTAATCAAGCTAATCTTTCCATTACCTTGATGCCAGCTCCGACAAGGAAATCGACCAGAACAGACTTCATCTTAGTCTGACCACTCTTGAAATCATCCCCACCGATAAAACAGTTCTTTGATATCGCCAGTTCGATGAGTCCAGGAAAAAAACGTGTTCTGAGGACTCCCGTTAATGAAAGGAATGCCTTCAAGAACACATGCGATCTCATAGAGTGTAGAAGGCGAGATCTCAGACTCGTTCTTCTCAACAGAAGACAATAGATTCTCCATCGTGTCGTTAAGCCCTACAACCACATCGCTGTAACACTCTGTGTTGGCTGTCCACAGAACAACTAACTTATCCACCTTGTTCTTCTCCTTAAACTCCCTGAAACACACTCATCATCATTACACAAACTCACTAACTAACAAACAACAGTTTTTTGTGAGTCTCAACTACCTCATGTCCTTGATGATGTGGCCGACTTGTTCTTTCTTGGTACCTTTGGTCACGCTATTAGCATGTGACCCTTGATTGGCAGCGATGAAATCAGGATCGTAAATACCCGGGAGCGGGACCATGTGCTCCATGTAAGGTCTGAGCTGTTTCTGGAGATCAATGTAAAGAACTTTGGCTCTAGCCATGGCGTCTCCTAAGTTCATGTCACTTATGTCCCAACCACCAAACACAACATCGTCTGGGTTCACCATGGGGAGAAGACTCTTGAAAGGAGTGTAGATCTCTTCGCCATTGTAAGATCCGACCCGAATCGAAGAAGCTTGAGTGAATGAACCAAAGTAGTTGGCTTGTTGCACTTTGTCTTTAGTCGCCCACGAGATCCCTCTACAACAATGTTCGACATAGTTATTAACCGGAATCAAACCAGAACAGAGGAAGGGAACCAAAGTGTTTTTACTCACTCTTTGTTGGCAATGACACCGGTGGTTAAGGTTGATCCATTGTTTCCACCCCAGCCAACAAGCATAACCTTAATCACCAAAAATGTGAGTGGGTTCTTGTCCGGAAATTACATAAGACAAGGTCAAAGATTCAAACTTTATTTACCCTAACTTGGGGACGCGAGTGTCTGTTACTCTGTTTTGAAATCGTATTTAACGGTTTGGGCTTGACGACCCATTGATAAGAACCGTTGCGGTTCTCATGGACGACCTCTGTGGTTTCGTAATCGTACACAGAATGGATCTCATTCTCTGTGTACTTCACGTTTGGGCTCTCTACCTTGAAGCTCTCGATGAACATCTTCGCTCTCTCTCTCTCTCTCTCTCTCTTTGCGTTAAGCTCTGTGTGTGTTTGGTTTGTGATCTTGAATCGACGAACAAGTGCGAGGTTATATAGAGAAAGACACAGATATGGAGGGACACGTGGCGGTTCGTTAGTCTTCGCGGATGTCCCTTCCTTCCTCTTCCGCAACCGCAAGGGAGTGGAGATGGTTGGTTGAGTTAGCGAGCGAGCCCACTCCTCCTAAGCTCAGAGAGCCTGGGAGCCGCTAGACCACACGTGTTTGGTTCACACGCGTAGATGAAGCTAGAATGTGAGAAACACGTTGGAAGCTGGGTCCATACACGTGGCGTGGTTCACGTTAAGACAAGTCTTGTCTGTTGGTGCTTTCTCGTTTTGTGAGTCCCACCGTTTTTCTTACTTCTTTGTGAAGAAGACACTCGAAGGCCCCCGAGGGTGAGGAAGCGAGAACACAAGAGAAGCGGTTAAAACGGTGCAGTTTTAGACACACCGAGATGAGTTGGATGCCACGCGCGATCTGATGTGCGGAATGGGTCTTGTTGGAAGCACACGTGGCGCGTGACGGATTTAACATCTCTGATAACGGTGAAGTAGCGACCGTTTGTAAAAATAGAGAGTCTAGAGGGTCCCAACAAAATATATTAGACTAAGTGTCTTTCTACACAAAATTTTAAATTTAAATTATATTTAAAATAAAACTATATTATTATTTCATATTTTTAATATTTTAAAACAAATTTCGATTAATTTGAGCATAAAATTAAGATAAATTATAATCTCAAATAGATTTTATCTATTTTTGGATAAATATATTAAATTAACTTGTATAAAATTAATAAAAAAAATTGATATACATATCATATAATTATCAAAAATTAAAACTGAATAGTACTATAAAAGAAACTAATGATACTGTAATTAAAAATATAATATTATAAAAAATCGTAGAAAATTTTGAAAATATGTTTTGGTATAAAATTGTATGATTATAAAAATAAAATAAATAAAGTTTCGAAATTTTGTAAAAAAATATTACATTTATATAATTATATTATTTAATGTTATTTTGAATTGATTTACTTTATTGATAATATATAATTTCTATCATATTCTAAAACTATTACCAAAACTATAAATCAACATTAATGTAATCATCCACGTCACATTAAACTAAAAAACTAAATGCAATATCATCTTTTTAGTATGTCATGTCACATTTACTTAGAGAAAATAATTGTAGAAAATATATGTATCAAAATCATTTTGTAAATAATACTCTTTCCATTATTAAATAAGTGTCATTTTGACATATTTTACAGAGATTAAAAAATCTGTATAATTGACTAGTAACCTCTATTTAATGTATGATTGATTAAATAAAAATGATTTAGATAAAAATCTGTTGGTTAGATTTAATGTACATTGTGATTGTAAAATGACACTTATTTTAAAATAAAATAAAAAACTTAAATTGAAATTTATTATGAAACAGCTGGAATATTTGGGGGATTATTACTACGTTGCTGATGCATGTGGACTCATGAAGAAGAATAAAATAAAGTTTGGATACGCGCTCTATGTTTGCAAAATAAATACCAAATCCTGATATTTTGGATTTTAATTATACTAGTTTGATTACTAATAAAATTTTAGTTTTCTTATATTTTATTATTTTAGATAATATTAGTTATAAATAACATATTTACCTTTTATAAATGTATTATATAGTTTATTAATTTTAGTTGTTATAACAAAACATAGTTTAGTTATTAAAGTACTTACAATCTTAGATAACAAATATTTACTTTTCTCGTATAAATATACTACGTGGTTTAATATAATCAATGTTGGAACTACTCTTTTAAATTTAATGAACCTAGTAAAAATATTATATATGAATAAAAATTAATAAGTCTAATGATTGTGTAAAAATTTGAACTAATGTGAATAAAATGTTAAATTTTAGTTTGCAAAATAAATACCAAATCTTGATATTTTGGATTTTAATTAAACTATATTTTGATATTTAATAATTTTTTAGTTTTATGATATTTTATTATTGTAGATAATAATTAGTTTTTATCGAGATAATATTAGTTATAAATTAAATATTTAACTTTTATAAATGTGTTATATAGTTTATTAATTTTAATTGTTATAACAAAACATAGTTTAGTTATTAAAGTACTTAACAATCTTAGATAACAAATAATTTACTTTTCTCATATCATATAAATGTACTACATGGTTTAACATAATCGATGTTGGAACTATTCTTTTAAGTTTAATGAACCTAATAAAAAATATTATGTATGAATAAAAATTAATAAGTTTAATAATTATGCAAAAATTTTACTTAATGTGAATAAATGTTAAATTTTATATGGAAAATAGTCATTACATTATATTCTATGGATATTATTAAATGTTGAAATTGTTTTCAGATAAATAAAAAAAATTTAAATCAAATTTAAGATTAAATTTAGTTTATTGGTGACAAGTTACTTAAGGTAAATAAATTTTTTGACTAAAATAAATAAATGACAAAGCTGAATCGACTTCGTGATACATGCTAAGCTAAGTACATTTGGTGTTCAACCAAAATAAATTACTGATGAATGGTCAAAACTAAACTTAGTAAATCTAGGAACAAATATATAAGTTATTTTATCACTGAGTTTGCTATATTTTTCTACAAATTAACATTTTATCTCTCTATTAAGAAATACTCTCATAAATATTATATGTTTTTATAAACTCCCATTTACAAAAAAATTACAAATTTTCTAATTTTTTAAAAGCAATTCTCGAAAACATTGCATAAAAATTAAGTTCGTATATTCTATTTTGGATGATACAAAACAATTCATGTAGCTTTGTCATGGAAATCAAAATCATACATAAACCATTTTACCTATGGACTATTAATTAATTTAATTTTTATCATAATTATAAATAATTTTAAAAAATAATTTAGAAAATAATAACAAATTTATAATAAAATTAGAATTTTCACGAGCGAAATTTACAAATATTTTAACTTATCTGTGAAGACAGTGGGAGGACTCCGAGAGATGAGGAAGCGATGAGACAAGGGAAACGGTTGAAACGACAGAGTTTTAGCCATCGAGACACGAGTGGCTGCAACGGCGACCTGATGTGTGGAATGGTCTTGTTTGGATGCACACGTGATGAAAGATGTTGGTGTCAGGGGTGGGCACAGAGCGGATATCCAGAATTTTAAGGATATCCGTGATCCGATTCGATCCGTTTCATACGAATAATCGAATTTTCGATCCGATTCAATCCGTAATCTTCCAGATATTCGGTGTTACGGAAATCCGGAAAAATCATTATATTTTACCAGATATCCGATTCGATCAGTAGATCCGGTAAAAAATAATAAATAAATTATTTTTGAAAAATATTAAAAGAAAAGAAAAATTTAATATTAAATAATAATATTTTCATTACAAATTATTTAAAACTACATACTCTTAAAAATTTAATGAACAAATAATTAATTTAGTGGATAAAATAACTAAAATTTTTTATAGAGATATAAAATTATATATAACTTTATATATACATGTATATGCATATGTACATTACAGATCGGGTCGAAATTTTTTTTTTTTTAAAGAGTAATTGTGATTTGCTCCTTGTTTGACGAATATCAAATTTTAGTATTTGCTTTGATTTGTAAAGTTACGGATATTCGATTTTTCGGATCGAACCGAAATGAATAATAGATCGAATCAAATTTTACGGATATTTTGCCCACCCCTAGTTGGTGTCACACTGTCACGTCCAGTGATGGCGCGTTAGGGAGTTAACATATCCATTAACGGTAAAGTAGTGACCGTTTAAAAGTAAGGTCTAGGGGGTCCCAGTGAAATATAATAGCATTGACAACTTTGCTGATCTATGTGGATTCATAGAGAGTAGGCCTGGAATTATTATCTGGGATCCGGATTCTCTCCGAAATCCGGATATCCGGAGGGGCCGAATCCGGATCCGGATAGTAAATGTTGGATCCGTCAAAACCGAATCTGGATCCGGATATCTCAATTTTTTAGTCCGGATATCCAGATCCGTAATTTTATTAATATTATTTTAAAATAGTAATATATATTTATAAAAATTAATTTTATTTATTATATTTTTATTTTATAATAGTATATAGAATTTTTAAATAAATTTTGTAATATCATACATAAAAATAATTAAAACATTATATTCATTTTTATTTTAAAATATTTGTTAATATTTTATATATTTTAATATTATTTTTATTTATTTTAAAGTTTCAAATCGGATCTGGATATCCGCCGGATGTTATAATTTTTAGAAGGATATCCGACACCCGGATACCCGAGAACCCTGGATAAGGATAGTAAAATCATGGATCCGCCGGATAAGGATCCGGATCCGGATACCTCGAAATTCCCCGGATATCCGATCCGTCCCACCCCTAATAGAGAGGGATCAAATAATGTGTATAGTTTTTATTTGTTTGGAGAACTCTAGATGCATGTAAGATTACAAAGTAAATACCAAATTATAATATCAAGATTTTTAACTGATTTTTCTATTAGATTGGAGATTTGATATAAATTTTTTAAGAGTATAGTATGTTATTATATATATGTTGGACTATCTCTCGTGGTTTTGTGTTGTATATATAGATTAAATTATTTTAGATTATATATTTAAAAAAAATATATTTCTGGTACAGTTCATGTGTTGGAAGAGAACTGTCGTAAAATTGTGTATACATACATCTATGCTGTCATGTTCATGTTTCAACTTTCATGGTGAATATTGTACCCTAAGATTATGGAATCAAAAGGGTTAAAACATCATTGTCAGAGAGTCGTAAATAGTTGTGGACCTGGCGAGTGAATGTAAAATGACAAAATGATAAGGAAATTTTTCTGTAGCTTGGGTAATGCATGCATCAAGACGAAGCAGTGGCCACAAAACAAAAGCATGATTTTTGGTTAAAGCAAAAAGTGGAGTATTAACTTAATTTGATTAAACATGAATGGGCAATGGGCATATTAGATTCGGAAATGACGAAACAATGTTTTGAATGGTTTTTTCAATTGAATGTTTTTTATGTCTGAATTCACACTATCACGGACTGACCTGCTTGCATGCGAGTAGGGATGTCAAAATGGGTCATGAACCATGGCTTGACTCAACCTAAATTGACCAATTAATCCAAATGAACTGTTTATTTTTGATCTAATGGGTTAATAGGTTAACAAGTTAATGGATTAACAAGTTAACGTGTGATGCACGTTAACAGTAGTCCGAACATTGGCGTCAAAAAATGTTTTTTTTTTAACGCTGGTTGAAATCAAATATATGAAATCGTTTCAATGGCTACAAATAGGAGACAAAAGAAGTCAAAGAAAGAAAATCTGAGCACCAGTACGTGACAGTAACAAGAAGCATAATAAGGGATACGGCCTGAATCATGGAGTTTACACTGGGTTGATATGTTGCTGGGTTGATATGTTGCTCGGTTAGTGACAAGGTTTTGTAGTAATTAATTATTCTTATATGTGAAAGAATGTAAATACTCTTTAAGGTAATCATAATTTTATTTTAGTCATGGTAATTTGTCTACAATCAACATCTCTGCAGTCAAATTTATTTGAACCAAGAACTTAATTGCGATTACAGTTCTATCAGCATCCATTTCAGACCACACAAATTTACTTTCTTTTCCCTATTTGAGAAGTTTCTAGGCCAGTAAGTATGTTTGTCGTGATGTGGTAATATAGTCAATTATTACAGAACACACATTTGACCCTTATAGAATTCACGTACGTTTGCAAATTTAAAATTTTCGGTTAATTCAACATTTCAATTAATTTTTTATTTATATATATATATATATATATATATATACATAGAGGGATTACATATTTATGTGTCCTACTAAAAATACATTATACTTGTATTTCATATGATGTTGATTTTATTATAAAATCATAAAATAATTGAAAATTATTTACATGTTTAAAATTAATTTTATATTAAAATGATGATTTAAATTAGACAAACATAAAACTGTGAATTTTTTATAGTAAAATAATTGTCTATTAAAGAAAACCTAAATATGAGTGCTAATAACTATAAAAAATAATTCATAATTTATTTTGTCAACAATTTAAGTCAAAGTTATTGTAATTAATTATGAATTCATAATTGTTTTTATAAATAAGGAGAAATTTCACTTTTACATTCCTATTGATACTACAATTCATGTTTATCTTCACTAAAGAGACATTTTCATAAATATCTTCTTTGTCAAAGAGGCAAAAGATTTTTTTTTTACTTTTATAGATATATAAATATAAATATTAATTTTAAAAATTATTGTTTTCGAATAATCTGTTTTCAGATTAAATTCTTATAATTTTTTATTTTTATTTTATTTTTTTTTCACTTTTGTAATTTGAAAATTCTTTTGAAGCTATTTTAAAAGTTTTTTTATTTTAAAAGAAATTCTCTTAAGTATTTATTTATATATTTATTAAAATCCTAAACTCTATATTCCAAAACTCACTCTCAAATATGAATCCTAAGTTTAGATTAATTAATCTTAAAATTATTAATGTCTATTTACTTCTTAAAAATAAGGGTAAACATAGTTAAAGTAAATATAAAAAGTGATATTAGGAATATGGTAGTTTAGAAAATTTCTCAATAATTAATTGCTAGAAGTAGTGACATGTTTTCTAACTTTTTTTAGAATATGAACGAAAATACTATATAACTTTTCTTTGATAATAGTAAAAACTTGCACACTTTTTTATTTGATACTATAGTCATTATTTATAAGCTTGAAAAACATTTTTGGTAAAAAAATCAAGTTTCAATTTACTTAAATTTAATTTAGGTGTCTAAATGAGAATTGATCCCATTAATTATCGATAAAACTAAAATTTTCCCAAATGTTTTGCCCACGAATAAAAAAATCATGTTCTTTTGTTGTTTAAGAGATAGTGACGTAAGAAATTCAAAATTAAGTTTTGTGGTTAAAATCGCTCAGAATGTACGAAGTAAAACAAATGGAGCTACGTATATGAAAGTCGTTTTTTGTTTGATTAGATGATTTATTTAACATCATAATACAATTCAGATGTATAATGTATTTGTAAAAACTTTTAACACAAGCAACCTTTAGTCTTAAAAATTGATGTACAATGAAGAACATGGTTTATGGGTTACATGACCTTGAAGGAATGAACAAAGCATAAGACAAAGTGAATACATATATAGTTTTACAAAATCAGTAAATCACATAAACGATCAAAACACACGTTAGTGTCCGAATCGTTACACAGAAACAGTGGCACGCAGTGGCTCAAGGGCTTTCCTGATCTTGTCAACTGCGACTCGCAGAACATCCAGAGATGTGGCGTAAGATATTCGAATACAAGTATCGTCCCCGAAAGCATCACCAGGAACCATCGCAACCTAACACATGCCCCAAAAACGTATGTTGAGCACTATAATAAGAACTACGTGGATACTTCACTCATTTAAAATGTGGAAATGCTTTTGAAATAGTTTTACCTGAAACTTGTCAAGAAAGTATAAAGCAAGAGAGGATGAGTCACTGATCAAACCAAAACCTTCAGCTTCTGATCCATAGTAAGCACTGAAGTCAATAAAGAGATAAAAAGCTCCCTGCAAAAGCAAATACAGTCAAGAACAAGAAGACAAAGAAGAAAGTAACAAGTACAATAGCTTCAAAGAGGATAATCACCTGAGGTTCAGAGATCTTAACACCTTCCATCTCACGGAAGCATTTAACCAAGAAATCTCGTCTCTCTCTGTATGCTTTCACCATCTCTGCAACTGTTTCTCCTCCGGCTTTCCCTAACCCAAGTGCAGCAACACCTGCCTTCTGAGAAATGCTACTAGCTCCTGAACTAACCTTTATAAGAAACCATTAACCAAAATTTCAACTCATTGTCAACACGGATAAAAAAAATCATATGTTTTGTATATATATATACACAGATACCTGGCCTTGTAATTTACTGCAAGCTGCCACTATATGTTTAGGGCCAGCAAGATATCCAAGCCTCCAACCCGTCATTGCAAAAGCCTTAACATATCATCATATGCTGAGTAACGATTTTGATTTGGTTAACATTAGAAGAAAGATACAAACTCTTACCTTTGAGAAACCGTTTACAGTCAAAGTTCTTGCATACATGTCTGGCAAAGAAGCAAAGCTTGTGTGTGTTGCAGGCGAATATATTATGTGTTCATATATTTCATCTGATAGCACCTAACACAAGAAATCAAAGAAACAGATCCTTTTTTCTTAAACAGTTTTAACAAAAATAACTGAGTTGTGTGTGTGTTTTACTGTAAATACCATAAGCCTTGGATGTTTAGCAATGATGCGTGCAATATCTTCAAGCAAAGTCTTGGGGTAAACAGATCCAGTAGGGTTAGAAGGAGAACAGAGGATAAGAAGTCTAGATTTCTCAGTCAACTTAGACTCGAGATCCTTTGGATTTAACAAGAAGTTATCAGAGATCTTGGTAGGAATAATCACAGGTGTTGCATCAGCCAATCTCGCCTGTTCAGTGTAGCTGACCCAATACGGTGCAGGGATTATAACCTTAGAGAAACACACACTTTAGTGTTATTAAAACAAAACCATATCGAATGAAAACAAAACAAAAAAGATTTTGGCATAGTTACTTCATCACCAGGAGAACAAACTGCAAGCACTGCTTGTAAGATACTTTGTTTCGCTCCATTACTAACCAAGATCTGATTTGGTGCATAAGATAATCCATTCTCCTCTATTGAAAAAAAAAACATTTTTCACTTCATGTTCCGACATAACTGAATAACAAAGCAAAAAGTGTTGATCTTTTTTACCTTTTAACTTGCGACATATAGCTTCTCTAAGTTCTGTAATACCTGCATTCAGCGTATACCTAGTGAAACCATCTCGAATCGCGTTGATCCCGGCCTATGATGAAACAAAAGATTCAGCACAAAACAGAGAGAGGGAGAGAGCATAAGGAAACCACTTGGGAGAAGATAAACCTCAGCGACGATTTTAGGAGTATCGAAATCGGGTTCTCCAGCAGCTAGTCTGACAACAGGAACACCGGACTGAACAAGAGTGGCAGCAAGATCGGTAATAACCATAGTCTTGGAAGGTTTCAAAGATTTGACACGAGGGCTAAGTGAAGTATCTACTGATGATGAAGACAGAGTCTCTGCATCGTTTGGTTTGGACATGGCACAGATTCTAGATGAAACCTTCCCTGACTTACAGTAGTACCTAAGCGTTGCATACACAGAACCTAAAATCAACTACGCAATCTAAGATACAGTGATTCGAATAATTCAAAAGGAAATATCAAAAAACAGAGTGTGATCAGGAAGTTGCGAGAGGAGATGGAAACTCACGAGAGGGAGAGAGGGAATGGTTGGAAACGGATTGGCTTCTTTGAATCTGGGTATTGTGCAGCGGCGACGGCGGAGGAAATGACGGCGGCGGCGGAGGTCTGAGTCGACGACATTGGAGAAATTGGGTTGGTGAGTAAAGAGTCGAACTTTAGGGGGAGAATATATGTAAACGACAGAAGCGGAGAGAAAGTTGGAGGAGTTGGTGAGAAAAGCACTGCTGCGAAACTAGAATAAAATATTTGATTTTGAAATTTAGCCACCAACCCTTGTTAAGTTTCCGGCGGCGGCAGATAATGTCGCCGGGAATACAAAGATTTGAAACTTTGTCCCGTAGATATAGTCACAGAGAGTGTTAAAAAAAAAAAAAAATCTAAAGGACGTTAGTTTCTTGCAACTCCGTTACCAAAATTCTAGAAATCGGTTTAGCCAAAACGACTTTTCAAAAATCTAATTTACATCAATTTTTATGATTCAAGTCGGTTCAAACTGTTTTAAATTGGTTAAAATTAATCTAAGTCAATCTGAATATATTAAATTAAGCAATAATGTTAGTATAAAGCTACGAATTAGTCTAATTTATTTTATATTGTAAATCTACTTTTGATAATTCCTCGCAATACTTTTATAATTAAACTCAAAACTAAATATCTCATATAAACATAAAATATATATATATATATATATATATATATATATTATTCGTTAACGCCTAGGCCTCGCCTAGACTCGGATTATCCGTCCAATCGTTAGTTTTCTATAAAACATCTTAGTTACCGCCTAACAATTTCTTGAACATTGACTTATTACTATACAATTTAGTTTGGTTTTCAGTTTTTGGTTAGATTATTTTTCTTAGAACTTAAATATATTAAGAAAGATAAAAAATGTGGACGAGCAACAATCAAATCGTCAACAAAAAAATGACTATTGAGGATCTGACTGGTTGAAACGCAGTCAAAATATACTATAGTGCAGTAAAAAAAAGAGGTAGAATCATCTTGCATTATTCATTCAAAAAAAAATCATCTTATATTCTTATTATATATTTCTATTCAACAACACCGTAGAGAATCTTTGTAGAAGTATATAGCGCAGTACCACTCACAAGGATGTATAAATCTGTCGGCGTTTTATTCTACAAGATTACATCTTTTTGGTGGGAAGTACATCTTCTTTTGGTCATGTTTATGCTGTTAATCTTAGGTGCAAAAGCATATAGAAATATCAAATATCATCTCTTTGGTGTTCACTGGATGTAAATCACCATAACCAACAGTGGTAAGAGTACTGATTGACCAGTGGGAAGAGTAGTGATTGACCAGTACATGAAAGTCACATATTGCATCCACAAGCTTTCCCCTACGAAATTTGCGTTAGATGCCCCAATCCAGGGATTTGCTGGGTCATGGTGCTGTGCGGCGATAAGGTAATAGAAACGTGCAACACAAATCACAATGAACCACAAAAAAGTGACCTGCAAGATCCTCCATCTACCGATTTACTACATTGAGAGTAGTGTGGTTTAAGTAAATAGACATTGGGTGTAACACGATTACAATATTTTGGAATAGAATGATGTAGAATGGTTGATTCCATTAGTTTCATAGATTTTGTTATCATTTGCTATGAATGGAAAGGAATGGTCATTTTACCAATTCCAAAAATAATTAGACTGTAACTAGTAAATCTTTTTTTTTAAACGCTGGATAACCATGTGTTTTTTGAATGTTCTGCATCAGGTTTGGGCGCTCTCAAAGATACCATCAAATCCAGTTATTTTTCCCAATAGTTCTCTCTTCACAAATATAGATCATCTCTTTTGGAGAGTTCTCCCGAAAATGGATGATCATCAATTTGCAGGGATATTATGGTACATTTGGAAAGGAAGGAATAACAAAGTTTTTAGTAATTTGGATATTGATCCAGGGAAACGCTCAAATTATCGGAAACAAAATCAACACTTTGGACTGAGTCACAGGTGTTGAACATACAGCGGGCAGCATAACAGGTAGAGGTTATGAACGTACCACCAATCCTAGGGCGATGGTGCTTTACAGATGGGTCGTGGAAAGATAAGGAACCTTATTCAGGACAAGGTTGGTATAGCAATATAGAAGGTTTTGATGGACTCATGGGGGCAAGAAATGTTAAGGCCAGTCTCTCACCTCTTCATTCGGAGGTGGAAGCACTAATTTGGGCTATGGAGTGTATGAGGAACTTGCGCCAGTTTCAAGTCACGTTTGCAACGGATTGTTCTCTGTTGGTGAAGATGGTTTCAGAACCAGAAGAATGGCTTACGTTTGTAAGTTATCTGAAAAATATCAAGATTCTGAAAGAAAGTTTCCTCAACTGAAAGATCATTCATGTACCTAGAACGTATAATATCAGGGCGGACATTCAAGCACGCAGTGTCAGAACACAGCCGTCCTTCGTCGTTCACATGGATACAAGGTTACTGATCTGGTTTACAGAGTTAGTATGAGTATGTATATGTTGATGACAAAAAAAACAAATTATGAGAATTAATGGAGAAAAAACTTACAAGAGATCTGTAGCACGTCACAAAGAGTACCGTCAAGCGTAGATCCCATAGGGCGGCTCAGGTGATCCAGTCATGCGTGAATCCTCATAAGACAAATAGAACTGGTAAATAAAAAAAAGGAATAAATAGAATAGAAAGGAACATAATAAGATGATTGGAATGTAGTAGAAAATGGAATAGATTCATTCCGTTTATTCCATATCAAAATTGTTTTGGAATAGTTAATGGTTTCTCCCCCTGTATAGCTAGTGGTGGTCCTAGTTGGCTCTCTACTACGATCAGATTACAAGCTGGACGATGAGGCAAATTTAATGGTTTCTCTCCCTAAAGACTCTCTGTTCACTGGAGCGTCAAGGGTTTCTTCTATCCTCCTTATGAAGGCTCTTTTATTGTTAGACATCTATTGATGTTTTTTTTCTCTGTGTTTTGAACTCTACATTGGTTGTTTTTCCAGCCATTTGGCTCAAACTTCTGACTGAATTATTCACCGACAAAAAAAATTATTTTGGAATGTTTTGCTTTGTATTTTGTTTAGATATTTTTGGAATTGATGGAATGAACATTTCATTCCATTCACGTTAACTGGTAAAAACATTTATGGAATAAATGGAATTGATCATTCCACATCATTCCATTCCTAAAATGGATAATCCAATTGCAGCCAAATAAACCTTTTCCATAATAAATCTGTTCATAAATGAATATAATGAATTTCATTTCATTTTTTTGCAGTATTCCATTCATATCATTCCATTTTTTTCGTTTCATTAATTCCATTTTAATTTACCAGTTACAGCTAGGCCTGAGACTTATTATCCGAGATCCGATCCGGATCTGCTCCGAAAATCCGGATATCCGAAGAGGCCGAATCTGAATAGTAAAATGTTGGATCTGTCAAAACCGAATCCAGATATCTTGATTATTTTTGTCCGGATATCCGGAACCGTAATTTTTATTGATAATTATTTCAAAAATCCCCCTATATATTAATTAAGAAGTCATTTCAAAAATCTCCCAATATATTAATTGAGAAATCACTTTAATGACTTCTGCTGACGTGTCAATCATACAGACACTTTCAAGAAAATTCTTATAATTTCATTGGTCGAATTTGTTTTTTTTAAGCATCAGTGAACGCTTATAACTAGAACTTATTA
Organism: Brassica nigra; assembly: GCA_016432835.1. Taxonomy (NCBI): domain Eukaryota; kingdom Viridiplantae; phylum Streptophyta; class Magnoliopsida; order Brassicales; family Brassicaceae; genus Brassica; species Brassica nigra. Next base: position 60,274,546 of record CM028247.1, on the reverse strand, counting down.
ATATACATTGTCAAACATATGAAAGGAATTAATTAAAAAAGAGTACGCTTTTGTCGTTTACTAACAAGAATAAAAATTTTCAGATTTCTCTTTCTTCAATCCCTATTTTCTGCAACACCTAACGCGCCAGAGATTTGCAACATCAGTGTTCTTAACGGTTCGATCCTCAGATGCTTCGTCGGATTCCATATGGGAGAAGAAGCTATCTTCATCGGATTTCGTCGGATTCCGTATGGCATTCTTTTGACGATGATAATAATTTTTTGGATTTTTTTTTCATATATCCCCTTTGATAATTTTAATTGGATTTGGGGATTATGATTTCTATGTGATGATATAAATTCTTGGTTTTTTATGGTAGCAGCTACAGATTGATAGGGTTTCAGTGAATTTACTTATATTCAGTGTTCTTGCGTTTTTGTTCTCTTGATGCTAAGGAGTAAGCAAAATTCCAGTGATAATAACACTGCGGTTTGAGGATCCTCGTCCAGAAGTGTTGAACCAAGTATTGGTCTTCATCTAAATACCTTTTTAATCTCCACAAAGGACTTGTTGATCGACCATGGATTTTATCCATTTTTAGCCATAGTCTATAGGTTTTTTTTTTTATATATTTACTAGGATATAGAGTATATTTAGAGTATTTACAGGTTCAGGTACGTTCTGGAGAAATATGGTGATTTTGGAGTCTTTTGAGGTGCAGAACTGCACAGACGCGTCAGATGTTTAGCTATGGATGGAGACGTTCCCACCGTTGGATTGAGCCCATATTTTGACACGAGATATAGCTTTGAGTTAGCTTTCCAATGACACCGGTGTCAGGTCAATCAGCATCCTTTATCAGACGTTATGTCTGTTTTACTGAAGAGTAGTCAGTCTGCCTCGTGAGAGAAGGCTGTCGAGAAGAGGAATGTATATCGATCGATGGGAAAGCCTTCATACCGATCGATATGGATGCCAGAATGCGGGTCGAGTATATTTTATGACCGCCTGAAGCCCAGAAGCTATCAAAAATTACCAGAATGCCCTTGGACGACTAGAAACCCTATTTATGTTATTTCTAAGCCATTGTTGACGGCTACACGCTATCCAACCTTTCTATTCTACTGTTCTCTTTGTTGGGAGAGAAGAGAGGAACTCCTATCAGAGTCCTCCTGGAACTCCATTGGTTTATATATCTATTGCTTTCAGTTTTATATCTGTTCATCTATGATTTCTGTGACAACTATCATGTCTAAATAGATCCACCTGTTAGGTTTAGGGTTCAGATAGGTTATGAGGGATTAGCCCCAAATATAGAATTTCTAAGTTGTGATATTCATCATTGAGGATTGTTCATAATGCTTGTTTAGGAGTAATTAACCTGAGCTTGATTATAGATTTATTATCTGACTTCTCTTCTCTGAGCTAGGATTGATAGATACATTCGAGAGTTGGTCTAGAAACCTGATATCACTCAAATTACCCTAAGGAGTAACTTTACTCTCTCAAATAAGAGGTTCAGTTGTAGTACTTAAGGATCGAATCCACAGAGAGCTAGTGTACAAATAAGATGCAATCTTAGTGACTATGCTAGGTTGAAAATGGTTTAAAGTAAATTGCAGGTTTGTTGAGTAATGGTAAGATTACTCAGTTGAAAGGATTTGATTTAAGACAATAAAGAAAAGAAGTTAGATTCAGGGTAGGTATTCAGGAATTCAGGATTATAAATACTATAAATGCTAACAAGTTGCTTGCATGATATGTCAGAGCCCAACACTATTAAATGAATCCATCAGCTCTCGCATTATTTAGACCATCTATTACTTAGATGCTAAATGGTGTTGGTCTACTCTGCCAATAGTATCGATCGATGTTTCGATAGAATATCGACCGATACACCTCTACTACGTCGATCGATTACTCTATAGGAGTATCGATCGACACGCTCTAAGTAAGCTTTATGCTGAGTTGATACAATGCTCACCATGATCTTAGATCAGCTTTGCATATCTCAAGAGGGTCATAGCATGTTTAGGATGTTGTCGTATTGCATGTAATGAACAATGCAATCCAAGTTCATGTTCTAGGTATCTAAGCTAGAAAAGCATTAGTGAACAATCCTAACAATAAATATCACAACTATAGCAGATATAGGCTGGGCTAATCCCTCATATCCTATTTAAATCCTAAATCTAACAAATGAATCTACTCAGACATGGCTAAGTAGTTCATAGCAACAAGGTAATAATAGGAATTCATAGATCTATTAGAGGGTGAACACTTAGGTCCCAATCACAAATCTCTTTGGATCTCTCCTCTAGATCTAGAATCCTATAACCTTTGTTAAGAAGAACAAATAAAGAACTGAATAGAACTTTATTGAGAACTTGAAAAGTAATGAAAACAGTAAAAGAAATGAGTAGAAGAAGATGGAGGTAAACCCTCTAAAAACTTATAAAGACTTAAAACTATTAAAAACTTGTATTTCTGCCACAACACTTAGGCACATATAAATATGAGTTCATTAGGTTAAAAAACTCGTCATGGGCAACCTTGTAAAATGTGATGTCTTGGGCTTCAAGTTCGGCCAGGTCCAACTTGTCTTTTCTGCCGCCTCAGAAACGATCGATAGTACAGGGGTGTACATCGATCGATTATGATCTCGATGTATCGTCCTTCGGCTAATGTGTGTCGATCGATAGCACAGAGTGTGCATTGATTGATGTGTAACTCTTGGTGTCGACTTCTAGTATTGATCACGGGTGAACTCTTCTTTAAGCTCCAAAAAGGCACCTAAAACATCACTTTTCTCCAAAATGCTTCTGAACCTGAAAACATACCTAATAGACTCCAAAACATAGATAATGGTACTGTTCACCGTCATACTATTTATCCAGGTACTGTTCGTCCTGACACTATTCATCATGATACTATTCATTCTGTGTCGGAAAATACTGTTCATCCCGGATCGATCGACACTATTCACCCGACGTCGATCAACACTATTCATCTGACGTCGATCGACACTGTTCATCGCGGTACTGTTCACCTCGGCACTGTTCACCCGATGTCGATCGACACTGTTCATCCCCCGTCGATCGACCCTGTTCATCCTCCGTCGATTGACACTGTTCACCCCGAACACTGTTCATCGCGACATTGTTCATCGCGACACTGCTCATCCCCCCGTCGATCGACACTGTTCATCCCATGTCGATCGACACTGTTCATCCTCCGTCGATCGACACTGTTCATCGTGACACTGTTCGTCCGAACACTGTTCATCGCAACACTGTTGATCCGAATACTTTTCATCGTGATACTGTTCATCGAAACACTGTTCATCGAAACACTGTTCACCCGAACACTGTTTATCAAAACACTGTTCATTCAAATACTGTTCATCGAATGTCGAGCAACGTTTCCAGCATGGAGATGGAGAAGGACGAAAGGCTGATACTTAAGATCGACAAGAAGGGTATCTGGCGAGACAAAGAAGGTCGCCCTCGCAGCAGCACAGGACATTTGATTAATGCAGAGGGTACTGTAATCCCTGATGTAATTGCTATTGCTGAGAAGAATACCTTTGGTCTGAACAGCCAATGGTATGATTGGGGAAGCGAGAACCCTTTCCGAGGTCTTCCTCTTGAGGATTTAGAGATCTTATCAAGAGACTTGAGGAGTTAGCCTCAGCAAGTGAGCAGAATGAAGTATCTGTAGACCATATTATCTGCAAGATCTTCCCATATTCACTATCCGGAGCTGCTCTTAGCTGGTTCAGTAAGCTGCAGCTAAGATCTCTAACCTGTTGGGAGGACATAAAAGGCGTCTTCCTAGGTAAATTTTTCAGCAAAGCTGTAGCAGCCCGACATAAAATGCTTGATTACATGGTGGACAAGATGATTGAAGATCGGGAAAAAAGAATAATGACTAGTATCAGTCAGATTATTGATTTTGTCTACAGCAAGCAGAATGAAGATTTTGAACCCCGACCACTCATGTCAAGAAGCCAGACATTCAAGTTCACCATGCAGATGAGGGTACGCAAAGGGACGAACTGAACAGAGGACAGCTAGTCAACCATAGTACGGTTGAGGATGATGAACAAGATGGATCTAGTAAACCAAGAAGAGCAGAAGAAGCTGATACAAGAGATCCAACTGCAGCATCGATCGACAGTAGTACATCAGAATCGATCGATGTAGGCACTTCAGAAACATTCGATACAGACTTTCATCATCGATCGATACCTTATGTAATCCCTGATGCTACTGCTTTGAACGCTGGGACTGGACGACAGAAGGCACTTAGAGATTACGACAGACCTGAGGATTTATATGCTAAAAGGTCTGCATTGCGTCGCTCAACACTTCAGAATACTGCCACGAGCTAAACCCTGCATATATCTCTCTTGTTGGTAAGCATCCCTTTCATGGTCTTCCTCATGAAGATCCTATTACCCACCTCGAATTATTCGAAGATCTAGCATCAACCATTAAAAGCAATGGAGTTTCTAAAGACTACTACTTCTGCAAACTATTTTCATACACTCTTGCTGGTGATGCAGCTCATTGGTTGAAGAAGCTACCACCAGGATCTCTCACTGCTTGGAATGACATTGCAAACGCTTTCGTCAACGATTTTCTCTATGATGCTGCAGCAACTCTAGAGATTGAGATGAGATCTATGATGGAATATATGGTGAAAGATGATGAACAACATGTGTCTGGAGAATTGAGTAACTTAGAAGAAGCTGATATTAGTGAAATGAGCTCATCATCGATCGATACCCTAACCTTAACATCGATCGCCACCAGCACCTCAGAATCGATCGATATAGATTTTTGTCATCAATCGATACCACTTGAAATTCCTGAAAGTTCGAGTTGTCCTCGGGACATTGCAGACTCAACACAGAAGAGCATTGATGTATCTAGTTGTTATCCTGACCAAAAAGTAGAAAAAAAGATCACCATGGAAGATTTCTTGGAACTAGAAGAATTCTTGGAGTTAGAGGATGGACAATAGCTTGGAGATTTGGATTTAAGTGAAGAAGTAACTATGGAAAACTTCTTGGAGCTGGAGGAATGGCTTGAGGATTTAGATCAGAACTCGAAACAGAAGTTTGATGATCAGCACACTTCGGGAAAAGATCTGGAAATTTCACCAAAGACTGACGACATCGATCGACATAAACCTGATGAGATTGATCCACAACCACCCTACCTCGTCGGTCTACACCCACCCTACTCCATCGATCGACAGTCGCCATACATCATGGATCTACATACACTCGACTGCATCGATCGACACTCACCCGATTGCATTGATCGATACCCATGTTTGGATGAACTATCAGGATACCCGATTGAACCAGGACCGATTGAGGAGATAATGCACATGTCTAAGACCTCACACCCTGCTGTCCCTAAATATCAGAGACCACCTATCTGGACAGAAGAAGCTGATGGGTTTCACAAAAGAGTGAAGAGGATATATGACCCTGTGAAGCTTATGGTTCCATTCGCAATGTTTGAAGCTGAATCTCCTATTCCACCAGATAAAGGTGTGTATCTGAGTTCTTACATTGAGGTATTGGATGATCAACAACACGTAGAAGCTTCTCAGAAAGGCCTGCGATTTATAGATGAAGTAGATAAAGGCCCAACAGAAGCACCATCGAGCGACATAAGCAATCCAAAATCGATCAACTGTACCACTTCATCATCGATCGACACCTATCAAATACCATCGATCAACACCCTTCGCGAATCAGAGCAGAATGAGTTTGAAGTGTGTCAAAATCTTTTTGATGGAGGCACCACCATGCGATCAGACAAGTCTGGGGGAAAGAAGAGGAGGAATTGGAAGAAGAGGAAAAGGATCAAGGGAGATCCTCAGTTATCATTGATTCCTCACTTCTCAGATAGTATCAGGAAATTCAGAGTGCGCAGCAGATGCTTCTCACAGCCATTTGCAAAACTTAGAGCACTCCTTATTGTTGAGATGATAGACAAAGGAGAAAAGTCTATGGAGGAGGCTTTCACATAAGAATGATAAAGCTTCAAAGAGTAGATATTGAGACTTGGTTTGGAGCAAGTTCTCATTCTCATCCGGACTGAATCAGATCTCCAGAAGTCAAACTAATGACTAAAAATAAGCGCTGAGTGGGAGGCAACCCACTGTTAGGTTTGTTTTAAATATGGTTTAATTTTCATTTATTACTGATATTTTATTTTCTAAGGATTTCAGGTTTAAAAAAAAAGAAAGAAGTGAAAGTGAACAACGCAGTAGCAGAGGCACTGTAGCATCGAACGACACTGTAGCAGCAACATCGACTGACACTGTAGCAGAAAATCGGGAGTTACTGTAGTAGAGAAAAAGGAGAAATACCCGAGGAAGACGAGTTTCCATAGGAATCGACAATGGCTAGCTAGCATCGCTCGACAAAGCCTGTCCAATTTTGGTCAATGATCCTGCAATGGAAGCAGACTTTAACTGAGAGAGAAATAAGTAGAGAGAGAAGATAGGAACTAACTTTTACCAGGTCCGGATACTTGTTTGAGAATCCTTGCATCTTGTGATCGATACTACCAAGGTAAAGCCTACACTTTTATTTATGTTAAGAAATGAGGTTGGTAGAGGGGAATGTCAGACAAGATTTGCTAAGTTGTTGGCTAGGTGAATTTCGTTGCTAAGCTAGGATATGGTATAATGTGCTTTTGTGATTAGGACTTTTTAGATGTGGATTGCAATATTGTAGAGGTGATGATTCTAAGTTTTAAATCATGTGAGTCCCTGCTGTTTTCAAACCTCTTCGAGATCTGTTGGTTTTGCTTGAGGACAAGCAAAAGGGTAAGTCTGGGGGAGTTGATCGACCATAGATTTTACCCATTTTTAGCCATGGTCTATAGGTGTTTTTATATATATTTACTACGATATAGAGTCTATTTAGAGTATTTACATGTTCAGGTATGTTCTGGAGAAATATGGTGATTTTGGAGTCTTTTGAGGTGCAGAACTGCACAGACGTGTCAGATGTTTAGCTATGGATGGAGACCTTCCCACCGTTGGATTGAGCCCATATTTTACGCGAGATAGAGCTTTGAGTTAGATTTCCAATGACACCGGTCTCAGGTCAATCAACATCCTGTAGCAGAAGTTATGCCCGTTTTACTGAAGAGTGGTCAGTCTGCCTAGCGAGAGAAGGCTGTCGAGAAGAGGAATGTATATTGATCGATGGGAAAGCCTTCATATCGATCGATATGGATGCCAGAATGCGGGCCGAGTATATTTTATGACCGCCTGAAGCCCATAAGCTATCACAAATTACCAGAATGCCCTTGGACGACCAGAAACCCTATTTATGTTATTTCTAAGCCATTGTTGACGGCTACACGCTATCCAAGCTTTCTATTCTATTGTTCTATTTGTTGGGAGAGAAGGGAGGAACTCCTATCAGAGTCCTCCTGGAACTCCATTGGTTTATATATCTATTGCTTTCATTTTTATATCTATTCATCTATGATTTCTGTGACTACTATCATGTCTGAATAGATCCACCTGTTAGGTTTAGGGTTCAGATAGGTTATGAGGGATTAGCCCCAAATATAGAATTTCTAAGTTGTGATATTAATCATTGAAGATTGTTCATAATGCTTGTTTAATAGTAATTAACATGAGCTTGATTATAGATTTATTATATGACTTCTCTTCTCTGAGCTAGGATTGATAGATACATTCGAGAGTTGGTCTGGAAACCCCAGTGAACATATATTCAACCCGCGCAAAGCGCTTACTAGAAGCGTATCGATCGATTCTCCTATAGAGACATCGATCGATACGATGCAAAGCTTGTCGATCGATACGCCTAACCCGACATCGATCGATGCTTTCCTAGAATCGACAACGAGAGTTGGAATTCTTGGATCTAGTAATAGATAACCTGGAAATCGAGAGATGGTTGGTTATTCTAGTAGTTGAGTTCTATAATATTATGCTTTAGTCTCTATATCATTATAATCCTGATTACCTGAATAGAAACTCTAGATCTAGCAACCATCCTTCCATCAAACAACTCTCTGCCAAGCTGAACAACTATCTTGTTCAACTTGTTTACTGTTTTATTTATTGCTTGCTATATTTACTGTTTTATACCTATTAGCCTAGCTTATCAAATAACTATTAGATCTGATTGGTTCCCTAGCTCCTTGTGGATTCGATCCCTAAGTATTACAACTGAACCTCTTATTTGAGAGAGTAATTCACTCCTTAGGGTAATTTGAGTGATATCACTTGTAAAAGTTGTTGTCCAAGAGGTTTGCTTATTCTTTACTCTCACTTTTCTCCACAGTGAATACTGTTGTTTTCTGTTTAACGCTTGAAGAGTTAGGCTTCACAGTTCCACTAATTCTTATTAGCTTTTCTTGTAGAATGTGACACGAAGGGTGAATGTTTTTTGAAATTCCTGGATTTTAGCTTGTGTTCCCACATTATCTCTAGCACCCATTGAAGCTGAGCTAGAGGTAATACTTTGTTTGTAACTTCTTTGATTTTAGCGTCAAGTATCGAACAAAGTGTTATGAAAATTGATTGTTTCTCACATAACATAATTCTCGGCAACAATAGACAGATGAGGTGACTTCAAGCTCTTGGGATTCAAGTTGCTCACTCATCCTGGAAATCCAGTGCTTCTCATTTATTCAGAACTCATTGATGCTGCAGTGATCCCGTAAGTCTTTTGTACCAGAAACAATCTTAAGTTGATAACATTTTGGTTTGGCTTGGTAGTGATAAAATATAATGTGTATCATCGATTTAATGGGTATTATCGATTTAGAAAAGCCCAAAACTATTTAGAAAAGTCCAAAATTATTTATTTATCTTTAATAGTGATAAAATATAATAGGTATCAACAATTTAGAAAAGCCCAAAACTATTTATTAATCTTTAATAATGATAAAATATAGGATTTTTAAAAACAAAACCCCTCAAGTAAGTTTAATTCGGATAAAAACCCCTCAATTAAGTATGTAACATAAAACCCCCTCAAGTGGTTTTCTTTAACGTATTAGCCCCTCCGTCAACAGTGACGTTAAAAGCTGAGTATTTGTCGTTATGTTACAACGCTGCGTTTCAAAGATTAAAGAAACGTCACGTGGTTCCTATCTTCTTCTTTCTCAGACCAAAACCCCCAAATCAAAAATATTAGGGTTCATCTGAGTTCCTTTTGATTTCCAATCTTCTTCATTTACTTCGTTTTGGTATGTTAGAATAGCTATGTATTTTGATTTCTGATCTTCTGTTTTGAATTTCGTGTGGGATTTGCTATTTCTGGTTTTCTATATTGATGTTTAATTCTTTATTGATTTTAGTGTGAAGAGATTGATAGTTTGAGACATAATTACAATGAATATAGGTCGTGGAATAAACAGAAAGTATCAATGTGGATCAAGGACTTCTTGATATGAAAAAGACAAGTGAGATTGTTGGTGTCTTGGAAAGTATTAGAGCTAAGTTTTAGAATTGTGATTGGTGTATTTCGGTCAAGTAGTCGTCGTCGGTGTCTGTTGGTCAAATTAGTTGTCGTTGATTGTTCTTGTGTTTTGGTCAAAATGTTATCCTTTAGTTATGCTTGTTAAAAGAGACGTTAATGGTGTCTTACGCTCGTGTTTTTTTGAGTGGTTATGTCATTTTAAGAGACACATAATGCGATGAAAAAGAGATATATAATTGGTGTTTTAAAGACTCGTTATCCTCTGTATAAATCTTTCTATCTTCATCAAGACTTGTAATCTTTGATTTGCGTTGTTTTTCTTCTTCAATGGTACTGAAGCTTTGTCAATAAATTATTTCAACCATGTCGAAGACTCTAATGGCGGACTAGCAATCTTCAGTTCTTTCCCTCGCTAAAATAGTGTTCTTCATCTCCAAAATTAGGGTTAGATAAATTGGGGATTTTTTGTTCGGTATGATGATGATTTAAGCACATGAAAACAAACATCGTGCCGTATTAGCTAAAACATTGTGTCGTTTCTCAACATTCTTGCTGTTTTTAAAAAGAAACAGTACCCAGCATTTTCATTTAATGGCACTGTAGACGGAGGGGCTAATATGTTAAAGAAATTGACTTGAGAGGTTTTTATTTTACATACTTAATTGAGGGGTTTTTATCCGAATTAAACTTACTTGAAGGGTTTTTTTGTTAAAAATTATAAAATATAATGTCTATCACTGATTAAGAAAAACCTAAAACTATTTATTAATTTTTAATAATAAACCCATATATGGATCTTTAAAATGTAATTTACCTTGATGTTTCAAATTATTTTATTCGTTTATAATAAATTACCTTATTTTGGATTACTTGCGCAAATTGATATCATATTTATTGCATTGTTTAAATGTAATTTAACTTAATGTTTCTAATTTTGAATTCATTTATTAATAACTTACCTTATTTTGAATATGGATTACTTGCGCAACTTGTTATTATATTTATTGCATTGTTTAATGTAATTTACCTTAATGTTTCTAACTTGTTAATTCGTTTTTAATAACTTACCTTATTTTGAATACGGATTACTTGCGCAAGTTGATATCATATTTATTGCAAACCACTTTACGACAATGTAATTTTAATATATTTCTTCAAACTGTTTCATTATTTTATGAAAAACACTTCCTAAAAGTCATTTATTATGAAAAATATCCCCCTAATAACTCCCAAACATGGAAGGTAGAGTATATAAAGGAGAGCCCCAAGGTCTTACCATACATACATTTTTTCTAACAATTTTTTTCTAAAAAACAATGGCAATGGTTTAACCCCCCCAAAAACAGATTTTCTATGTTAGAAAATTAAAACCATGTAAAGATACATGGAGTATTGAAATTATGATTATTCGCTTGTGGAGAAATTATAACAAAGAATCCAGAAACACCATCGAAATGGTTTTCGTTGATAAAGAAGTAAATAATGATATTAATACATTTTTTGCAACTCAAAATCGTCTTTTAATTTATTTTACATTAAAATGAACTAAAATTTACAATTGTAATAATGTTTCATAACTACTTATTCTACTTTCACGCTACTCTTATCATTTATTTATCTAACTCATATAAATTTTATATGTTCAATCAGGGAACAAGAATTCATGCTTCAGTTGGTGAACAGCTCATCAAAAAACTTGAAGACGATCTAACTGAGGGCGATGCGATGGTTGTCCAGTTATTCAAAGTGTATGATGCTATTGTTGATTATCGGACAAGCACACAACTTTTCTTGCAAAAGCTGATGATTTTCCAAGTGAAGTTCCTGAGAAATATTTAGCGGATTACCATTATTTTTTTGGTGAAAAGCTTGATAATAGATGTTTGGTTGGTGAGTCAATTTTTGTAAGAATTGTTCATGCACTAATAATTTATATACGATTTTAAAACTACTACTAATATCTTTATTAATTAACTTAAATATTATACCTACTTAATTTTATTTGTTATGTGTAGATATTCTTTTGGTTTTGTTATACTTGAGTTAGATTTTTTTTTTATGTAGATGTTATTGGCCAAATAGCTAACTTTGGGTCTCTTGAAAACAAAATGATAAAAGAAAAAGATAACATGACCAAAAGTAAGCTTAAATACTTTATCTTTTCTTATTTGCTACCTAAACATTTATATTCTATTTACACTACAAAAAAAGTTCACATTGATAGCACATTGTTATAGCACGTTTTACTGAACTGCTATCGTAGATGAGGTTGAAATTTCTGTACTATATAATAGCATTAGATAAACGCTATGATAAAGTGAAACCTAAAATAACACTTAATTAATGTTATTTTGAAAATAAAGTGAGCGGGAAGATAAAATCACTGATTTCGCCAATAATTAGCGGAAAATTATAATTTAGCGTCAAAGACATTATTTAAACGGATTTAATAATGCTATCAAAGACATATAATAGCATTTTTCTAACGCTAAGAAAAACAATTTTTAAACATTATATTTCAAAACACTAAAAATCTAAAACTAAACTACATACCAAATCATAAACTCTTTTATATCTAATCATAATTTGTAATTTAAAAATTTATTTAGTTTTATAACTTTAACTTTATAAGTAAGTCTTAAATTGACATTTAATAATTTATTTTTTACATTTATAACCCCTAAATTAAAAATTTAAATTCCAAACCCTTTATCTAAACTCCAAACTCTATTCCACAATAAAATATACTTGAAACCCTATAAATCTACATAGTAAAACTAATATTTTCCAATCTAAACACCAAGCTTAACACATCAATTACAAATCTGATTTTTCAAATTTTATTCTCAAATTTCATTCTAAATCACAAACCCCATACTCCGAACTTTATATCATAACACTAAATATAACTAATTATAAACTCCAAAAACATAAATTTTATATTCTAAAACCGACCCCTAACACTATATTTCAAACCTTAAACTCTAAACCTAAGCTTTATATCCAAATCATAACCTTGATATAAATCTAATATTTTCAAACTTAAACATCAATTCTTAAAATAAATATCAATTTATTATATTAAGAAAACAAAACCACAAAATATAATATAACTATTAAATATACTAAATATATTAACTATATTAATATTCTAAACTAAATTTATATGAAAAATTAATTAAAAAGAAAGATGAAACTTTCTGACCAATCAGAAGCAGATACCAGGATAACCTTATGAGCTGTTAGATTACCCTAAATCTAAGGGTGCAGATTTGTTCCTCTCCCTCTCTCTCTCTCTCTCTCTCTCTCTCTCTCTCGATCTCGACAGATCTTCCTCGTTTTTTTCTCTTTTTTTTTTATGAATCGTCTTCTCTACTCTACTCTTCTCTTCTCTTCTCTTCTCTTCTCTTCTCATCCTCAAGACATATGAAGATGAAGAGACTCGCTGGTGACGAAGCTCCGGACACTCTCCGGAGATGAACCCACGGCGGAGCTCAAGGTCGCCGTCACGCCATCTTCTCAATCTCGCTGTCACGCCATCTACTCGAGCTCGCCGTCAATCGAGCCTAACAGAGAGAAGGAAGATTCTTCCCTAATCTCCATTATTCTTTGATCTGATGTGTTTATGATGGTGAGATTTAATGTTCTTTTGTTTCTTCTCTTCTACTATGTTTTTAGATTTATTAATGTTTATTCTGTTTCCAGATCTGAGAAGGTGGTTGTGTGAGCCGTGGTGGCGTGACGAATCAGTAGTCTCCTCCTCGTCAGTGGCGGAGCATGGAGGAGCGGTGGCAGAGCGTTAGAGCGTGGAGGAGGCAGAAAGGCTACGCCTCTGGTTCAGACCAGTCTTCATTCTGTGGTGAAGATGGTGTAGCAGTCCAGTGTCCTCTCCGGTCGTCGTCTTCGCAGCTGCAACGGTGGTTGCCTCAGTCGCCGTCAATGTGTTAGGAGGAAGACGAAGCTTGAAGGTGGAGGCGGCAACCAGCTGTTTAGGTTTAGTTTTTTTTTTTTAGAATTGGTTCAGTGTTAACCGGGTTAGGGAAATTGTGCTGGTTTGATTTATTTTCTAATTTTTGACTTAGTTTTGTAAACCAGAATTTATATGTAAACCCAATTTTAATTAATAAATAAAATTTATTTTATTTTTAATTATAAAACAATTTTCTATTTGATTTTCAATTATTTTATTTTTAATTATAATTTTTTTGGTTTATTGTAGAAGAACCTATTATAACACCAAAAATTGAATCATCAATTTATAAGAAAAAAATAGTGTTATAGTTAATTTATTAACATCATTCAAATATTGCTATTGTATGTACACATTACATAGCGTCACTAAAAAGTGCTATCGTAGAAAGGGTACCTATGATGGCTGCCGATGACATAGCAGATCGTAAAACGCTATGAAAAGCCTACTATAGCATTTATCGTGAGCTAAGAATGTTAATATTTCTTGTAGTGTTATTAACTTAATTTTATATTATACAGTAATGTTAAGATGATGTGTACTCTGTGGGATCGTTATGCTAAACAAGTATACGATTATAGTATGAGTAACATGTCCACAATGATTATTTGTGTTATCAGGTTCTCTGCTATTAAAGAGTGGAAAGGTATATGATGACAAAAAAAAAGAGTGGAAAGGTATATAATACATCTATGTTTCTAAAATTATTAATTGCACAACATGTTAATAAAAGAGCACTGCAAAGTTTTGAAGCTAACAAAAAAACATGAGATTGTTCACTGGTCTTACTGATGATGCAGCAAAAGAGCTTGAATCCTTCTCAAAATGGATTTTGGATATTGGAGATTGAAAAATAAATTTGCCTAACAACGGTCAAGTTGAGATTGATATCCCTTCGAATATGTTGATAAAAAATAGTGGAGAAGGTCCTATCCAGACTATTGCAAAAGAGGTTTATGGACAATCTTTTCAAACGTCAACAGATAAGGATTGCCCATCTGATGAAATGGATAAAATAAATGATTACATGCTTCGCAGTTGCCAGGTAACATGTTTTATCATTAACTCTTATGTTCCACTAACTATTCACATGACAGTAAAGAAAATAATTTACATATGCTTTCAGGTAAAGAGAAGTTTACCTTAGCTCTGACAGCATTATCCCATCCGATGTTGACATAAAAGAAAATGTAATATATCCTAAAGAGTTTTTGAAGTGTTAAAGTCCCTGGACTGCCTAGACACTGTTTGAAGCTCAAAGTTGGTGCTCCTATCATGTGTCTTTGTAACATGGATGCTGAAGATGGCTTATGTAATGATACTATGCTAATTGTTACCGAGTTATCTCCCCATGTGATAGAAGGTATAATTATAACCGGAAACAATATTGCTGGAGACAAAGTTTGGATCTCGAGAATGTTTGTCACACCAACTGACACAAAGTTTCCCTTTAGAATGCGAAGACAGTTTCCAGTTACCTTGGCTTTCGCGATGACCATCAATAAAAGTCAAGGTCAAACGCTGCAAAATGTTGGTTTGCTTTTACCTAGACCAGTGTTCTCTCATGGGCAGATATACATTGCACTTTCGAGAGTAAAGTTTGAGATCTGGATTAAAAGTCCTAATAACTGATAAACAAGGGAAGGTGCAGACAAAAACAATGAATGTTGTCTACAAACAAGTTTTTCAGAATATTCCATAGTCAACGGTACGTAATTTTAATCTACTTTTTATCCAATTAAAATTTAAAATTTATAAATTGTTACAGTTATTTGTTTATTCTATTACCAGATAAATAGTGATGAGTTAGGAGACCGATTGTAGTTGACTACAAACCAGTTTTCAGACTATTTCGATGACGGTATGTAGATTTAATATTATTTCTGTTAAATAAAATTTAGAAATTTATAAATCTATCAAATTATTTTATTCCGTACAATTGCTTACAAAATTTAATAATTTTGTGCAGGTTTCTAATGGATTTTGTTTTCTTTATCAAGAATTATACTTCTTAACTTATATTACTTATGAATTATATTTCAACTTTTATCAAATTTTCTTTAAACGTGTCACTGTTTTTAACAAAAAAATATAAACATAAATATATTATTCACCTAAAATATGCAATTACAACGTATATACAATAAAATTTTACTTAGTGATAATATAAATTTGTAACTTCTAATACTATACATTATTTATTATATTCTTTGAATATTTTAATACCTGCACAGGGTGCTCGTCAGTCACCTAGTAGTAATATATATAAAAACTAATTATTTTGGTTATATTTTATTTTTATAATACTATATAAGTATAAATTTTGTAATAGTATACTTAGAAATAATTAAAAACAGTATATTACTTTTATTTTTAAATTATTTTTGATATTTGTATATATTTTAATATTAGTTTTATTTATTTTAAGAATCCAAATCTGGATCAAGATATCTACTGGATATTACAATTTTAAGGAGGATATCCAACATCCGGATATCCGATAATCCCAGATCCGAATAAAGATAGTAAAAATATGGATCTACCGGATAAGGATCCGGATACCCGATCCGTCTCAGGCCTAGCTACAACCATTATCTGTTTTGTTGATCTTACACAAACAAGTGATCAGAATATAAAATCTCCATTATCTTGATCTAATATTCTTTTACAACATCCATATTAATTTTGCAGCATCATTAAATAAAGAAAAATATAAGAGCAACATTATAGGGTCAAACTGTGTGGATTTCTAAGAAAAAAATAATAATGTTTTAGTTGGATTAATGTGTTCCATTTTTTAAGCATTTAGGTAACTGACATATGTGAGATTAGTTTGTAAAGATGTCAACGGCGTTTCGCTTGCAAGGAATTCTTCTATTCTCTCTCTTTTGTGTAAGCCTTGTCTTTCTTATTTTTCTTTTTTGTTTTATAAGTTTAATAGTAAAAACTTTCCTAAAACCCACGGTTAAAAGTGCTCTGATCAGTTATTCATGAAGTAATTATGTTTTGGATTTTGTTGATATTCGGTTAGGCTAAGTAATTAATATTGAGACTTCTTAATGGATATTTATTGAGTGCAAAATATAAAGAAAAGGAGAAACTTTGTGTTGCCTTCAAGAACTAAGAGATAAATGATTAATATTTCATAAAATGATTTTAGAGAAGCTGCTTGTAGCAGCCAAGATTACAACCAAAGAACATCTAACAACATATTTATATGAATTTAGAAACACTAACACATAAACTATTGAAACTTCTTAATGGATCATAAGTGGGCTTTTAATGTGGACTTCAATAATTCAAATATAAAATTTCCATTATCTTGAATTTGGAAAAAGAGAGAGGTAGAGAGAGAGAACAAAAGTTAGTTATTTTCGGATAGATAAAACATATGAGAAATTGCAAGATCCACTTTTATTTAAGGTTTTGTTTATAAAGAAATTGTCATTTGTTTTTACGAGTTTTTTTAGTTATTATTAGAGTAAACTCAAAGCCTTATAAATAGTGCCGGAGATAGCCAAAAATTTTAGGAAGGTCAATTTCATAACAAACATATATTACATGGATCAAATGTCTAATTTTATGATATTTTCTCTGTTTTTCTATTAAATAAAAAGTTAAAAAAAATTTGCATAGATTTCATATGGGTCAAGTGACCCATGTCTTCGAGTTAGGCTCCGCCACTGCCTATAAATAGATGATTAATTCTTAGATTCACCTAGCCAATAGTCACCTGACACATCGTATATAGATTTTGGAAAAAGAAAATATAGAATTATAATTATTTACAAAATAAATAAAAAATAATAATTAAAAAAAAAAGATGTCAAAAAAGCTCTAAATCTTAAATACTAGCCCTAAACTCTAAATCTAAATCCAGATTCTAAACCATAAACCTAAAACTAAACTCTAAACCCAAACCATACAATCTAAACCCAAAACCCAAACCCTAGACCCTAAATCCTATACCCAAACCCAAGACTATAAACCCAAACCGTAAATCGTAAACTCAAATTCTAAAGCCTAAACTGAAACCCTATACCCTAAACCCAAACCGTAAAACCTAAACCCTAAACCCAAATCATATACCCAAAACCCAGACCTAAACTCTAAACCCAAACCTTAAACCTTAATGGAACAACAACAACATTAACCCAACCCTCTAGGATATAGGGTTTGAGTTTTTGGTTTTGGATCTGGGTTTGGGGTCTAAGTCTGGGTTTTGGGTTTAGGTTTTAGAGTTTGGGTTTAGGGTTTAAGGTTTTGGTTTGGGTTTAGGGTCTAGGGTTTGATTTTAGGGTTTAGAATCTGGATTTAAATTTAGGGTTAAGGGTTTAGAATTTAAGATTTAGAGGATATAACACCTTTAACGTTTTTTGTTTTCCTTTTTTATTATTTTTTTTATTTATTTTATAAGTAATTATATTTTAATTTTATCTTTTTTTTTTTTTTAAATCTAAATATGAAAATATGATGTGGCAGGAGACTATTGTCTAGATGAACCTATAGGTGTTCCACAACCAAAGAACATCTAACAACATATTTATATAAATCTAGAAATCCTAACACATGAACTATTGAAACTTCTTAATGAATCATAAAGCTTTTAGTGTGGGTTTCAATAAACTAAATATCAAATTTTCATTATCTTGAATTTGGAAAAAGAGAGAGATAGAGAGAGAACAAAAGTTAGTTATTTTCAGATAGAGAAAACATATGAGAAATTGCAAGATCCACTTTTATTTTGGGTTTTGTTTATAAAGAAATTGTCATTTGCTTTTACGAGTTTTTTTAAAGTTATTATTAGAGTAAATCTCAAAGCCCTATAAGTAGTGGCGGAGGTAGCCAAAAATTTTAGGAAGATCAATTTTACCACATACTAGATCTTGACCCGCACAACCGTGCGGTTAATTATTTTGTTTTTACACACATAATTATTTTTTATATGATTAATTGTAATAATTATCATATTAATAATTATTTAATATAACATTTTAAAACACAACAATTTTATACTCTCTCCGTTTCAAATCATTTGTCGTTGTAGAGAAAATTATTTTTTATTGGTTGAAATATGGTTAGATGTATGGGAAATGATGTTTTTATATTGAAAATGTACAAAATTAAGTATTTTCTTAATCTGTGTATAAAATCTAAAACGACAAATAATATAAAATGGAGGGAATAGTTCACATGCAATAATTTAATTTATTTGTTTTAAATTTTTAGTGATAGCATATTTTAAATCATGTGATACAAAATTCTAAATTGAAACTTTTTATTGGTTAAAAATCACAAATTTATTGAAAAGTATTATATTAAATTAATATCGCAGATTAATACAAAATTGTACATGTTTTTAGTTATAATTACAAAATTAGTTAGATATTTCAAAAGTATGTTTTAGTTAAAATGATATAAAATTAATTTTAAAATAAACATGACATTAACTAAATATTTAAAAGTTTTGTTTAAGTGAAATATGAAATATACATTTATTTTTAATAAAAACAAAACTACTTAAATATTTTAAAGGTTTGTTTTAATGAAAAAAAGAAACATGTGGAAGAAATGAAAAGATTTTATTCAGATTTAATTTTAGAGTAAATATTTTGATTTGTTTGTCTTAGAATAATTCAAATAATTTAAATAGTTATACAGTTAATTGTAACAACTTTCTAAGGGGTGGTCCAAATTAAAAAATCACACATGAATTAAGTCATGACTTCTATTTTAATATAATTGATTGATGATTGATATTACATGGGTCAATTGTCTAATTTTATGATATTTTCTCTGTTTTTCTATTAAATACAAAGTAAAAATTTTTTTTTGCATAGATTTCATGTGGATCAAGTGACCCATGTCCTCAAGCTGGGCTCCGCCACTGCCTATAAATAGAGCATCGGTAACATAAAACCAGTCCAAATTACCAAAGAAAAGCGGATAACATCTACATGTCCCCCTCTACCTCCGTTGTTGTTGAACGTGCACTATCCTCTCCAGCCGCCATGAAACAAAACCCCCTGAAAAGCAAACGCGACGACGATATCACTCTAAGATAAAGCAGCACCTATGGTTGTGCATGAAGAAGACGACGAACATGAACATACCAAGCCGCATCCACCTTCTTGGGAGGCTCTAAGTGCTCTTGGCCCTTACATGGATCCCTAGCCGTCACCTCTTGCGTCTCAACCACGTGGTCAGAGTGTTTCTCCTCAGTGGATCTATAGAAGGCTCTCTTAACCTCACGGTCCTCGCAACGCTCTTCTCCCTACGAGATCGTACTAAAAAACAACATTGAAAACATCTCATGCAAACACCTTATCTCCGCTGTTGAAACGGACGCCAAACGCCGCCGCAAATATCAAGTGGCTGAACCCGTCAAGATACCCCTGTCTGATCTCAGCTTCATCGTCCACGTGTCCACTAAAACAAAGAAAGCAGCAATGTTCTTGAGAAAATTGGGTTTTCGATAGTAGACTCAGACGGCTGGGGAGCACCGTTACTTGATGGGTTTTTGAGATACTTTCAGAGATTTTTGTTGGAATAGTTTTGTCACAACAATCTTTAAAGTAGATTGGTATAGAACATACAACACAAATTAGTCTCGATTGTTTAGGAAGCAACCTAGAAATTTTTTTAGTATTGTTATTCCCTTCTTTGTATTCTATAGTTAATGAAATTCAGTAAACTATAGATTTTTCCTAGTGTTCACTCAGAAACTATGTTTCATGAAAAAGAGAAGTTACTTCTCATTCACCAATTAAGCTAATATTTATGTTTTGCAGAAATTATGAAGTGAACCAATTTGAATCTCGAATATTTCAATGCTCGACGAATGTAACTACAATGCATGGAGAGAGTTGTTCGTGATGCACTGTCTCACCTTCGATGTTCTTGGTTACGTCGATGGAAGCTCCACACCAACTGGTGGTGACGACACTGCATGGCATAAGCGAGATGCCATCGTCAAACTTTGGCTGTACGGAACCCTAGCTCAGCCTCTGTTCAAATCCACTGTCAAGAAAGGTGGAACTGCTCATGATGTATGGGCTCGGATTGAAAATCAATTCCGAAATAATAAGGAGCTTGGGTCATGCAATTGGACACTGATCTTTGCAACAAGGAGATAGGAGATCTGTTCATTAACTAGTACTGCCAACAACTCAAGTCAACCGCCGATCTACTGTCAAACCTCGATGCACCTGTTGCAGACAAGAAGCTGGTGATGTACATGTTGAACGGTCTCAATGAAAAGTTTGACTATGTTCTGAATGGTATCAAGCATCAGAAGCCTTTCCCCTTGTTTGAAGATGCGAAGAACATGTTAGAGAAGGAGGAGTCTCACCTAAAGAAAGTCCATAAAGTTAACAGAGGACGCTACAACAACAACAACAACTATCATCAGCGTCCATCTTACAACAACTGGGGTTCTCCGCCTTTCTGGTATGGCTACAACAACAACTGGCAGCAGCAGCCTCAAGCGCCTCCAGCTCCATGGCAGATTGCTCCGCACATTCAGTATGCTCCGCGGGCCTATGCGTTACCAGCTCAGTCTCCTGTTCCAGCACAAGCACACTTGGCGGACACCAACCTCATGCCTACGAAGGACTTTGCAGAGGCGTTCAATACAATGACACTAACCGACCCTTCTCACAATGGTTGGTTCATGGACAGTGGTGCGACAGCTCACTTAGCATCCACGTCAGGTATACTTCATTCTGTTTTTAATACGAACATCGGAAAGTGTGTCACAGTAGGTAATGGTTCTTCGATACCAATCTTTTCTTCTGGCCATTCCTCAATTCCATCTCAGTCTCGTCTTTTACATTTAAAAATGTGCTTGTTGCTCCTAACATTGTTAAAAATCTTGTCTCTGTTTGTCGTTCACCACCGACAATTGGTGTTCTGTTGAATTTGACCCCTTTGGCGTTTCTTTGAAGGACCTGGACTCGGAAACTCTACTCTGTAATGACAGTGTAGGTGATCTATATCCAGTGCCTTCTCATCTCAATAAAACCACGGCACTTGCGGCTATCACCAAAGAGTCTCCTTCAACTTGTCATAAGCATTTAGTTCATATGAACAACAGTGCTCTTCATTCTCTTATTTCCTCTGGTCTTATTTCATGTAATAAAGACAGCCTGCCTCGTTGCTGCAATGCTTGTCAAATTGGGAAACATTTAAAACTTACTTTTCAGAAATCTATCACTCAAAGCAATCGACCTTTTAACCTCATTCATTAAGATGTATGGACCTCTCCGGTTCCCAGCATAAGTGGCTGTCGTTACTATGTGCTTTTTCTTGATGATTTCTCTCATTATTTATGGGTTTATCCAATTCGCTGGAAGAGCAATGTGTTCTCAATATTTTTACATTTATCAGCTTATGTCAACAACCAATTCAAATCACAAATCAAATCGTTCCAGTGTGATAACGTGGTGAATACGACAACTCTCTTTTCCATGTTCATTTTGCTCGCAATGGCATTACTTTCAGATTATCATGTCCTCATACATCTCAACAAAATGGGAAGACTGAGAGGATGATCAAAACTTCAAACAATGCTATCAGGACGCTTCTGTTCCAATCTCATCTTGCTCCTTCCTATTGGGCTGAGGCTCTCCATGCCACGACTCATGTCCTCAATATTTTACCTTCAGCTTCAGTCGGTAACAAAACTCCTCACTCGATATTATTCAAGCAAACTCCTTCTTACTCTCATCTAAAAGTATTCGGCTGTCTTTGTTTCCCGAATATAAACACATCTACCATAAACAAGCTCTTACCAAGATACACTCCGTGCTTGTTCCTTGGATATCCTCTTCATCATAGGGGTTATTGGTGTCTGGACTTGAAAACAAATCGTATCATCTTGTCTAGACATGTGATATTTGATGAGCATACTTTTCCTAAAGCAGAAAAAGCTTCTCTTAATCCTCGTGTGTTTAATTTCTTAGAAACAGAGTCTCCTTCTAAAACGTTTCAGGTATTCTTGAAGCACCTCAGCCAAACGAGTCAGTCTCTGCTCCTCCCCAACTCTTGGCATATTCTTTCATATAACAAACCTGCTACAAACTGAAATACTCATTGATCCTAAATCTCTAGTTTCCCACTTGAAAAATCTGTTTTCATACCTCCAAGTGCATATCATCGAAGAACCATACCAATCAAGGAACATTATCACAATCTAAAACATATCAAGTTTTATTCGATATTCAAAAAAGCATTAGGCTATAAGCAAGTAGCGACCTAACATTTAGCACTTAAAATATTTAAGGTTTATAAATTATTAAACAATATTAAATATATGTAATATTTTATATTAAATATTAATATTTATTATAATATATTAATTACTGTAATCTATGAATAGTAAATTATATATTAATTATATAGTATTATAATTGTTTAAACAATTTAAAAGGTAATCACCATGGTCTTATAGACTTAACCTAAGTACCGACTGTTTTTAGAGATTTTAGTAAACTTTACTTTTAATTCGGGTTAGGATGCATAAATTGATTTTATTACTGACTCGCTTTGGTTGTGGTTTATACATTTCGGTTTATTCCAGGTTTTCTTCAAAGCTCTAGCTATATTTGGGATTCATCAGCCTGTTATCCCCGGCGTACCTTTGATCCGTCACTACAAGAAAACACAAGATTAACGACGGCTGAGTTCCTCGTGAATTCGTCGTTAATGAGGTATTACGAGGAAATAGCGAGGAAAATGGTTTGGTCGTTAATCGTTCGTCGTAACGCGTATTTCCTCGCCAATTCCACGTTACTTAGCGAGGAAAATATTTCGTCGTAAAGACCAAGTACAATATTTCGTCGTAAAGACCACGTAAGATTTCCACGTAAGGAACTCGCTAAGTTTTCTCGTAAAGACCACGAAAATATTCCTCGTAAATATCACGTAAACCTTTTCACGTTAATTACACGTAAATGTCACGAAAGCATTTCCTCGTAAGTTCGACGTTAACTTTCCTCGTCATTTCACGTTAATTTTCCACGTGAAATACACGTAATGAAGTCGAAAAAAATCCTCGAAGACCACGTAAATCATAGTTATTTCCTCGTGAATTAACGAGGAATTTACTTCGATTTTTATATACAGAATTAAAATAAAAATAATTAGAAAAATATTTATAATTTTAATTATGATTATAAAATTTGAATTAAAAATACAGAAACAATAAAAGAAAAATATATTTATTCATAAATAATTAGAATTTATATTTACAACTAATAAAAGAAAATAAAAACTAAGGCTCGTTCATTGCCCGATAGAACTCATCACTCCTCCTCTCTACATCCGCGTTATGGGCCTCGCTTGTCGACTCTGGAATTGGATTTTGTCGTCGCAGTTCCTCAACAAGGACTCCCATTCGGATTTGTTGCCGCTATGACGCCCAAGAAGCCCTCGACTACACCCTGTCGCTGTGAACGCAGATGTTGTCGAGGCCAACTCGTTACGCAGCTGAGTGACCTCGCCTTCCGCCTCGACCATAAGATGATGTCGCTCGAACATCGGACCAATCCCCAACGACGCCCTTTTCTTAGGGACAACCTTAAAACCCAAAAAATTATTGTTAGTACAAATTTAAATTTAAATTAAATGAATAATTTAAAATTTAAAATATTTTAAAATTTACCTCCTCGTAAATCTTATCCACTTCAATGGGGATAAGTTGACGGGTAGTCCGTCGGAGACTGCTGTGTCAGCTGGGTCGACGCTCTTGAACCCGGTCAGCAACTTCATTGAAGATTTGCTCGACCTAGGATCTACTTAATCGACCCGACTTGTTCTTGTGGGTCTTCTCGAAGTTCCATAAGAGTCGGAGCTGTCCCGCCTCTTTGGCCTACAAAACATTTTAGAGAGTTAGTATATATAAATATATTATATAAAAGAAATTAATTAAATTCAATATTTAATTACGTACCATCTCCAAACGGATAGCGGCGTGGGGTTTTGGCCCGTAGAGTGAAGCATCGGCCCGTGACCGTGCTCATCTACCGTGTTACGGGAGGCAGAGCAAGACTGGGCGATTCTTATGGCATCGGAGTTTCCCAATAACGGATGAGGCCATCCCACACCTCAGTGGTGAGCTCAGCGGGTTTACCACGCCATATCCCTTCACGATCCAGTCCCCTTCCAGTTGGAGACCGTGTCCAACAGGCGAGCTTTCACCTTACTGTTGAACGCTTTCTTCACCTTCTCATTGACCCCAAAGGACCAATGATACTTTTGCTGTAACAGAAAAAAATAAGTTAATAATTAGTATTTTTAAAATTTGAAATTTAAATTAAAAATAATAGTATATATATAAAATTAATAGTAACTTACAGCGAAAATCTTGAACCACGTCTTTCTGATGTAGACGGGCGTCTTCTTCCAGTTCGGATGTGGCATGGAGAAGTAACCCTTCATCGTGTCGGTTACATCTGATGCAGACATCCGTCAAACCTAAAAAAACAAATTTAAAGTATAAATTAGATAGTAATGTTATTAAAAAAATTTAAAAGAATCTAAAAAAATATAACATACCACAAAATATAACGTCACTTGTGGATATACCTGGGAATGTTTCTTCGACTTGAGAAACAAATAAGCTGTAAAATCACATTTCACATCAATTAATCTTAATTTCACAATTATATAATTTATATTGATTATGTGTTTTAGAAGTGTCCATATATATGTACCTTTCAAAATAACGCATCAATGGATCCTCGCGAATTGAGTAGAATATAGGTGTGTGCACTATGGGCGTCTTCTTCACTCGACCACCAAACTTCTTTTGATTTCCCACCGAGTCGTCCAATCTGGCTAAAGATGTCTGGAACACCAGCAACTGCATATGTTGGCGCGACACCACCATCATCATATCTTCTAGGAGCTCTTTTCCGGCACGCTTTTGACCCAAAGTAGTACGATGTAAAGTGAGAAGTTTCTTCCACAAACTTCCAGCAATTATAGAACCTTCAACTTTTGCCAGGTTTTGGCTTTTCCTTCAAATATTTCATGGCTCGCTCATACTGATACATCCATCCGTAATGTACAGGTCCACGAAGCAATGCCTCATATGGGAGGTGGATAGCTAGATGCTCCATGACATCAAAAATCCCGAGGAAATATTTTTCCAAGTTGCACAATAAGATGGGAATGTTCTCCTGAAGCTGTTCCACAACTTCTTCTTTAAGAGTGTGCTCAGATCCTGAAAAATGCTCCGATGCCTAATTCCAAAACAAAATAAACACATTAGTCATACATTATTGCAAACTAAACCATTATAAAATTAATGGGCTATAATTTATTACCTGAAAGTGCTTCATGTACGTTTGTTGGAAGTAGCTCCAAATGCAAAGGGAAGTAGTTGTTGCATAAATACGTGACAATCATGACTCTTCATCCCAGAGAAATTTTGACCCTTTTCAACACATCTAGAGAGATTTGAAACATACCCATCGGGGAACTTCACTTCTGATGCCACCCAGTTGAACAACACCGACTTTTTTTCTGAAGACAATCTGAATATCGGAACGGGAACTTGTCCATTGCTTTTTATATGTAACTCACTTCTTGAGCAAATATCCGGCAAGTCCATCCTCGATTTTATGTTGTCTTTTGTCTTCCCCGACATTCAATATTGTATTCATGATGTTCTCAAAGAAATTCTTCTCTATATGCATCACATCGAGGTTGTGGCGCAAAAGAAGATCCTTCCAATATGGCAACTCCCAAAATATACTCTTCTTGTGCCAATTGTGCTGAACACCGTAAAAATCAGGCATATTACCGGGGACATGCCAATTACCACCACGGGGAACTGTTTCCAGAGCTCCATAGTAATCGAGTTGCGCTTCAATTTGTTGTCCAGTTAAATATGGAGGATGAGTGTCTCTCACAACTCTTTTGTGCCTAAACAATTTCTTGTTTCTTCGGTACGGATGACCAATGGGAAGAAATCGACGGTGACAATCGAACCAACTTGTCTTCCTACCATTCTTCAGTTGAAAAGCATCTGTCGTTCCATTACAATATGGACAAGCTAATCTCCCATGTGTAGTCCATCCAGACAACATCCCATAGGCAGGAAAGTCACTTATGGTCCACAAAAGCATCGCTCGCATCGTAAAATTTGTCTTCGTTGAGCAGTCATACGCCCTCTTCCTGTTGACCACAAATCCTTCAACTCTTTTATCGTGGTTGCAGGAAAACATCCATAGACCTTTTGGATGGTTCGGACCAGGTATTAATATGGTCAAGAACAGCAACTCCGTTGCATGCACATCTCCGTGGCAGGTTGTATGTAAGAAAGACTGGCCACAATGAATATTGTCTCCCGACATTCAATGGACTAAATCCATCCGTGCATAATCCGAGATACACATTCCGGCTATTGCTAGCGAATTCTGGATGTACTTTGTTGAAATGTTTCAGGCTCTTGCATCTGATGGATGAGTCATCTCACCATCCGTCTCGAGTGTGCTCGGCATGCCATCTCATCTTCCCAGCTCTCTCCGATTGGTACAATCTTTTCAATCTGTCAGAATTGGTAGGTACCACATCCTTTGGTACAACCTATTACGCCCCCGCCCTTGTGGCTTGAATCGTGGCTTTGCAGAATCGACATTCTTCTAACTTCTCATCATCTCCCAGATCATGCAATTGTCAATGCAAACATCTATTATCTCCAAGGCAAGCCAAGACTATAAACCAGTTTGAATCTCATAATAAGAATCAGCACACATTGTCTTCCGCAAATACTCTTTAAACAAGTCTGCCCATTCATTCATGCAACTTTCAGATAGATTGTGATCAGTTTTAATATTCATCATTCTAGCTGCCAACGACAATTTAGAGAGACCTTCTCTACAACCACTGTAAAGTGGCTGATTCGCAGCATCTAACATTTCATAAAACTTTTTTGCATCTATATTAGGTTCTTCATCTTCATCATGAGCTACTTAATGCATCAGCTACCATATCATGAACCCTATCAAAATCTACCATCTGCTCTTCTTGATGGTAACTATGTTCATTATGCAAATGATGATGATCAACCGGTTGTTCTTCCTGAAAATTGCTATTACTACTACTAGCTTCATGATTCTCATCATAATTATAACCTTCTCCATGTTGAAACCATATATAGTAATTTGGCGTGAAACCTCTATTTATTAAATGCTTCCAAACATTTTCACGATTTGCCAATTTCAATTGTTGCATTTCGACAAGGACAGAACATCTTACCGCTTTCTTGGGCCAGCGTGTGGAATCTGCCTGATGCATAAATGTCTCCAGCCCCGCAAGATATTCTTTCGTCACTCTCCCGTTAGCATCTCTATGCATATACATCCACCTCCGCAACTCGAAAATATTCCCGAGTCCGACATTTTTTTTTCTTTCACGCTTATATTTTTTTCTTCTTGGTGTGTTTAAAATGATCTTCAAAGGTTCATATTTATAGAAAATTTTCGAATCTGGTAGTTGAGATTTTACTACTGAAATAACC
The DNA here is from genome assembly GCA_016432835.1 of Brassica nigra. Taxonomy (NCBI): domain Eukaryota; kingdom Viridiplantae; phylum Streptophyta; class Magnoliopsida; order Brassicales; family Brassicaceae; genus Brassica; species Brassica nigra. The sequence continues at coordinate 60,246,571 of CM028247.1, read as the reverse complement.
ACAAAATTTTGTTAGGTAGCCAAAAAACGTGTTTCACCTACAAAGTTGGTAGACTCGAAATTTCGTCGTTATTTACACGCAAAGTTTTCCTCGTAAAGGACACTAGTTTTACGTGGAATTTACGTGGAAGATAATTTTCCTCGTAAGAACCACGTTACCTTACGCCCTTTTTACGTGGAAATTATTTCCTCGTTAATTTACGACGAAATGACGTTGCTTTTTATTTTCGTCGTAAGTAACTCGTAAAGACGACGTTATTTTACGAGGTTTAATTTTCCTCGTTAATGTTAATGCTAATGTTTTGTTGTAGGCGAGAGAGCCTTTCCACACGGGACTCCCAGATCACTATGGCGATTTTGTCTCCTCGTCGGTCTCACAGTCAGGCAGGCTTATACCATTACGCTCACGAGCAAAATCTTTGGTTGAGCCTAACTTCACACACCTCCGTTACTCTTTAGGAGGCATCCACCCCAGATAAACTACCCACCTCGCAGTGGATATCATTGGAGAACCATACCAATCGAGGAACATTATCACAACCTAAAACATATCAAGTTTTAGTCAGTATTCAAAAAAGCATTAGACGCTATGCAAATAGCGACCTAACATTTAGCACTTAAAATATTTAAGGTTTATAAATTATTAAACAATATTAAATATATGTAATATTTTATATTAAATATTAATATTTATTATATTATATTAATTATTGTAATCTATGAATAATAAATTATATAGTATTATAATTGTTTAAACAATTTAAAAGGTAATCAACATGGTTTTATAGAAGGTACCTGAGTACAGACTATTTTCAGAGGTTTTAGTAAACTTTACTTTTAATTCGGGTTAGGATACACAAATCGGTTTTATTAGCGGCTCGCTTTGATTGTGGTTTATACATTTCGGTTTATTCCGGGTTTTCTTCAGAGCTCTCGCTATATTTAGATGTTGAATCGGTGCTCCGGTACGGAGAGAAACATGGCGATGATGAATCTCCATAACTCCACCGCCCATCTTCTTCCAGACTCTTCCTCAGCCGCTAGTCGCTCTCATCAGGTACGTTCTCCGGCGAGCAATCATCGTTTCCCCCTTAATCAGTTTTGGTTTGACGATTAAACAATCTCCAGCCGTCTGATGGATTCAGCAATGTGCTTAGTTGCGGTCAAATCACCAACGAGGAAGATGAACCGCTTAACAATAAGTAACAATTTCATCTCTTTCGTGTGCTCGCGCTTTTGTTGTGGTTTCAAGAAGTAATGGTTTTTAAGTTTCTTTCAGTGTTTCTTACAGGAAAAACAAGTGTTCTGACAATTGTAAAGATCATTCAAGTTACAAGACTGGTCTCCACTGCCACCAGGTATCTGATCATCCATTGTACTTTATATATAAGAATAAAGATGAGCTCAACAAGATTACGTTTCCTTCTTCTCCACAAGCACTAGTTTGTGCATTTTGTTTGTGTAGCGGAGGATGAGTTTGGCATCTCTCGTGGCGGTGAAGCCTCCTTCCTCCGACGAGGCTCCCACTAGGAGAACCATTGATCTTGGCCATGGAAGTGACCTCATCTACATTCAGAGGTTTCTTCCCTTTCAACAGTCTTGGACTTTCTTTGATTACCTCGACAAACACATTCCTTGGACCAGACCCACCATCCGTGTCTTTGGTCGATCTTGCCTCCAGGTTTTTTTCCCACTTCCTTACCCATTGAAGCTTTAACTGTGTCTCCTCTTTGAGTAATGTGCAAAGTGGGGGAACACCTATTGTCATGGCCTTGGATTCAATTTGTGTCTTTCTGTATGTTGTATCCCTCTTTAATCATATTGCATTTTTTCACCTTTAGCCAAGAGATACATGTTATGTTGCAAGTAGCGGACTGACGCCACTGATGTACAGTGGATATCGACCTGATGCCTATTCGTGGGATGATTTTCCACCTCTCAAAGACATCCTAGATGCTGTAAGCTTCAAAGACATCCTAGACACTCTGTGTTCTAGTGTTTGTTGGAACTGACATTTCTCTTGTTGTCTTGTCAGATATGCGAAGCGCTTCCCGGAAGCAGATTCAACAGCTTGCTTTTGAATAGGTACAAAGGTGCCAATGACTATGTTGGTTGGCATGCAGATGATGAGAAGCTTTACGGTCCTACTCCTGAAATTGCTTCCCTCTCATTTGGATGCGAACGTGACTTTGTGCTAAAGAAAACGAAACACGAAGAATCTTCCCATGGTAGGGAGACAGGTGATGGTGGACCAGCGAAGAAGAGGTTAAAGAAAAGCAGCATTTATGAGGATCAACGAAGTTTCGCATTGAAGCATGGATCATTGCTGGTGATGAGGGGATACACTCAAAGGGACTGGATTCATTCTGTGCCAAAGCGTGCAAAGGCAGAGGGCACTCGTATCAACCTCACCTTTAGGCTTGTTTTGTAAACCAAGCTTGTCTTGAACTTCCGTTAGCCTTCTCATCTTAGTGTTGTTTTTTTGGCATCAGATATAAACACTATTCGATGTAGACATTTTAAGAATGCTAATTACTAAACTTGACGTGGCAGAGTCTTTTGATTTCATGTCCCTTTCAGTGAAGAACATGTTGTCAAGTGTCGTCATCAAGGGAGATACACAACCCCAGGTTTCAAGAACTCACAAGCAATGGTATCTTCAAATCTGGTATATTCCCTCATGGTTGCTTAGAGAAGATTGCATAAACTGCAGTGGGAGTAGCATTGCATTGATAAAAATGAGTCTTTTGACTCAGCTTAGATCTCAGGACAGCCACTGTTTAGTCTGTTCAAGTTTTAGGTTTCGTAGGATCTATTTTTTTAATTCAAGTTGCTGACCAAAGTGGGTTTACGTTCGTCTGGTCTACGGTCTCATTTATAAAACATCAAAGACGGAATTGTTTGTTTTCTACTTTTTTTGTTCCTTTCTTTCTTTATCATTTTGATGATTGAGAAAGAGTGACAAAAGGAGAAAAAGATGGCGAAGCGGGGAGGATGACTCCACTGTCCACTGGGGATCGTTTTGACACGAAGAAGGGTGTTATTAAAAAATGTAAAATGTAAACGACTCCACTGGGGATCGAACCCAGAGTCTCTGGTTTCGTAGACCAGCGCCTTATCCATTGGGCCATGGAGTCTTTTGTGAATTTTTTGATAAACTAAAATTAACAAACTGTAACTATAAATAAGTGCTTCAAAGCAACAAGATGCTCAAGCTCCAAGCAGGTCCTTGAAATTGAAAAATCAAACTAGAAACCTCCCATAATCTATTTGTAACCAGAGAGCTAACAAGTTTTACTTTGTCAGGTTCAAATTTTGATACATCACTTAAAACAAAGACTAGTCGCGTATGTTAAGCGAGCACACTCACGCGCCATCTGAAAATAGAAGATTCTTGTTTCCTTGATGTGAGCGTTGTCATCTTTTTCTCAACAAACAAAAATAGATAAGTGGGTAAAGTCGACTTTTCAGTAGCCGTCTTCATCGTCGTGCTTGGCGGTTTCTTTCAGTTTCCAAAAAATAGGAGCTTATTCTTTTCAGTTTCTCTCTCACGATCGAATGCGTTTTTTTTTTGCATTGCACCAAGAATCAAGAAGAAGAAGAAGAACCTTGAAATCATAAGATCCTCTTTGAGCGTTAGAGATGGCATCTGTGTCACCATTGGCTAAGTATAAACTAGTCTTCTTAGGAGATCAATCTGTCGGCAAAACAAGCATCATCACACGTTTCATGTATGATAAATTCGACACAACCTACCAGGTAAAGAATCAATTCCACCGATCATTCGTTCTAATCGGTACAGTTTGAGATGCTTAATGTTGTTATATCATCGCTTGATCTAATGATTCCATCTATCGATCTGTTTAATTTGAGTCCTATCCTAATCACGTTACGTTCTGTTCATCACAAGTCCATAAGGTTTTTAATAAAATTTGTTTACTAATTTTTTTGTTTGTTTCTCTACTACATTGATCTTGCAGATGCATTTTTGAATTTTAAATTTTCATTGAATTGCAGAAATCTCCACCAAATTTACGTAAAACTTTTGGTTTATTTCCGTAGGCTACTATTGGAATCGATTTCCTATCGAAAACAATGTACCTTGAAGATCGAACTGTTCGTCTCCAGCTTTGGTAAGAAATGCTCTTCAGTTTTCATTAATCTTCAACATCTTTACAAAGTTATAGCTTTATCTTGAACCAATATGGATTGAGTTTTGCCTTGAAGGGATACTGCTGGACAAGAAAGATTCAGAAGTTTGATCCCAAGTTACATAAGAGACTCTTCTGTTGCTGTAGTTGTTTATGATGTATCCAATAGGCTTTCATTTCTCAACACATCTAAATGGATTGAAGAAGTCCGCACTGAAAGAGCTGGTGATGTTATCATTGTTCTTGTCGGAAACAAGACTGATCTTGTGGACAAAAGGTAAAACTATTATAACTTTTTTTTTTCATTTGTGCTAATATTAATAAGATTGGTTTGTAAATGTTCTTGTGTGAAATGGTCAGGCAAGTTTCGATTGAAGAAGGAGACAGCAAAGGACGTGAATACGGAGTTATATTCATTGAAACTAGTGCAAAAGCAGGATTCAATATCAAGCCTTTGTTTCGCAAAATAGCTGCGGCGTTACCAGGGATGGACTCATATTCAAACATGAAAACTGAAGATATGGTTGATGTAAACCTTAAAGCGACTTCGAATTCATCCCAAGGGGACCAGCAAGGAGGAGGCTGTTCGTGTTGATGATCTAAAGGAAAGACAAGAAAGTAATATTTCTTACGAACAAAAGCCTTAGATCGTTCGGCTTACATCTCCGACTGGTTATCGTTTATCTGTCTAAATGCTATAAAGAAGCCGCGTGTGAGATGTCAGTTTCCACTTTTAATGTATCTGTTTGCGAATCCGAGTTGTTACAGTGGCTTTACGTGTGATTGTATTTGTTTTACAGTATGGTTGATGCAGTTAATTCGCAGTACATTAGTGAGGGGGTCTGTATGATAAAGATCTTGATTTTCTTTTTTATAAAAATTCACTGCTAGGGAGTAATTGATTGCCCGAGGCTCTGTTACACTAAAGAAACACTCTAGAGTAGAGATGGGAAGGAATCTAAAAATATTTCAATTATAAATATTTTGTTAATAATTTTCTATTACTTATAATTACATTCCAGTATTTATTATTATATACGTCTCAAGATATTTCATATTAATATTTTAGATAGTATTTTTTTTTATCTATTTGTGAAAATTTAGTGATTATTGTTAATTATTGATAATATTGAAAAATCAAAATGTAAATATCAAATTCTTTTAAAAATTAATTTAAAGGTGACTACTGGAGTAACACATTCTTCAACTCTTCATTTTAAAGGTGTTTTTTTTTTCCTTTAAAATGAAGGTGCTTTTTAGAAATGATCTTACACTTACAATCCTCTCACTTGGTACTTCATGTAATGGTAGCTTTTCTTATGTTTATAGGAAGTACTTGTTCCAAGTGGATAACTGGATATACTAAGGGGTTAGTTCGTTTTTCCATCTGAATGAGCCATCTGGATCTAGATGAAAATTTTGTTCGTTTAGGCATTAAAAGTACAAGTCATCTGAATGTTTCAGCTGAATGAGTGTTAAAAACTTAGACTTAATTTTGAAAATCAGCTGGCTAATCCAAATTGAACCATTTTAATGGAGATTGTTCATTCAAAATGACATAATGTATATTATACCCCTGATATAGTCTATAAATTACAAACTTAACCTAATATTATTTTATCACTCACAAAAAATGACAAAACCACAAAAATGCAAAACTACGAACAATTTTTTTCCGCCAAAACCGAAAAAATATGTTTTCCCACCAAAACATGTATTTCTCACCAAAACGCGTTTTCCCGTCAAAACCAAAACACATTTTCCTGTCAAAACCAAAACACATTTTCCTGTCAAAACCGCAAAAACGTGTTTTCTCATCAGACACGGAAAAACGTATTTTCCATCAAAATGGCAAAAATTTCCCGCCAAAACACATTTTCTCGCCAAAACCGCCAAACCGTGTTTTCCCGCCAAAACATCAAAAATCCGTTTTTCCGCAAAACCGCAAAAACGTGTTTTCTCGTCAGAACCGCAAAACGCATTTTTCCATCAAAATCGCAAAAATACATTTTCCCGCCAAAACACATTTTCTCGCCAAAACAACTAAACCTTGTTTTTCCGCCAAAACCGCAAAAACACGTTTTCCGTCAAAATGCATTTCCGCCAAAATCACAAAACATACTTTCCCGCCAAAGTATTTCCCCTCGAAACCGCAAAAACAAATTTTCCCGTCAAAAACGCAAAAAGCATTTCTCCGTCAAAAACGTAAATTCCACCAAAAACGCAAAAACACACTTTTCCACCAAAACGTATTTTCAACCAAAAACGCATTTCCCGTCTAAACGCAAAAAATGTTTTTTCCGCCAAAACTGGAAAATCTCCTTCTCGAAAAAACCAAAAAAATATCTCGTTTCCGGCAAAAAAGAAATGAAAATCTCATTTTTAAGCCAAAACCGAAAAATCTCATTTCCAAAACCGAAAATCTTATTTTTCCACCAAAACATGGCAACCTTGTTTTTCCGCCAAAACCAAAAATCTCATTTTCTTGCCAAAACCGAAATCTTGTTTTCCTTCCAAAAGGAGAAAATTCATTTTCGTGCCAAAATTAAAATTTTTGTTTTCTGCTAAAACCAAAAAATTCATTTTCTGTGAAACCGAAAACTCTAATCAGTTTATTATTAATACACTTCTTAATTTGAAACTTTAAAGTTTTTAAGTATATGTTTATCAAATTTTTGTTTATTGGAAGTTATTATAGTAAAATTTTAATACAAATCTAAATAAAATTTATAAGTTTATATAAAATAATAATTTATTAATGTCAAAATGCTAATTTCAAAATAATTTTAGTGTAAACATATTTTAGACTAAATAATAAAAGATAATATATTTAAAATTAACACCAAACATATGATTAAATCAAAACAAGGGTATATTTGTAATTTGTTTATTAAACTCATCTGGATGGAAATAGAAATAAAGAAACAAACATAAAATCTATTGATGGTTCATTTAGATGGCTCATCTAGATGGAAAAACGAACAGTCCTTAAAATCTGGATGGATCATCTAGATGGATTATATTGATAGAACAGCCGGATGAAAATTACAAATGAAGAAACGAACAGCTCCTAAGTTAGTTCGAGTCAAAAGTATGTAATCAAATGGAACATTGTATAGCTATTTTGATTATTATTATGAGGCCTACAAAAAGATTTAAAAAAAAAAATACATATGTAGATAGTTTGAGCGGCTTAGAGCATGTGCAGCGGTTGTGACTTGTGAGTCTCTTACAATTATAGTAATAATTTTGTTTGCATAATTTAACTGTTTTGTTGATTTTTTAACTTTGAACTAATAAGAAGAAGACTAGTGTCAGGAGCGTTTCTTTAAAATAGGTTCGCGTCTCTCCTACAACAATCGATTCTCTCTTCTTTTCTGACTTTTCTCTCTCTTTCCCTTTCTAACATTCTTTTGTATTTTTTGATGCCTAAGAAACTAAGTGAGGTACTGCCATTGCGCATGACCTTAGAGATTACGATACTTGAGGGGCTTTAATGATCAAGTCAGTAGTCTTGGGAGAATTATGTTAGATTGTAAATCTTGGGAGGGTGGGGTGGGGTGTTGGGTTATAGGGGAAGTCACCTCTACAAAACTACTTTATGTCTAGCCAATTTCTTTGCAGCTTCTTTCCTGTCCTCTTTTATTCTCCAAATCATACCATTTGATACTGTTAAGCATAAATATAATATGTCTACGCCTATTAACATTCTTGATCGTGGGGGCTCTTTAACTATAGTTTGCCGTTGCTCCAGATTAGCGTACAAAATATATAGATTATTGTTTTTTGGAAATTTTTATCTATGTTTATCAAAAGCGGTTGTGAAGACTTTTTTTATGTTATAAGATATTGTATCGATCATAGATTATAAAGTGGATTAGCAGTTTTATTGCAAGAGTTAGTTAGTGTCACCACGTGCTATATAATAAGTAATAACCCAAATGATAATTTATTTAATACAGAAAAATTGGATTAATTATAGTACTAACAAGAATAAAAAAGGCAGAGACTTACGGGGTGTATTCAATCTAACATTTGAGGTGATTTGATTTTTAATGGAGTTTTAGATGATTTTAATAAGTTCCAGAGATTTGAATGATTTTTGTTTAACCACTCTAGAATATTACCTAAAACCATGGGATTTGAGTTTTAATTTTTTTAACTTAGAAATTCCACCCAAACACCCTAAAATACCTGAAAACTTTAAAACTCCATAACTTAAAATATGTTCAATAACAGTGGATTTCAGAGTACTCTACGAAATGTCAAGTTCAATAACAGCGGATTTTAAATGAGTTTTTACAATTCATGTTTGAATAATAGTGGATTTGTCATTTTAATACAAATCACCTAAAACTCTCAGTTAAATACACCTCCCTTAGTGGTTGTTCGTTTCTCCATCTGAATGAGCCATCTCGATGGAGATGAGAGTTTTGTTCGTTTAGGCATTAAAAGTACAAGTCATTTGGATGGTTCATCTCAATGAGTTTTAAAAATTTAGGCTTAATTTTGAAAATCAGCTGGCTGATCCAAATTGGATCATTTGAATGAAGATAATTCATTCAAAAAGGCATAATGTCTATTATACCCCTGATATAATTTACAAATTACAAACTAAACCTACTATTATTTTATTACTCATGAAAAATGACAAAACTACAAAACAAACATTTTCTCACCAAAACTACGAACACATTTTTTCCGCCAAAACTCCAAAAATGCGATTTCTCGCCAAAACCACAAAAACATGTTTTCCCACCAAAAATCCAAAAATATATTTTTTTGTCAAAATCGCAAAAATGTGTTTTTTCACCAAAACACAATTTCTCGCCAAAACCACAAAAGCATTTCTCCCCCCAAAACCAAAAGACGTATTTTCTCGTCAAAACCGCAAAAGTGCATTTTCACGCAAAAAACGCGTTTTTCCACCAAAACCGCAAAACGTGTTTTCTCGTCAGACCCGTGAAAACGTATTTTCCCGTCAAAACCGCAAAATTGCGTTTTTCGCCAAAGCGCCAAACTCCGTTTTCCCGCCAAAACCAAAAACCACAAAATCGTTTTCCGCCAAAACAAAATCGTTTTCCACAAAACCGCAAAAGCGTGTTCTCGTCATACCCTCAAAACACGTTTTCCGCCAAAGCTGCAATAATACATTTTTCATAAAACCGCCAAACCGCGTTTTCCACCAAAACCGCAAAAATGCGTTTTCGTAAAATAAAAATGCATTTTCCCGCCAAAACAACCAAACCGTGTTTTCCTGCCAAAATCGCAAAAATGAGTTTTTCCGCCAAAACAAAAATACATTTTCCGGCCAAACGTGTTTTCTCGTCAAAACCGCAAAAACGCATTTCCCGTTAAAACACAAAAATATTTTCCATACAAAGCGCTTTTCCGAAAAATGCAAAAAACATGTTTTCCGTCAAAAACATTAAAATGAGTATTCCCGCTAAAACCGAAAAATGTATTTTCCCGTCAAAAATATTTTTTTCCCACCAAAACCGGAAAATCTCATTCCTGAAAATAATTTATTTTCCCACAAAAAAGAAAATAAAATCTCATTTTTACGTTAAAGCCTAGAAAATCTAATTTTCACAAAAATCGAAAATCTTACTTTTCCACCAAAACCAGACAACCTTGTTTATTAGAAGTTATTATTATAGTAAAATTTTAATACAAATCTAAATAAAGATATATTTGTAATTTATTTATTAAACTTATGTGGACGAGAATAGAAATAAAAATAAAGAAACTGACATTTAATTCATTGAGACGTTCATCTAGATGATGTTCATGCTCAATCCCTGTCTTGTTTTCAGGTGGATCTGTTTTTCTATTTGATCGAAAGGTGCTCAGAGAAATCTCGAGAAACGAACAGCCCGTTAATTGGAACTTGCGTCGATGAAGAATTTGACAAGAAATTCAACCAGACGGCCATTTGTTCCACCGTACGGATTCTCTCTCTTTCACTACTCATCAGATGATTCCTTCTTCACTTTGGTTTACAGCTCTGTTGATTGCTCTGTTTCTCTCTAAATCTGTAGTAGACAAAGAAGAAGAATAGTAAAAAAGCTTTCACCTTTACTCTAAAGTTCCAACTTTTATTTTATGGGTTATTTTCAGTGTTCATGTCCTCTGCTTTGAGACTCTGAGGTCTTAGAAAAGGAATCTATGGCGGAAGCAAGACGATATAGCCCCAATAACGAACTAGGTGAAGTCTGTGTTCTTTTCTTCTTTCTTTTAGTTTTTTTTTTTTTTTTTTGTCTTTAATCTTTTTTGATCCCTTTGGTGTAGAACTTAGATGAAGCTTGAACAATCAAAGCAATTTTTATTTATGAAATCTATTTAAAAGTTTCTTTTTAAAAAAAAATCCATTATGAATATTGGTGATGACTTCCTCTTGAAAGCATATTTTTATCTGAATATTCATTTTGTAAAGTTTTTTTTGGCTTGTTTGGTCTGTTTAAGGTCATCACTTACTTGCTCTGCTTATAATACTTATTCGTGTTAGCTGAAAATAAATCTAATCTAAATCGTGTTTTAGCATCGTTTTTTTTTTGACATCAAACGGTAGTTCTATTACTCAAACTAGAGGTGATTGGTTATTCAGATCGGAATAGAACAACCAACAAAATAAAGATTCCTATGAAAAGATCTCGCGGTCCTCGCTAAGGAGTTTGAAATCTGATTCTGCGCTCGTGGAATATGTGTGATCTTGAATTCTGGAAAGCATATCTTTAGAGTCCCTATCCTCTCAAATTCTGTTGCAAAGCTTGGCCAAGCATGTGGCTCTTTAATCATGGCAATTAAATCCTTGCAGTCCGTTCCAAAGCTCTGGCATGTCGAATACTGAAGCATGTTCTCCATCGTCCATCGCAATGCTTCTACTTCTGAATGCAATGCAGACTCTCGCCGTATATAATTCCGTGTCCCCAAAAGTTGTATCTTCCCCACACTGTCCATCCATGCCCAACCATACCCACTAAATCGTGATGTGGATGTCCATGACCCATCTATCATGCAAATATTACTCAAGCTTAAGACGAGTTTCCACCATACTATGATCCTGTAAATTCGATGATACCATCTCATTAGCATTGAACCAGGCTTGACACTCGCTCTCAGCGTATCGAACTAACTCCAATGGATGTCAATCCCTCTAAAGAGCTTATCATTTCTAGCCTTCCAGATGTACCAGATTATCCAGGGATAAGGGTCCCTGTCTAGCTCCGGTTCAACAATGTTATTGTTTCTCTAAAAAAGATAATTCATATTCGCATAGAGACTCGGAACCGGAAAAATGCCTGGGCTTGTTGGAGTTGCTGATAAGGACCAAGCTTGTAGAGCTGGCGGGCATTCAAAGATTGTATGTGTGACTGATTCTTCCGGTTCTCAACATTGTGGGCAGTAATTATCGCATCTCATATTTCGTCGTACGAGATTCCTCGTAACAGCCACATGACCTGTTATCAGTTGCCATATAAGATGGCAAAATTTTTGAGGCGCCTTTATCTTCCAAGCGAAGGCTTGAAGTTTAGTTATACTGGGCTCCAGTACTTCCTTTTCTTCCTCGTCCTTCAGTAAGTTCCGGGCAACCCAATATCCTGATTTGACAGTATACTGTCCATTCTTGGTATAGTTCCAACAGAATGTATCCCGACGATGAGATGTGCTTATTGCCAAACTCCTTATGAGAGGTATGTCAGCAGGTGCAATATAATTCTCCAGTAACCCAACATCCCACTCCTTCGATTCTCCATTAATGAGATCGCTTACTCTCATGTTCAGGTTCATAGCCGATGCTATAGGTTGAGCCGGCCTAGCTGGTGATGTAGGGATCCAAAGGTCCTCCCACACCTTGACCTCATATCCTGAATGTACTTTCTGTCTAATCCCCAAAAGCAGTAGTTTTCGTGCCGCAGAAATGCTGGTCCACACATAAGATGGGCTGCTTACTGAGATTGTTCGTAAGGGCGAACTCAATCTATAATATCTTCCCCTCAAAACCCGAGCGACCAAAGAGTCAGGGTACTGAACCAATCTCCATAGTTGTTTTGCTAGTAATGCCAGGTTAAACTCATGGATCATGCAAAATCCAATTCCTCCCTCCTCCCTTGGTAAGCAAAGCTTTTCCCATTTAGCCCAGTGAGTTCCTCGCTTTGGGGGATTCGAACTCCACCAAAATTGTGCAATGGCATTTGCGAAGTTTTCACATATCTCTAATGGAAGCAGGAAACTAGACATAACGTATATCGAGAGAGCTAGCAAGATCGATTTTATCAAAACCTCTTTTCCTCCTTTTGATAGCCATCTACCCATCCATCCATTCACTCGATGCATTAATTTTTCCTTTAGAAAAGCAAAGAGTTTGCATTTGAATCCGCTGATATCTTCTGGAATTTCTAAGTATGTACCCATTCCTCCTTCATTCTGGATTCCAAGTGTATCTTTAATCTGTTGTCTATTAACTTCGTTGATCCTCTTACCAAAGAGTACAGAGGATTTCTCGATGTTAATACATTGACCTGATGCTTGTCCATATTTCCTGACTACTTTCATCACTTCTTCACATTCACGGGGCTCCGCCTTACAGAAGAAAAGGCTATCATCAGCAAAGAGTAGGTGGGATACCGAGGGACACGCGCATGTAACACGCATCCCCGTTATCTTCCCTTGATTCTCAGCATGATTAAGAAGACTAACGAGCGCTTCCGTGCATAGAATAAAGATGAAAGGAGACAAATGATCTCCTTGACGCAGGCCTCTCTCCGGCACAATATTCCCTCTAGGTTGTCCATTCATGAGCACTTTGTATTTAACCGAAGTGATACAGCGCATAATCCAAGTAATCCAGATTTTTGAGAAACCCATCTTTCTCATGACAGCTTCAATAAACGACCTTTCCATCCTATCATACGCTTTACCTCATATCCGTCTTTATGGCCATTCTTTTATTGCGACCGCTCGGTTTAGTTCTCAGGGCATGGAACATTTCTTGCGCTACCATAATATTGTCTGAAATCTGTCTTCCAGCAACAAAGGCTGACTGGGTTTCTGAAATTCTATCTGGTAGGACTTTCTTTAATCTTTGGCATAAGACCTTAGAGATTATCTTGTAGCTAACATTGCATAAGCTGATTGGCTGGAATTGGGACATCTCATTGGGCCTAGTCGTCTTCGGAATAAGACATATATTGGTATCATTCAAACCACTTGCCACTACCCCCTCGAAGAGGAATTGATTAACCATATGAGTTAAATCATCCTTGACAATATCCCATAATTTTTGATAAAATAAAGCTATCATTCCATTTCATCCAGGGGCTTTCTCTGGGTGCATATCAAAGAGTGCTAATTTAACTTCCCACTCTGTAACCGGAGCAGTAAGATCATTATTAATTTGCTTCGTAATTGTTGTGGAAACCTCTGATAGCGCAGCAGCTATCTCTTCTGGGTTTGACGACTCAAATATTTGTCTAAAATAACTAGTAGGAATGGCCACCAGTCCTTCCTCATCCTCAACAGCATTCCCATTCACATCTAAAAGCTGTGTAATTTTATTCCTCGCTCTCCTTTGCTTTGTCAACGCATGGAAAAATTTTGTGTTCCTGTCTCCCTCTCTCAACCAGAACACTCGATTTTTTTCCCTCCAAAACATCTCTTCTGCCTTAAGAGCATCAGAAAGTTCTTTCAAGGCTTCCGCTATTTCCTCCGTCGTCGCATTATCATTCGAGTACAACCCATCCACCTTTTCTTTTAGCTCCTCGACTAACAGGTCCGAGTTGAAATTGTGCTGTCTCCTCCATTGGCTCAAGGCCTTGCGACAACTGGAAATATGATCCATGATATTCACATCGGAGGGAAGATCTGGAGATTTCCATCCCTCAAGAATGATCTTCCTTAGTTCCTCGTTCTCTATCCATCTTTTATCAAATTTGATTTTTTTCGATCTCCTTAATGGCTTCGTGAGAATATCTGCAAGAATCAGACGATGATCCGATCCCCATAATCTCATATACTTTGCAGCCGTGTGAGGGAATTTTTCATGCCAATCCTCATTTCCAACCGCTCTGTCTAGTCGACATCTAACAGTTGTACGTTCTGGTCTCTTTCCTACCCATGATAACATATTTCCAGTAAATGGGAATTCCAGCATCCCACAATCGCTAAGCATCTGTCTAAAAGGTAGGAACGAGCTATCAGTGCGTTGTCTCCCTCCCTCCTTTTCATTATGACCAGTGATTTCATTAAAATCACCTATCATAAACCATGGCCCAGTTCTAATTGTTGAGAAACGCGTAAGACGTTCCCATACTTGTTCTCTACGCTCTAATACAGGGTCACCATAAACAAACGTCATAAATACTTTTATTCCATCAATGACTGCCTCAATGTCAATCATTCTGTTATTCGAAAATAAAACATTAACTTGAAATTCATCCATAGAAAAAAGAGCTAAACCTCTGCTGAGACCAAGTGGCTCAACGGTAAACAAATGATCAAATCGTAAGTCGGCCTGAATGTTTTGCAACAGAAGCCTCCTATTCTTCGTTTCAGAAAGGAACACAAGTCCTGGGTGATGCTTCTGACACATCTCCGTAAGGCGTCGAACTGTGAGGTCGTTCCCTATCCCTCGACAGTTCCAACTGATTGTCTTCATGAGAAATGTCTGGAGGTGTTTTTGGACCCCTCCAACCCATGGTTTTTGCGTGTACTGCCATTAGCCTTGCTTATCGAACTCGTATGTTGCTTTCCTGAGCGATGTGTCTCTCTTGACTTGGATCTTCTCAGTTTTGGAGAACCTCGACGAAGGAACTCCGCTCTCTTGTTCGGTAAACCCAATGGGATTCCCAACCGAGGATGAGTAATTGCGTCCACCCTTGCGAGAAGATGAGGCCATCTCCATTTCAGTAACGTCATTGATATCCTTGTGAGTAGCCGCTGTTTCCATATTTCCTCCAGTTTCCATATCCATTAGCTCTTCCCCCAGTAAGTCATCTTCTTGTTCGTCAATCATCATCATCCCATCCTCTATGTTGCTTGTTCAAATAATCTCCATATCATTTAAAGCACCTATGATCTGTGCATCCATCGGTAGCACGTCCTCCTTAGGAGAGAAAGATAACACGCGAGTAGCATCTCTACGGCGTTTTGTGACATTAACGTCTTGATCCACTCTATTTGGAGTTACTATCTGGCTTGCAAGCCTCTTGCCGATGTTCTGTTGATGTGCTTGCTCCACCATTTCTGTCGGCTTGCTGTTTGAGGATCTATTATCACGCCCTGGTTGAGAACTACGAGCATATGACTCTTGTTCACTGCGCCTTGCCACCACAGTTTCATGTGCATCCTCTATCACTTTAACCCTCCATGATTGAGGTTGTTTTTTCTCATACGGTGCATATCTCGAGTTATGTCTCGATGAGACATGTTTCCTAGCAGCACCACCAAGACCTCTCTGGGTCGGATCTCTATACTTTCCATACTCATCTCTAGACCTCTCATACCTTTCATGATAAGTGTCATTGTGATGTGCTCTCCTCGCATCCTTCATGAAGCCTCCCTCATTTCCTCTTTTTCTTGATGGGGAACTGTTACGGCTTCTACTTTTTCCATCGTACCGATCGTACAGCGCAAGAGATCTCCCATCCTCAGCGATGGCTGTCGAGAAGCATCAGCGTCAGGAAGTTGCACTCGTGCGAAGACACCAGTTCTCCCATTCTGACTTGTCGTGTCAACAATCTTTCTCGGGCAATAAGCCAGTTCGTGTGTTAGCATCCTACACGTAGAACAATGTTTGAAAAGCTTCTCATGGTGTATTTGAATCGAAACTTCTTCTCCTTCTGGTGAGGCAATCTTCCTGGTAAAAGTTAATGGCTTCCTCGTATCAACGTCAATCAGCATACGGCCTGCAGTGAATTCCACAGTATCAATATGTCCCAGCCTTCTCCCAATATCCTCCAAGTTTCTAATCGTCCACAAATGCAATGGGATCCCCGTTATCTCTACCAAGAACGGGATTATCCACGGGTAGTCGTCGTGAACAACAGGCTCCCAACGAACAAGGACGAACATACTGAAGTTGTAATGGAATGGTCCCTGACGTAAAACTGATTGAAGGTCCTCCTCGTTGGAAAAGTTTAAAAGAAACTTTCCGTTACCCAGATCATTGGCTGTAATGCGATCCTGCATCTTCCACTGCGCCGGCATGGTCTGGATTAGCTTCACCACAGTTTTCTTTTTAGGGTTGTCTGGATTAGCTTCACCACAGTTTGCTTTTTAGGGTTGAGGATCTTTCCTATTAGTGAAAGCCGATAGTCTCGGATCATAGGGGAATCGCCTTGGTCTGTTAACTGGATCGGTCCGTCATCGTCCTCGTAGCAGATCCCCTTTCCCTTGACACCCGCCATATGAGCTGAACGTGATCGATTCATTGTTAGAGACAATGATCAGAACAAGATCTTTACCGTAAGAGCCACGTTGGAGACATTGATCAGCTCGCGAACATACGAAACGAGACGATGCAAACTTCTCAAAACCTCACTACGATGAGGCTATCTTCAGGCAGACGAGGTAGATATTGTCGAAGAAGCAATCTGCTTTAAGTAGGCTTTCTGTACTCTCATTGTCTATGTACATTTGCATAAGCTGAAATATTCTTGGTTATTTCAATATATTTTAGCCACTACAAAAGAAATGGTCTTCGCAGCTCTTTATCCATACGTGTCACTGAAGGTTTAAGCAGCTATCTTGAGTTGGTTTTTACTTTAGTTAGCTGCTTCTTGATGTGAAGTTGACTTTATAGTCATACACTAAGATCTGCAGCTACCAACTGAATGTACCATTAGAATGGCTTAAAGCTTTTTCTTAATGAATATGCTTTGTTTTGAGATGTATACTCATTTTGTGACTTTTGTCCATAGATGTTGGCCAAATACTCTCAGAAGCTCGAAACCGATGGCTTCGTCCTCCTGAAATCTGTGAGTTTTTGCAGAATTACCAAAGATTTCAAATCTCTACGGAGCCACTTACTACACCTGCAAGTAAGATTTATCACTCCTGCTCGTGTACTCGAGTTTTTCATGAATGATGTTCATGCTCAATCCCTGTCTTGTTTTCAGGTGGATCTGTTTTTCTATTTGATCGAAAGGTGCTCAGATACTTCAGGAAAGATGGTCACAATTGGAGGAAGCAAAGAGATGGAAAGACAGTGAAAGAAGCTCATGAGAGGTTGAAGGTATTAAATAAAACATAATTCTCTTGTGATTCTTTAATCCAATATGATCTGATTATATTAATATCATCAAGATGCTGGTTGGTGCATATTTATTGCTCATGACTATTCCTGCAGGCGGGAAGCATTGATATTCTACATTGTTACTATGCCCATGGACAAGACAATGAAAATTTTCAAAGACGTAGTTATTGGATGCTTCAGGAGTAAGCTTATTATAACTTTAACATGTGCTTGTTGATGAGAACATTGTCCTTCAAGTACTATAACTTCAACAGAATTCAATACATAAGTTTTTTTTCTGAACATAATCTTCTTTGCTAAGTCTCTTGATACTTTTTTTTTGTTGTTGGTTACTGATGCAGAGAGCTTTCCCACATAGTTTTTGTCCATTATTTTGAAGTTAAGGTTTGACCCCATCCTGTTTCAGCTCATTTCTCTGCCTTGATGCGGAAGTTGAAACTTTGAGAGTGCAATTTGTAAATGAATCAGGGTAGTAGAGTTTCGACTTCTTATAATCGGATGCAAAGGACTGCAGATTCTGCTCATGAAACTGGGGAAGCCTTCACTAGTGAACGTGATCGTTATGCTTCTGTCAGCATTAATCAATATGATCAAAGCAATCACTCGCAAGCTGCTGACTCAGCAAGTATCAATGGTGTTCATACCCCAGAGCTTGAAGACGCTGAATCAGGTGCTACTTCTTTCATACATAATGTCACTTGGAGGATGCCTTCTTATAGTAGTAATCTTACTCATAGTTTGTTCTTTCGTTCTACAGCATACAATCAGCAGGGAAGCTCCATCGTTTACTCACATCAGCAGCCTGCAAGTACTGATTTTGATCCTTACTATCAGATGTCTTTGACGCGTAAGTTACTTGGTGACCTAGTTTTACCATCTGATACTTACAAATGTTATATGACATTTGCTTTTTTTTTTTCTTAAGCAGCCAGGGATAGTTCTCAGAAAAAGCTTCGCAGAGTCCCCATAATAACAGACTCTTCCATTATGGTAGTAGACAAAAGCAGAACTATCAACGGTCCTGGAGTAACAAATGGCTTACGAAACAAAAAGTCCATTGATTCCCAAACCTGGGAAGAGATTCTTGGAAACTGTGGCTCTGGAGCTGAAGGTTTACCTAACAGTGAGCATGAAGTGCTGGACCAAATACTCGAGTGCTCCTCTTTTACTATGCAAGACTTTGCCAGTCTACAGAAGTCCATGTTGAAAAGCCAGGTATCAACCGCAGATACAGAGCTAAATGCTATAAGCAGTTTAGCTTCAAGTGAAAAGCTCCATATCTATCTACGATGAAACAGCATTTGTTAGACGGTGCATTGGGTGAAGAAGGCCTGCAAAAAGTGGACAGTTTCAGTCGCTGGATGAGCAAAGAACTCGGAGATGTTGGTGTTATTGTCACAGTTATTACTCTAATTTATATATTTGACAATATAAACAGTACAAGTCTGGTTTCCATTAGCCATGATCAGTGTTGCTCGAGTAGTCTTGTGATGAGACAAAGAATGTTTGAACAGCAGATTCTTCGATCATTTCAACATTCTCATCATCAAAGAAGAGCCAATGGTTATGATATTTCACGAGGCTTACATAGTGACCATGGTTGGGAGTCTTGGGACCCCTTCCGACATGAACCACAACTGCAAAGAAAAGAGAGAATACTCAATATTGTCCAGCGTATTCTTCCACTGTGTTTGCTTAGTTTCAGTTGCAGTGGGAAGGGGACTCTGTAAGATAGCTTCTTGTAGCGACCCAATTTTTGTATGTATTTGAACCTTTTTAGATGTATGACTAAGATGTGTGGCGGTTTCTTGATCTTCATCCTCTTCTGTGCTTTCTTGTAAACAGCATTATTTAAGTGAGATCGTGGTTTAAGGAACAAACACTGTTTACCTGCAGCATTTGTAATGAGATGCTCTCAACACAGGATAGAAGAAAATAAATAAACAAAACTTCCAAGTAGAACATAACACAAGAGTTAAACGATGGAGTGAGTGCTACACCAGAAATGCGATGTGTCAATCATAATCAACCTGGGAGCAGAGCAGTTCAAGAGATTCTCCTCACTTTTTAATTATCTGTGAAGTACTTAAGAAACTGATCATCACGAAAGGGAGCGCAAAAATAAAGGGCCTTCTGCACTATAGGAAAAGTTCTTATCATAAAAGGATTTTTAGTGAAATAGGGTTTGAACAGAAAAGCTCTTGAGCTCAACAATGGAGGTAGAGACTCGAGAGAAAAAAGACAAATTGGAAAAACTTTTAGCTTTCTGATTCATGATAAGACTGATTATATACAGTTGTTGTAACAAACTAACCGGAACAAACCGGGTATCTATTTACATGTACTAAACCAATCAAATTTACATAACCGACATTTAATAAATTAACATTTCCCCTCAAGATGGAGCACATATGTTAATAATGCCCATCTTGCCTAAGAGATGTCGGAATGGGTTTGGATAGAGAGGCTTGGTGAGTATATCGGCAAGCTGATTTGCAGACCGCACATGAAGTGTCTTGATCTGTCCCATCTTCACTCGTTCCCGGACGATATGACAAGCACGTTCCATGTTCTTAGTGTGCTCATGGAACACAGAATTGTTTGCAATATGTAGAGCAGCAGTATTATCACAGTAAAGAGGAGCAGCATCAGAAATATCAAGCCAAAGATCCTCAAGAAGGTTCCGAAACCAAAGCATCTCTCTTACTGTATGAGACATTGCACGGTACTCGGATTCTGCAGATGAGTTGGAGACAACATCTTGCTTGTTTGATTTCCAAGAGATCAAAGCTGGTCCAACAAACATACAGAATCCTGAAACACTGCGTCTAGTATCAGAACAAGAGCCCCAATCTGCATCAGCAAAAGCAGAGAGCTTCAAGTCTGACTGTGCTGAGTAAAACAAGCCCTGACCCACAGTTCCTTTCCGATAGTGGAGGTCTTTGTAAGCAGCTTGGAGATGAGGAGCACGCAGCATCAAAGTGAACTGATATAGCTTATGAACTGCAAACGTGATGTCGGGTCGAGTGAAAGTAAGATATAAGAGCTTTCCAGTAAGACTCCGATAGGATTCGGCGTTAGGTAAGAGTTCACCGTCTTCAATGGAAAGCTTTATATTGGGATCCATGGGTATCGAGGAAGGTTTCGCACCAAGAAGACCAGTTTCTGTCAAAAGATCAAGGACGTACTTGCATTGACAGATTGTAATACCAGCAGATGAACGAGCAATCTCCAATCCAAGAAAGTAACGAAGAGTACCCAAGTCTCGGAGCTTAAAAGACGTCTGCAACGCCGCTTTAAGTAACTCAGTAGCTTTGTCACAGCTGCTAGCAATGATGATGTCGTCCACGTAAACTAAGACAGCCATGTAGACATCACCAGAATTCTTCAGAAACAGAGTGTGATCTCCCGATGAAACTGTGAAGCCCAGATCAAGTAACGTTGCAGAGAATTTAAGGAACCATTGGCGAGAAGCTTGTTTTAAACCATAGAGGGTCTTCTTGAGTTTACATACTACATTAGGAGGGAAAGATTCCCCCTGTCTAACTGCGTATCCAGGCGGTAAAGTCATGTAAATCTCTTCCTCTAGGTCGCCATTAAGAAAAGCGTTGGAAATGTCAAGCTGAGAGAGGGACCAGCCTTTAGCAGCGGCAACAGAAAGTAAGAGTTTCACAGTGGCCAGTTTGGCAACGGGGGAAAACGTCTCGATGTAGTCTAATCCCTCCTGCTGTGTGTAACCCTTGGCCACAAGCCATGCTTTATACCGTTCCAAAGTTCCATCAGCGTTGAGCTTTACCTTGAAAACCCATTTGCATCCCACAGCTTGTTTTCCTTCTGGCAAAGAACAAATCAACCAAGTACCATTGTCCTCGAGAGCAGTTATTTCAATATCCATGGCGTCACACCACTCTTTGAAATTTCTTGCCTGAGCATAAGTAGGCGGTTCAGGAATATTATTAACTGTGTTGATAAAAATCATGTAAGGATCCGACAGAGCTTCATAGGAGAGAACATTGGATATAGGATGAGCTGTAGAAGAATTCACAGCATAGCAATGATAGTCTTTGAGATTTCCTGGTGGCTTAGAAGTCCTGCGAGCACTCGTAGAATCAGTAACAACGGGTGGAGAAGGAGCAGGAGCAGTACCAGAGACACTGGCTTCAGCATCATTGACAGTGAAACCAACAGGCGGAAAAAACACTTGAGCATCATCAGAGATCACAGGTTTATGGAAGGGAAATATATCTTCATAAAACACCACATTACGAGAAACAAATATGGAATTGCTCTGAAGATCCAAGAGCTTGTAGCCTTTTTAACCGGAGGGGTAGCCAGGGAAGACACAAGCTCTGGCTCGTTCTTGAAACTTATGACACTGTTTAGGTGAGGTATTTGCATAACACAAGCAGCCAAAAGTCTTAAAATTTATGTACTCAGGTTCCTTGTGATGCAACATCTCAAATGGCGTTTTGTTTCCAAGAAGTGGTGAAGCGTTCTGTTGATAAGGAAGACCGCCGTAAGGACACAGTCACCCCAAAGAGATAAAGGAACATGAGACTCGAAGAGGAGAGCTCTTGCAACGTTCAAGATATGTTGGTGCTTGCGCTCTACCACCGAGTTATGTTCGGGTGTCTCAGGGCAGGAGTGGTAAGACAAGATTCCCTTGCGTTTGTATAATTCCTCAAAACGAAACTCCGGAGCATTATCAGATCGAACAGATTTGACCTTTGTGTTGAACTGTGTCTCAACCATCGAAATGAAAGATGGAAAGACTTGCAGAACATCGTTTTTTTGTTTGAGAAGGTAGATCCATGTAACTCGGGTGTGGTCGTCGATAATGGTGAGAAAGTAATGATGACCATCTTGAGTTGATTCTGAAAACGGACCCCAAACGTCGATATGAAGGCGCTCAAATGGGGTCGAACATATATTCTGTCGTATAGGAAAAGGCAACTTCTTCTGTTTAGCTCTTTGACAAATATCGCAATGTACCAATCCTTTATTTTTAAGTTTGGAAATCCCAAGTACATTCGAAAGTGTGTCTAAACGTGTAAAAGAAGTATGACCAAGTTTGCGGTGCCAAACAGAGGCATCAATAACTGAATTTGCGACAAAAGAAGTGGAGGCAGAATCTTCACAAGCTGAGTCTTCTCCGTCCAAGATGTATAAGTTCGCGATTTGTCTACCTCTTCCAATCATCAACCCCTTGGAAAGATCCTGGATCAGACAACACTCAGGATCAAAACTTATCCGAGAACCAAGATCTGTGGTTAAAGAACTGATACTGATAATGTTCAAGCAGAATGCAAGAATATATAGGACATTCTTCAACTTGATATCACTGTTTATAACAACGGTACCAATGCCTCCAATAGCAACAGTTTGACCAGTAGGCAAGTTCACATGATTCTTAACAGAAGTATCAAGTGCAACAAACAGAGACTTGACATGTCAAACATGATGTGTAGCACCAGAGTCAATAATCCAAGTTTTCATAGTAGTCATACATTCAGAAACAGTAAGGATGCCAATGAAACTGAATGTGGAGGGTGAAAAGGTAATACCAGATGGGCTAGTAACGGATTGACTGGTCGAAACTGAGAGACTACCATCACTGTAGTTAACAGACGGAGCAGGCTGGAGCTGAGAGGAGAAGTAGGCGATGAAGCTTTGAATCTGGTCTTTGGTAAGATTCCCAACAAGAGCATCCAAATTACCAGAAGAGGGTTGACCAGCAGCAGAAACAGTAGCTGTAACGGCAGGAGAAGATGGTGACTTGCCATAGACTGGTTTGCCTTTCTTCCAACCAACAGGGTAGCCGTGCAGTTTGTAGCAACGATCAATCACGTGACCAACGTAACCACAGTGAGAGCAGGTGGGACGATTGTCCTTCTTCTGAAAAGCATTCAAGGAACCTGTTTGAGCAGCAGACAAAGCATCTGGAGAAGAAGCAGTCTGTGCATCAGGAGAAGCTGCAGAAGAGCTCACGTGATACGCAGCAGGGATCACAGTCGAGTTGAAGGATCTCTGACTGTCATCTTGGTCAAGAATATTGCAGATTTCAGCCAAATCAGGAAGGGGTTTCTTCATGATGATTTGACCACGAATGCTGGAATATTTTTCATTCAACCCAGCTAGGAACTTGATGGTTCTGGAGCGATCAACTTTAGCCTGAGACTGTCACTGACCAGCACAGTTGAAGATATGACAACAAGCACAAGGATCCGCGACTTCAGAACTGTCAAGATTGTCCCAAAGAGTCTTCAAAGTCGTGTAATAAACAGACAGATCCATCGACCCTTGACGGAGATCTTGGATCTGCTGAACAAGCTGAAAGGTCCTGGGTAAGTTGGTCTTGTGAAAACGGTCATGGAGATCTTTCCAAATCTGAGCAGCGTCGTCGAAAGAGAGTATACTACCATAGATTTGTTTAGAGACCGAGTTCAATAGCCATGATTTAACCATACTATTGCACCTAGACCAAACCCTAAACATGGGATTACCTTCAGCAAGACGAGGAAGAGAGTTGTCGATGAAAGCGGTCTTGTTCTTCGCATCCAGGGAAATCTTCATCGCAGAGCTCCATTGTCCGTAGTTAGATCCATCCAGCTGAACAGAGGTAAGCATCATGCCAGGATGATCGGAGCAATGGAGAAACAACGGAGAATGAACGCTGTTGGGGTTCAACGCGGAAGAGAGGCCAAACGGATTCTCCGTGGTTTGAGCAGCAGCAACCCTAGGAACAGAGGGGGGAGCTACCCATAGGAGGATTCGAGCTACTCGCCCGTGTGAAACGACCAGTACGGCGACTACGGCGAAGATTGACCACCATCGGAGCAGAAAACACCAAACGGAAAAGCAGATGGTGAAAAGAAGATCGATAGAAGCGGAAGAAAGAGGATCGATTGTTGAGCTAGGGCTCAAAGCTCTGATACCATTTTAGTGAAATAGGGTTTGAACAGAAAAGCTCTTGAGCTCAACAATGGAAGGGAGAGACTCGAGAGAAAAAGACAAATTGGAAAAACTTTCTGTTAGCTTTTTCATTCATGATAAGACTGATTATATAAAGTTGTTGTATCAAACTAACCGGAACAAACCGGATATCTATTTACATGTACTAAACCAATCAAATTTACATAACCGACATTTAATAAATCAACAGGATTTAGTTCACATTACACAAACAGATCTTACAGTCCTATCAAACTTGTGCACAAAGACGGAACCTAAGATCAATCAACTTCATTAAGGCATATGATACGCAATGCTTCTCTACGGGCTTTAATTACTTTAGAAAAACATATTTAGGAACCTTCAAGACTCGAATGTGACCTGCAAAACACGGTTGCAGTAACAAGTGTTGCCGAAGTTTTCGAAGCCCAAGTATGTAACGTTCTCCCTCCCGGAACTGCTCGCCGAGAGCTTTCTCCAGTTTCGAACCCGCGGCCTCTCCCATAAGACCTACCAACACCCTCCGTATAACACCCGTGATTTCAAACCTGACTTGACTTGGAGAATCAATGTAAGATTCTTTCACTCTGGAGATTTCAGATTTCGAAACTTGCAAGTGCGAACAAGAGGATCCATATATATATATATATATATATATTAATTCGCCAATAAAAACAGTTATTAATTTGTTTTGATATTGGATTTGGAAACTTATCCTTTTAAATTCTCCAGATTCATATATACAGTTCTTTTTTATACATGATTAAAAAAGTATTACTTATGAGTTAAAAAGAAAAAGTATTACTATTAGTTAAACTGATTTTTCCTAACCTAAAATAATATTTCAAATTTTGTAAAGTTGACTTCTCATCCATATTTTTGTAAAATTGTTTTTTCTGAATTTTATAATTATAAATTTAACCTGACTAATTATCAAGTCAATTTTTCAATGGCGGCATTGTATATATATAACTCAAATTAATAATTGTTCAATGACGACATTGTATATTTAACCTGACTAATAATCATGTCAACTTTTCATGCATTAATATTTTTGTTAATTACACATTTTCAATCGATAATATTTGAAATAAATAAATTATTTATAAAATTAATGTGTTTGTAATTAATATTAAATTTAAAGTTGCATTGGAATTGTAAAAACATTTTTAAGTAAAAGAAAATAAATTAAAATGACACTTTTTGAAGCAGAAAGAGTATAAGATTGGCTTGTCTGACCTTTAATCAGCCGACCAAAAAAACAATTATCTACTCCTTTGGAAGTCATATCTTGTCCCTAGACATTTTGCACTGTAATTATGGTAAATTGTTAATTATTCTTTTTTTGTTGTGGTTGTTCTGCGCTTAAAAAATTATATATTGTTGGGTGTAATCTGTTATGTAAAAATAGTGTTAGGGTGGATATGAACATGTTTCACATTACTCAAATGACAACACTGACTTTTTCTTTAACATGAGAAACTTGTACTATTCATTCTTGTTTCAATCTATCTGCAAGTAGTTTTGTTCAACTTTAGAGAGAATCACGAGAATGTTGTTTTTGTTGTTGTTCATGTTGTTTCGTTCAAAGCATTTGACATTTTGGAAATTCAACGGTTTGATTAGTAGACCATTTCTTCTCGTGATCTTTTGGTATTGGCTTCAGGAGAGAAATCTCACGTCCGAACATGCCTCTATATATTTATGCCGTTAGCCACACCTACTCATCAACACAAGAAGAACTCAAAAGATCCCAAACAAAGTACGCTACATTTTACAATAATTTTCTGCTAACTTAGTACTTAATGATGGTTTCGATGGAGGCTTTAGCGATGGCAGGAGAGGATTATCAAGAATGGGGACTTAGTATTGACGAATGGGAGTTTCAAGAATCCGTCGTTCCGTCTCATTTGCTTGCAGAAGATTACTCTTCTGAAGAAGAAGATCATCTAAACGACGGTGATAGAGTTTTTGAAGGAGTACAGGCTAAAAAAGCTGTTACTTGTGACACTGGAGCTTCAGTTGGAAATTTAATTGAACAATCTATATATATCACATATATTTGTTCACCGCAAGCAACTTAAGTTATTAACAATCTTCTTGAGAACTTTTTGTTTAGCTACGTTCTTGATTTTTTTTGTCATCGCCTTCTTAGAAATTTTTTTATGTTTTCTTTTTATATGTATTTAAGTATTTACATTTGATTGTGATCAATTGAATAGTTATAATAAACGTAATCTATTACAACCACTGTTTCCAAAAGATTTTTTTTTATAAAAAATACTCCACATTTATTAAGAATATACTCTCTCTGTTATTTAAAGTATGTCACTTTTAATATTTTTTTTTACAAAAAGTATCGTTTTAGAATTTCAATGCAATTTATACTTAATTTCAGTTTAATATTAATTACAAAATGCATTGTTACAAAATGCATTTTTACAAAAAATGTTTTTAGAATTTCAATACAATTTATACTTACTTTCAACTTAATATTAATTACAAAATACGGTTGATATAAAAAAAACTAATTACAAAATGCATTTATTTTATAAAAACATTTATTTGTTTCAAATAATATTAGTTAAATAGATGTAATTAATGAAAACAAAAATGCTTTTCAACCAATTTTTTAATATGTGTGAAAAGTATTTAAGTGATATTTTTATAGAACAGAGTGAATAATAAATATTTACTGTTAAATTTACTATTTACTTTTAATATAGACTTCACAATAACTATCAACCAATAATATTTAATCAATTTAAATATTTTTGATTTATGTTTTTTTTTTTTAAATATACAACTTATTGACATTAATTACTAAAAATATTTTAAAGTCTAGAAACTTTTTCTCGAGTAAATTGTTTCAAACCCCATAACCTGGCCAGTTTTAATGTAGGGTCTTCATTAAATGGTTCATTTATGATACTCCATCTGTTTCACAAAGATACATATTCTAGTTTTTCACATATATTAATAAAAAACCATAACAAATGCATAATTTTTTGTGCTGATCTTTTTCCCATAATTTTAAACCAATAATAATCCAATAAGTGCAATTAAATTTATTGAAATTTGCAATTAATCATTAAAACCTGATAAAATATGCATTGAAAATACAAAATATGTATCTTTGTGAAACAATTTTTTTTTTCTAAAATATGTAACTTTGTGAAACAGAGGGAGTACATAACTATTTTAACAAAGTAAGTAAAGACCAAAACCGAAACTAACAAAAAAAAAACCGAAACTAACAATACTGAATAATAAAACTTCCCAATCATTCAAGTCTCATTCTTTTGCTAAGAGCACAGCAGGAGAAAAGTCTCGCTCTCAGCCTCTCACGTTCCATCTTTCAGACAAAAGAACAGAACGTGTTCTATGATCAATATTACGACACACCATGCATGACGTCAGGACCGTTTTAAACAATTCAATAGCCCTAGGCGAGATATTGAAAATGGACCCTTTTAGATTTACGGACCATTTTATTATAACTTCATTAAACTATTTGGTTATTTAACAAAACAAACTAGGCATATGTATTCAATAAAATATTTACTAAATGAATTAAATTACTTTTTAAACATAACAAATAACACTGAAATAAAATTTTGGACCCATGGACTTAGAGCAATCACCAGAGAGGTCAATTAGAGTGTCCATAACCAAATGAGTTTGTCTAAATGGACGATTGACTTTAGATTTATTGGTGAAAGCTCAGATTGTATTAAATCCAAATAGTACCAAACCCATTTTGGAAGATGCCAATTGAGCTGTCCATAGTGCCAAAATAAAAATCATTCATAACATATACAATACATATACAGTATGAAAGAATGTGATGTTGCAGTTTGGCTGGAAAACATGATTTTACACATTTGGCTGGAAAACATGATGTTACGGTTTTGGAGAAAACATGATTTGCAGTTTGGCAGAAAAAAATGATTTTATAGTTTTGCGGAAAAACATGATTTTATGGTTTTGTTGAAAAAACACGATTTTACAGTTTTGGTGAAAAACGTGATTTTACGGTTTTGACAAGAAAATATAATTTTACGGTTTTGACAGAAAATTAATTATTAATACTGTAAATTCAAAGCAGCTTTGAAAGATTTTAACTCAATGTCTGAATGGACAATGAGGAAAAGATGTATGGCACACACCCAAGCGTACGTGATTTCTCCGTTCACTATTTGTTTACAATTATAAACAGTACTACTATAATACTATAATATTATTTGACTGCAAGCAGTCCAAAAAATGTGATTAAAATTGATGGACCATTAGTTAGAGTAGATGATATACAACCTTTTGAAGTGTTTTGGTGTTTCTCACACTTTTATTGTTTATTCTATTTTTTTTAATTATTCACAGTTCTAAAATGTTTTAATATTTTGAAAATTGACATGTTAGTTGATGATAAATCTAAAACTATTATACTATTTCACCAATAATTATAATTATTTTAAAATTATCAAAATTGATATATATATGTATATATATATATAGTTTTAAAGCTCAAAACAGTTACATATATATGTTTAAATTAATTTTCTATTATACTTTGAATAAAAATTTATGAAAATTATTTAATAAAAGAAATAGTTTTAATTTTGAAATATTAATAATTCAATAAATATTTTATAAAATATTTTAAATTTAGACAGTATTTTGAACAACCTTTTATCCACATTCACCACTCAAATATATGTTTTACTAGGTCGGACCATACAGTGGTAATCAAATAAACGAAACAATATAAATATATTTTAAACTTAATAAATTTTTAGTTTATTTAAATTATAATTTTCACTATTTTACTACAAATTTACTATTTCTTCCTTTTAGAAAATATATATTTGTTACTATATTATAATAATTAATAAAAATTAAAAATATTCTACTTTGTTCACAATATTTTATTTCATGAATTATATCACTTCACAACAAATTTCATAAAAGTAAATAAAACAACTTTTAAAATGTTCTATTAGTTAAATACACTGAAACTTCTATGAAAACATTAATATTAACTAAATTATTTGTTAAACTATAAACAGAAAACAATATATTATAATTTAACTATAGTTAAAATATAATTTGGGATTAAAACTCAAGTGTGAAATGATAATCAAGATATTCTCAATATATATGCACAAATAATTTAATTAATATTATTTAATTTATTTTGTCCCAGACAAAGAAAAATATTATTTTGTTTTACAATTACTTTTTTAAAGTACCTATCATGGTATTACATTGTTATTAAAAACACAATTTCATATACTTTCTATTTTAAGAGTCAATTTTGAATATCTAGATAACAACATTATTTTATTATAAAAAGATAAAATAGCTATGAAGAAATCAAGGACTATATTGCAGGCGTGAGAGTTGAATGCACCTAGAGAGCCTGCAACAACAGAGAGCCTGCGAGGTTCTTGAGCATTTTTAGCTCCACCAAAGCAGTACTCGTTTTCAACACCTTGTTCACAATCTCTCTTCTTAATTACTGCCTCACAAACTACTGATTTGCCACGTCCCTGGATTAGTTCACAACAGCAGGTTTGTTGCCACGTCCCTCGACCCTCAATTTACAAAATCTCAATGTAACAATTAAAAATATACCATGGATTAAGCTACAATTCAAATCCAAAAGAAACAAAAGGAAAAAAAAGTAGATGAACTCCAAAGCATTTGAGATGGGTCTTACATCTTTCTCTGGCTTGGGAAGACAGCATTTGACTAAGCCTCATTTGTTAATGTTTATAAGCTTTCCTAAACATATGTTCCAATCAGAAAATAGATTAGTTCCAAACTGGAAATACAAATAAATTTCTTTTCCACTAATAGACAACAACGACACACACCTTTTAGCATCTTCTGGTGTTCCCTCTTGTTCTGGACTATGCTGATTGTCATGGTTTCCCTGATAATTAAGTTGTTTCACAATGAGCCAAACATACAAAAATGCAAATTTCCCCAATTGGAAAATTTAAAACTGACATAAGTGAGGGTTATAAGAAATATAGTGCCATGTCGAGCCATCAGATCTTGCTTTCTACTATGTATAATAGCTTCGGTTTCAGGATCAGTCTACGCAGAAGAAGTATAAGAGACAGATTAGTAAAATATTAAACTGAAAAATAGTTACTTTCAAAAAAGAGTTATGTTTGGATTAACCTGATACAATGCTTTGATTGCTGGAATCTAATTCATCAACTGCAACAAAGAGTAAATTCATGAACTGCAAAAGCAATCAAAGCATTTACTCAAAATCAATCATACCCTAAATCGTATGTAATCAAAACCCCAAATTTGACTCAATCTTTACTCAAAATCAATCAGTACTCAAAACTGTATTCGATCAAAAACTATCAAAAGACTCAAATCCTTACTCAAATTCAAAGATACTCAACATTGACCAACTCAACGTCCCAATTCTTTAGCTCAGTGTCCTCGGTGTTGCCATAAATATCCTTGTCACCGGCCTTAGCTTTGTCCCACTCTCCATTGATGATCTCTTCACCATCATCAATGGCTTTCTCTTTATCCTTCACCGCTTTCATCCTCCTCCTACTGTGCCGCACTTGTTTCAGACGATTTTCTTTCCTCCGGGAAGTCTTAGGCTTTCTCTCATATGTGAGAGCTCATAGCGACAGGAGTTTGCCATTGTGTTATGCGAAAAAAAAATTTAGAGTTAATATAACTGTGGGAAATAAAATGATGAAATTTTCAGAAGCAATATTCACATATTTATATATGTAGATTCACCGTCTGAACGAAAGGTGGAACATTGAATGAAGAATCGGGGAGGGAAGGGATGGAGTTAAGAAGAACTTTAATGACACATTGAATCTGGTTGAGTTCCGTGACGTTTTTGATTTCCCATTGCCGGAGAGGGGAGAAATCATGTATGTTGATTGTGGTGACAATCAAACGACGCAATCGAAACCCATCGAATCGATTCCTCAAGCCAACTGCAGTTTTCGAACGGCGGACAACAAAGAACGGGGATGAAGACACGCAGGTTGAGAGCTGTGTTTCTCAGGCCGCGTAAAGATTTAGGCCCAAACCCGCGTGAAACACAGGTTACAAACAAAACCCATCAGAATAAGAGTGTAAATGAAACGGACACGTGTCGACTTTACAGAGCTCGAATTTGTGACCTGGATGCTTACGTGGCTTCACCAGGAGAGAGATAACTCAATTTTATATATATAGATACCACATTCACCACATTCACATTCACCACTTTAAATTTGGATAGTATTTCTTTCGATTGCTAGATTGGTTTGATTTACATTTGTACCACTAGATTCGCTAAATCCATTTTTATTTCGTTCGATCAGCTTGATCCGCTAGATCTGCAATATTTATTATGTTTTTCCCATGTGGAGCCTGATCAGCAGAAAAAAGAAAGAGTACCAGAGGAGGAGAAGAGAGGTATCGCCGATGTTGACAGTTCGGGAAAACCCCTTCCCCTCCTGGAAGCATCCACAAAAACTAAACGCTGCCCGCAACAGATAGAAAAAGGGCTCCTTGACGAAATGGATTTAGTGATTTAACAGTATGTTAAGCGTGTCAGTTTAATCATTTAAAGTACACCAAAGTCAACAGTCCGTCGTAGTCTAGCTGGTTAGGATACTCGGCTCTCACCCGAGAGACCCGGGTTCGAGTCCCGGCGACGGAGAACTTTTTTCCCATTTTTTCTTTTCAACTTAATTTTTTTTTAACAACAGGAGGGCTTTTATTATTTATCAAAATAAATGGATTTTCGGATACTTTTCAGCTTCTTGACGTTAGATTTACAGTGTCACTGTGTCAGATAACCTCTCCAGCCAAAGCCCCCCTACCAAGACAAATCGATTGATCATCCACATGATATGAGCGGAGCTTTTCCTTCAGAGCAACAACATACCACAGAAAATTAATAACACCATACAACGTAATTAGATTTATCTTATACTTACTTTATGCTTTTAATGGTTTATATTATATCATAATTTTTTTTTTGAGATAACTAGCATATATATTAAAGAGTGCACTAAAATACTACTATTAAAAGTTTAAATAACAACAATTTTGAGAATATTTCAAAAATACCATAATACTGGTTAAGATCTTATGCATCATTTTTTCTACACCTTTAGAAAGCTAGAGTTTATGATGTAAAATATTTTGGATTTTGGAAAGATTTAAAATAAAATAAAATTGAGAATCATCATAAAATTAGAGTTTAAGTTATACTTATATTTGGTAAAAAATTGATTTTTTAAAAACACCTTTGTAAATTTAATAAACTAAAAGATTTTTAAAATATAATTATTTTTAATGTTAAATATTATATAATATTATATATATTGCCCCCACTAAAATAAATTTCTAGATCCGCCACTGGGTAGAGGTTCAAGAAGCCAAGCAGTGGATGGTCAAGACGAGTATTACACACTGATCTTGAACTTCAAAGAAGCGGTTTTCGGGATGGAGAAAGAGATAGAGATATCAAAACTCGAGAGCTGTGGGACTTGCAAAGGCTCAGGTGCAAAACCGGGAACCAAACCGACCAAATGCACCACGTGTGGCGGTCAAGGCCAAGTGGTTTTGTCAGCAAGAACTCCTCTCGGAGTGTTCCAACAAGTCATGACTTGCTCGTCCTGTAACAGCACCAGAGAGATCTCCACACCGTGCGGTACTTGCTCTGGAGACGACGCGTTAGGAAGACTGATATTTTGGTTTAATGTGGTGAAGGGAAAATGGAAGAACTGTTTTGGAGTTCTTTTTCTTAGTTCGAAGCATACAAATAACGTCAGTTAAACTACTGATTTTTTTTTTGGGCTTAAAACAGTATCTGTTGATATCACTCAAATTACCCTAAGGAGTGACCTTACTCTCTCAAATAAGAGGTTCAGTTGTAGTACTTAGGGATCGAATCCACAGAGAACTAGTATACAAATAAGATGCAATCTTAGTGACTATACTAGGTTGAAAATGGTTTAAAGTAAAATGCAGGTTTTTGAGTGATGGTAAGATTACTCAGTTAAAAGGTTTTGGGTTAAGACAATAAAGAAAAGTAGTTAGATTCAGGGTAGGTATTCAGGAATTCAGGATTATAAATACTACAAATGCTAAAGAGTTGTTTGCATGATATGTCAGAGCTCAACACTATTAAATGAATCCATCAACTCTCGCAATATTTATACCATCTATTACTTAGATGCTAAATGGTGTTTGCGGTCAGCTATATCGCCGACAGTATCGATCGATTATTCGATAGGAATATCGACCGATACACCTCTAGCTACGTCGATCGATTACTCTATAGGAGTATCGATCGATACGGCTCTAAGCAGAACTTATGCGAGTTGATACAGTGCTCACCATGATCTTAGATCAGCTTTCGCTTGTCTCAAGAGAGTCATAGCATGTTTAGGATGTTATCAGGAGTTGTATTGAATGAATAAGGCAATCCAAGTTCATGTTCTAGTTAGCTAATCTAGAAAAAGCATTAGTGAACAATCCTAACAATAAATATCACAACTATAGCAGATGTAGGCTGGGGCTAATCCCTCATATCCTATTTAAACCCTAAATCTAACAAATGAATCTACTCAGACATGGCTAAGTGATTCATAGTAACAAGGTAATAATAGGAGTTCATAGATCTATTAGAGGAGTGAACACTTAAGTTCCAATCACAAATCTCTTTGGATCTCTCCT
Source organism: Brassica nigra (assembly GCA_016432835.1). NCBI lineage: Eukaryota > Viridiplantae > Streptophyta > Magnoliopsida > Brassicales > Brassicaceae > Brassica > Brassica nigra. Next base: position 60,212,489 of record CM028247.1, on the reverse strand, counting down.
CTAGATCTAGAATCCTATAACCTTTGTTAAGAAGAACAAGTAAAGAATTAAGAACTGAATAGAACTTTATTGAGAACTTGCAAAGTAATGAAACAATGGTAAAAGAAATGTGTAGAGAAGATGGTGGTAAAAAGAAGCTCTCTCTGCCAAAAACACTTAGGCAAATATAAATATGAGTTCATTAGGTTAAAAACTCGTCAGGGGCAATCTTGTAAAAATATGATGTCGTGGGCTTCAAGTTCGGCCAAGTCCAACTTGTCTTCTTTCGCCGCTCGATATCGATCGATAGTACTGGGTGTACATCGATCGATTATGATCTCGATGTATCGTCCTTTGGCAAATGTGTGTCGATCGATAGCACGGAATGTGCATCGATCGATGTGTAGCTCCGGATGTCGACCTCTAGTCTGATCTCGAATGAACTCTTCTTTAAGCTCCAAAAAGGCACCTTAAACATCACTTTTCTCCAAAATGCTCCTGAGCCTGAAAACATACCTAATAGACTCCAAAACATAGATAATAGTAATAAAAATACTCATATACCATGGGTAAAAACAGGTAAAATCCATGGTATATCAACTCCCACAGACTTAACCTTTTGCTTGTCCTCAAGCAAACACACAGACTGTCTTTAATGAAAGAGGTTTTAAAAAGCAGGGACTCAATCAAATTCAAACTTAGAATCATAACCTCTACTTTGTTGCAAACCACATCTAAGAATCTGTCAGTCTGTCAGTCACAGAAGTACATTATGAAATATTCTAATTAAACAACCTTGATCATCTAGCCAACAATCTTAGCAATCCTATCTGACTAACCTCTCTACTGATTTCATTTCTGTACATAAAAATGAAAGTGCAGGCTTTACCTTGGGAGTATCGATCACAGGATGCAAGGTTGCTCAAACAAGTATATGGACCTGCAGGTAAAAATTAGTTCCTATCCTCTCTCTACTATTTCTCTCCTAGTCAAGTCTTCTTTTATTTGCAAGACATTGACCAAGATTGGACAGGCTTCCATGAATCAAGCCTTAATGGTTGTAGCCACCAAGTCCTGATCACTTCTTTTGACCTATATCCTAGGATTCATTTGAAGCAAGTCTTGAAGGGGGTAACCACCAAGTCCTGTTCGAATCTTTTACCTATAGAATTCTTATGAATCAAGTCTTGAGGGGGGTAACCGCCAAGCCCTGTTCGAATTCCTTCCTAAGTAATAACTAACTAGTCTTAGAACATATATTTAAAGTTTTTTTTGTGTTTTGTGAATAAAATTAAATCTAAATTCGAAAATGAGAGAGAGAGGGTGATAAAACTATCTACACAAGGCTTTACCTTCCAGACTTGTTTGAAGCATCCAATCCCATGTATACCAAGCCCCAAGACAAGCAGAGAATGTCAGGTTAGGTTGGAAATCATCTTTGGTTCCTCCAGACAATCAATGAAAGCGTTGTCATAGCTGATAGGTGATCAACTTTAGCATCTATAGTACATTCTGCATCAACAAATCTAAGAATGGTTCCTAAAAGATTGGTTAGACAAAAAGTGAAATTTTTTAGAATATCATTATCCCTTTCTTGACTCAATAAAAACCATTTTGAAAACATTTTAGATGAAGTCAAAAGGTAAACAGTATCAGTAATCATCCCCCCAGACTTAAATCATACACTGTCCTCAGTGTATAACCAGTCCGGTGAAGGCGTAGGCAAAAATAAAATATACTGATATCGAAAAAGTAGATTCTCGTGAAGCTTCTCGGCAAAGAGCTTCATCTGTCAGTCAATTTCAGTCATTCGCCTATCAATCGATGTAAGGTTGTACTCATCGATCGATGCGATTGATGCATTCTGATAATCGAGTTGACGTTGGAACTTCTCAGCCTCCTGCTGCATAGTGTCCATGCGTAGTGCGAGTTTCTCCACTTCTTTGTCTACTAAGAAGTGTATGTCAGCAAGTGTCTTCTCAGCTGCTTTTAGATGAGTCAATCCTCCAAAAGGATTGCAAGGTGCCGTGGGGTTCATATCTGCATGCGCATCATTGATAAGGCGGATAGATCTCTTCATCTCTTCGGTGCATATGCTTAGATCCCCTAGGTTGTGGAAGATTGGTTCACAGGTTTTGTTGAGTTTGCTGCTGAAACGATCTTCTGCTTTCCTCAGTTCTTTCCAGATGTCGTCGAGAAACTCATCGACCTCACGTTTTGAGTAGGTGGTCGATGGTGCAGGATTCATATCGATCGATGTGGATGTTACTCCGTCGATCGAGATTGCACTTGTCTGACCGTGGTTCTGGGTGTTGCGAAGATCTTCAAGTTCCAGCTCAAGACGTTTAACCTTCTTGCTTAATGCCTGGTCTGCACTGAACATCCAGTTCATCTCGCTGCGAAGCTTGTCTGTAGCATCCTCTAAACTCTTTTCAATGGAGAGTTTTTTCCACTTGCGTTCTCCAAGTAGACCAGTGAATATCTCGTTGATCTCATCTTTGGTGTAGGTTTCGTGCACCAAATCTCTTCTTGTAAATGAACTGGCGTGCTCTGGTAAACAGATGTAAGAGCGCTCGTCCATTGAAGTCCTTTAAAGCAGTTTCTTGATGTCGTCTTTAGAAACTCTGATGACGTCACCATCTACTCCTCTAGCAAACCCTTTCTCGTCCCTGTAGACCCCATACTCATCTTTCTGCTCCCAAAAGAATTTTCGAACTCCATATCGAAAAGCTCTCTTTCCGAATTCAGGACTCCTATCGGTCGATGTCATGTACTCCATATCGATCGATGTCCGTTGAAAATCTGGGTCCTCCGTGTTGAGATGATTATCCTCAGCTTCCTTTGGCTCGGCTGTTGTGTCTGCCTCCTGGTGCTGATGATGGTGGTCTGATCCGTAGCGTTGCGGCTGGAATAGGTTTTGGGATCCGTTGGCTATCTGTAGAACGTCTGCAATGTCCTCTCTGGATATGTGGAGCGTTCGTCCATCAATTGAGCGTGCAAAGCCTTTTGAATCCCTGAAAATACCAAACTCATCCGGGGTTAAATTATCGAAATCAGGTACAGGTGAATTTGCTACCTGGGATGGTTTGATGAATGTATCGGTCGATGGCACAGGTCTGGGATCGGTCGATGGTTGTTCAGGCCTATCGGTCGATTGTGATGGTGCCGTGTCGATCGATGAGACTTCCTCGGGTTGAGTGATGTATGTTGGCGTTGCGGTTTCGACCGTGAAGCTCTCGTGTTGGTAATCACTTGCCCAGCTCCCGACTGAGTGGTCTCTGTCTCGCTTGTTGTTGACAGTGTTGTCGAACGATGCGAGGCAAGTAGTATCGATCGATGGGGAAAAGGTCCTATCGATCGATGTGTTGATTCTGAGGTTGTGGTGGAGAAGTCTATCTTCATCTTCTGGAAGGTTGTGATACTCTATAGCTCTCTCCTCCTCGTACTCATCAATATACTCCTCAATGTGAGTAGTATCTACAGCATGTGGTGGGATGTAGTAGTCGTTCTCCCACTCGTTTACCTCGAAGTCATCGTCTGGAAACTCCTCCTCGATCTGGTTGAATCGCGAATCGATCGATGACCATGTATGTCTGTCGATCGATGTCTTTTCACGAGTATCGATCGATGCGACAGTGCTACTATCGATCGATTCATCGTACTCAGTCTCGTATGCGTCTTGTGAATCGTATTCATCTCCACAATAGCAAACAGCTACGAGGTCTGAGCCGTCTTGGATCTTCTCAGGAACTTTGATGACTCGTACTGGATCATAGTAGACCGTAGGATTGATCAGGGTTAGGCACAATTTGTTTGTCTGAAGGTTGCAGACAGCTCCAACTGTGGCTAGGAAGGCTCTTCCAAGTAGCAAATAAGTAGGTAGGGTTACCTTGACGTCCAAGACATGGAAGTCTACTGGAACTAGGGTTTCTCCTATGTTAACCTCCAGGTTTCTGATGATGCCTCCAGAGTTTTGCTGAGAGCAATCCACGGAGATGAATGATTCATCCGTAGGTACTATCTTCAAATCTAGATGGTCTGCTATCACCTTGGGTAGGATGCTGACTCCAGATCCTGTGTCACATAGGGCACGTGGGAAATTGATCCCATGGACTGAGCAAGGAACAACGAACTTCCCTGGATCACCCTTCTTCTCAAGTTTGATCCTCCTGATCATGGTTTCTCTGACCTGATTGAACATCCTGCTGATATCTTCTTCTGTCTCCTTTGTCTCTCTGAAAAACATCCACAACTGTGTGTGAAGTATGCTTCTTCGAACGGTTTCTCCTTAGGTATTCTTAGAACTCTCTTTCTGAAGCTTTCCAATTCTTTCTCGTTGACTCCCTTTTAAGGTGCTTAGGAACCTTCTCTTTCCTTTTTCAGAGAGTACGGCCTTTGGTTTCTTGTTGTAACTCCATGGGTTCTAGGGTATCCGTGGGTTTATTCAAGATAACTTCTGGTGGGCTTTTGGAGGGTTTAGATTACTCCCTGAGTGCAGTAAGTCGTGCAACATCTATCTTGGGAAGTTGCACTCGGTGTGTGATAACTGAATATCGATCGATTGGTTCTGGAGTATGTCGATCGATTTCCTTATCCTTCTGTCGATCGATGGGACATCCATTCTGTCGATCGATTTTGTAAGGGCTGGGTGGATCTGGGTGCTTTGCTGCGAACTCCTCGTGAGTAAGTATCTTTACGGCGTAGCACTCGTGAGTGGATTCTTCAAGGTCCATCGGTCGATGCTCGTCTGAGTCCATCGTTCGATTTGAGTTGGCGTACATCGATCGACAGTCATGTCCGGACATCGGTCGATACCAATGGTTCCCGCCAATACTCATGGAACTTTCGATCTGGAAGTCTCCCTCTTGCAGCTTCTCATGCTTCACCACTCTCCAAAAATCGTCTTCTATGATAGCACTAACGTTGTGGCATGTTGCTTCTTCTCTAGTCCCTTTTCCTAAGGCTTCCTGCTTCTTAACAGCTTCTCTTGTCTGAATCACTTGAGTCTCTAGTTTCTTCACATGAGTGCTCAAAGCATCAAGCTTTGTGTTCAAGGTGGTGTAGACAGCGTCAATATTTCCATTGAAGTTCACCTCTAACTGCTGCTGGCTTTCAAGAACTTTGCTGAGCATGTCTTCGAGCTTTCTTTTTGTCTCAACACTTACAATGTTAACATCTCGTGAAAGTGATGGGTAAATCGTAAACTGCAATCCTTATTTAGATATATTTGGACGATATGTCTAGTTTATAAATTGTGTAGTGGTGTAGGGTTAAATCAATTGTTCCCATTTGAGAATGATAAACCTGATACGATGACCTCTTTGGAGATTACCTATGATTCTCATAGAAAGTCATGCATGCACGTTCTATAATTCAATCGATTGATTGTGTCCGGTCACCTTCTGCCGGCTAGTAAACGTTGTTTGAAAAAATATACTCTTCTCCCTTGCATCCTTGAATTCCACTCCAACAGAAAAGCAAACTTTCCAGGATCATAAACCTTGGGCAACACCTTCAGTGATGGTGTCAGTGCTTCGGTGAAGAGTGTTTTAATTTCCTCTTGGGTCTCTCTACTGTTCTTGAAGAACATATGCAATGGCCGAATCTTCCAAGCATGTTCAAAAGAGATCTTTTTAGGAAGCCTTCTCACCATCTTCCTAAATCCAGCCAGCTGCTTCACACTAATGGGATCCATCAGATGTCTAGCTGGAATTGGATAGGGAACCTTAGGAACATAGACTCGCACTGGTGGAGTCTCAGCTGGTTCGTAGAGAACAGTCACGTCAGAGCTAACAGAGTGCTCTGTCATCTCTTCTGCGCCCACAGCAGTCTCAGAAAATGGCTGCTCCATTTCGTTATCCTTAGCTTCCTCACATCTCAGCTCTGTTGCATTACAGTGCTCAGTCCTAAGATTGATCACACTCTTTCCCCGAAGAGTTTCTTGCTGCCTCTTAACAGTTTCAGCAGTTTGAGCAAGCTGAACATCAATCATCTTTATGTGGTTGTTCACAGTATCATATTTTGTATTCAGCTCGGTGAACATGTTGCCCATCCTAGAGTTGATATATGTGGTAACCTGACTCAGTGCCTTAACCTGAATTTGCTGGCTCTGGAGCATCTGTTGCATCATGATGTTGAGGTTTTTCAGCTCATCTTGCGGAACACTCACGGCTGGAACAGCTTTCTGGTTGCTCTGCGACTGTTGCTGGTTCTGATTCTGATTCTGAGCCACGAACCGGTTCTGTGCCTGGCTGAAAATAAAGGTTTTACCCTGATAGTTTTGCGGGAAGGTGTTCTGATACCCAGATCCTTGTGCCTGGTTACTCTGCACATACCCTGATCCGTTGATGTAGCTAACCTCTTTCTGACTGTTCCCTTTCTTTTCAGCCTTGGGAGCAACCTTTTGAGTGTTCTGAATCTGCTCATCCGTAGCTCCCTCCATGATGAAGACTTGTCCATGGTTGTTTTTCAGTAGCTGATCGATCTTGGCTGTCAACTCATCAATTTTCTGGGTGTTGAGACTGTTGACTTTCTTGGAGCGATCGCTATCCTGTTTCTTGTTGGCTGAAGTAGCATCCATGTTCTCAATCAGCTCAAACGCTCCATCAGTGGTCTGAGTCATATAGTCTCCATTGCTCGCAGAATTTAGAGCAGTCTGGTACTCATAGTCTACTCCATCATAGAAAATGCCCAGGAAGTAATCATCTTCAAATCCATGGTGAGGGCGCTCTCTGCGGTAGTCATTGAAACGCTCCCATGCGTCGCAAAAAGGCTCATCAATGAGCTGTCTGAAAGAGGTGATCTTGTTCCTCAATGCTGCAGTTCTCGCCTTAGTGTAGAAATGGTTCAGGAACGCTGATCGGACCTATTCCCAAGAGGTAAGAGAGCCGGTGGGGAGAGAGTTCAACCATCTTGCAGCTTTTCCATCAAGAGAAAATGGGAATATCATGCACTTGATGTAGTCTGGTGGCACGCCATTCGCGCGAGTAAAGCTACAAACCTTTTCGAAGCTCTCAATGTGCTCCATTGGGATCTCTGCAGGGAGACCACTGAACACCTTTCTCTGCACCAAAGCGATCAGGACAGGCTTGATCTCAAAATCTTGCCTCAGACAGGGTGGGGGAACAATGGCAGAGCGCGTAGTAGGAAAGTTATGCGGAAGGTTTCTCTGCCCAATCGGAACAGCTTGCGCTTGTTGTTCTTGCTGCTGCTGTGCGGCGAGAAGAGCAGCTGCTTGTTGCGCTTGGATGGTCTGCTGCATTTGTTGCATCTGCTGTTACATCAGTTGCATTGTGGCAGCAAGATCATCCTGATGACCGTGATCACCCATAGTGGTGTCGATTGGCCTTCGCTGTTGACAGTTTGTTCTTTCTAACCTTGCGAGCTCCTGGTTGCTGAGTGTAACTAGTTCTCCTTGTGCGTTTCTCCGAGTATGTTTACTGGTCATGCACCTGGAGCATTAGCTGCAACAAAAAGGGTAAAGCAAATTAGAGGTCTTAGACTAAATAAATAACCGAAAAATAAAGGTAAAAAGCTGGTTTCCGTCGCAACGGCGCCAAAACTTGATACACTAAAATCGTGTCTTTTCTACTGCAAGCTAATAGTGTAGATGTAGTATTTGAGATTCAATTCCGGAGGACGAGTTTACCGTTTATCTTTGTTGGATCAATATCTAGCTAAAAAAATATGGGGGTTTTTAGTTTTAAGTAATCGTAACAAGCAAGTAACAAATTGATTTTAAGGTTTTCAAGTTTTAAAAGAGCTGGCCTAGGTTGGTTTATTCGGGTGTTCACAGCCACGAGCTAAACAATTATTCAGATTTTATTAAGCGCAAGTCTAGAACTCAGAACACTACAAGTAGATCAGCCCACTGTCGTGGAGCTTCACCTTTTATCATTCGGTCTCAGCATCTAAACTGTCGCTTGAACTGAGACGCGATAACAAACATTAAGTACAAGTCCGATTTGTTCACAAAACACCCTAGCATCTACTTTCGCTGGCTAGGGATGCAATACTCATTCATTCAATGTCTAGCAACCTATAACACTTTTGATGAATAGATTAAGCCAAGATTCATACACTAAATCAGTAGTTTAGCATAACCAGTAAGAGCTATAATGAATGAAGACAACTAAAATATCAACCTATCTATGTTTAGCTCATGATCTAACACCCTAACACCCTAAGCTAGCAAGATATACTACTCAGCCATAGCAACAAAGAACACAGAAACAAGAGATGAAGAAGACATGATAATAGATTGCAGAATAGTAAAATAGGGTTCAGGGGATTCTTCTCTAAATCGAGAGAGATGGCCTTCTCCCTTTACAATGTAGCAAATCCCAAATCTCCAGGAACTCAAGTCTGGTTTTTTGTGTAAAAAATAGCGTAGAATAATAAAGAGAAACAGAAAAGGAAGATATATCAAAGTTGCTGGCGGCTGGGAGAGAAAAAGAGGATAATTAGGGAAAATCCCGAGATAACTTTGTTTTCCTTAAAAATCTCTGCCGCAGGAGCAGGCAGTCGGGTTTCTCCGCACGATCGAGAACAGCCTGCAAGGTTGTTCCGCTCGTGAAAATCTCCAAATTGCATTCTTTCCGTCTCTTTTGCTCCAACTGGTATATTTCTCATCCAATGCAATTCCAGACCTGTAAAGACTCGAAAAGGACTAAAAGGACTCGATAAAGACTCTAGAAAACATTGTTAGAATGTGCCAAAAACACAACATATCATTAGGTCATACACAAGAGGTTCAAGCCTTTTATATAAATAGATTGTCTTGTTGTTTTGAGAGAGACACAAGAGAGAAACGTGATACAGAGATAGTGAGAAGAGAAAAAACTTGTAAAGTTCTAAGCTTTGTGTTTAGTTTTCTCTAGCTTTAGGATTTGATATAGAGTCTTGAGTGCTAGTGAAGGGCATCGAGATGGGTCACTTGTAGCTACTTTTGTAAACACTATCTGAATCTAGTGGATTCCGAGTTATAGACTCGGCCAGACGTAGCTACCCTAGTTAATGGGAGTGAACTGGATAAAGTTTTGTGTGTGCTCTCTCTCTTGCTGTCTTTATCTTCTTCGTTGCTCTGTTCTTTCTCATATTTTGTTTCTGAAACAACGGCAACTCTTTGTCCTCTGTTCTCAGCTCCCTGTTCTTGCGTTTGTTGAGTGTTCCCTTAAGGAAAGTCGACACCTTTAGGGTCACGAAACTTAACAGCGAGTGAGTAGTTAAGACTAATGGCGTCAATAACAAACAAAAACATACCATAATCGAAAGAGAAAGGCAACAATCTATATTTATACTCATGATCTTCTGAACTTCATTCGTCTTTCTTCTAACCCTTTGTTTCCTCCCAAGTATCTTCTTTACTCATAACACCCTCCACGTCAGCCAACACATTAGACTTCAAATGCTTCTTTTTCGCGATAATATGTTTGATCGTAGGGGTGGGCACGAGATATCCAGATTTTTGGATATATTCGTGATCCGATCCGTTTCGTCTGTATAATCAATTATCCGATCCGATTCAATCCGTAGCCATCCGGATATCCAGAACACCATCCGGATATTCGGTGTTTCGGATATCCGGAAAATTTTAGATTATTTACCGGATATCCGATTTGATCCGTAAAAATAAAAATAAAAATAAAAAACAAAATTAAAAAAATCAAAATAATAATATTTTATTACAAAAAGTATTTACTTTTAAAAATTCTAATAAATTATTAAATAAATTTAGTAAATAAAAATACTGTAAAACTTATATAAAATGTAATATTTATATAACTTATATAATTCTATAAATATATGTGTATATATATGCATACAGATTGGATCGGATATCCGTTCCTAAAATTATTAATATTTGTGATTTGCTTCGCTCCTTACAGATATTGCCTTTTAGTATTTTCTTTGCTTTGTAATGTTACGGGTATCCGGATTTTTTGGTTCGAATAGAAAGTGATTACGAATCGAATCAAAATTTACGGATATTTTGCCGAGTCCTATTTGATTGTATCTATCACACATTCATTGTTTTACTCTCTCTATTAGTTTCTTGTGATGATTGTAATGGTTCTTTAAAATTGGAACAGCTTAAAAGAAGCAAAGGGAGGAAGATGATAAATAAGGGGTGGACACTTGGTTATTTTATCGGTTCGGTTTGGGTTCGGTTTGGTTAATTCGTTTCTATAATTTTTCGAACCAAAGTAAACCATAACTAGTTTGGTTTGGATGGGTTTCGGTTTGGTTTGAATTCGGCTTGGTTTGTGTCTCGGTTCAGTTCAATCGGGTTCCCCAGTTTAGTTCTTATAAGATAAATCATGTTTTAAAACATAAACACATGGTCATGAAATCATCATGTTGGTGACTATGAAAAACTAAATTATGCTGATTAAATTCAAAATAGAACCGAAAAAACAAAAAAATATTTATAAGAACACAATCAAATCAAAGTTAACTACAGTAAATAGAAAATTAAAAAACATCGTTAATAATGCCTCTTAAAAATAAACTATGTAAATTAAATCTAATATAAAACTGAAACAAAAAAAAACTTAACAAACAACAAAATTTTTATAAGAACACAATCAAACCAAAGTTAACTAAAGTAAATAGAAAATTAAAAAAAAATTGTTAATAAAGTTCACAATGACTTTAGTCTTAGGATTTTAGTATACTGTATATTGTTAGTATGTTTAATTCAAATAATAACAAAAGCACATTGGTTATGAGTTTTGTAGATCCTAAAATCTACACTGGGAATTTTGTAGTGTTTGAGGTATTAAATTAGTGAGAAAAAGGATGTAGGTAACGACTTCCTTAGAACACAACGATTTAATCAGATTCCGGTTGACAAAAATGGACTTTTTATTGGATTATGAAGGTCGAATACAAGTAATGAAATGAGAACAAGAACTACACAAAGATCGAAGTGAAATAAAGACTAAAGCGATCTCGAAGAGGTCGATCTATTGCTAGTTCTCTCTAAAGGGGTTTTTCCGTGTCCTCTTCCCTTTGCTTGACGTTGCTTTTATAATTACTTAGCTCGCGATCTCTTCTAACTTCCTCCCTGATACTCGGAGCTCGTTACCCTTTCTTTTAGGTCGATAAGACCGAGTCTTCGCCGTTTCGTTGATAAGATATGGCCGCAATTTCTTTATCCTTCGGCCCGGACTCCAGCGCTTGGTGATCGACATTGTAATCCGGAATTGTTTTAGTCGAGATCGATGGGCTTCAGCCCATTCTCTAAATGGCGGTTTTTGGGTCCAACATTTGTCCCCCAGTCTTTTTTAATGGATTTTATCCGTAAAAAGGCAAGGCGTCGATTTCCATTTCTGACCGTTATCGCTTCGTATCTCGAGTAAGCATATTTCCACGTGTCACGGATTGTCGGCCACTTGTAGATCGTGCGGTCGAGATCGTTACCTAGTGGTCGGTTATGATTATAACCGTTGGGAGTTGTTTTCTCTTCTAATATTTTCTGCTACTTAAAGCGTTCGTCCATCTTCTTTCTGAGGACTTTTCTTTCTTCTTTCTACTCTCGAAGTCTCAATTCTTCTTATCCGATCTCTATCAAAATCTTCCACCAATCTTATAGAATGGCAGTAGAGAAGTATGGTCCGCACGTCCCGACGACTTTAGATGGTCAGTTTCTTGACTCTGTCTACGAACTTCCTGGGGTTGATTATAGCGTCACGATCTCTGTCCCCGAAACTTGGGAGTCGCCTGAGAACGTAAGGCCTGGTTTTTGTGTTGCCTACCTAGCTCATTTCAAAGACGGCCTTCTGTCGTTTCCGATCCCGTCTTTTATCTTTGAGGCCCTCGCGGAGTTAAAGATGGCTTTTACTCAGATGTGCCCGAACTTCTGGCGATACTACATGACTTCGTGGGTTTGAGCAAGAGAGGAGGGTCTTGAGTTCGGCTTAAATGAGCTCAAGCAGCTCTGTATTCTGAAGAAAAATCTCTGTTTTAAAGGTACCATTCTTCTCTCTCCTCGAGGAGGTCGTACGATCGTGGAGGTATCTCAGACAAGGACGACAAATGGAGGAAGCAGTTTTTCGTCTTCAAGGTGGACCGTGCGTCGATTGGAGATTTTGATTTTAGCTTGATCCCGACAGAATGGAATGATAAAATCGGTATGTTTTCCAGGTTTTACCCCTTCCTATATGTATATATACATAGATTTAAAATGGTCCTTTTCCTGTATGGATAGAACCTTTCGGGACTTCTAGATATACTCCGGAAGTCAAAGGGATTATTGAGGTACTTCGTCGGAATGATCCTCAGTGGTCGCATTTTGACCTAGCTCGGGTTACGGCGGCCTATGGCCTTCCATCAGGACAGAACCTAGCTCCCCCTTTGGAGCTGGTAATACCGATCAGGCCGTCAAGGATCCGAAAGAGCCAAAGTACGTGTTCTTCTACCTATGCTTTTGCTCTTTGGTTCTGTTGTATAACATATGTTTTTCTTCGTCTGCAGGGAACAAGGACGGTGAATCGTCGTCGGAGGATATTGAGGCATCTCCTGAAAGTGTCGTCGAGGCAAAAACGCTGGTGCCTCAGGGCAGGGTTCTTCAGTCGATGTCGATCGTTCAGTCTCCAGGGATCGATGCGAGGCCGCTTACTATAGCCCTACCTTCCGGTGAAAAGCGAGCGGCCCCAACTTCTTCGGACAAACCGATAGGTGGCGATCTTCAGGGGTCTGAGGCCAGCTCAGCAGCACATAAGAGAAAAAAGAGGCGTCTCTCAACAATTCCATCGGAAAGCTCGAGCTCATCTGATCGGGAAAGTGCTCCTTCGGTAGAAAGGCCGGGTTGTGATCCCCTCCGAGCTTCTGAAGGTCGCGATAAAGTCCTTCCGCCGTTGTCTCTCCCATTCGACAAGGATATCCCAATTTTCGAAGATCCTGAAAATTTGGCCTTGGTGTGGCGGAGGGTTAGGGCGAAAGACTGCGATCTTCCTGATCTTGACAAGATGTCGGAGCGTGGTGCCTACATCCGAATGGCTACCGCTAACGCTAAGGTTTTGAATTTTGCTCCTATCGATGCGCTGGATCCCCTTCTCTTCTTTTTTTTTTTATACTGGTTTTGATTTATCTTCTGTTAATAGGCGATGGAGGCGAGCAACGAGTATGCTGCCTTGATGGAGGCTCGTATTTCGGCATTCCCGGGCAAGGAAGAGATTGCGGGTCATCTGCTGACTATTCAGCGACTTCGTGCCGACCTTGAAGCTGCCCAGACCGAAGGTCAGAAGAGTACTCGGGAGGTAGCGGTATTAACGGAGAAGCTAGCTGTTGCTGAACAGAAGAGACTTGAGGCTCAGAGCGACATTGAAGCTATGAATATGAAATGCAAGCGAGCACTTGAGGGTCGGAATGCTGCTGTCCGGAGAGGAAGTCGTCGAGCCTGTCAGTCACTTACTTAAAAGCATGGCGATATTCTCAAGAAAATGAAGGAGAAGTGGAAGAAGAAGAATGTATATATAACTTTTATCAACGGATTGAGTTCGGTAGATACCTTTGCAATCGTTTTAAGTTCTGATAAGAGGATTGAATATTATTTGTTTTGTCCTTGAGCTGTTGTGCAGAGGTCAGAAACTGATCAGGGATCTGCTCTGCGGACAGATGATTGGTCGGAAGACGTAAAAGATAGATCAGAAGGAGAATTTGATCGTTTTATTATTTTTTTTGGGCTGTACTCGTAATTGAGTTGCCTACGTACCCTTTTTGGAGGGATCAAGCCTTTCGTAGTTCGATTACTGTATCAAGCTTTTCGTAGTTCGATTACTGTATTTTGAAGATTCGAGTATGTGTCGTGTATAAGATTGATGTATTCGGGTAGGTTAGCCCCCCAGGTCGGTGTTCGATATGTCGAGGTCGATTACTGACCTTTTACTCGTAATATCTCTTCAGGTTGAAGGCGTTCCATGGTCTCATTACGGGGAGTCCGTTTTTACATTTGTCGAGCTCGTAGACACCTGTGCGCACTTCTTTTGTTACTTTGTAGGGGCCTTCCCATTTAAATCCTAGTTTCCCCACCCCAGGTTCTCTTTTACCCCCAAATACCTTTCTTAGAATGAGGTCGCCTACGGAGAAGGATAGATCTCGAATGTTTGCATCGTAATATCGAGCTGCGGCTTGTTGGTAATTCTGTACACGAATCGCTGCCTTTTCACGTTGCTCTTCTATCATATCTAGCCGATCGATCAACATTTCTTCGTTGAGTTCGGTATTTTCTGGGAAGGTCGTTCTTCTTTGACTTGGGAATTTGATCTCTGCTGGAATTACGGCTTCGACCCCGTAAGATAGAGAAAACGGTGTTTCTTGGGTCGCTGTGTGAGGGGTGGTTCGACAGGCCCATAACGCACCGTGTAACTCTTCGCTCCATCTTTCCTTTTTCAGGTCGAGCCTCTTTTTTAGGTTGCTTACTATGGTTTTGTTAGCTGCTTTGGCGTGCCCGTTGCATTTCGGGTATCTTGGGCTCGCGGTCTTCACCTTGATTTTCCATTTGTCGCAAAACTCGATGAAGGATCTGGAGATGAATTGTGGTCCGTCATCGGTTATGATCTCGTATGGAAGACCGTGTCGACAGATGACGTTTCTCCAGACGAAGTTCTTGACCGTTGTTGCAGTGATGTTGTGGTATGTTTCTGCCTCTATCCACTTGGTGAAGTAATCGGTTAGGACCAGTAGGAATCGGAGTCTAGACGAGCTTGATTGTACGAATGGACCGACTATGTCCATTGACCACTTCATAAAGGGATAAGGTGATGACACGGATGACAGCTTTTGCGTTGGTTGATGGATCATGGAGGCATGTCGTTGACATTTATCACACCTAAGAGGGAACTGTTCGCAGTCTGCGGCGATTGTAGGCCAGAAATATCCATGTTTCTTTATTCTGATCGCTAGCGACCTTCCTCCAGAATGGCTTCCACAGGAGCCGCCGTGCGTTTGCTTCATGATTATGAAAGCTTCTTTGAAATCTACGCATAGAAAATATGGTTCACTTGGACTTCTTTTGTAAAGTCTATCTTCCATAATGCAGTATCGTGAGCTCATTGCTTTCAATTTCCGAGCTTCCCATTGTTCCGGTGGTAGCTCCCTGCCTTTTATGTAATTAATGATTGGTGTTTTCCAATCGAGCCGTGCTTCGAGTTCGATTCTGAACGATTCATGAGCCTCCAGATTTGTTTCTTGGTCGGGGTCCTCTGGTGGTAGTGTTGGCAAGATCGGTACATGAGCCTCCTCGGGTCGGTGATCTTCGTTTTTGGAGGGGAGGGCTTCATAACTGTCGTCGTCCTCTTCCTCGGTATTGATCGGGGTTCTTCCGACCTGAGGCAAATCAAGTTCCTCCTCGTCGGAATCTTGAACAGCTCGTAGAACCTGGCTCCTCGTCATAGCGGCGTTGACGTGGTGAGGCTCCTTGTCTTGATGATCTTGATCTTTCAGTGGGATGTTTATACTTGGTTTTTCAATCCATTCGACCGGTATCATCCTTCGTACGGTTGGGTTCGAAGTTGATGCAAGAGCCGCTAGTGCGTCTGCGGAGGAATTTTCACCTCTTGGGATTCGAGTGAGTTCGAATTGCCCGAACTGATGTACGATCTCTTGTACTACGGCAAGGTACGCTTCCATTCTTTAGTTTTTGGCTTCGTATTCTCCATGGAATTGGCTTGTAACGAGTTGTGAATCGCTGAATGCACTGACCTTCTTTGCTCCGACGCTTAGGGCGAGGCGAATTCCCGCTATGACAGACTCGTACTCTGCTTCGTTGTTTGATGCGTGAAAGCCTAGTCGGAATGATTGTTCAATCATTTCGCCTGTTGGGGATTCGAGTTGTATTCCGACTCCGGAGCCGTGTCTCGAAGATGCCCCGTCTACGTGGTGTTTCCACTTATCGACTTTAGGTTCTTCCTCGGTCCTCTTCGGAACGAGCTCGATGACGAAGTCAGCCAACACTTGAGCTTTTGAGCTTGTTCTTGGTTTTTATTCGATGTCGTATTCGCTGAGTTCTATGGCCCATTTGGCTAATCTTCCTGATTGGCTTGGGCTATGGAGAATCGTTCGCAATGGCTGTGAGGTCATTACCTTTATAGAGTGCGACTGGAAATAGGGTCTCATTTTTCGAGCTGCGGAGACAACTGCTAGTGCGAGCTTTTCCATTGCTGGGTACCTAGTCTCGGCATCGACTAGAGACCTGCTCACGTAGTATACGGCTTTTTGTTTGTTTCCTTCATCGCGAATGAGCACTCCGCTTACTGCATCCTCTGAGGCCGCTACGTATAACAGAAGGGTTTCTCCTTCAACGGGCTTGGATAGTATGGGCGGCTCGCTTATGTAAGCTTTTAATTCATTGAGAGCGAGATCGCACTCTTGGTTCCATTCGAATTTCTTGTTTCCTTTTAGGAGTCTATAGAACGGGAGACATCTATCGGTCGATCTCGATATAAATCGGCTTAAAGCGGCTATCTTCCCTGTAAGTCGCTGTACTTCACAGACTGATCTAGGGGGGGGGTGTGTCGACTAGTGCCGTGATCTCCAGAGGCAACTCCAAATGTGCATTTTGTCGGGTTAAGTTTCATTCCGAATTTGTTGAGGATGAAAAACACTCAGAGCTGAGAGGCGTTATCGGCGGCTTTTGTTGACTTCTGAGCATATCATCGATATATACCTCCATCGTTTCTCCAAGCTGTTTAGAGAACATTTTTTTCACCAATCTTTGATATGTTGCTCCGGCGTTCTTTAGGCCGAAGGGCATTACCTTCTAGCAATAGGTCCCACGTTCAGTAATGAAGCTTGTCTTCTCTTGATCGTCCGGGTTCATTAAAATTTGGTTGTACCCGGAGAAGGCATCCATGAAAAGAGAGTAGCTCATGTCCTGCTGTAGCTTCCACCAACCTATCAATATGTGGTAACGGAAAGCTATCCTTTGGGGCACGCTTTGTTAAGGTCCGTGAAGTCGATGCATACTCTCCATTTCCCATTTTTCTTTTTTACGACAACGGGGTTAGCTAGCCAATCCGGATATTGGACCTCGCGGATGGACCCGATTTTGAGGAGTTTATCGACTTCATCATTTACAGCTTTGGCCCGTTCTGGGCCGAGCTTTCTGCGCTTCTGTTTCACTGGTTTAAAAGTCGGATCGACGTTTAGATTGTGCGAGGCGACGTTGATGTCGATTCCGGGCATGTCTTCGGCCGACCACGCAAAAGTCCGGATGTTCTTTTTTAAGAAAGAGATGAGGTCATTCCTGATCTCTCGTGGGAGGTTGTTCCCGATGTTAACGACTCTTTCTGGGAATGATTGGTCTATTGATACGATGCTGGACAGTTCTGTTTCGGGATTCCTTATTGGGGAATAGAGCTTATTTCTGTTGGCGGGGTTCTGAGGTTTCGAGCTCCTGAATCCGCTCATGTAACAAGCTCGGGACTGCTTCTGGCTTCCATGAATGGCTTTCGTACCAGTCGGCAAGATGAATTTTAGGCATTGATGGTATTTGGAAGGGACGGCCTTCATTTGGTGTAACCAGGTTCGCCCCATTATGGCGTCGAATGGGACTGAGTGTTGAACCACGGCGAACTTGGTTTCGAGTTTGAGGTCGTAGGTTTTGAAGTGAATTGGGATGGTTCCGAGTGATTGTATCGTGCAACCTCCGAGGCTTGCGAACGGTAGTTTTTCGGAGACGTTCAAAGCCGGTGGATGACCCATTGATTCGTAGGCTCCTTGTGATAGGACGTTGGTCGCGCCTCCTGTATCGACCAGAACTTTTGAGAAAATGGTTCCTCCTAAGTTAAGGCCGATGACTAATGCGTCTTCGTGAGGCGTATCGAGTTTGGCGATCTCGTTTTTGTAGGAGATTATTTTATTTCGAACGCGGGTTTCTTGTCTCAGATCGTCGATCTGATACATATGTCGATTAGGTTGTGAATCGTGGAGTCGCCTTTTGACGAAGGTCGTATCTTCGATCCGATCGTCGATCCTTCTTTTGGAGGGAAAACCGGTGGGCCCGCGGTCTCTTGGTGACATCGATTTTGATCGGAGAGAATCGACGTCGTTCCCTTTACGGACGAGGCTCTGTTGGTTTTTAATAGGATCCATTATCGTGCTTAGGAACCTTAGATCGGATTCTTAGCAAGGATGTTAATCGTTTTTCTCCCTACAGTCGGCACCAAAATGTAGATCCTAAAATCTACACAAGGAATTTTGTAGTGTTTGAGGTATTAAATTAGTGAGAAAAAGGATGTAGGTAACGACTTCCTTAGAACACAACGATTTAATCAGATTCCGGTTGACAAAAATGGACTTTTTATTGGATTATGAAGGTCGAATACAAGTAATGAAATGAGAACAATAACTACACAAAGATCGAAGTGAAATAAAGACTAAAGCGATCTCGAAGAGGTCGATCTATTGCTTGTTCTCTCTAAAGGTGTTTTTCCGTGTCCTCTTCCCTTTTCTTGACGTTGCTTTTATAATTACTTAGCTCTGCGATCTCTTCTAACTTCCTCCCTGATACTCGGAGCTCGTTACCCTTTCTTTTAGGTCGATAAGACCGAGTCTTCGCCGTTTCGTTGATAAGATATGGCCACAATTTCTTTATCCTTCGGCCCGGGCTCCAGCGCTTGGTGATCAACATTTTAATCCGGAATTGTTTTAGTCAAGATCGATGGGCTTTGGCCCATTCTCTAAATGGCGGTTTTTGGGTCCAACAAGTTTGGTTTAATTCAGTTCGGTTCTGATCGGTTTCGGTTCGGTTGGTTCGGGTTGGGAAAATCTTAAACCTAACTATTTGATAATAAACTTTGGTTTGGTTTGGATCGACTTCGGTTTGTTTGGTTCGGTTTTTTTGCCCACCCCTTAATGGTTGTTGTGGTGAAGGGAAAATTGTAGAACTTTTGGTGTTTTTTTTGTTCCTAAGTTGCATACCAACTTTTTTTTGTGCACACGAACTTTATTTAAAACAGTATCTGCCTTGCTTGGCTCATTGCTGTTTTCTTTTTGTTGAAAGGGTGAAAAAATAAAAGTGGGTGAGAGGGGATCGAACTCTCGACCACAGCATCACTCCAAAAGCTGTGAGACCTACGTGTTAGCCAACTGCGCCACCACCCCTGTTTGATAATCTATAGTAGCACAGGATTAGGAACATTATTTGCAGTATAACTTTTGTTTAACCATGGATACACGGATCTTTGATCTCAAGCTACATAAAAGACATTGTTTTTTTTATAAAGATTTGGTCAATATACTTATTCTTCTACTGTTAACTAATGCTCTTTCAAAATCATTCACTCTACTGCTAAGAAACTTAAAACACTATATACAACAAAAGGTTAATGAGATAAAAGACAAAAACATTATGTAAGTTTTGATTTTTGAATAGCTTTCATTAAATACTCAACTCTAGTGGTTTACAAGTTTTCACAGCCATTTTGTGAAGTTAAAAATGTAGAAGATGTATTTCATATATCTTTCTCAATGTACAAGAGTGGAAATATATACACGATGAAGACTAGGGAAGATATTAACAACATTCCTAAAATAGAGGAACAAGAACAATGTGCAGTAAATAGAAAATCCTCATCATATATTCTCTTATCTCTTACATGCCCCCTCAAGATGGAGTGGGGGAGCACACTCCAATCTTGTGTTTGAGTTCCAGGAACCGTGCCCGAGAGAGAGGTTTTGTGAGAGCATCAGCAAGTTGATCGCGAGTGTTGACATGAGCTACTGCAAGGGCGCCATTTTGAACTTGGTTGCGGACGAAGTGATAGTCGATGGCAATGTCTTTCATCCTTGAATGGAATACTGGATTTGCACAGAGAAATGTAGCTCCGACATTGTCACAGAAAATAACAGGTGCAGACGCCAAGCTCGGAGAGAACATTGCAGATCCAATTTATTTCTGAAGCTGCATTGGCTACTGCTCTGTATTCAGCCTCTATTGAAGACCTGGCAACTCCATTTTGCTTCTTTGATGACTAAGATATCGGTTGCTTGCCGAGATAGATAACAAAGGAGTTTGAGGAGACGTAGTTGTCGGAATCACCGGCCCAGTCTGCATCTGAGTATCTTTGAAGAACCAGTTTATTCTTTGCGGAAAATTAAATTCCATGGTCTGGAGTGCCAGCCAGATATCGTAGTATCCGCTTAGCTGCTTGCCAGTGATCTTCTATTGGCATGTGCATGAACTGCGACAGCTTATTGAAAGCGAAGGAAATATCAAGTCGCGTGAACTGTAAGTACTTGAGGCTTCCGATGAGGCGTCTTGCTTTGTTGGATCTGACAAAGAAATGCCTGACTTGAGATGGAGTTTGGGTGTTGAAGCCATAGGCGTTTTAACAGTTTTGGCGTTGGTCATGTCATGTTTATGCAGCAGATCAAGAATGTACTTTCTCTGACAGAGGTGAAGCCCTTGCGTCGTTCTGCGAGCTTTGATTCCGAGAAAATAATTAAGATCTTCAGCGTCTTTACTGACACTACAAGAAAAATGCTCATTGTTAGCGCGGGTTATATGCTATGTTAGAGTTTTAATAGCTCATTCACAACTGCTGTGTATACGGCAGCCATCATAGGTACCCCCTCTACGATAGCGTTTTTCTGTGATGCTACGAAATATTCGTTTACAATAGCAATACTTAGGTGCTGTTATTAACTTAACAATAGCACTATCTTCTCGTTATATATTGATTACGATATACATTATGCTATGGTAGATCCTTCTATAATATCAATCTAATTGTGCTATTATATTTTTATTTATAAAATGCAGTAAAATTTAGGGTGCAAATTATAAATTAAAATAAAACAATTGAAAATTAATAATTATAATTGTAATTATAAATTAAATAAATTTTATTGATAAACTAAAATTTATTTACAAATAAATTTCTGTTTACAAAACTAAACCAGCATTAAATAATTATCTAAGTAAAACCCAGAAAAAAATTAAACAAGAACTAACTTCTTCTTCTTCCTAGTTTAAGTCTTGCCTAACAAGACTGGAGACTGTCTTCACTTTCTCTGTGGGTGGTTTTCTACTCCTATCACATCTTTCTCATGCACCTGCCATTAACATAAACCTTTCCATACCAAGTCTAAATGCAGCATACATATCAGAAAAACACCAAATACGAAAGAGATTGAGGTATAACCTACTCTTCTTCCAGCCGTCGCGTCGTTTAAGATGGAACACGCAGAAGGTTTGGTCAGAATCTTACGTCAACAAGCTCAGCAAGATGAAACGATAGAGCATAGGCCATCTCTGGGTAGAACCTGCAAACATAGACAAAACATAAAGGAGCAGAACGATAGACGCTTAAGCTACAAAACACTGCAATTCGATAACGACTTACTGCAGAACATTCACTCATATGAAACCGAGTTCAAGTATTACAAAGTTTGGTAACTACTTACTCGTACTTGATTGCATTTATAACACAGAAAGAATGTCAAACTAGACCTAAGATTCAAGAGGACAATTCTATGTTCGAAGAATGTAATGACACTGGTTCAAGTTTAGAGTTTAGACGGCTACGTGGTGATACGATATATTCCTAGTAAAGACAAATCCTGGAGCTTTCAGAAGCTAATTAGCAGTGAAAGAAACACTAAAGCAATTGAAGTGAGAAAAAAAAAAGCTTGGTCGCTGCTAAACAAGCAGTGGTAGTTACTCTAAAGGCGAACAATTACATAGATCTAAAACCATTGAAATGAGAAGAACAATGAACCTGGAAAAACTCAATCACTGCTTTAATGTTCCCTTCTTTAAGCTTCACCATTGCAGCATCAAAGTTTGCTTATCGCTTCCTGATAATAGAAGGAAAAAGAACACATACGCTTAGTCCAATGAAAAAGAAGCTTCTTAGGAGCTAAAGAAGACGTAGTTAAACAAGAGAGACTTGCCTTTTGCGTTCGTCACCAGTGTCAGCCTTGCAGGGCATATGACCACCATCGAGAACAACGACAGGGGTAATCTCATAGTGTTGAAGAAGACTGATTCTGTGCATGAAGTAATCAATGTACCTCAGCTTCTTCTTCCCATCAGTGTCTAAACCCAGTCATCACAATGGAACTGTTGTTTCTCAGTCTGAAACAAAGACAAAAGGAGCAATGATTAGAATCAAACAACAAGAAGGAAGAAGATTCAAGCATGTGTCACAAGCTAAGCAACCTAACAAATAATCATCATGCCAACTGTTGTTTCTCCAGCTGTTTTCTCCTCTGCCTCAGCAACCTAAACTCAATATCAAACCAAAACCTTCTCTTGTTATCACTATTCTAGAATGTACAAAAAATAAGATGATTAAAATACACACAATACTAGGCTACCATACAAAGGAAAACATCAAACAAAGGTTCTTAAGCAAGCAAGAGAGGAGGTAGAAGTGTCTAAAACACATGAAACTCTATGAAACAGAGATAAAGAGAGAAACAAATATGCAGGAATGGATATTCCTCGCAGATTCACACTTTTTTGAGAGTCTATCAATCCAAAGTTCAGACCTTTATGTTCAACTCTAGTTGTTAACCATAAAAGACAGTGAATAGAGTGTAAGGAAGTGATGAGAAGTGATTCTTCTTCTTCTTCTTCTTCTTCTTCTTCTTCTTCTTCTTCTTCTTCTTCTTCTTCTTCTTCTTCTTCTTCTTCTTCTTCTTCTTCTTCTTCTTCTTCTGCAACAAAGCTAACACATAAATCAAACTTTCTTCTTCTTCTTCTTCTTCTTCTTCTTCTTCTTCTTCTGCAACAAAGCTAACACATAAATCAAGAGGGAATATCTGGCGCTTGTGTGATTTTTTTTATCAAACTATGGCGGTACTAGTGAATTTCTATCCCCCGCTCATTATATTTACGCAATAACATTAATAGAATGCTATCAATATCAACCAAATTTTTTTTTTGATCTTGCATAGCAGTTGGGAAAAACGCGCTATCGTATTCTGCTATCAATAGCACTTTTTTTTGTAGTGTGAGAACCTCTCTGCAAGTAGAGTTAGAACTCGTTGGATGCCCATCACTGTGTTGCTGGTTATCAAAATGTCATCAACATATGAACAATGAACAGAGATGTATCTGCTAGAGATTTTTGAAAACCAAGGCTGAGAAGAAAGGTTCTGAGCTTGATATACCATGCCCTTGGGGCTTGTTTGAGCCCGTAGACAGCTTTGTGGAGACGACACACATAATCAGGTTTGTCTGCGTCTACGAACCCGGGTGGTTGATCCATATACACTTCCTCTGTAAGGGTGCCTTGTAAGAATGCGTCGTTGACGTCTAACTGCTTTACAGGCCAAGAATTACTCACTGCTACATCAAGAACAAGACGCAAAGTAGTCGACATTATAACCGGACTGAAGGTCTCTATGTAGTCCAGTATTTCTTTGACATGGAAGCATGAGTGAGCAAGGTAAGGCCAGTCTCTACAAGATATCTGTGCTTTCTCTCTGATATTCCATTATGTTTGTGTGTGTGAGGAGGATATGTGAGGTGAGAGATGCCAGCATCTGCGAGAAGTTGTCAAAGAGTGATGAACTCTCCTCCATTGTCTGAGTATAGTGTCCCTATCTTTGTCGAGAGTTTGTTTTCCACAAGCGATTTGAAGGTCTGAAAGGTGCTTTTGACTTGTGATTTGAGCACGAGAGGAAAGAGCCATGTGTAGCGGCTGAAGTGATCGACGAGCACCAAGTAATACTTTTAGTTGTCGACAGATACTATTGGTGAGCTCTACAAGTCTGTGTAAACGTATTGAAGAGGGCGAGAAGAAGTGATGGTGTTTTTAGAAAAAGGCAATTTATTAGATTTATTGATATCACAATCTGAGCACAAAATGCTTTGGGTTACAGTGCAAGGTAATGAAAAATTTAAAACAACGGTTTTTAGAATAGAAGCAGCAGGGTGTCCTAGGCAAAAATGCCAATCAGACAAAGTTATTTTTGGGTTTGAAAAAGTAAAGAATGCTTGAAAGGCAGATGGTTGGGCTGGCCACTCATACAGCTCATCCTTGGTCTTGCCTTGGATTAACAGGACCCCCGAGCTGAGATCCTTCACCTGAAAGAAAGCAGGGGAAAATTCCACAGAAGCCTTATTAGCATTACATAGACGATACACGGAGATAAGGTTCTTTTTGATATTTGGTACACAAAGAACATTATTGAGTAGCAAATTGCGTGTAAAAGAAGGCATAAAGATGGAACCAGTGTGAGTGATGGAGAGACCAGAACCATCACCAATTAGTACGGAGTCATCACCATTATATGGTTGGTGAATCGACATGTTGTGCAGATCGCTTGTCAAGTGATGAGTTGCACCGGAACTCATAAGCCATGCATTGGAGGGATATTGACCTTGGAGGGATATTGACCTGTCATGGCTACATTCGCGCGAGGCTGCCATGGGCGGAACGGAGAGACACCACATTGTTGGCCTGCTGGAACATCTGAGGACACCGTCTAGCACTATGTCCAAAGACACTGCAGATTTGATAACGTCCTTGATACCCCTTTGAAGTCTTGTACTCTTGCTTCTGCGTGTTGTACGCTGGAGATTTAGAGTTGTTGTTCCAGTTGGATGTGTTTCCTCGATGCTGTTGGTTCTGTTTCTGCTTTGGACGCGAGGTAGCAACATTAGCGGTCATAGGAATGGCATTGGAGACAGGAGTGAAGACAGCGAGCAGCTTTGCTTCTCTGTTGATGAGTTTTTCGTGAATCTCCACTATAGAAGGTAAGGTATTGATATACCATGGATTTGACCCAGTTTTATCCATGGTATAAAGGTGTTTTAAGATATAATTATTATGTTTTGGAGTCTATTAGGTATGTTTTCAGGTCCAGGAGTGTTTTGGAACAAAGTGATGTTTTTGGAGCATTTTGGAGCACAAGAGAGATCACATCTGAGCTGACCATCAATCCAGACCAGAGGTCGATATTCAGAGTAATAATCGATCGATGCACACTCTGTGCCATCGATCGATATCGAAGAGAAGAGTCCACAATTGAAGATGATAATCGATAAATGCACATCTTGTGACATCGATCGATGCTGCACCAAACTGAAGACAGCCGACTTAAAGTCCATGACTTCACCAAATTACAAGATTGCCCCTGACGAGTTTTTAACCAAATATACATACTCTTTTTATGTGTTTGAGCAAAGAGAGCTTTTTGGAGAGATTTTCTATTCTATTGTTTACATCTAAAGGTTTTAGGGATTTATAGAGTTGGAGAGAAGATCCAAAGAGATTTGTGATTGGAACTCCATTATTATCTATCTATCTATGCAGTTTTCTTATCATTTTGTTATTATGAATTGCTTAGCCATGTCTGAGTAGTTCTATTGTTAGGTTTAGGGTTTAAATAGGTTATGAGGGATTAGCCCCAACTATAGATTGCTAATTTGTGATATTCATCATTAGGATGCTCTTAATGCATGTGTTCTTGAGTAGCTAACTAGAACCTTGACCTAGGATATAAGTTATTACTTAACCTTGTCATGAATCTATCTTAAATGAGCTAAGATTACTATAAACAAACGGAAGTTGATCTAGGAACTCTTAGTGAGCATTCATTCAACCGATCTCAAAGCTTGGCTAGAGCGCATCGATCGATATTCCTATAGAATAATCGATCGACGGTGCCAAAGGTGTATCGATCGATATTCCTCTAGAAGAATCGATCGGCACTTTCTAATTGAACAAACCAAAAGGTAAGATCATTAGATCTAGTCAATAGAAGAATCTAGAAGGCGAAAGCTGATCGATTTGTTCTTATGAAGTTGAGCTCTATAATATCATGCATACAACTTATTAGACATCTATAGGATTATAATCCTAATTACCTGAACAGAAACTCTAAATCTAGCTATTTTCCCTTTATTGTCAAAACTCTTAATCAATCATCTAAGCAATTTACTTGCTCAACAACCTGCTATTTAAGTTTAATCATATTCAACCTAGCTTAATCATCCTGATTAGATCTTATTGGTTCCCTAGCTCCTTGTGGATTCAATCCCTAAGTACTACAACTGAACCTCTTATTTTGAAAGAGTAATTAACTCCTTAGGGTAATTTGAGTGGACATCAGGTATTACGTCCTTCAATTTTCTCATCTACAGACCTATAGTGTCTGGAAGCCCATCAATTATGTACTCCAATTTGTCGGGGAGCTTTGGTTGCCATTAGGTTTAATCTTAAGTCTAGGTTATTTCTTCTTTAAATCCCACTTTCTTACATTATCTTTTTCTTGTCTTTTCAGGTGCATGCCCAGCATTACCAGAAGCAACAAGGAAAATCGACTGCTATTCTCAGAAGATCCTGCAAGCTTGGAACATTCGATCCGCTCTGCATCGATCGACATCAATACCTGTTCGTCGACCGATATACGCATACCACCGTCGACCGAGTCTTCTACTCCATCGATCGATACTCACTCTTGAGAGTCGACCGATCCTACTCTTCCGTCAACCGATTTCTTTCACCCGACATCGATCGATATCTCACATCGTACATCGATCGATACTCAGCCGCGAAACATGGTTGCGACACTGATTCTCAGACAGGATGAGAATGGAAACCTGCATGATCTAGAAGGTCATCTGCGTAATGCAGCATGTCAGAGGATAGATGCTCAGGGGACTGTAATCCCTGAGCCTAAAACTGAAGCTACAGGAGCTGCTCAACCTGTAGAAGAGGCTAATCGACCCAGAACGTTGGCTGATTACAACAATCCAGATCAGTTCTATGCCAACAGATCAGCCATTCGCCCTCCAGCTATCCAGAGAGGCGGTTTTGAGTTAAAGCCTCAGTACTACACACTCGTGGGATAGGTACCCTACTGTGTGTTATCTCATGAGCATCCTATGGACCATCTGGAGAGGTTCGAGGATCTTATATCTGCTATCAAATCCAATGGAGTCCCTGCGGACTATCTTCTTTGCAACCTCTTCAAGTACTCACTTGCTGGAGAAACTTTGCAATGGCTAAGCAGCTACCACCAGGATTTCTTACATCCTGGGCCGACATAAAAAACACATTCCTGCGTAACTTCTTTGATGAGGCATGCGCTGAAGACTTGAGGAGCAAGATTGCTACATTCACTCAGAAGCTAATGGATCAGATTCAAGTCCTACCAGCGAGATTGTCCCACACCACGGATTCAACCAAGTGCAGATGCTCAGCACTTTCTTCAGAGGCATCGCACTACAATACCAGATGGCTTTGAACACAGCTAGTGAATGTCTAGGAATCCAGAAGAGGCTGTGAGAATTATAGAAAACTTGGCATCCAGCAACAGCACCAAGAACACTGATTATGAGAGGAGGAAATCTGCAACCACCCTTGGGAAGGAGCAGCTGGATGAAGTCAAAGCGAAGCTGGACAGTGTTCACAGGCTTCTCAGGAAGCAAGTTTGCGCAGTTGAAGATGCAGAGGCTGTAGACACAGAAGATATAACCAAAGCAGAGGAAGAAGATGTGAACTTCTTCAGTGGCAATGGGTTTCAGAGGTCTGGAAACCAGAGTGGAAACAGGAACTTCTTTGGACAAAGAAGTAATTCCAACCAGAGTTCACAAAAACCCTACAGCAACTACAGTAACAACAGCAAGAGCTATGGAAACTCATATTACCAGAATCCACCACTACCGACTCAGGAGAGCAATGCTTGACCATGTTCTTCAAGGTCAGCAGAAGCTAACAGTGGATTTCAATGGAAAGATTGATGATGTCTACACCAACCTGAATACAAAGTTTGAAACTTTAAGCACACATGTGAAGAAACTGGAGACACAAATGGTTCAAACAGGAGAAGCTGTTAAGAGGCAGGAGGCGTTAACCAGGGGGATAGGTGAAGATTCAACAAAGCACCACGTGAATGCCATCATAGATGATGATTTATGGCAAGTGGTGAAGCATGAGAAGCTGCAAGAGGGGGGTTTCGAAGTAGAAAGCTCGATAAGTATCGGTGGATCGCATTGGTGTCGATCGACGCCAACTCTCGACCATCGATCGATGAAATCCAGCCCTAGACAAACATCGATCGACAGGAGAGTCAGTTGAATCGTGTAATGCCGTAAGAATTATGACTCACAAGGAGTTCACAGCAAGGCACCCACATCCACCCAGCCCTATATACGTCAAAATTGATCGGCATCAAGAACCAGCCATCGATCGATAGAGTGTGAACAACATCAATCGACAACCTCCAGCACCCATCAATCGACGTACACCTCTAACATACCGAGTTCAGTTACCAAAGATTGACGCAACACGACTCAATGCATTCAGGCATCCATCAAAACCTTCAGATAACCCACCAGACACCACTACTACTCAGCCTGAAGATGCACCAGAGCCTATGGAAGTTGATAAGACTCCTGAATGGAGAACATTGAGGAGAAGAAAAGAAAAGGTTCCTAATCATTTGAAGAGGGGAGTCAATTAGAGGGAGATGGATAGTTTCACAAAGAGAGTTCTTAGAATCCCACTAGACAAGCCATTTGAGGAAGCTTACTTTACCCACAGATTGTGGATGTTCTTCAGAGAAACCAAGGAGACAGAGGAGGACATTAGGAGAATGTTCCACCAGGTCAGAAATAGAATGAAGAAGAGGATCACATTGAAGAAGAAGAGTGATCGTGGGAAATTCACAATACCTTGCTTGGTACAAAGAATTGAGTTCCCACGTGCACTTTGTGACACAGGAGCTTCAGTCAACATCTTACCTAAAGTTATGTCAGACCATCTAGGTCAGAAGATAGAGCATTCAGAGGACTCATTCACATTTGTGGACTGTTCTCAAAGGAACTCAGGAGGAATCATCAGAGACCTTGAGGTGCAGATTGGTAATGCCCTAGTTCCAGTAGATTTCCATGTCCTGGATATCAATCTAAATTGGAACACTTCATTACTTCTTGTAAGAGCTTTCTTGGCTACTGTAGGAGCAGTTTGCAACATGCAGACTAACCAGTTGTGCCTGACACTCATAGATCCAAATGTCTACTATGATCTAGTTCCAGTTGTCAAGACATAGGTGTCCAGCGTAGAAATTGGAGATGATCCAAGATTCATAGCAGCATGCTTCTGTGGAGTTGAGAATGATTCAGAAGTCGAGTACCAGACATAGTATGAAGCATCGAACGACGACCCTAAAGACAAATCGATTGATCTTCTTCCAGACGAATCGATCGACAACGCATCAGACGAATCGATCGATAGTAAAGAGATCGACTATCCAGATAGAAATTTTTCTATTGATAGCTGGGAAAGTGATTATTATCATCCGACTTTCGCAGTAGATACTGCCACATTCGAGTTCAGAGATGAAGAATATGATGAAGATTACAAAGAGGAACGAGCTGCAGAGTATCATGATCGTCTTGTAGAAGAAAAAAGGATTCCCCACCATTCCTACAGACATTAGAATACAACGTCGATCAACAGAGGTATCCACGCATCGATCGACACGCTTCATCACCAGGCAGAACGTAAACTCGCATCGATCGACGCACCCTAATACATATCGATCGATCCTAAGTCGACCGACTCCGAGGAAAAAGAAAATTACTCAATTGGAAGTTGGGCAGAGGATCACTATAAAAAGAGTTTTGTAGTAGAGCAAACATCAAACGCCTAGAACCAGACAAGATGAATAAAGGTTTCACTGTAGAGGAACTTTCCAAATTCAAGGGAAAAGATGATTTGTTTGATGAAGAATACATATAAGAAAGGATCCTTGTCTACAAATTTCTCCCTCTCAAACCAGAAGATCAGGCAAGAGCAGAGACAGATTCATTGTTTTTAGAAACCTGTGGCAAGGGTATTCGTTTCAGTCACATTAGTTAAGCAGACAGACGTGCAGCGATCGAAGAAGAGAAATAAGGATTGCTCGCCAGAGCTCGAAGCACATCGATCGCCAAAGCTGCTTCAACATCGATCGATATCAACCCCTCCACATCGATCGACATGCATCCAAACCCTAGATCCAAGGTAAGTAAAAAGAACTTTAAAGATTATGGATATCAAACACCGGATGAGTTTAGTATTTTCAGGGATACAGATGGCCATCCACGAGCTATAGAAGGAAGGATTCTTCAAGTATCACGAGAAGACATTGCAGACATCTTTCAGGTGGCCAACGGAGCAGACAACCTCTTCATGCAACAACGAAGCATTCCTGAGCCAGCATAGAGTTACACACGAGCATTATGATGCAGCTGGCAGAGTAGACGGTCGTTTCGAACTGATATATGGTGTTTTTGACACCATTGTGTATATGTTTTCTAACCAGTTTTCAATGTTTTATCGAGTTATTCTAGTTTTTTTTTAGTCAATTCAGGTCTGGAGTAGGCTAATGAGCTAAAGGAAGGTGCATGAAGAAGGATGCAAGAATTGGAGTTTTTCCCCACGGAGCAATCATGCGGAGCAACCAGGCGGACTGTTCCCGACAATTATGGAAATTTCCATATCTTTGAAGATCTGCGCTAATCACCTTCCCTCTCTAAGAACTCGATGGCGCCTCCGTATAAAAGGGGCCCTTATCTCTTATTTTATTTCTTACGCTAGTTTTGCAAAAAGACCTAGACATTTGGCGATTTGCTATTGTAAGGGAGACGGCTCCTCTTCTGACCAAGTAGATCATCCTGAACCCTATTGATTTCTCTCTGAATTTTATGCAGTATCATTCAGTTATTATGTCTTTGTCAACTTGCTCTATGGCTGAGTAGTCGGCTAGCTTGTCTAGGGTTCTAGGATGTTGATCTCACAAGCTAAACAATGTGTCTTCATTCATCCAGCTCTGAATGCTCGCTTTAAACTGATCACTTACTGCTAGATCTTAATCTACTCATTAACCGTTTGTAGATAGCTTGATCATTGGGTGAATAAGCTGAGCATCCCTAGTCAGCGAAAGTAGATACTAGGGTGCTTGGTGAACCTATCGGACTTGATCTCCATTGCTTGCAATCGAACCTTGACCCAAACGAGAGTTTAGGCACCAAGGTTGATCCGCAAAGGGAACAGCACCACGACAGTGGGCTAGTCTAATCGAGTGATCCGAGTTCTAGATCGTGCTAACTTGTACTTGAATAAATGTTTGGCTCAAAGATCAACATCCAATGAGAAACCCTAGGTCAGCTTCTTTTAAATTCTGAATTTACATCTTGCAATCATTTACTTACTTGCTTGTTAACAATCAATCAAACCACACCATTCGTTTTAGCTAAGTTGCGAACTAATAAGAATAAAGTGTGAACTGGTCCTCTGGATTGAACCTTAAATACTTCAATTATAACTGTTAACTTGACAGTAGGAAAGGTCACAGTTTTAGTGTATCAAGTTTTTGCGCTGTTGCAACGGGGACCAGATATTTACCTTTATTTTTCAGTGATGTTCTTAGTCTATAACACCTAACTTGCTCTATTCTTTTCGTTGCAGTTAATGTCCCAGGTGCATGACCAGTAGACACACTCGGAGCAACGCACAAGGAGACTTAACTTCAATTACCAACGATCAGCTCGCAAGGTTAGAAAGACAGAACAGACAACAAAGGCCTACCGACACCACAATGGGTCATCACGGCAATCAGGATGATCTCACTGCTGCAATGACGCTAATGCAACAGAAGATGCAACAGACCAGCCAAGCTCAAGAACAAGCTTCTCAGCAAGCGGCTCAGCTAGCCGCACAGCAGCAGGAGCTACAAGGTGATCCAATCGGACGGAGGAACCTCCCGCGGAACTTCGCTAACAATCGCTCCGCCATCAACCCTCCTCGCTGTACTCGACAAGACTATGAGATCAATCCTGCTTTGATCAGTCTGGTACAGAAGAACACGTTCAGTGGGATCCCTACTGAAATCCCTATGGATCACATCGAGACCTTTGAGAGAGTCTGCAACTTCTCTCGCTCGAATGGATTGCCACCAGACTACATCAAATGCACCTTGTTCCCGTTCTCCCTCAAAGGGAAAGCTTCTCGTTGGCTACTCTCTCTCCCGACATGTTCTCTCACTACATGGGAGAAAGTCAGATCAGCGTTCCTTAGCCACTTCTACACGAAGTCCAAAACCGCAGCTCTAAGGCACATGATCTCTAATTTCAAACAAAAGACCGATGAGACATTCCATGACGCTTGGGAGAGATACACGGAGTACCAAAGGGAATGCCCTCTCCATGGGTTTGATAATGATTATATACTGGAGGTATTCTACGATGGAGTGAGCTATGAGTTCCGCAACGCTCTAGATTCCTCGAGCAATGGAGATTTCATGATGCGAACAACCCCAGAAGCTTACGCACTAATCGAGAACATGGCACAGAGTTCACTCAACAAGAACAAGGAGCACGATTGCTCCAAAAGCGTCAACACCATAGACGATCTGGCCGCAAAGGTTGACCAATTGCTCAAAGGGAACCAGAGTCAAGTGTTCATCATGGAAGAAGCCGCTCCTGAGAACAGTGCTGTAGATGTCACGCCCGAATCAGATAAAACCAGGGACGATGAACAGGAGGTGAGCTATGTCAATGGGCAAGGATGGCAGTTCAAGAACTACCACCCGAACCCCAATGTGAGGAACAACGCCCAACTCTTTTGGCCCAAGCAGGATAAACCAGTTGATAGTGTGCAGAGCAGTCAGGGACAGTACGCTGGACAACAGAAGAGCTACCAACCTCGGACCTTTGTTCTAAGCCAAGCACCGAACAACAAATACCAGAACCAGAAACAGCAGACAACTCAACAAACTGCACCTGCTTCTACAGCTGCTCCGCAGGAAGATACACAGAGTTTGACGACGATGCTCCAGCAGCTGCTTCAGGGCCAACAAATCCAAGTAAAAGCATTGAAACAGGTCATGACGGACATAAACAACAGGATGAACCATATATTCAATGACCTAAGTGTTAAGTACGACAATGTTGAGAGCCACATGAGACAGATGGACATTCAGATTGCTCAGACTGCTGAGAACGTCAAGAGGCAGCAAGGTACTCTCCCTGGGAAGACCGATAAGAATCCCAAGGAATGTAATGCAGTGCAACTAAGGAGTGGAAAGAATTTACCAGATGTTGCTCCTAAGAAGCTAACAGCAGCTGAGAAGGGTAAGCAAAAGGAAGGGGAGCAACCGCGATCAGAAGCTGCTCCTCTCTCGGATGACGAAACGGAACAGCCCGCTGAAACTGATCCGGCACCTAAGGCCACACCTGCTGAGCCCGTTCCTGCACGTGAATAAATCCCTAAGGTCCCATATCCTGTTCCAGCAAAGAAATCTCGGAAAGATCGCAAGGAGATGAAATGCGAGAAGATGTTGGAGGAACTGACTATCGAATTACCTCTGATTGATGCGATCCAGATGATACCTTCTATGGGTAGTTTGATGAAGGGGTTGATCTCGGGAAAGATATCTGGACATAGCGAGATCATGCTGGTCTCAAAGGAGTGCAGTGCAGTACTACAGAACAAGCCTATCAAGAAGCTGGGTGATCCAGGGACATTTGTTCTCTCGGTACAGATTGGGAAGACAGTGTTCGCCTGTTCTCTCTGCGATTTGGGTTCTAGTGTGAATCTAATTCCCTACTCAGTGGCAAAGCGACTGGGTTTCACCAACTTTAAGCCGACAAGAATTTCCCTGGTATTTGCAGACATGTCAGTTAAGTCGCCAGTGGGTATTCTGGAGGATCTCCAAGTCAGAGTTGGAAACACCCTTATTCCAGACGATTTTGTGGTTCTCAAGGTTGACGATGAACAAAGAGACCCACTCATTCTGGGCCGTCCTTTCCTATACACAGCTGGTGCAATTATAAATGTCCGACAGGGAAGGATTGACCAACACCTTGGGGACATTGCAATGAAGTTCAAAATGAACAAGTTGCTGAAGAAGCCAATTATCGATGGACAGACCTGCGCAGTTGAAGACGACGATCAGGCACTGTTCCCTCAGGAAGGAATGATTGAGGAAATCCTAACTGACGACCCACTCGAGCTAGCCCTGACTCGAGTTGAGACCGAACATAACATGATGAGCGTGGACGCGGATGGCTACAACAAGATGCTTGAAACTGCCAGAAGCATGGAGAATCTAGTCGCTTATCTAAGTCAGGGGGAAAAGGACAAGAGCAAGCAGAGCAGTCCAGCCGGAACAGCTGTTCCTAGGCGAACACCTGCGACGAACAGCCAACTTGACGACCCATGGAGCGAGCTGAAAGCTCCGAAGGTTGAACTCAAATCCCTCCCAGCAGGGCTCAGGTATGTGTTTCTAGAGCCCCATTCCACTTATCCTGTCATAGTGAACTCTGAACTGAACAATGTTGAAACTGCTAAGCTTTTGTGTGAATTGAGAAAATATCGTAAGGCATTAGGGTATTATCTAGCTGATATTCCTGGCATATCACCTGACTTGTGCATGCATAGAATACATCTAGAAGATGAATCAATGACTTATGTCGAACATCAGTGGAGGTTAATCCCAAATTTAAAAGATGTTGTCAAGAAAGAGATAATGAAACTTCTAGAAGCCGGTGTGATTTATGCGATCTCTGATAGCAAATGGGTTAGCCCTGTTCATGTAGTTCCTAAAAATGGTGGAATCACTATGATAAAAAATGAAAAGAACGAATTGATCCCTTCTAGAACAGTAACTGGACATCGGATGTGCATTGATTTTCGCAAATTGAATGCTGCAACACGCAAGGATCATATTCCACTCCCTTTCATTGATCAAATGCTTGAAAGATTGGCTAACCACCCTTACTACTGTTTCTTAGATGGCTATTCAGGTTTCTTTCAGATCCCTATCAACCCAGATGATCAGGAGAAGACGACGTTCACATGCCCATATGGCACGTTTGTCTGCAGGAGAATGCCATTTGGCCTGTGCAATGCTCCTGCGACCTTTCAGCGTTGCATGATGTCGATTTTTACTGACTTGATTGAGGACATAATGAAAGTTTTCATGGATGAATTTAGTGTCTATGGAAGTTCTTTTCTGTTTGTTTGAACAATTTGTGCAGGGTGCTGCAGCGATGCGAGGAGAAGGATCTGGTGCTGAACTGGGAGAAGTGCCATTTCATGGTCAAGGATGAGATTGTTCTAGGACACAAAATCTCGAAAAAGGGGATAGAGGTCGATAAGGCAAAGATCGAGGTGATGATGAGCTTGCAGCCACCAACTACAGTCAAGGGAATCAGAAATTTCTTGGGACACGCAGGGTTCTACAGGCGGTTCATCAAGGATTTCTCAAAGATCGCGAGACCACTCACTAGGTTACTCTGCAAGGACACCAAGTTCGAATTTGATAGCGACTGCTTGGCCGCTTTTCACACGATAAAAGGATCTTTGATCAGTGATCCGTTCGAGATCATGACAGACGCAAGTGTTTTCGCACTGGGAGTAGTGCTGGGACAGCGAAAGGATAAGAAGCTGCACGTGATCTACTATGCGAGCAGAATAATGGACGAAGCTCAGTGCCGATATGCCACAACCGAGAAGGAGCTCCTTGCCATAGTCTATGCTTTCGAGAAATTTAGGTCCTACCTAGTAGGTTCTAAAGTGATTGTACACACGGATCACGCGGCCTTGAGATACCTGCTGACCAAGAAATATGCCAAATCACGTCTACTAAGATGGATTCTTCTACTCCAAGAATTCGATCTTGAGATCAAGGATAAGAAGGGGATTGAGAATGGAGTTGCAGACCATCTTTCCAGATTGAAGATCGGCGAAGAGACTACTCTCGACGACAGTCTTCCTGAGGAGCATGTCTATGCGATTGGTCTGTACAATGAGAACAGCTTAGACACGTTTGCCACAGACTGTTCTGACAAACCAGAACAATATGTTGCTGCGATCAAAAAGAGATATCCTCATCTACCTTGGTTTGCTGAGATAACCAATTTCTTGGCTGCTGAGAAAGAACCCATTGAGTTCACTGGAAATGATAAAAGGAAGTTTCTGAGGGATGCCAAACATTACTTCTGGGATGAACCGTTCCTATATCGATATTGCAAGGATGGATTGTTTCGTCGATGTGTTCCAGAAGATGAGATCTCATGGATTCTACATCACTGCCACGGTTCCTCATTTGCTGGTCATTTCGCCACATTTAAAACGGTTTCGAAGATTCTTCAATCCAGTTTCTGGTGGCCAACTATGTTCAGAGATGCCCATGCTTTCATATCCAGATGCAACGCGTGCCAAAGAATGGGGAACATTAGCAAAAGGAACGAGATGCCTCAGAACTTCATACTAGAGATTGAGGTGTTCGACTGTTGGGGCATTGATTTCAAGGGACCATTCCCACTTTCTCACAAAAATGAGTACATCCTAGTCGCAGTAGACTATGTCTCCAAGTGGGTAGAAGCAATTGCAAGCCCAACTAATGATGCGTGAGTGGTCACCAAGATGTTCAATTCTATTATCTTCCCCAGGTCTGGAGTACCCAGCGTATTCGTAAGTGATGGAGGCACCCACTTCATCAACAAGGTCTTCCAAGGCCTCCTGAAGAAGAGCGGTGTCAAACATAAGGTTGCAACCGCGTATCACCCTCAGACCAGTGGCCAAGTGGATATATCTAATAGAGAGATCAAGAGCATTCTGCCGAAAACAGTCGGAACAACCCGTAAGGATTGGTCTCTCAAATTAGACGATGCGCTATGGGCTTACATAATAGCCTACAAAACATCACTTGAGACCACTCCCTATCATCTGGTCTATGGAAAGGCGTGCCATCTCCCTGTGAAACTTGAATATAAGGAAGCCTGGGCTGTCAAAATGCTAGATTTCGACATCAAATCGGCCAAGGAGAGGCGTTCCATTCAGATCCATGAACTGGAAGAGATCAGGCATCTAGCTTACGAGAGCTCAAGGATCTATAAATAGAAGACCAAGGCATATCATGACAAGCGGATCATCAAAAGAGACTTTTCACCAAATGATCAGGTCTTGCTCTTTAACTCTAAGTTAAGACTGTTCCCTGGTAAACTGAAGTCGAGATGGTCTGGACCCTTCAATTAAAGAAGTCCGACCATACGGAGCAGTCACTACAAGAAAATGTCACATATATAGCATGAGAAAAACGCTATCAAAGGATAGCATAGCGTTATGACGAATGTTGTGTCTGCCTCGGCAATCTTTTCTCAGGCACTTTATATAGCATTTATTTTGTGCTATGTTGAAATATTAGTTCGATAGCATTTTTTAGTTGTGCTATTTGTTGGGGTCAAAATCGGTCACGACGGAATCAATGACTGAAAGTCTCTGAAAAGTATTTCTTGAAACAAAAAGTCTCGGATAATTTGAAAAGAAGTCTATACGAGATTTTCTCAAATTAAAATATCCACTCTCTGGTGAGGTCGAAAACAGTTATCTCGAAATCAACGGCTAAAGATCTTTCCAAACTCAAAGATTTCTCGTACGAACGGTCAACGGAGGAAGGATCGGGCGACGGAGAACCCACGGGCGGCAGAAGATCCCTGGGGCGGCAAAACGGAGCGCCCGGCAAGCCCCAGCGGCAAGCGTGACGCAAGCCGGCCTGGTGCCGGCGGCAATCCGGCCTGGTGCCGCGCAGGCGGCTGGCACCGGCGGCGTAACGCTAAGCCGCCTGGCGCCGGCGTAAGCTTAACGCAAGCCCTGGCGCCGCGGCAAGCGGACGAAGCCGGCTTGCCGGCAAGCCCGGCCGCGGTCTCGTCCTGGTCTCGGTCCTCGTCCTGGTCTCGGTCCTCGTCCTGGTCTCGGTCCCACCATGCTCGGTCTGATCCCATCTTGGCAATGCTTGGATCAATCCTCGAGGGTTTGATACGATCGCGCTCTGGAATTAACATCTCGATTCGACTCGACTGGAATCATTCTCGATGTTTTACAAAAATTAGAAAGGTTGGATTCTCGTAGAGGATATCGTAAAACAAGATCGATTAACTCGAACATCGATCCTTTAGGCTTATTATTATGAGAAAGATAGTCTTTCAGAAATCGTATAAAACGCTCAACGACTTAAGACATGTCCACGGACTTACGATTTTAAGAATTCAGACCCAATCAGACTATGACGGTTTATCCAATTTCCGAACATCGGATACACATCAAGTCACCGGAAAATAGGGAAAACTCGAGGATAATTACGAAGATCGAAAATGGAATATTTCCTGAAGAGATAAACTTGGGCCCAAAGGCGAGGTCCATCATCCTAAGGCAAACCGACCTAGGAGTGAGTATATAAGGAGAGCAAGAGCAGAGGAGAAGGGGATCCGAAAATCCTAGATTGGAGACCTAGAGAGCCCTGTTAGCTGATAGAACTTAGAATTTAGGCGGTTAGACTAGCAAGGCAGGCCCTAGAACGTCTGGCCTCCTGCTCGCAGAATCTCGCTCCTCTCGGAAGGATCAGACAATTCTTTTACTTCAGAGCTCCGCATAGAAACCCTAGGTGTTATCTTCGACATGCATATTTCTATGACAAATCATACTAGACGAACCGCCCAGGCGGTTCGATCTCTTGTTCAACTCTTTCTAACTGAACTACGTCCGACTTGATCCTCGAAAGGGTAGGCAGCCTTTCTTAAGGTCCAGTCCCAAATCTTAACAAAACCTTTTCCGCATTTATTCGGTCACATGTCGTTGGCTGTCGCAGAATCCGGACCTTCAGGAAAGTCGGGTTAACTTAGCTTTCCTCCGCAATCTTATTCATTAAAATCGACATGCGAATTTGGTTCCTACAGTTTGGCTAGAAGGAGGGGACGGATTACTCTTACTCATACGGCCGCGCTTGATCGAACCGATGTCCGAAATATCAAAGAAAACTTGCAGTTTGCGTCAACGATGGTAAAACAACTCCAGCAGCGACTGTTCCACGGCCAACGCTTACGAAACGCCATGGTGCTCGAGCAAATCAAAATCTAGCCTCGCTTTCCGCCACAGGAAGAGCACGAAAACGAGCTCGCAATTCTCTATCTAAACAGAAAGGGCAACGATAAAATCTATCAAACCCCAAAAATTCGTCTTGTTACCAAGTTAGAGAAATCGCGAACGAGCAAGGTTTCTACAAAAATGTTTCTTCGAGAACCTCTCGAAAAATAAAACTTATTCTCCTCAAACCTTGGGGAAACCCTAAATTTCATGGAATAGAAGCACGGCAAATCGGGTCACCAATTCCCACTGCCGTACTTCTTCCAACAACTCTCGAAGCAAACGGCGAAACGGAAAAGAGCTTACCATTGCTTCCCAACCGTCCGAACCACCCAAGGGAGGCCAAAATCCGACTGTCCGACCAGTTAGCCATACGACAAGTTTGGTCTGTCTCACCAGCTCGCCGTACGACAAGCTTGGTCTCTCTCGACCAATTTGCAATATGGCCAGCTTGGTCCTTCTTGACCAGTTTGAGAAGAACAGAGTTGATTTTTATAAACCTACTCAAAACCTAAAGCGTTAACTAAGACGTTTTCTGAAATCTAAAAATTTTCGCCATTGTGAACTCTCGACTTTTATCCGCTAAGCTTACTTTCAAAACTACTCAAAACTCCTTTGGATCAATACTACGAGAAAATTTATGATTAAGTTTAAGAACAAAATTACAGCTCTCCACAGCGAGAGTGTCGGATATTAAAATTCGGTAACATCTTGCGGAAACAACTTCCGTAAGATCAAACTCGGCAATATTTTACTAAACATCATTCAGAAGTCAAACAAAATCATATCAAACAACAAGGTCTGAGACTTGACCAGTTCGCCATGGCTTGACGAACTGAGAACCTCACCCAAATGACATCCTGTCCATTGCTCCCTCTTAGCATGCTTCTCCTTCTTTTGTTTCAACGATTTCGTAAAATCCCTTCGGTACATAAAACGCAATCTGATTCTGCCACGTTGAGTCGGAAACATCTATTCATAACGCTTGATAGACTTTTCAACAATATACAAAGCGCACCTGTCAATTTAGGGAAGTCGAAACGGAGACATGAAATTGTTTTCGACTCGGCGAACTTACGGAAGGCACGAACGGATCGTGAGCTCCGGGATCGAAGTCGAGCAACAGCAGCATCGGCAGACGAGGACACGGCATGGGCGGTAGATTGATGCTGGCGCAGACGACCACGCCGCACTCTGCCGGGCGCAGATCGACCACGCCGCCGGCGCAGGGTGCTGGCGCCGGCGGCAGACCGACCGCGCCGGGCAGCGCCGGGCGCAGGCTCGCCCTCCTGCCTACGGGCGGCAGGCCCGCTGCCTCTCCGTCTGCCGCGGCAGGGTCCAGACGCCCATCCGCAATCGCTTTTGATCTCGAAATGGCAACATCTTGGTCCCTCAAACCCATGTTCGATTGTTCGAGAAACACGACGATTCTTCCGCAAAGCCTTCTCGATTGTTTAACAAAGCTCATATTCTAGAATCTAAGTTCAAGCCTCATTACTTAAACCCTCAAGACGGAAGTCTACTTAATCCAAGTCCATCTCGATCCCGATACTGAAATCTCGAAGACCATAAAGGTTCGAATGATGAATGGATTTCGATTCATCGTATTAAACGATCACGGTTATTCTAAACACCAATCATCTCGACTATATGAGGAAATGGGATTCCTTCGGAAATGCCAAAACCTTCAAGACTATTTTCTCGAAATTTTTGTAAAGGTTTTAATTCTTTGTACGACAGGAACAAAACGCCTTGAAAACTGCCGAGAATTTAGGGAACTTAGGACCTAGGTGGATAGTCTAGCAAGCTAAGTCTTAGGAAAATTTCCAGTCTTGTTCCATCGCTCCTTGATTGTCCAGGCAGAACATGCAAACCGATCTAGTCTCGAAAACCGAAACGACGCCACGCCGCTCTAAAGCATACTCATCCAGCTTCCTAAAAGAAAGAAAAAACGTACACAAGCCTTCGAAAGAACGGCTAACCCGCTTTCATAAAAGAAAAGGGAAGTAGGTACGCATACTATACCCGTATAATCCCATCTTCTAAAACTTTTGCTTCAGCATCAAGACAATGCTTTGACAAAGCAAACTCGCAGCAATAAGATTCGCCTAAAACGCTAGCGCATAGCCACCCGCTACAAACATAGTCCTGAAAACTCGCCACCTCTCGCCGCAAACACGCGACTAGAAACGTGTACCAACGTCAGACTAATAGCACGACGGTGAACTACGAAAATAACGAAATAACCTTCGATCAAACTCCATAAGTAGTTCAAGCAGCTTTATCAAAGGTCGAAATCATAGCGGAAACATCTCCCATGTAATCCGCGGAAACATCGCTACTTTAACAATCTGCATTTTCTATCTCCATGAAACTGGTCATCCATTACTTTGATAACAAGAACATTTTAAAACAAAACAGCCTATGGAAAAAACATGATCGGTCTCATGCAAAACGATTTCGCAGTACGCAAAAGTGAATGAGGAAAACATAATCCGTGGTCGCTAATATCGCAAGTAATTTGTGAGAAACGCTCCGTTACCTTTAAAACCCCTCTTACATCACTTTTAAAAAATCCTCTGTATGGTCGAGTCAATTCATACAAAGCAACTTTCGTAAAATAAACATAATGGGTCCAACGGGTAACTGTCATAGACAGTTTTGCTCCACAAGGTTTCTGGCTCCTGCTTTCACGTTACGTCCGAGCAGGAAATAATCACGCAGACGAACCCGCACGTGTCGCGCTGATCCCTTAAACTTTGTCCCTCGGATAAAATGTAACGACTTTCATGCAACAAAAAATTTTATACGAACCATTCATCGATAACTGAGACCTAAAGTGGAAGATCGCTTCTAAAAGCCATCAGCCATAACTCAGAAAACTCCGCTATGCTTGGCATGTCTATCTCGCAACGCTATTTGGCCCTCGCCAACTACGATTTCGTAAAGCCGGACCTGAATTCGCATCCCCATTAAGGACAATCAAACTAACATGACCTTAATAAGGGTCATGGTCTGATCGCTTACCAACAACTTCCTTGGCGATACGGCTGAATCTAGCCTCCATGCCAATCCAAAGCTACTGAGCACCACCGCTCCAATCACTTAATGGCTAAAACAACAATCCACGATTTGTTCATAGAACGCCAAGTGACTATTACGCAAGCAATTTGTCGATAACCCAGAATCGAAATCATATGATAAACTCTTCATACCAAAACTCAGTCCTAACAACCATATGGTTAACGGAAGATTTAAACTTATCGTCAATCGATTAAGTTTTATACCTGTAAACATGGCATGAAAAGAAACACTCGTGACAAGGCTCCAAGAGTTATATGAGTCATCCTTAATATATACAATCAAATCCCGGAAGGCCAACACTTCACAAAGCACTGTGAATGTAGACGCTTCTCCTGGTCAAACTTACGACCCCTTGGTCCTAAGGCCCAAACCAAACAACAGTTTCTGGCTGCGAACATTCGCAAAACATCTCCAAGCCCGCG
Source organism: Brassica nigra (assembly GCA_016432835.1). Taxonomy (NCBI): domain Eukaryota; kingdom Viridiplantae; phylum Streptophyta; class Magnoliopsida; order Brassicales; family Brassicaceae; genus Brassica; species Brassica nigra. The sequence continues at coordinate 60,170,128 of CM028247.1, read as the reverse complement.
AACATTTCAACCACGAAATGTGGCACAAGGAAAACTCGACCTTCGGCACTGAAACGCCGCTAACGCCAAGGACATTCTTTTCTCAAAACGCTCCAGACGAAATCCTCGTCTCTAGAACTCATAACATACAAACACACATCTAAACGGTAGCATGCCTCTAAACTGGCATCATTTCTTTGTTGCTGATCACAACAAACTAACTCTAACGCCCTAAATGGACAATAGCCACCTTTAAAAGGGTAGGCTCTCTTACATCCGAAAGGATAAACATAGCGCTATACAAGAAATCCAAATTTTGTTTAGTTCTTCAGAAGGAAGTAGCTCGACTCACGCCCAGACAAATCATATAAGCCGACAACAATTCGCGGATTTTAAACGGTACGAGTCAGGTTAAAATCGCAAACAGGCAAAACGAAAGCCGATTTGTCATCGCAAAGCCTCACCCGAGTAAACCTAGGTCTTGCCCTAAACCCAGCCACGCTGGATCTTGACATCTCACAGACATAGTATGGTATACGAGATCCAAAATTTGTCTCTTCACTTAAGCCTATTCGCTTCACTAACTTTTCAAGAAATCAGTAAACCCGGAAAATCTAGCTTTATGCAAACAATAGGTACGGTGATCATCAGGGAACTTGGAATGAGACGACAACTCACACCCTCTTTCTCATACTTCGAAAAAACTGAAGTTCATAAAACTCGAAAACACATAATGGCCTCACAGCCCAGACCAAAACAAATACATCAACGCATCATGCTCGAAAGTCTCTCATGACACATAACCAGACCATATAAGTCTCGCTGGTAAAACAGATCACAAGGGTCTTAAACTCCAAAACGAACTACGGAAGGCTTGATCCCTACAACAAGGGTACGTAGGCAGCCTTCGAAAAGCGCAGCCCCAATCTTACCACTTTCAACGGAGCCTTTCAACCATTAATTCCGCCTATCTTACCTGACATATCTTATCGCCGCAAGAACATCACGAAGGTTCTAACGAGCTGGGGGGCTAACTGTTGGGGTCAAAATCGGTCACGACGGAATCAATGACAGAAAGTCTCTGAAAAGCATTTCTTGAAACAAAAAGTCTTGGATAATTTGAAAAGAAGTTATACGAGATTTTCTCAAATTAGAATATCCACTCTCGTGAGGTCGAAAAGGTTATCTCAAATCAACGGCTAAAGATCTTTCCAAACTCAAAGATTTTCCGCATCTAACGGTCAACGGAGGAAGGATCGGGCGACGGAGAACCCACGGGCAGCAGAGGATCCCTGGGCGGCGAAACGGAGCCGGCCTGGCGCCGGGCGGCTAGCCCCTAGCGCCAGCAGCAAGCGTGACGCAAGCCGGCCTGGCGCCGGCGGCAAGCCGCCTGGCGCCGGGCGTAAGCGAAGCCGGCTATGCCGGCGTAAGCATAACGCAGCCGCTCGCCGGCAAGGCCGATGCCGGGCGTGGACGCAGCCGGCTATGCCGGCAAGCCCGGCGCCGGTCGACGGTCCTCGTCCTGGTCTCGGTCCCACCGTGCTCGGTCTGATCCCATCTTGGCATTTCTTGGATCAATCCTCGAGGGTTTGATACGATCGCGGCTACGGAATTAACATCTCTCGATTCGACTCGACCGAATCATTCTCGATGTTTTACGAAAAATTAGAAAGGTTGGATTTCGTAGAGGATATCGTAAAACAAGATCGATTAACTCAACATCGATCCTTTCGCTCTACGGTTTATTTTACGAGAAAGATAGTCTTTCCGAGAAATCGTATAAAACGTTCAACGACTTAAGACAAGTCCACGGACTTACTTACGATTTTAAGAATTCAGACCCAATCAGACTATGACGGTTTATCCAATTTCCCGAACATCTGATAAACATCAAGTCACCGGAAAATAGGCGAAAACTCGAGGTTAATTTAAGATCGGCGAAAATGGAATATTTCCTGAAGAGATAAACTTGGGCCCAAAGGCGAGGTCCATCATCCTAAGGCAGACCGACCTAGGAGGAGTATATAAGGAGAGCAAGAGCAGAGGAGAAGGGGATCCGAAAATCCTAGATTGGAGACCTAGAGAACTCCTGTTAGCTGATAGAACTTAGAATTTAGGCGGTTAGACTAGCAAGGCAGGCCCTAGAACGCCTTGCCTCCCTGAATCTCCGCCTCCTCGGAAGGATCGGACAATTCTTTACTTCAGAGCTCGGCACATAGAAACCCTAGGCGTTATCTTCAACATGCCTGTTTCTATGACAAACGCTCATACTAGACGAACCCGCCCAGACGGTTCGATCTCTTGTTCAACTCTTTCTAACTGAACTACGTCCGACTTGATCCTCGAAAGGGGTACGTAGGCAGCCTTTCTTAAGGTCCAGTCCCAAATCTTAACAAAACCTTTTCCGCATTTATTCGTCACTTGTCGTTGGCTGTCGCAGAGAACTGACCTTCGTGGAAAGTCGGGTTAACTTGGCTTTCCTCCGCAATCTTATTCATTAAAATCGACAATGCGAATTTTGGTTCCCACACCATTGTATAATTTCTAATAACAGATAATATTGCTGTTACAGTATTATTTTAAAAAAACAATAGAAAATGCAAATATTTTAAATTTTATATATTGAATTGGTATAAATTTATGACCTGTATATCAAACTAAACCAAACTAAACCAAATTTCTTTTCAAAAAATTTAAACATACACCTAAAATTCTATACCTAATGTTCTATCTACAAAGAGTACTCCAACGTCGCCATCTTCTCACACACCGGAGCTTGGACCTTCTCCACTCTAAACCTAATGTCCTTGCCGCTAACGACCCACCAACCGCTTTTGCTATCTCCTCTTCCACCAAGCTTATCTACCTTGTACACCTTCAAGTAACAAGAAAAAAAAATTCAAAACAGAGAGAGAGAAGATGAAGATACAAATCCATAAGAAAAACAACAGTCAAGAGATAACCTCAGTTCGAATCCATGACAGGAAACAACAAGTCAAACAGCCACAAAATATTTCAGCTAGAAAAAAAATCATAAGCCAAGAGGAAGATCGAAAGGACCTAAGTAGACTCATCAAGCAAGTTTATTCATTGAAGATATCCTCCGTGACCGCCTTCATCAGTAAACTCGTAGACAGCACCTAATATCAATGCTTTAGCTAAGTTACGCACACTCAAAGAAATCAATAAAAATTTCACAAAAGAAGAGAAACATATATAAAAATAGAGACTGGCCTTTGAGGAGAGAATCCAAACTTCTTGTGATTCTTCAAACCAGGATTCTTCTATTAGATTTCAGCTAACAACCTGAAAGTGAAAGAACATAAAGAAAACATATATAAATTTTTGTATATGGGGCATCTAAAGAAGTGAATATTTTTGCCTGCTAAGAGTGGTATGAGCTTTGAGCATCTTCCTTTACAGCAGGATCTGAAGTATCAGTGTCAGCAGAATGCCCATTGCGTGAGAGAGAAACCTGTAATAAAGACCAAAACAAACCAATTAAGTTTGCAGTTTTGAACAAAGATTTCAGTATCAAACAGCAACAAAAGAAAGTGTCGGATGCTTTTAGATTACAAGGATACAACGAACTTAATCTGTAAGTCCGGTGGAACCAGAGGCGGTTCTATGGAGTATTCCTCAGCTCCTAGATGCAAGTTGCTGAGGCCTAAGGGGAATGCCTCCACTTCAACAATGAACATGTACTCATACACACCTGAAGGCAAGACTTTCATTATAGTAAAGTCTTTCCCAGATATCTGAAGCCGACTTCTGATACACACAAACGTAACAACAATGAGAAATTTGAAAAGACAACCAAAATAAAACTCAAAAGATAAGACCTTGAAGAGGAAGCACCGGAACCTACACAAAGATACAAACTTTAAGGACTTCATTTTTTCAGATCTGTTATTTAGGGAAAGCGAATCTGGAGAGAGAGAGAGAGAGAGAGAGAGAGAGAGAGAGAGAGAGAGAGAGAGAGAGAGAGAGAGAGAGAGAGAGAGAGAGAGAGAGAACCTGAGGAGCAAACATGAGAGGAGATTGAGTAGCGCGAGGGCTTTGAGGAGGAGATTACCAATGAGCTCAGGTGGTGGTGCCGTGTCGGAAGACATGGGTTGTTGTGGGTACTGTTGGGTTCGGATTTGGCTGCAGAGGAGAGAGAGGCGTTCTCAGGAGAAGTAGGGATTCCAGAAGAACAAAGTGACGAAGAATAGAGACAGGTGACAATGGCGACGAACTCGGGCCGTTCTCTTCTTCTTCCTCTCTCTCTGTCTCATCTCTCTTCTCTGTCTCATCTCTCTACTCTTTCTCGTCATGTTTCAGAAGACAAAAGGAGAGGACAAAACACAATCTCCACCCTTGGAGTAAAGAAATTTAAGGGTAGATATTACAATCCTTGTGTAGTACTTTCAACCAATAGAAAAATTCCTTTCTTTAAATATTATGTTTATGATTTTGAGGTTTGTAATTTAGGGATATAGAGTTTAGACTTTTAAATAGTGAAAAGGAAAAATAGGATTAACAAAAGAATAATATTTAGATAAAAGTTTAGTGTTTATGTTGTATGGTTACAAATTATAATTTAATTTATATAATTTAAAGTTTTAAAAATAAGTTTATAATTTATGATTTAAGGTTTCAAATATATGGTTTGGGGTTTAGGGTTAAGATAAAAGATTTTTAAAAAGTTAAAAATCGAATTTGAATTTAAAATTAGTGATTGAAGTAAGACAATACTTGAGTTTTATGGGTTGTATTAAAGTTTAGGTTTTAAGGGTTTTGGAGGCAAATGAAATTGAGTGAGAGGGAAAGTCAAACAAGTGTGAGAGGAAAATTCAATTACTTTTCCGTCTCAGTAAAGATAGCGTTTAAACTTACCAATGCTATTATATATACGTCTTTCGATAGCATGAAAACAAAAACGCTATCTTAAATTTCGCATTATGTCAAAGATAGTATTCTCGACCAAAACGCTATCTTCTTATGCTATCTTTACCCCCTTCCCTTGTAGTGAGTTGTGTTGCTGGATCCAAAAGGAGAAGAATTTGTTGTGAATGGTCAACGTCTCAAACCATACCTCACTAAGACAACAATCGCAAAAGGTGAAGAAATTCCCTTAGGCGATCCCTCTACAGCCTGATCAGCCAACCAACGTCAAGCTAGTAACTTAAACCAAGCGCTTAGTGGGAGGCAACCCACTGGTAAGTGTAAATAACTTCTTTCTTTTATATTTCTATGGTTTTCTTTTAATTTTGTGTTTCAGGAAAAAGAGAAAGAAATCCGGAACTTCCCGAAAGAGCAATCCTTTGACTGTTCTTGCTGGAAAACAGCTGCTCCCCACGTAAGTCTTCAGACCCTAAAAATAAAAAAAAATAAAAAAAAGAGAGGGGGAAGCGGTTTAGAGTTCGCCTATTTAAGGCTGCTCCACCCCACTTCCCCACTCCCTTCTCCTACGCCGCAACAAACTCCCATCTCAAAACTCCCCCCAAAATCAAAACTCCCCCATTTCTCAACCATTTTTCGCGATTCTTCATTCTTTACCATCGGATTTTCGAGCTTTGTTTGAGGTGTCAGCACCATAAAATGACTGTCAGCAGAAAATATAACAAAAAAAGGAAAAAAATAGAACATCATTTTTATAGAAAAATTATATGGACTGCCACACACCAACCACTTTTTTTTTATCTCACATAGATTACTGTCTCCCATAATAACCACTGTTTCTGTTTGTTTGTGAAATAAAAATGATTCAGAAAATGAAAGTTACTAAGCCTCTTGTCAAAAAAAAAAAAAGAAAGTTAGTGTTCTTATACATTTGTTACCTTGTTGTATTTTTGGAAAACGATGTGGTGGTGTATATCGCTGTTTGCGTATTATCTAGGCTATCATATAAATGTGCACTACAACTATAGTGATTAGTATCATTCGAAATTATGTATTAACAAACCTTTCATTTTGGTATCTTTGTGAAGAAATCAAATGATTATATCAATTGTCGTGCAATGTAATTGTACATCAGCGGAAGTTTAAATTGGACCATACAATACAATGTGCTGGCTGTGACTATATACAATAGAACCTCTATAAATTAATAATGTTGGGACTTTGAAATTTTATTTATTTTATAGATATATTAGTTTATAAAAGTTTCTTTATTTAGATTTCTTATTTTAAGATATATTTATTTTAAGATGAGAAAAATATTTGATTTTAGTGTGTAGACATTAATTATTATTTTATGAAATTTAATATCATTATATTATTTGGTGTATATAATATATATTTTATATAAACTAAATTTTGTTTTAGATATAATATTACAAAATCTCATCAAAATTTATTAAGTGTTAAGAAAATATAAAGATAATTCCATTGAGAATATAAAACAAACAATATAATAATAGATTCTTACTTATATAAAATATGTATACATATAAATTATTAATTTATGATTTTAATGGGACCATATATTTACATAGAATTTTCTAAAAAATTATTATCTTATTATTTTATTGATTTGTGTCAAATTTTGAACCGGTCCAAATTGGAACCAGCAAAATTTATTAATTTGTAGAGATTATTAATTTATCGAGTATTAATTTTAGAAGTTCTTACTATATGTATTCCAATGGCAATGATATAACCCTGGCCAAACCGGATCAGGTCAAGACACTATCCGTTTTGGAATGAAATATATTCTAATCGACAAATTTTTGGGATGCTAATATGGAGAATTTACCATATCATTTGGCTCACCAAACAATAATATTGACTCACCATTGATTCATATATGGTGAGTCAATATAATTGAATAAAGAGTGAAGGAACCAAAACTATATCGTTCTATGATATTTTATGCAAAGATGAAATTAATAAATGGTATACTAAACGGGAAAATATCAAATCGGTTGGACAATCCTTTCAGGTTATGTATCCATTCCCATTAGCTGCGGCCTGCTTGTTTGGTCCCATAATTGGCCCTTTTGATATCAGAAAGGCATCAAAATTCTTAACCAAACCAGGACATACATCTATAAGCTTTTGAGATTGTTAAGGAGTGGGAGATCCTGCGCGGAATTAACTTATGAATAAAAAAAAGAAGACAATATTTTTTAATTAATTTTTAATGAAATGGAGTTTCCAACTCCTACGAACTTAGAACATGGAATTATGGAAAGATAACATGGTAATAAAGGAAGCTAAGGTTTTTTTCCTAAACACGTAGGAACCACTCTTATTTTCAGAATTGAAAAATAAAAAAAAAAATTAAAAAAAAAAAAGAGATTCAGGCTTATGATAATTTGGTTTGGGCAACCGAATCTTATTGATTGCTGGTCCATATAAACTCATGGCAACTCTTACTCATATTGATCTCCTTTGCTTTTTTGTTAAACTCTCCAAAAGAGCCCATTGTATGTCGTCTTCATCGAACGAATGAGCTCTAGTGAATGAAGATGAACTACTATTTATCCTTTCCTGAAGATCTCTAGCAACTATTTCATCCTCCTGAGCTTGCTTTCTTTTCCCATTATCTTTGGAACCATTTAGACTCTCCTGAACAGCTACAGCAACTAGTTTATCCTCCCGAACTTGCCTTCCTCTTTTGTTATCTTTGAAACTGCTTAGACTCTCCTGAATAGCTACAGCAACTAGTTCATCTTCCTCAACTTGCTTTCTTTTTCCATTATCCTTGAAACTGTTTAGACTCTCCTGAAGAGCTACAGCAACAAGTTCATCCTCCTGAGCTTGCTTTCTTTTTCCATTTTCCTCTTGTTGGCGACGAAGAAAAAGAGATTCTTGAATAGCCGCGTTAAGCTCTTTAACTTCAGGCGATGAAAGATCTTCCATATTTAGACTCAGCTGTCCACCCACCTGGACTAGCTTTCGACGTTCACCTTGAAGTGAAGGAGGAGGAGACTCTTCAGTGATTTTTTGTGAACGAGACCGTAAATCGTCCCTATGCCGCATAAGCTGCAAGTCAATCTGACAGAACTTGACAATATCATCATTGATTTTCTTTATTTTGTTGGTATACGAATTTATCTTGACTAAATTGTATACCCGGACGCGTGAACACTTGTGAACCATTTTCTTAGCGTCTAGCATCAGTCTGGTAAGAACAACGAATTCTTTATTACCTGGGTCCAGTCTTTCTTGGAACAAATCGATCTCTTGGAAAATCGGTGCGAGTCTCTCGATGGTCGACGCTAATTCCTTGAACAAGGGTTTGAAGTCCTTCACTTTCTTGGCCCCTGCAACCACCAGCTTCATAATCTCCGCAAATGGGACGGGAACCATATCCATGATTTCACCTCTTTTGGCTTCTTCCTTAGAAAAAAAAGCAGAACAATTAATTCTTACTCAAAAGCAAGTAGATACGTTGTGTTTCTAATAGCACCCATATATATAAAAGGGGAGATAGTTTAAAGTAGAAGATGACAAAGTAGTGAACAAAAAGAAATAATAAAGTCTAATTATTTCACTCATGTTCACTATACCCCTACTTCTTGCCCCATGTGTAACTCCTAAACGAGTTTGTTGACTATAACATCTTGACTCGCAATTCACGGAAGTCGCACTGTGCCTTTAAAAGGAAAAAAAATGAGAAATCTTGTTAATGAGTTAAAGTCTAATCTCTAATCTAATTAATATGGTATCAAGACCAAGTAATAATATCATGTGTGTCGTAAATAATATGTTGAAGACGTTAATCTGCAGCTTTTTCTGTGTAGAAACTTCATTTTTAATTTAAGAAAGAAGGATAAAACTAAAGAATGTATACAAACAGTCCAGAAATTAAACTAAGAAAAAATCGACTTAACAACATGATTGTTCCAAAAAAAACTCCTAAAATTTACAATAAAATCACACCGTAATAATACGAGAGACAGAGATAAACAAAAATTGAGAATTTCCAAACTTAGAAATTAAATTGTGAAAACTCCGACCTTGAAAACTATTATAACAAATAACTCAATATCTTGCACATAAAGCATATCGAATTAACTAAACCCCAAAAACGTTAAACAAAGACCAAAACTACATCAAAAACATAGAAAATTAAAACCATCCCCCATTGACTTTATGAAACACATCATGTGCAAGGTCATGCTTATTATATTAGTAGTGACTAATGAATGTAATCTACTAGTAGTGACTATGAGTAGGGTGAAAAAAAAATATCCGTGAAATTTGATCCTATTTTTTATTTATTTCGCGAAAAGTCTATATACCCATAACTTTACAAATCAAAGCAAATATTAAAATCTAATATCCGTAAAAGACGAAAAAATCACAAAGTATATTTATATTTTTAAAAAGGATATCCGATCCGATCTGTTATATAACTATATATACAGGTATATAATATTATACAAATAAATTATAATTTTATATCTCATATAAGTTTTATAATATTTTTCAATAAATTAATTATTTACTTATTAAAATTTTTAAAATATATATGTTTTGTGATAAAGTATTATTATTTTATATTAAATACTTCGTTTTAATTTTAATTATATTTTAAATTAAAATTTTAAATTTATTTATTATTTTTAACGGATCGAACCGGATATCCGATAAAAATAGTGACTTTTAGGATATTCACTGAATATTCGGAATGTCGATTATCCATTCAGCGCAGAGCAGACCACTGATATCCTTAAAATTTTGGATATCCGTTCCGTGCCCACCCCTAACTTTGAGTGTAATTTTCTCAAAAAATGTTACATACAGATTCAAGTTATATTTTACATAATAGGATACATTGGAAGGAGAGCACCATTTAGATAGATGTTTGTGCTAAAACATACCAAAATCCCATTTTCTAATTATACTTAATGAAGAATGAGTTAGAAAGTTAATAAAGTAAATATACCTTTTTCTAGTTGTATGTGCTGTTGCTTCAAAGTTTGAGGGTGCATATGCCTTTCTCTTTAGTAGCTTGTGGCAACTGGGGAAAAATTGGCTTTTAGATCTCTAACTATTTGAAATCAGCAATTTTAATACATATCTATCACTTGTGCAGATTTAATCATGAAGTCATGGTTGACTGCGTAAAATAAGACTTTAAAGAAGTCAAATGTTAATCATTAAATGGAGACATTAATTGCAATTAGAAAGGAGATGAGTTTGACATTCAAAACCTAAAAACACTAAAATCAATTCCCTATACATGATTTTGAGGGAGAAGAAGCGATTAGGTGACTGAAGATCAATCAGAAGTACTTTCGGTGAGTGAATGGTAAAACCCTTCTTTGAAACTCGCTGTGGAAGTCAGAAAAAATTCATATTCGAAAAGTACCTAAAATTCTAATTTAGACATAGAGTGAAAGGTAAACGCTTTAACTTTATTGAATTATGCCTAAGTTCGACAAATAATTTATTTTGTGTACTCAGAGATGGGATTTGAACTCTTTGTCCCACGTCTTTTTTCCCACTTGTGATCGTTTACTCTCACTCAAAATCTTGTAAAAATAAATTATTTTAATGTTTTTGGGTTTTTTTAAGTTGAACTCGATCACTTTTCTAATTGCAATTAACGTTTCCGTTTAATAATTAACATTTGACCCTTTTAAAGTCTAATTTTTGCAGTCAGTCATAATTTTATGCGTAAATAATAATTGGGTATTAAAAATTCTGATTTCAAATAGTTGGAGATTTAGAAGACCATTTGTTCTTATTCCGGTCATATCTCTCCTAGGGCCTTTATTACTTCTTTGACATCTGATTAAGATTTTGATCTATGTTTCTTTTGCTTAGGTCCTTGCAGTTGTTAGATGTTCTGTTTAGGTTAATGTCATGCTTTCCATTATTAATTAGTTTTTCTGTTTCTACTATAAAAATTGAACTTTTTGTATAATATTTAACATTTTACTAAAAATAATAAAGAAATGAATTAACTTTAGTTAGACCATGAAGAAAGAGATGGTTGGTGTTTGGTAGATGTTTTTATTTGTACTTTATATTATTATTATATATTACATATTTATATATTTATGTGTGATTTTTAATTTTAAAATAATTTTTTTGTTAATGAAAATTATAAAAAATCTATATTTAACACCTATTTTGATATAACTATTCTAAATTTTAACACACAAAAAAATTACATGTACAACAAATGCGTGATGAAGAAAAATAGACGAGTACAACATAGACAAGAGAAATGTGAAAAGAATGGATTGAAAATGGTTGTTTTGAAACAATGGATATCTGAATTGTGTACGTGCAATAGTTTGTACATGCGAGTTGTGGACCTGGATGGAAAAGACGTGGACGGAAGATATGTTAACATAAAAGTTGCTTAGGGAAAGTTGTGGACAAATATGTTGTGGATGGTAAGGCATGGACATACACGTATGGAGAGTTGTAGACATGTGAGTTGAAAACAATTATTCATCATGTTTTATAAACCAAAAACTACGGATACATATATAATGCAGCTAATTTTTGAAATCATCTTACAATATCAAACACTTTATAATATTAAATAAGATGGACAAATAGATTATTTATAACAAATTGACACCAAAACAAATTGACACCAATTAGATAGAAAAATTACATACATATATCACATACTTGTTATAACAAAAAAAAAACAAACTATGTGTATATAATTTGGTGGATGTGCATTTTGGTCGACGAACTTGTGATGTAAAGACTGGGTTTGGATATGTGTTTTTGTGCATACTCTTTTGATGGACAAGATTTAAGGCGAATAAGATAGTGTGGACAAATACCATGTACAACATCTGACGAACAAAATTTTTTTTACATAGTTTCGTGGGCATGCATGTATTTTGTGTTATTCCTTCTTTGTGAAATAACAATACATGCGATCTATGCATACATATAAAAAACACAAAGAAAAGATACATGTCATGTTAAAAGTGTAATGAGACTCACAATAGAAATTTTTAGTATTTCAAATAAAGTGAGAATCAAACCTTAAATCAAATAAAACGATCGTCAATGAAATATGAAGACAAAACGATGGTCTTCGCCGGATAAGAGATAAAGTGCACGAAATCGACATAAGTTTGTTGTTCTTCATTAGAAAATAGAGCACAAAAGAGAGACAAAGAAAGATGAGGAGATGGAAGAGTGGATTGGACGAGATTAAGATAGGTCATTTTAAGTTAGGGAAAGTAGTAACAAGTTTTATGATTTTATCATGTGTTAATTATCTACTGTCTCTAAAGATCAATTGAGATATGGTTAGATGGTAAATTGGGTAAGTAATAATATACGCTTACTATGAAATTATAGTGAAAGGCTAGCTCAGTCATTCCAAGTAACCTCACCCCAAAACCAGAAAATGATGTAGCGGTGACAAAAGAATACAGCTACATCATTTTTGTTACACTTTGTCAAAAAAAAATTTCAATTTGATTTGAAAAATCCGGAAATCTGTACTTTTATGGCGCAATTTTTTTTTTAATATGAAATATCCGTATAGATAAAGCAAAGCATGAATACTTAATTTAAAAAACAGATATCCACTTTGATTCATTATATACATGTATTTAAAAACTATATATAAATTTTGTAATTATTATACTTATATGTAAGTTTACAAATTTTTAATTGAATATTTAGTTATTGGAGTTTTAAAATGAATAATTTTATTTTATATTAATTTTCTATATTTTTAGTTTTTCTTTATTTATTTAAATAGATCGACACTACAAGAATAACGCTCATACTCAGACGGTAGTATTCATGGGTTTTTGGTCGGTAATGGGTATTTCCTATTATTTCCCGACAGTCAAACATTAGTCGGAGTTTGGGCCTCGGAAAATACCGTTTGTTGGAAAGTAGTCAATAAGTTCCGATAACAAATATCCTCGGAACAATTCATCAGAAGTTGGTCGGAAAGTTCCGATGTAGCTCCGAGAAACCCATTCCGTTAAACTCCCGACAATTAAATAATTTCAAGAAAAAAAAACAAAAATGAAATAAATGAATTCAAAGTAAATAATATTACCATTATCAGATATTCATTACAAATAAAGAAATTAAATATAAAAGTTCTAAAAACTAAAATAAAAAGAAACAGTCAAGGCGGTGGAAGAACTTCGAGCGGCGGTGTAAACTGCGACGGTGGCGGTGTAGACTGCAACGGTGGCGGCGTAGGGTACGAGGGTGCCAGTGTAGAGTGTGATGATGTCGGTGTACGGTAAGAAGGTGGCCGTGATAATGGAGGTGGAAACAGCAGTGGAAGGAGCTGTTTGTGATGGTGGCGGAGGTGGAGTGAGCAGCAACAGAAGTCGGAGGAGTTGTGATGATGGCGAACCGGTGTAAGCAGTTCAAGCCATGTTGGTGTAAGGAATCATTTGGTGTTTTTCCAAAAACCAAGATCTTACATAAACGAAAAGATAGAAACCATGCCAGAAGGAAGAAGGATGCAAAATGAGAATAAATTGAATGCTGAAAATCAAAAATAATTAAGAGAAGAAAAGGATAGAGAAGAAAGATAGGATTTTCGATGCAGATCTGGAGAGAAATGATTTTCGATGCAAATCTGGAGAAGAAGAAGGTAAGAGTATTTTTAACCCGGGGTGTTTACCCGGGTGCTTAGCATTTAAAAAAAAATGAAAAAATAAGGAAAAGAGGAAGAAGAGAGGAAAAAGAGTGTCTAATTAAGCGTCTCATACTGTCACTGTTTGTACTGTTTGTGGGTCCCACGAACACGTGACGGCCCACAATTGGTTCATTATTATTATTTTTTTTTTAAATTCAGAAAAAAATTAAATTAAATTAAGCACCCCATTATGGGGTGCTGCGTTGATGATGCTCTAAGGATAAAGTAGAAGAAAGGAAAGTATTAATTGAGAGAGAAAAATAAATATATAAAAATAAATAATAAATATACTAATACACGCACATTAAGTAGACTAGAAAATTAGATATTATATGATATTAACTATTAGTATATTGATATAGTATATCTTTAATTCTTTATATATCATTTTTATTAAATTTCTTTTAAATTCCCGATGACCATCTCTGAAACTTCCGACGGCCGTTGTTCTAAAGATTCACCCAAACAAGAAACAAATATGATAAATATAATTTACTTTTAGTACCGTCAATTTTCAGATAATACCTCAACAAACTACCGAGAAAGCTCGTATGTCGGTGGAATCCGAGATTATTCTGATAGATTTACCGAGAAATTTCTGAGATTATATGTTGGTGGGAACTTTTATTAATTTCTGAGAACATTCTGAGAAACTTACTGAGAATTTATCGAGGATATTAGTTCCTCGGAAAATTGCTTCAAACTTCCAATGAATTTTAACTTCCTCGGTATTGTCTCGCTCAACTATTGGAAGTTTTCCAAGAACAGAGGCCATTGGAATTTTTTGTCGGGGTTCGTTACCTTTTCTTGTAGTGCAAATCGAATATAAGGTTAAAAGTATTTTTCGGTATTCAGACATCAAATATTCCAGATAGTTATAGATCGAACCAAATAAAAATGAATATTAGTACGTAGCAGATCGGATAACGAATACCTTAAAAATTTCAGATATGTGATCTGTGCCCACCTTAAACACGAACCTTATCATCAAACAAAGTAGATAGGTCGGAAATTTGATCTGTGCCCACATGGCTATCTCTAAGATACAAAGTTTCTTCTTTATGTTTATTACAATTTGATCCATGCCCACCTTGCTATCTTTATGCATTTAGCTTTTTGATAATATGGGTATTTGGATTTGATGTTTTCCCTCAGCATGTTGAAGCGCTTGAGATTCTTCTTTAAGGTCTTTGCGCGAACGCTTGAGAGTTTATGCGCTAACCTTGAAAAGCCTCCCATATGTAATACTTTTATTGAGAATTTCACACTGAATAATATCCATAATCCACATTGTGAATCTTATTCCCCTTCAGGAGTTGTACCTTCAGAAGTTGGGAAAAAAGAAAAATTTCCAAATATGACTTACAACTTGATTTCTATCACAAAAGTAAACTCAAACTTGAATCAAATGCAAAAGTAACCTAAAAGGCTATTGAAATTACAACCAGCCCCTTGTGAACAAACAAAAAAACAAAATTTTTTTTACGTTTCTAACCCCCGCAAGTCTTCCGTCCAGACGACTTTCCAGTAAGTCGTCCAGATGACTTACTGGACGACTTACTGGTAAGTCGTCTGGTATAGTTCTTCTTAAAAATAATTTAAAATTTTGTAAAAAATATTTTGATAAGTGAAAAATATAAATCATGTAATTAACATATGTTTCAAGTGATATAAATTAAGATATAACAAAATTGAATTGTTTTCAACATAGATGAGTGAAATTAGTGAGTCATGATATTCTTTGGTTTAGGTTTCACCAACATATGTTGAAGTGTTATATGTGTTCCAGTATTATAATTAAACTGTTATACTTGATGGTTGTGTGTTTGAGATGGTTGTCTTTGATTGTTTTGCATACAAAAAGAATGGATATTCCAGAACTCCCTCGGAGATACATTAGGGGAAGATCCCCCTGCACTGAAGAGCATTTTGTATCATACGGATTGTACGAAGTTGCATACTGCTTTAAAGAATGCTCTTCATGATGAAGAATATGAAGAGCTGAAGGATTCGAAGTTGAGAGTTTTCATCAAGTTCAAAGAGCTGGGATTTGGTTGGGCTTCAAGGCTGGTTCACTTCATGGTCGGTCTCCAGCTCAACATAAAGAAGAAGCATGAGCTGTGGTCTCTCGTTGCTCAACAACCTGTGAGGTTTTCACTGTTAGAGTTTGAAAACCTCACATGTCTAAACTGCGAGTACATCGAGAACCTTGAGAGACCGAACTGTGTTGTTACAAACGAGTTGGCTTCTTTCTGGGAGAAGTTGGGAGTTGATATCGAAGCTGGGCCATCTACGGAGCAGATAATAGCAGCATTAGGGAGATGCGAAGGGTTGTCTCGGGATGATCGCAAGCGTCTGGATAGTCTTCCAGCTGGACGACTTAGTAGAAGACTTATAATTAAGTCGTCTGGATAGTCTTTCCTAACGACTTAATTATAAGTCTTCTACTAAGTCGTCCAGCTGGAAGACTTTCCAGACGACTTAATTATAAGTCTTGTACTAAGTCTTCCAGCTGGAAGACTTTCCAGACGACTTAATTATAAGTCTTCTGCGAAGTCTTTTCTTTCCATCTTTCTTAATCCGTCAAATATCGAAGTTCATATCTTCTATTTACTGCAGACTACGGTGATCAATTTTGTTGAAAAGAAGGACATTGGTGAAATGTTTCCACAATGGGACTCTGATGTTGAGGACCCGGCCGCGGACAACATAATTAAAGTCATGTTTAATCAGAGACCGTGGAAGTGGACCATGGATTGCTGGGAAGTCACCGGTACTTGGGTCAAGAGCTTGCCGGCGGTTCTGAGTCCAGCGAAGAAAGAGATAGTTGTGGTGAAGGAAGACAGTCCAAGACCTCGGAAGAAAGCTCGTAAAGAGGCTACTACTGTGCCTCCTACAGAGGCACCTGCCGAGGCACATGAAGAGGCTAGTGAAGAACAGAGGCGACTACGACTGTTGGTGGGATGACCAAAGAGGATCTTCAAATATGCTTCAAGGACCTAGCTGATGGCATGAGGGAAGGGTTTGGGATGTGCCTTAAGGAGTTCAAGCATCTATCGGATAGGGTGGAAGCTTTGGAGAAGGTGGTTGGTATCACCAAAAAAGGGAAAGGGACATCATCCGATGATCTTCAGAACACTACCTCTCCGCCTAAACCGACACACGAACCCGGGGTTAGTACCTCTCCCAACACCTCTCAGAAGATATTGAGTAGAAAAAGTCGAAAGAAAAAGAAGTGAAAGTTAGATTGGCATTGTCCCTTGTATGTCAGAACATGTGTGCTTGTATATGGATTTTGTTTCATGTTTGAAATTGAGCTTTGGTTAATATTGTTTGAAATGGATCTTTGTTTTGGTTAATATTGTATAAACACATCTTGTACATTACAGAGTGAAAGTGTTAATGGAACGAACGCGGAAATGAAGAGCTTGCCGGAGGAACAAGCTCCTCAAATGTCCGGAGATGCTAGTTCCTCGAAAGAGCTTGATTCCTCGAAAGAGCTTCGTCTAGTGATACATTCATTGACCAAGGATATAGCTCCAGCACCGAGCATGCCGGAGGAACAAGCTACAGAACTGAGCATGGTTCTTTTGGACAAACATGTACCCACGGTGGAGGATGTACAGCAGGGGGAAGTTAGATATCAGCAAAAGAGGAAAGCTGCTTTGGCAGTTTGCAAAGCAAGGAGTGAGCGAACAAGGCGACTTGCTGCCTCACAGCAATCTCCTTATGCGGCAAACAGCACGGCCAAAGTGATCATTCCAAACAACCCAAAGCTTTTCCCAGGCTATAATCCTTTTGCACCAATTGACAAGACGAAGTTGAAGGAGCTCGCTGATTGGTTGAAAACTGATCCGTAAGTGATTGCTTTTCCCATAATAGCTTGCTCTAGTCTACAAAAACTGATTGCTTTTCTACATTTTGTGTTTGCAGTGATTATAGAACACCTCTCGACAAGAAACCATGTAAAAGTCCAACTTGGTGGTATAACACCCTCCGGACCTCCGTATCCTGGCTGGAAGACTGTGTAATTCTTCTGCTATGAGTTATGTATGTAGAAGACTTACCAGTAAGTGGTCTACGAAGAAGACTTATCAGTAAGTCTTCTGGTAAGTCTGCTACATAGAAGACTTACCAGACGACTTATCAGTAAGTCTTCCGGTAAGTCTGCTACATATAAGACTTACCGGACGATTTACCTGTAAGTCGTCTACGAAGAAGACTTATCAGTAAGTCTTCTGGTAAGTCTACTACATATAAGACTTACCGGACGACTTACCTGTAAGTCGTCTGGTAAGTGTAGAAGACTTACCAGTAATTCGTCTGATATCGTCTGGTAATGTGCTGAGGAAGAGGTACGATGCTAGGCCACACCACTTCAGGAGCGAGAGACTTTGCTTCCTTGATCATCTCTTTTCTCAGCAATGGAGAACCAGCTACAAGGATTTTAAGAGCTCGGAGCCCGACCGCAACGATTTAGGAAGAAGACTCCCTGGTGGGGCGTGGAATTATTATTCAGGCACTATACCATCATTTTGCCAATCGAAGAAGTGTTGGGGGCGGATATTGATGATATCTATGCGCCAATGAACTACAACGATGTTCATTGGATTGCTATGATGATATCGACCCCTAGGAGGCATATAATCGTCTGGGACAGCATTTGGACCAGTATCTCCCAAGAAAAACTCGATGATATAATGGAGACTTTTCTCCACATGGTCCCGTATCTGCTTGTTGAGTGCGCTTCCTCCAACGAACAGCGTGCCCAATACACCCTGGAGCCATTCACATATGAGAGACAGACCGATATACCTCAGGCCCGTTCTGGTGATTGTGGTGTGTACGCTCTAAACTACATTGAATGTCATGCTCTTGGGATGACATTTAATAAAAAAACACTTTGCTAAGCCCAACGGGAAGTCTATTAGGGATAGGATGGCGGTGGATATATTTAACGAGCTTCCTGACCAGCATATGAAAGATAACGTGGACAATGATGAAAACCTGGAAACGTATGAGGGGTGATAAACAGGCTACGTTAGATTATTTTGTATGATAGAATAGGCTGATGTATATATTTGAACTTGATTATGTATTAAGATTAGGTTAATTGTAAGTCGTTTGGAAAGTCTTCCAGCCGGAAGACTTTCCAGACGACTTATAATTAAGTCGTCTGTGCATTAACCTTTTCGAACATTTCGGATAATATAAAAGAAATTCTTTAATTTGTTTGGTAGTGCAGTTTGACAAAGAAGTTGACGCTAATCTTTTCATAACACAGACAAATTCATAAGACAAATGCATAAGACAAATTCATAAGTTGACAAAGATTAGGTTAATTGTAAGTCGTCTGGAAAGTCACCTCAATTATAAGTCGTGTGGAAAGTCTTCCAGCTGGAAGACTTTCCAGACGACTTACTATAAGTAGTCTGGAAAGTCCTCCAGCTGAAAGACTTTCTCTGTGACTTATAATTGAGTCGACTTTCCAGAAGACTTATAGTTAAGTCGTCTGAAAAGTCTTCCAGCTGGAAGACTTTCCACACGACTTATAATTTCTGTGCATTAACCTTTTCGAACCTTTCGAAAATTTGACAAAGAAGTTGACACAGATAAGTTCCTAACACAAGTTCATAAAAAAAATTCTTAATACACAAATTCATAAGACAAATTCATAAGTTGACAAAGACCCCACTACATAAATTCATAAGAAAAATTCATAAGTTGACACAGAAGGTCTTCTAGACGACTTACTTGAAGGTCTTTTGGAAGACTAAACACTGGACGACTAACTTGAAGGTATTTTGGAAGACTAAACACTGGACGACTAACTTGAAGGTCTTCTGGACGACTTACTAGAAAGTCGTCCACGTTATTTCTTACATTGTGGTTTCGTATGGCCAGTTTCTTTGCAGTTTGAGCATCTATAAACCCTGTATTTCTTCCGGGGTTTGCGTCCTTTCAACCTGGATAGCTCCAACCAAGATTTCCATCTTGATTTCTTTAGTCTCCCCGGACCACACTTTACATCTGGAGGAAAGCATGTGCGTTCCTCAACATGTTGTCAAACGCAAGGATATATATTCTCTGAGTATCCTGCAAACAGATAATTCTTTGAGTACACTGGACATACAAGTGTGGAGATATGCAACCTAGCATATGCTCCAGCAGCTATAGTATGAGAGCAAGGTATTTTCTCCACTGCATAGACACCACAATCACACTTTCCATGTTCCAAATCAGCTTCATCAGCTTCATAATATTCTTCCCTTTCCTCTGAAACCGTTTCCACCTTGCTACGGTCCACCTTGCTACGGCTTGATACACAAAGCTGTACTCCATGCATTTTGGCTATCTCGAGCAAGTTTCGAACTTGTCTATCACTTGTAGCATGAATAGGAAGGGTGTCTGGAGCCACCTGTTGCATCATTTCTGCTGGTAATGAGTAGGATATCTCCACAGACTCTGTGCTCATGTCGAGGTTATAATCTTCTTGAGCCATTGCAACAAGTTCAGCATGTGTCGAACCTTCACTCAGAAAAAACATTCTCGCTCCTTTGAAAGTATCAACCACAAAATCCCAACATCCATCTTTCAACAACCATTCTCCATACACTGCATGTAACTGACGCATCATCTGAAAAATTTCAAAATATAACACATTAGTAAACATAGAGAAAATGAAATTTTACTAAACATTGACGCAGACGACATACCAGTAAGTCGTCTGTAAGACTTAGACGACTTACCAGTAAGTCGTTCGAACAGGTCATTTTTGCAATTAATTTTTAAATGGGACGACTTACTTGTAAGTCGTCCAGTTTTGTTTGTCAAAACAAAAAAAATCTAGACGACTTACCAGTAAGTCGTCTAGGATAAATGGGTTAGTTTTGCATTTGACCGAATTGTGTCAGATATTTGTTTTTTCCTGGACGACTTACTGGTAAGTCGTCTCTGGGAAAACAAAAAACTCCATATTTTATGAAAGCAAGACGACTTACAAGTAAGTCGTCCCAGGTTACTTTGCAATTCGAAAATAAAACTTAAATATTTAACTTTTCCCAAACGGCTTACTTGAAAGTCGTCCAATTAGTCGACTTACGAGACAGTCGTCCCGAGATAAGCAAGGTTTGACCAGAATCTCGGAAAAAAATCTGGACGACTTTCAAGTAGACTGTCCGAAAGGACGACTTCCGAGTAAGTCATCTGGGAAAAGTTCAATATTTAAGTTTTATTTTCCAATTGCAAAACTAACCCGAGACGACTTACAAGTAAGTCGTCTAGCTTAAATAAAATATTGAAATCTTTGTTCTCCCATAGACGACTTACTGGTAAGTCGTCAGGAAGGTGTAAGAAAAGTCAAATATCTTTGGTAACAGGTCCTAGCTCGCGGTATAGCTCGTCAGGAAGGTGTAGAGATGTAATCGTTTGGCGAAAGCCGAGAGTGAATAGGAACTCTTCCTTTGTTGCTTATATAGGTGGAGTAAATTTTTTTATCATTTTTTACTTACTCCTCACTAGAACTTACCTCTAAGATAGGAATGTCTCTTCTCTTTCTCTCTTTGCTTACACAAAGAAAATGTCTTCAAGAAAAGGATCTTCAAACAGGCATTCTTCCTCACACTTGTCTTCGGGTGACTCTTCTGCTAATGAGGTGATCACCCCGAAAGAAGAGTTTCAAGTTGAGGAAGACGCAAAGGATGCGTACTACAAGGCTCTTTGCGGCTCGCTTCCGCCTCTGTAAGACATTCCAATCCCTAAGAGGTCCGTGAGGTCGCCGAACGCACCCCTTACGCCGAGCATGGTCTCTCCCGGCTACCTTACGACTCTCCGGAATTTTTACCTGGTTCTAAGTGGAGTCGTATTTCGGATCCCGAGTGGCAACGAGAGCGCGAGGAACCCTCCGGAAGGTTTCTTTACTTGCTACGAGGCTTTCCTGGCGTATTACCGCATTTGGTTTCCGATCCCCGTCACCATATTCCGCGCGCTTCGCCACTTTGGGCTTTCGATCAGCCATCTAAACGTTCTGGCCTTGCAGCATTGACTTGGCGTGTTGATCTCGAGTTACGAGCTAGGAATGGATCTTAACCCTGGCGACTTCGAGGGATTTTGGTTTACGAAAGGAACGGGGATCGATGGCTCATACCGCATGGTGCCAAAGAAGAACATGGCTATAATTCAGGGGCACACTTCGCACCCCAAGACATGGTTTGAACGCTTTTTCTTTGTCCGGATAGATGGGGAGTCTGTCGAGGAGAGCTACCTCCACCTATTCCGTCAGGAGTGGAACTTCAACCGTGGTAATACGACTAGTTGCGTTTTTTCGTTTTAATACCTTAAACACGTGAAGATGATTTTTTTTCTTGCAGTGAACAGGATCCTTTCGCCGACTCCTGCTGATCTTTTCGCTAAGCGAGATCTTTTCCGCGACAGGCCATTCTTCTGGAGCTCCTTCACCGTTGAACGGATTCGAAGCGCGGTGGAGCTCCATCGATCTCGAGCCGTCTCCCAGGCTCTTGACGTTCCGTACGATGTAGAACCGGTCATTGATGTCTTGCCTGCCCAGAGGCAGAGAACCAGGTCTCGGAAAGGCAAAGGGGTTGCCTCTGAGAACGTCTCGGGAGATCCTCCGCTGCCAGGATGGAACCCTAGTTTCACCCCAAGGAAAGGAGTGGAACCAGCGAGGTTCCCCCTCCTAGCGACTTTTTTGCCGACCTCCCTCCCGGTTTCACTACTCATGAGTCGCTGGACGAAGAGTCGAGGAGGAAAGTAGTCGTTGAAGGTTCCTGTTTAATCAACGAGGTTTATCCTTTGAACTCTGATCTTAATTTCGATATATCATTTTTTTTGTTTCCTTTTCTGATCAAAATTTCATGCAGGGGATGAGAGTGTTCAATTCCGCGCTTGACGGAAGTTTCCGGGAATCGCGTATCTCTCACTTTAAAGCCGAGGAGGCTGAAAGAGAACTCTTTCGGTTTCAGAAGGAGGTCGAGGAACAGAGCCGGAGACAGGCTGAGCTCCATTCTCGGGCCCTTGTCCGTGCGGAGAAGAGAGGAAAGACAACGATTGTCGCCGAGATGAAGAGGAGGGCTTCTTTGTTTGCCACTGAATTCGAGAGCTTTAAGGATGCTCAGGAATTCGTGGGCGATGTTCGCGAGGGCCGTGGCTCGGTCGCTACCCTCTACAAGTCGCAGAACAAGGACTTCTCCTTTCCTGCCGAGGTCGCTGAGATGTCTGGTCTCATGGACGGGTGCTCCCATGCCGAATCCTTGGTTCCTCCAATCGAAGGAAGGGTCCGACAGCTTTTGGATTCCGTCGAGGTCTCGGAGGATACGGCGGAAACGGGAGCCGGTGTTAGTGACGAAGGTGCCGGAGTCGCGGATGGAGAGGTGGACCAGCCTGCGAGCTTGTTTGGCATTTCGATGTCCGGGTATCTCGACCTCGACTTTTGAGGATCGTCGGGATAGATTTCCCTTATCTTTATCTGTATTGTTGAGTTTTTAGGCCGAGTGTGGCCGTTTATATGAGTATGCTATGGTCTTACGGGGCCATTTGACTTTATTTGTGGGATTGGCCGTTGGTGGCTTTGAATCCCAGCCGTTTTGCGGCTCCTAATATATATAACAAATGTTTTTAGTTTATACTTCTGTCAAGTGTCGAGGATGAGATATGAGTAGTCACTTCGTATCTCGACTCGTGTTTTGTCGCTTGTCCGCTGGATTTTTCCGAGATAAAGACATTCGTAAATGCTTTGGAGTTTCTACGAAGTTTTCGTGAGCGTTATAGACGTGGGCGACGGGACATTTTTTTTGTATAATGTCTTGTAATGTTTGTGGACCAGTAGGACTGGGTTTAAGGCAAGACCTAGGTTTAGTTTCGGCCCTAAGGCTGTGCGATGACTAATCGACTTTCTTTTTGCCTGTTGGAGATTTCTACCTGGTTCTTTCCGTTTTAAAGTCCGGCGGCTTGATGCGGCTTATACGACTTGTATGGGAAGAACCGAGCATCTTCCAGAGACCGTCTGGAGTGCTGGCCAAATTTTGGATTTTTGTATATAGCTATGATATCCTTGTCGGATGTAAGAGAACCTTTACTTTTTATGAAACGAGTTCTCTTTGGAGAACTTTTTTCAGGTATGTTCGTCGGGGCCAATCGACGATCATCATTTTTAAGTCCTGATGGACTGTGTGCTTAGATAAGATCTTTTCGAGGATTGTTCGCGACGTCGCTTTTCGAAAGATATATCTTTATAAGGTGGTTTCGATCTTCTCTCCTTTGGAGAAGACGTGTGCATTTTGAGTCTTACTTGATCGTGACTGTTTTAAAACAGGAACTGGTTTCTGTCCAAGGATTGCTTGGACGTGTAGGCTTATTGCGAGTGATTTGTGAGATCGGAAAAAATGAAATTTTATTAAAGAGTTTCGAAAATTTCGAGTACAAGAACGGATATTTCGAACTTTATGGGAGTATATGAGTATATCGCATTCCCCCCCTTTTGGAGAGGGGGATAGCTGAACTTGTCAATAGGAAAAGCTGCCTCACGCATACCTCTTCGAGGATCAAGCCATCTCGTAATTATGCTGGTTTCCGCGGGTGTTCCTACCCACTGAAGGGGGTCGCGTCAGTTACTACTGGAGCCAAAACTGTGTCGACGATCGTTTCCGGAGTAGGGTTGTCCGCCGGTGAGGTGATGGATTCGGGAACGATGCTATCGTCCCGAGTCGTTGCCTGATCCGATGGTTCTGGATCGCTTTTTGCGGAGCTCTGGTAGGAGTCCTGAGTTTTCTTTGATTTCTTCGGGTTGACCGCTGGGGTGTTCCGAGTTAGTCGAAGTTTATATTCGGCCAAGTAGCAGAGCCTTGACTGTTTTTGGCATCCCTAGATTACTGATGTTCCGTTCGGGGTTGGGAATTTGATTGTAAGTCGATGGTACTGCTTTCATGGCATTGATCCAGAGGGTTCCAATGATGACGTTATAGATGGCAGGAGTGTCGACTACCATGAAGTCAACAATTTTTGTCACATCCTTAGCCATTAAGGGAAGTTTGATGGATCCGAGGGTCATTGACATCATGTCCAAAAAACCTGTGAGAGGTTTTGGTTCCGGGACGACTTCTCCGAGTTCGGTACTCATTCTCCGAAGCGTGTCGCGGTAGATGACATTGACCGTGCTTCCTGTGTCGACAAGGATCCTGGCGACTTCGAGGTCTCGGATTACCAAATCGATGACTAGCGGATCACAGTGCGGTTTGTCGATACCGATGGTTTCGCTTTCTTCGAAAATGATTGCATCATTATGCATGTCATCGGTCGGGGACCGGGTTTGCCAGTTAGAACTTGTTTCCGCCTTCCGACCGTAAGCTTTGATCGACGAGATCGAATCTTGATAGAATTGTGATCCTCCGATGATCATATTCACCCTTCTTCGACGGTTGTTATCGCTTCCGCGTCGTCTTGTCTTCTTCTGCGTTTCTCCCCGACTGGTTCTCGCGTGCATCTCTCTCGGGAGATTCTTTATCAGTTTTCGGAGGTCGGTTGGAATCCAAGACCAGGTATTTTACGCTCGTGACCTTCGACAGTTCGCCGGAGAAGAGCTTTGCAGCGAGTCTAGCGCCGAGGACCTTGCGTTTGTGGTGGAGTGACCTCTGGTCTGGTGGATCTCACAGTAGGAATTGTCCTTGTACTGGTTCCAGTCCAGGTATTTCCAGAAGTTTTCCCTTGTTCAGAATTGATGGTAGTTGTGCTCGCTCTGGAGATCTTCCTTCATGGTGGATATACTTATCGCTACGAGCTCCTTCTTTTGCGGACGTTTTCTGCGGGTTGTGTTTAAGGAGAGGATCTTCATCTCTTCTTCCATTATGATGAAGTCTGTTGCCTTGTGCAGAGGCCCTGGATTGTTCTCGGTTTCGAGATATCCACCGCGGAGTTTAGATCGATGAGAGAGTTTTCAGCAGCGCCGACTGCTACTTTGTCGCTGATTCCAGTGACTCTTGCCATTACTAGCTTGAATCTGTTCATGAAATCGGAGTGGCTCGCTTCCCTTTGAGATAGACTCCGAGATCGACGCCCGAGGTTTTGTCCATGAACATGGAGTACTGTTTGAGGAACTCCGGCGAGTTGACAAAACTTCCGATTGAGTTACGCTTCAGACGAGAACCACTCGAGCTGCTCCTTTGAGGTTTTCGACAAAGAGGAGGCAGTAGCGGCGTCTTTTCGCGCTCCTTGAGTTTGTATCTTCCCATCGCGATCTGGAATGACTGCAGATGTGCTTCGGTCGGAGGTGCAATCGTGACGGAATTTTATCTTCCCCGGATCTGAGATGTGGGTTTCTGTGATCCGGCAGTGAAAGGGTTTTGCGTGCTTCCTCAATAGCCTCGTCGGTTGGCGCTTGTCGCGTTAATGAATCTGCGATTTTACCGCTTTGACTTCTGCGCGGTTTTCGCGATGTAATCGCTGAGGTCGTGGATCTCATCGGGCCGTCCAGATGCCC
Organism: Brassica nigra; assembly: GCA_016432835.1. Lineage (NCBI taxonomy): Eukaryota > Viridiplantae > Streptophyta > Magnoliopsida > Brassicales > Brassicaceae > Brassica > Brassica nigra. The sequence goes on along the minus strand of CM028247.1, from coordinate 60,144,068 downwards.
TTCGAGTCTGCCGACGCTGGCTCCGGTGGATTCTGGCTTGTTTTTCAGCCAGCTCCTCCTGTTCCACCCAATAGAAGTTTTCTTCTTCCTCCGTCATGGGTTTTTCGAGTGACGCATTCTGCCGAGCGGACTGGCTTCGCGTTCTTCTCGGATGGATATCAGCGTCCTGGTCCGAGACTTCAGACTGGTCACTTATGCCAGATCGATACGTTCGACGTCATCTCCTTCGTCGCTCCTGGGAGGAGGTGGAAGTTTCTCCACGATCGGCTGCGCATCGGACGGGGCTGTTTCGCTAGGGTTTTTTTCCCGAGGAAGCTCTGTCCGTCCGTGCGGCTCGGTCGTTTGGAGTCTCGAAATCGTGTCTTCTGCCGCCGCGGGTTCTGTTGGTGCCGCGTGGGATTTTACTCCTAGCCTTCACAGTTAAGGTCTCCACCTGTTTTGCAAGAGAGGCAACGAGTTTATCCTGTTCGTCTGACTTTTTCTGAGCAGTAGCGAACAGTTCTTTCATCTGGGCTAATGCCACGGCGTCAGTGGTTACCGTTGACATGTTTCCAGTTGGGGTTAGATTAACACTGGGTTCGACGGGAGGCCCGTCGGGCACCCGTTTGTCTTTGTCAGTGTCGATCTTCATACCTGACTGAGCGTGTGTTGTTGCGTGAGAGATAGATCCGTACCCCCCCCCCTCCTTCTAGCGCCAAACTGTGGGAACCAAGATTCACACCGTCGAGTTTTGTTAATCGGAGGAAAGCCAAGTTAACCTAGCATTCCCTGAAGTTCCCGGTTATCTGCTGGGCCACGCACAACACAAACAATAAGACAAAAATTATGCGATAATAAATCGTAAGAACAAAATGAGAGCAAAAAGATCTTATTTCCGAATCCGCGTTTGGCGTGAACAACAGGTGAGCGCCTCGCCACGAGCTGTCGGTAAGTTCGCTAGTCTAGCAACCTAAGTTCTAACCTAGTTGAGTCGCAGCTCGATAGTAAAAACGGAAATATTGCCTAAATTGCTCTAAGTGCTAAGTTTGCTCTGATATGCTCTGATCCCCCCCCCCTTTGCTCTTCGTCCTAAGTCCTCTTTATATAATCCTCCTTTAGGTCGGTTTGCCTCCTCCCGGGCCGGACTTGTCGCTAAGCGGGCTTTTCCATATCTCCTTTTCCTTCGTGATTATCTTCGAAAACTTAAAATTTATCTTCGCGGAAATTTGACATTTATCTTCGCGGAAATTTGACATTTATCTCTTCCCGCGGATGAGATAAACCGTCATTCTAGTCTTTGTTCTCAAATCTTTTGGGATCATAGATGGGCCGTTTTTCGCAATTCAGACCCTCTTTGGGCCGTATCGAGACTTAAGCGTTTTTACAATTTTACTCACGAAGTAGCCGTTGGTATAGGCATGATTTTCCCAACGGAGCCTCGTCTCTTCGCATAGCCGAGGCAGTTGATGTTAAGTTAACTGTAACCTGTCTTATTACGAAGAGTGGGAAACAGTTCGAGAGACATAATCTTCCCAATTTCCCGAAGACTTTCGACGATGTTTTTAGACGGAACATTGGTATTGAGTCCATGGACCCGAGGACTGAGTTACGGAAACTTCGGACGAAGATGCATGGTTATGGGATGGGACCGGGTTTGGAATGGTCGACAAAGGGTTGGCCGCGCTCGCTGGGCGAGCTGACCCGTGCCACGGTCGAGCTCGCCTGCGAGTTGACCCGAAACGTGGTCGTACTCACCGGGCAAGCTGACCCGTGCTACGGTCATGCTCGCCGGCGAGTAGACCCAAAACACGGTTGTACCGGCTGACCCGTGCTACGGTCATGCTCGCCGGGCGAAGTGATCTGTAACGCGGTCGTACTCTCCGGCGAAGCTGACCTGGTTTGGTCGAGCTTCGCGCGGGTTGACGCATAACGGTCAGTACTTCACCGGTGAGCTGACCCGTGCTTTGGTCGAGCTCGCCGGCAAGTTGACCCGCAATCGGTCGTACTTCGGGCGAAGCTGACCGTGCTACGGTCATGGTCGCCGGGCGTAGAGCCCGCTTAATGCGGTCGTATCACCGGGCGAAGCTCCGTGCTTTGGTCGAAGCTCGCCAGCGAAGTTCACCGCAATGTGGTCGTATTTGCCGGGCAAGTTAACCCGTATACGGTCATGCTCGCCGCGTAGAGTAATTCGCTAACGGTGTCGTATCGCTCAGGCGAGCTGACCGATGCTTTGTCGAAGTTCGCCAGCGAAGTTGACGCAATGTGGTCGTATTCGGTGAGTAGATCCGCTAACGCTGTCGCTGAAGCTTGGTCGAGCCAAGACCTGCTCGCCCCGTGATCCGCTTCGCTATTCGCTTTCGACTTTTGAAGTTTTGACTGAGATTTGGTTTTTCCGAGGACTTTCGGCATCGATTCCGTCGTGACCGATTTTAACCCCGACACATTCCTAGAAAATGATCCTCGAACATCCAACACAAGGATAAAAGCGCGCTATATAAAAAAAATCCCGAAATTTGGGTCAAGCACTTTCACTTGGCTTAAAATTGTCACTGAAGAGATGCTCGGTTTCATACATGTCAAATATGCCGGTGAACCTATCGCTGACTCTAAATCGGTACGAATCAGGTTAAAATCGCAACAGGAAAACCAATAGCCGGCTTGTCACCGCACAAACCTTACAACCGAGAGTAAACCTAGGTCTTGCCCTAAACCAAGCACACTGGTCTTTAACATCTCAAGACATGATATCCGAGATCCTAAAACATGTCCTCCGCTTCACATCTTAAACGCTTAGCGAAACTCGTAATAAGATCTATCTAAAAATCGACACACTAAACAAACTAACGAGATCGAACGCCAACTCAGGAGGAAAACGAGATGACAACTCGTATTGTTTCAGAAACAACAAAGCAAATCGGGTAAACCTTAATCATATTTTAAAACCATAGAACGGTAGGGATTCAAAGCCACCAACGCCAGTCCTGCTAAAATAATACAATGGTCATAATGCACCCACACAAAGTCTAAGAAAATAAAGCCACACTCGGCCATAACATAAAGGAACAGGAATCCTCTTCCCACAAATACTAAGCTTCGGTCCTCACAGACCAAAATCAAAGCCGCGGGACGGCGAAGCTCCAAATGCCTGCAGGAAATCCACCTTCGCCATCACCATCAACCCCAGTCAAACTTCTTCTCCTCAGACGTGGGAAACCGACAGGATCTGTTGGGGTCAAAACGTTATCTCGAAATCCACGGCTAAAGATCCTTCCAAACTCAAGATTTCGCACGGACGACTCGACGAAAGATCAACAACGAAAACCCATCGACGGCAAGACGGCTCCGATGACCGACAGCATCGTCACGCTGAAGCCGCCTGGCGCCGGCGCCACTGGCATTGGCGCCTAAGGACGCCACGCCGGGCGGTTCTGGCACCGGCGCACGCTGGCCACGCGGGTCGCCCATGCCGGGCGCACGCTTCGCTGGTATACCGGTGGCACGCCACGCTGGCTGGCCTGGCGCTGCGGTACGCCTGCCTGGCGCCGGCACACCCGCCTGGCGCCTATGCCACGCTGGCCACGCTGGCGCTCAGCGCCATACACGCTGCCACGGGTCGCCTGGCGCCGCGGCATCGCTGCCTCCGAAGTCGCCTGGCGCCATGTACTGCCTGGCGCCGTCGACGGCCCTCGCCCTGGTTCTCGGTCCCATTATGCTCGGTCTGATCCCATCTTGGCTTGTTTGATCGATCCTCGTGAGTTTGGTACGACACGCTATAAATGAACATCTTTCGATTCGGCTTGAATCGCCCTCGATGTTTTAATGACAAAACTAAGGATTGATTTCGTAGAAGATATCAGATAAAATAAAGATCGATTAACTTGAACATCGATCCTTTAAGCTATACGGTTTATTTTATGAAAGATAGTCTTCCGAAATCGTGATAAACGCTCAACGACTTAAGACAAGTCCACGGACTTACTTACGATTTTAAGGATTCAGGACCAATCAGGCTATGACGGTTTATCCGATTTCGAACGCCGGATAAACATCAAGTCACCGAAAAATAGCGGAAAACTCGAGGATAATTATGAAGACCGACGAAAATGGAATATTTCCTGAAGAGATAAGCTTGGGCCCAAAGGCAGGTCCATCATCCTAAGGCAAACCGACCTTGGAGGATATATAAGGAGAGCAAGAGAGAAGAGGAGGGATCCAAAATTACACTTAGAGCATCCTGCTAGCTTAGAAGAACTAGGGTTTAGGAGGTTAGACTAGCGAGCAAGGCTTAGGACGCTCGGCTGCCTGACTCTATTTTTCTTTAATCGCAAATAACTTTGTCTTCGAGAATCCTTGTACTCGTGATCTTCATCTAATAAAAGCGCCCGGGCAAATATTACAATTCCCATCTTTGTCTTCTCGTTAATTTTATCGATTTCGTGTGGCAACCAGAGAATCGGACCTTCAAGGAAAGTCGGGTTTACTTGGCTTTCTCCGCAATCTTATTTATCGAAATTGACGTGTGAATTTCGTTCCACAGTTTGGCGCTAGAAGGAGGGGGACGGATTTCGAAAACCACCAATCGATCAAATTCAGTATGGCTTCTTCGTCAGCCCGCAACATCGTGATCTTCGAGGATCGAGCAACGCCAGTATGGCCAAACCTCACAACAATCTCCTCGTATAGAACTCACGATCCAGGATATTGACAAGCAAAGGTATTAGTCGACACCGGATGCTCGGCTAATATTATCTATAAAAGCACCTCGAGAGGATGGGCCGATCTAAGCATCCCAGCAACCCCAGCCCAGTATTCGACTCTCGAGAAATTATGACCCTCGCTCGACTAACCTCCAGTCAGAGGCGGGCGCCACCAAAACACGGAATTCTGGTGATCGATGGTCCAACATCCGACAACGCGATAGTTGGAACTCCCTGGCTAAACTCCATGAGAGCGATCCCATCAACATTCCACCTATGCCTCAAGTTCCGACCTTCGGGTCGAACAATACATGGTAGTCACGGAGCAGCGCAGATCTACCTCCACCAACTAAAACGAAAATTCAAATCGACCCTCGAAAAGCAAACGATTCACGACTCGCCAGAAACCTTCTGGCAGTCCCTAAGAGCTGAGGCCCTGAAGGGAAGTGAACCAACCTGCGAACCGGTGGTCTCAATTTTCGACGATTCCTTCCCGAACGGTCGCAAATCGAGCTAACCTCCGCGAACCAATAAAAGCAGAGCTCATCGCATGCCTCAAAAGAACAGTACGCTCGCTTGCGGAGGATATGCCGGAATCGACATTAGCGTAACATGTCACTTAACTTAACATCGACCAACTCACAAACCCGTAAAACAAAAGAGACGAAAGTTGGGACCTGAGCGCCATCGCGAGTCAACGAGGAAGTCGAAAGACTCCTCAAAGTAGGGTCGATAACAGAAGTTAGGTATCCAGATTGGCTTGCCAACCCTGTCGTGGTAAAAAAGAAGAACGGCAAGTGGCGAGTCTGTGTCGATTTCACGGATCTGAATAAAGCCTGTCCGGCGACTGCTTTCCGCCCCGCGACATCGAATCGATTGGTCAAGCAACCGCGGAAACAAGCTTCGTCATTCATGGACGCTTTTCCGTTACAATCAGATCATGATGAATCCCGACGACCGCGAAAAAACTGCGTTCATCACAGACCGCGGAACGTATTGCTATAAGGTAATGCCTTTCGGTCTTAAAAACGCGGGCAACGTATCAGCGACTCGTCAACAGAATGTTTGCTGAGCAACTCGAAAAACTATGGAGGTATACATCGATGATATGCTCGTAAAATCTCTTGACTAACACGATCATGTAGCCCACCTAGAGGAATGTTTTGCACGACTCAACCAGCATAACATGAAACTCAACCCGCGAAATGTATGTTCGCTGGCATCGAGAATTTCGGATACCTGAACTTATCGAATCGAGGCCAACCCTAAACAAATGGCCTCCTGAGAACCAAGCGAGAAGTCCAGAGGCTAACCGAAGAGTCGCGCTTTGAACCGCTTCATCTCGCTCCACGGATAAGTGCCTACCGCTTTACTTAAACATTGAAGGGAAACAAGAAGTTCGAATGGTCCGAGCAATGTGAAAAGCTTTCCAACAGTTGAAACATTACCTGGCCACTCCACCAGTCCTCGCGAAAACCGTGGAAGGTGAACCCTTTTCTATATCGCAGTTTCGCGACAGCGTCAGTGGCGCCCTGATACAAGAAGAACGCTAACAAAAGCCAATCTTTACGTAGCAAGACATTACTGGATGCGAAACTCGATACCCGCTAATGGAAAATTAGCATTCGCCATAACCTCGCAAGAAAACTAAGACCATATTTCCAGTCTCATACTATAGTGGTTCTCACCACATTCCCACTCGCGGATAATCCTGCATAGTCCGGAGCCAATCTGGTAGGCTCGCAAAATGGGCAATCGAACTGAGTGAATACGACGTCAATATCGCCCAAGGACATGTGCAAAGTCCCAAGTACTTGCGGATTTCTTGGTAGAGTTACCCACTAGAGGCATGACTAACGAGGAACCAAACTCAACTTGGGTCCTCCACGCCGACGGTCTTCGTCCAAACAAGGATCCGAATCGAATACGACTCACCTCTCCTAACGGGAAATCCTAGAACAGTCTTCCGATTGGCTTTTCATGCTTCAAACAATGAGGCAGAATACGGCACTCGTCGCAGGCTTGCGGCTGGCCCATGGATTAAAACTGTAATATTCACGCTTACCGCGATTCTCAGTTAGTCGCCAATCAATACAGCGGAGAATATGAGGCAAGAGACTAAAGGATGGACGCCATATCTAAACTTCGCCCAAGAACTGGCTCGTAGTTTCGACCAGTTCGCCTGACCAGAATTCCTCGCCGAAAACGTCCAGGCCGACGCCTTTGGCTGCCCTCGCCTCAAGCTCAGATCCAGGGTCCAAAGGATAATCCGGTCAATTCATCAACATCCAAGCATCGACCACCAGTGGTCGCCAATCTAATCCGGAAGAGATTGAAGATGCGAAGAAGTCGAGGATCAACCGAAGCGGATGTGGACCAACCGAAGTACGGCTGCGACAGCCCTTGGTTAGAACCAATCCGAGCCTATATCGTGAATGGAACCTTACCCGCCAAAATGGGCGCTCAGAAGTAAACCCAAGCTGCACGGTACGTCACGATAGAGGGAGAAATTTATAAGTGGTGCTTCTCTGGTCCTCTCATGACATGCACAGAAGGGGAAAGGGCAAGAAGAATCATGGAAGAGGTCCACTCTGGATCATGCGGAAATCATTCTGGCGGAAGATCTCTCAGTCAAAATCAAACGCCACGGTTATTATTGGCCAACCATGGTAAAAGATCGAAATTCGCCGAAGTGCGAAATGCCAAAGGCATGCTCCAACAACCCATCAACCCGCAGAAATCCTCTCTTCAATCTCGTCCCCCTATCCTTTCATGCGATGGTCCATGGACATTGTCGGACCTATGCACCCATCAAAACAAAACGCTTCCTCCTAGTCCTCACGGATTCTTTTCCAAATGGGTAGAAGCAGAATCCTACGCAAGTATCAAAGACACACAAGTCGAGAACTTCGCCTGAAACATATCATAACTAGACATGGGGTCCCATACGAAATCGTAATGATAAAGGATCTCAATTTATCTCTGCTCGATTCAAGCATTCTGCTAAAAGTGGAAAATATAATTTACAAAGTCAACTCCCAGATATCCGCAATGCAACGGACAGGCAGAAACTATCAACAAGACCGCCCTTGACGGACTCAAGAAACGCCTAGACGCCAAGAAGGGCGATGGGCGAGGAGCTCAAGGAGTTCTTTGGTCGCATCACAACCCCAAGACGGGCTACGGGTGAAACTCCATTCGCCTCGCTTACGAACGGAATGCATGATCCCCGCGGAAGTAGAATTCCGAGTATCGGAGAAGATTCCTCCCCGAAGAGAGGATTTAAACGACGCTATGATGCTGGACAATCTCGACTCATCAATGAACGCCACCAGGCACTCATTCAATCCAGAATTACTAGCACGCTGCCGCAAGGTACTACAACTCAAACGCATCGCCATCGCGAGGTTCAAAGAAGGCGATTTAGTCTTACGCAAAGTCTTCCAAAACACTGCCGAATCCAAACGCAGGAAAACGGGAGCAAACTGGGAAGGACCGCATACAAAGTCATAAAAGTAGTCCGACCAGGTTCATACCAAATCGCAAACATGCAAGACGTCAAAATCCCGAGAACTTGGAATGCGATGCACCTCAAAAAATACTACCACTAAACAATAAAACGTGGTACAAAAGAACTACGAGATGGCTTGATCCCTAGGCAAGGGTACGTAGGCAACCCCCCAACCGGCGGATTCAGCTATCCCCCAATTAAAAGGGGGAGGGTACGATACCAGATACTCCCACAAATTTCAAGACTCTAAAATTTTCAAACTTTTCACGACTTTTCAAATCAGCCTAAACGGCCACAACAACGGATCTAGTATCCACTAAGCGATTATTACATCCAAAAAACAAATCCCGGAGGGCCAACACTTCACAAAGCAAAATGAATGTAGACGTTTCTCCTGGGTCGAATTTACGCGAACCCCTTGGTCCTGCGGCCAAAACGGAGACAAATTTTTCCGCGAACATTCGCAAAAACATCTCCAAAAGCCCGCAAGCCGCTTCAACACGAGATGCGGCATAAGGAAAAATCGACCTTCAGCATCGCGAGACGTCGCTAACGCCAAGGACATTCTTTTCTCATAAAACATTGCAGACGAAATCTTCGCCTCAACATACAAACGCACCTCAAAACGGTATCATTTCGTTGTTGCTGATCACAACAAACTAACTCTAACGCCCTAAAAGACAAATAGCAGCCTTCAAGGGAAGGCTCTCTTACATCCGACAAGGATAAACATAGCGCTATACAAGAAATCCAAAATTTTGGTCTAGCTCTTCAGAAGGAAGTAGCTCGACTCACCAAACAAATCATATAAGCCGACAACAATTCGCGGATTTTAAACGGTAATGAAGTCAGGTTAAAATCGCAAACATGCAAAACGAAAAGCCGATTTGTCATCGCAAAGCCTCAGTCCGAGAGTAAACCTAGGTCTTGCCCTAAACCCAGCCACGCTGGATCTTGACATCTCACAGACATAGTATGGTATACAGATCCAAAAATTTGTCTCTTCACTTAAGCCTCGCTTGTTTCACTAACTTCTTCGCGATAAATCTGTAAACCGCTGAAAATCTCGCTTTATGCAAACAATAGGTAACGGTGATCATCGGGAACTAGGAATGAGACGACAACTCACACCCTCTTCTCATACTTCAAAACCGAAGTTCATAAATAATCGAAAAACGCTTCATAGATTGAGACCGCAAAGTTCAAACAAAACCCCAAAAGGGCAGGGATTCAAAGCCACTAACGCCAGTCCCCGTAATACATCATGGCCTCTTAACGCCAAACACATAAAACGAAATCCCAGAAGGGATTGATAAACCTAGGCACTCCCAGGAGCGTCACCTTCATCCTCACTCGCGATAGGGATAGCCTTGCCGCCGCCTCCGTCGATCGCCACTACCCGCCTCGCCAACGCCAGCCTCGTAATCTTCCGCACGCCCTGATCTTCTGAGTCTTCGGAGGTCGACGCAGGGTGCATTCGCCTGCAGGCCAGCAAGGATCGAATCGAATCTCCCTCGGTGGCTTCACTCTCCTTTGCAGGACGATAGTCTGGCCTCCTCCAAGTCCAAAGACGGGCCTCATTACCTCGGCAACTCGAGCTCACTCAAACTCCCTCGATCCCGCTAAAGCCAAGTCCCTCTTGCGGATGGCTATCAAGGACTCAAACAGGGTGGCCATCCTCGCCGACACCAAAAGTCGCTGCGGGCATCGGCAACCTCCGAGGATCTACGGCGCTCATCTCCTCATGAGTCTGGATCTTCCTGAAGACGGCGGACTTCCGAGGATTTGCTCCTCTTCTCCTTCTTCACCTTGAGTAACGAACTCGCGGTCTTCCCAAGGTCACGCCAAGATCACTGATACGAACCTCGCTGGGACGCTCAGGCATGGGTGTCCTCGACAGTCTGCAATGCGCCTTAGTATGCGCTTCAGCGCTTCGCGATGACTCCAAATCCTTCGATAGGCTTAATGGCTTCGACCCGCACTCACCAAGCATTCCGTCAATCAGCGACACAAACTGTCCGCAAAAGAAGGAGGTATCATCGTAAGAAAGCAATACAAGAATTGCGGACAGATTAAAATCGAACCTTGAACAATGACGCCAACGGCTCTGAAAGTTCGCTCTCCTCGCTCTTCGCACCTCGTTTTTTTGCTCCGATGCCACACCAGCCCTTGCCCTTTGGTAAACGGCGGCACCAGCCGCTGGCAGTCCTAAGACAAATTCTCTTCGCCGGGGAAGAGGTGCAGATTCTATCGCATCCTCTCTTCCGAGATCACGATCGAGCTGTCGAAGAACCCGATGGATGGACCTGAACATCAAGAGTATGTTCGGGAACAATAGCCCCTTCCGCAGACGGAGGGCATTGGATGGGACTTCGGGTTGGGAACCGAGGAACAGGCGAAATAAGGAGCAGGCAAAGAGATCGAGAAACAGCAAAGGAGTTGGAGCTGAAGGAACATCGGGCGCCTCAGTCCCGCAGAGCCTTCGCAGCACTACCGCGATAGCTTAGCCTTGAAAGAATCAAACCTATCAATAAGGGACGGAGTAGCCTCTGAACGGCCTGAACGGCCGGAGCTTGGTTGGCGAACCGACGAAGTTTACCGGCCTCACCCATCAAAACATCAGAATCATTCTTTTCAACTTGGGATGAAGACATTTTCTTGAGAGAAGAAGAGAGAATTTGAAAAGATGTGAAGAATGAGAAGGAAGGCTGGCTATTTATAAGAAAAGAGGGTGATGACACAGGTTTCCTGCGGAAAATCCTTAGCCGAAAATTCGATTTTCAAAAAATTAATCACTCGCCCACAAAATCATCTCCGATCTTACGAGCTGGGGCTAACTGTTGGGGTCAAAACGGTTATCTCGAAATCCACGGCTAAAGATCCTTCCAAACTCGAAGATTTCCGCACGGACGATCGACGAGAAAGATCAAACAACGGAAAACCCATGGACGGTAAGACGCTTCGTTACCGCCACGCCGAGCCGCCTGGCGCAGGCGCACGCCTACGCCCGCCTGGCGCCGCAGCACGAAATACGCTGGCTGGCCTGCCGGGCGCACGCTTTGGCCTGGCGCCGGGCGCACGCTGTCACTGGCCGCCTGGCGCCGGCACGCGCACACGGGCGGCTTGGCCCGCCACGCTGCACGCTGGCGGTAGGCGGCACCGGCCTGGCCGGGCGGCACGCGCCACGCTGGCCGCCATGCCGGCGGCACCGCCCTGGCGCGGCGCACACGCCACGCTGGCCGGCCTGGCGCCCGCGCACACGCCACGCTGCCGCCTGGCGCCGGGCTGCACACCGCCTGGCCCGCGAACGCTCTGCATGCCGCCTGACGCCGGCGGTAACCCGCCTGGCGCCGGTCGACGCCCTCGCCCTGGTCTCGTCCCATCATGCTCGGTCTGATCCCATCTTGGCTTGTTTGATCGATCCTCGTGAGTTTGATACGATCACGGCTATGAAATGAACATCTTTCGATTCGGTCGACATCGCCTCGATGTTTTACGACAAAACTAGAAGGATTGATTTCTCAGAAGATATCAGATAAAATAAAGATCGATTAACTTGAACATCGATCCTTTGCTGCACGGTTTATTTTACGAGAAAGATAGTCTTTCCGAAATCGATAAAACGCTCAACGACTTAAGACAAGTCCACGGACTTACTTACGATTTTAAGGATTCAGGACCAATCAGGCTATGACGGTTTATCCGATTTCCTAACGCCGGATAAACATCAAGTCACCGAAAAATAGCGGAAAACTCGAGGATAATTATGAAGACCGACGAAAATGGAATATTTCTGAAGAGATAAGCTTGGGCCCAAAGGCGAGGTCCATCATCCTAAGGCACACCGACCTTGGAGTGGATATATATGAGAGCAAGAGTAGAAGAGGAGGGGATCCGAAAATTAGACTTAGAGCATCCTGCTAGCTTAGAAGAACTAGGGTTTAGGTGGTTAGACTACGGAGCAAGGCTTAGGACGCTCGCTGCCTGCGACTCTATCTTTTCTTTAATCGCAAATCTCTTTGTCTTTCGGAAAATCCTTGTACTCGATTCGTCATCTAATAAAACGCCTCGGCAAATATTACAATTCCCATCTTTTCTGTTTATTTTATCGATTTCGTGGCAACTCAGAGAACCGGACCTTCAAGGAAAGTCGGGTTTACTTGGCTTTCCTCCGCAATCTTATTTATCGGAAATTGACGGTGTGAATTTCGGTTCCCACAGGATCCCAGAGTCCTCGAATCTTCTCAATCGGGGATGAGTGCTTCAGCAGGCACAATCGCTCATGTCGCCTCTACGGTATCCATTTCGTTCTTAAAAACGAAGCCGCCCATCTGCGCTTTCCAGAGTACCAACTGAACGCGACATTCACGAAAATCGCCATCCAAGGAGTAAGCTTTGAGGTTCCCTTATTCAGTCATGAATTGGGACGCACGTCCCTTCATCACTTCAGCGATCTCTCCTACCCTTCCTCTCTGCTTGACGAATGGCCTTGGCATAATCCCTGGTCAGTTTTGACTCACCAAATCTCGCTGCAACGCTGCTAGATCTTTCTCCGCTTTCTCCGCTTTAAAGGAAAACAAAGAATGTGGGAAATCGATAAAAACAAACCCCGCTAATCATAATGAGATCCTTCACCACCGTGGACCTGCTCGATTCGTCCATATGGGGAATATCGAAACGGGGTAAACCATCAAAACGCCGAATCTGGAAGCGGTCACTCGAACCGCTGCCATCGCCATAGGCAAGATTTGGATCCCATCCTGGAAGAACCTAGTCATCCACGGAAAATTCAATGTCTCCGAGGTCGATACATTTACCCTTAGAAGGCGGTAAACTCGCACCCTCCACTGGATCATCACAGGAAACGGGGTCGTCAGATTCGGAGTAATCGTCGACCTCCCCACCGACCCCAAGGTCGGGATTCGCAAGTCTAATCGAAGCACGAACTCGCTTTGGCGAAAAGGAAGTCCAGAAGAACGAATCATTCCTGAGGTCTCTTATCTCAATCACATCCTCGGGGATTGGAAACAGGGGGTTGATGAAAGGACGATCGTTTGGCATGCTTCGGAAAAATGAAATTCTCCTCAACAAATGCAGCGTCTATACGAACGAAGAAAAAGAAGCTCTCCCACACGTTTGGATTGGAAGCAAACCCTTTGATCACCGACATGTAGTTACGAGGGACGAACCGGAAGCGATACGGTTTGGAAACCAGCTGCAGCCTAAAGATCGATTCGAAGTGGTCGGTAGTAAGAGAAAGACCATGCTCGTAACTCAGAATGATAACGCCTATGAGGTGTTGAAGGTCGATGGGGGTCAGTTGGCTTATCGAGATTTTGAAACAATCCAACACGCGAAGTATGATGTCGGGGATCGGGAACCACAAGCGGCATCGCACCAAGAAATACTCGTAGCAAGTAAAATAACCCTCCGGGGGGTTATCAGCATCCTCCCCCCGACGAGGAATTCGAAATTTCACCTCGTCAGGAATCTTGCCATACTCCCGAGCACATCATCTGCTCGGTCACTACGTAGCGACCGAGCTCGAGGCAAGCTCGGTCGCTACGTAGCAACCGAGCACATAACCTGCTCGGTCTTATACGAAACAAACCGATGCACTCTCGTTCGAACCTCCGTGTCATTTTCCGTGAACCATGGCTGAACCATTCCTCGTATCATACCGATCAAAGTCATGTGGGAACCGAAATTCGCACTGTCGATTTTAATGAATAAAAACGGAGGAAAGCCAAGTTAACCCGACTTTCCCTGAAGGTCCGGTTTCTCTGCGACAGCCAATGACAAGTGACCGAAAAAATGCGGAAAAGGTTTTGTTAAGATTTGGGACTGGACCTTAAGAAAGGCTGCCTACGTACCCCTTTCGAGGATCAAGTCGGACGTAGTTCAGTTTAGAAAGAATTGAACAAGAGATCGAACCGTCTGGGCGGGTTCGTCTAGTATGAGCGTTTGTCATAGAAACAGGCATGTCGAAGATAACACCTAGGGTTTCTATGTGCGTAGCTCTGAAGCAAAAGAATTGTCCGATCCTTCCGAGAGGAGCGGAGATTTGCGAGCAGGAGGCGGCCAGACGTTCTAGGGCCTGCCTTGCTAGTCTAACCGCCTAAATTCTAAGTTCTATCAGCTAACAGGAGCTCTCTAGGTCTCCAATCTAGGATTTTCGGATCCCCTTCTCCTCTGCTCTTGCTCTCCTTATATACTCACTCCTAGGTCGGTTTGCCTTAGGATGATGGACCTCGCCTTTGGGCCCAAGTTTATCTCTTCAGGAAATATTCCATTTCCGTCGATCTTCGTAATTATCCTCGAGTTTTCCCCTATTTTTTGGTGACTTGATGTTTATCCAATGTTCAGGAAATTGGATAAACCGTCATAGTCTGATTGGGTCTGAATTCTTAAAATCGTAAGTAAGTCCGTGGACTTGTCTTAAGTCGTTGAACGTTTTATACGATTTCTCGGAAAGACTATCTTTCTCGTAAAATAAACCGTATAGCCTAAAGGATCGATGTTCGAGTTAATCGATCTTGTTTTACACGATATCCTCTACGAGAAATCCAACCTTTCTAATTTTGTTGTAAAACATCGAGAATGACTCTAATCGAAGTCGAATCGAGATGTTAATTCGCGGTGGCGTGATCGATCAAACCCACGAGGATCGAACCAAGCAAGCCAAGATGGGATCAGACCGAGCATGATGGGACCGAGACCAGGAAGAGGACCGAGACCAGGGCGAGGACCGTCGACCGGGCGCCAGGCTTGCCGGCGCCAGCCGGCTTGCGTTACGCTTGCCGCCAGGCTTACGCCGCGCCAGCCGCTTATGTTACGCCGGGCGCCAGGCTTACGCGCGCAGACCAGCTCCTTCTGCCGCCGGCGCCAGGGGTTCTCTTCCGCCCGTGGGTTCTCTGTCGCCCGATCTTTCCCCCGTTGACCGTTCGTGCGGGAAATCTTTGAGTTTGGAAGGATCTTTAGCCGTAGAATTCGAGATAACCGTTTTTGACCCCAACAAGTCATCAAACGGAACTTATGATAAAAACCGCAGAAAGTTAGTTATTATCGAAGAAATCGTAATAAACGTATCAAATCGGAAAACGGCCCAAAGAGGTTCAGAACACGCTTTGAAACCCATTTACGATTTCGTTAACTAAAAGGCCATAAATCTTATGACGGTTTATGCTTGGTTCGCAAGGGAAGATAAATATCAAGTTTCCGCGGATAAATGTCAAGTTTCCGAAGATAATCATGAAGATCAGAAAAAACGGAATATATCCATTTTTTGGGTTATGACGGCCTAAGGGCAGAAGGGGAAAGCACACACCGACCTAAGGAGGAGTATATAAGGAGTCCTAGGCGAGAGGCAGAGGGGGACAGCAAAAAAAAACTTAGAACTTAGAGCATTTAGGCAATTTTCCGTTTTTATTATTCGAGATGCGACTTAATTAGGGTTTTAGTCTAGGGTTTTAGAACTAGGAATCTCGCCGACTGCTCTCGAGCCAAGGCTATTACCTTGTTGTAACGCTCATACGCGGATTCGGAATAAGATCTACTTCGCTCTCTTTTTTCGATTTCTTATTTTTATCGTTGTTATTCTAGTGTTTTCATCGCTGGTAATAGCAGATATCCGGGGCTCTGGGAAATTAGGGTATCCCTAACTTTCCTAATTTAACGGACATCGACAGTGTGAATTTCGGTTCCCACATCTATAGTTGGGATTTATTCCTCATAACCTATTTAAACCCTTAACCTAACAATAGAACTACTCAGACATGGCTAAGCAATTCATAATAACAAAGTGATAAGAAAACTGCATAGATAGATAGATAGATAATAATGGAATTCCAATCACAAATCTCTCTGGATCTTCCCTCCAACTCTATAAATCCCTAAAACCTTTAGATGTAAACAATAGAATAGAAAATATCTCCAAAAAGCTCTCGTTGCTCAAACACATAAAAAGAGTATATATATATTAGGTTAAAAACTCGGCAGGGACAATCTTGAAATTTGGTGAAGTCTTGGGCTTTAAGTCGGCTGTCTTCAATTTTGTTCAGCATCGATTGATGTCACAGGATGTGCATTGATCGATTATCATCTTTAATCGTGGACTCTTCTCTTCGATATCGATCGATGGCACAGAGTGTGCATCGATCGATTATTACTCTGAATATCGACCTCTGGTCTGGATTGATGGTCAACTCAGATGAGATCTCTCTTGTGCTCCAAAATGCTCCAAAAACATCACTTTGTTCCAAAAACACTCCTGAACCTGAAAACATATCTAATAGACTCCAAAACATAATAAATATATCTTAAAACACCTTTATACCATGGGTAAAATTGGGTCAAATCCATGGTATATCAACTCCCCCAGACTTACCCTTTTGCTTGTCCTCAAGCAAAACATACAGGCAGTCTCTCTGAAAGAGGTTTGAAAATAGCAGAGACTCACACAATCTTTAATCCTAGAAACATCACTTCTACAATGTTGCAAGCCACATCAAATATCTCCTAACTTTTGAAGCACTTTATACCATATCCTAGCTTAGCAACCAAATTCATCTAGCCAGCAACTTAGCAAATCCTGTCTGATTTACCCCTCTACTAACCTTATTTCGTGCATATAATAAATGTGTAGGCTTGAGACCTTGGGAGTATTGATCAAGGGACACATGGATTCTTACTCAAGCAAGTTTTTGAACACACAGGTAGTCTTTTCTGATCCCTTTCTTCTCCATCTTTTTCTCTCTTCTCTAAATCCTTATAGGTTCAACCCCAATGAACATTGATGCCGATCAGGCGATCTTCGCTCATCTTGTTGACATATCTACTTTTGTAGCTCTTATTTTGACAAAGTGTAGAGAATAATGGGCTCACATGTAATTTACCTATCCCTCGTTTCCACAATGTGTGATCATTCCTTTCTGAATTAGAATATTGGGGTCTCAGGAGACACTCCTACCCTCTGCATCTTCCAGGAAATCATCTCAATCTTTTATATCTAGGATGCTTGAAGAGAGAGAGAGAGAGAGAGACAAGGGAACCAGAAACACACAGAATTTTTACCTTCCAGACTTGCAGGAGGAACCCGATCCAATGTATACCAAGCCCCAAGACAAGCAGTAGTAGTCAAATTAGGTTGGAAGTCAGCTTTGGTTCCTTCAAACATTCTCATCAAGTGTGGTCATAGTTGACAGGTGATCCACTTTAGTATCTCTAGTGCATTGTACAGTCAACAAATCTAAGAATGGTGCTCGAGAGTGGTTAGACACTAAGTAAATCATAAGTACTGAATTGAACAAGTTAGATCGATGAAACTGACCGAAATCCGTGTCGATCGACGTGATGATGTGTATGTCGATCATTGTTGCAGTGGCAGTGTGATCAATGTCGACCTGGTTTTGTCGGTCGATTTTGTGGGCAATCGTCTATTCGGATCTTTTTTTTTGACTCAGTGCTTTGTTATAGTCATTTACCTTGACTTTGGAGGTATTTGTGCTAGTGTGGTTGAAAGCAGCTACTTGTGGGGAAAAAAGTATCCACGTCCTCTTTGCTTATATGTAACCTAGTGGCAATGAAATTTCTTGTGGAATCATCTTCTCTGGTCCATCTTTAATGTGATGTTTTCAATCACTTGTAGCCTTGTCCCTAAGCCTTCAATGCTGAACTGATGCATTCCAAGCTTGTCATATGCATATTCCTGTAGTTCTTTCAGCTCCTCCTGCATTGAGTCTAACTGGTACAGCTTATCTTTTATCAGCTTCTCTCATTCTGATGCAGACTCGGTATCGATCGATGTTGATGGTAGTACGTCGATCGGTTCTGGTTGATAGGCGTCGATCGATTTGCAAGTTCTTTTATCGATCGATGCTGATGTCTCTGGATGACTTGCGAGCTGTCTTTGAAGTGCTCTGATTACATTCTGCATCCTCTCTGTGTGTGAGTTGAATCCATTGATGCTGTTGCTGAAAGGAAAGTAGATGTCATCACATCTTTTGTCAAGTTTGTCCTCAGTTGTTCCCAGAGTTCTGTACATCTCTTCTATGATCTGATCAATCTCAACTATGGTGTAAAAAATAGGCGCTGGTGGTTTTTTGGCGTCGATCAATGGGTTGATGGTGCCATCGATCGATTTCGATCTTTCTGCTTGAAAATCGAGTTGTTGCTGAATGGTGTCGACTTCTTGTTGTAGTTGGATGAGTCTTCTAGTCAATCCATTCATGTCATCATTGAGCGGATAGTAGACTCCATCAAGCTTGTAATCGAATGATTTAACCAAATCTTCTAGTGATGTAAGTCTCGCGTCGATCGATGGTGAAGCTTCTGTATCGATCGATGTGGATTCCTTCTGTAGACAATCATTCTTCTCGCGAAGCATAGCCAATTCTTGCTGCATCAATTCACTCCTCTTAGTTAGCCAATTGATGTTGTTGTTGAGTGTATGGTATATATCACCAAATCTCATGTTAAGGGCTCCTTCTTCCCAATGATTAGCTCCATTGTTCTCCTCTTTGGTGGAATTGCTGGATGGTGGGTGCTTAGTGTCGATCGATGGCTTAGTGATGCCGTCGATCGATGCTGGTGTTATCTCATCGGCATCGTGCTTCTTCTGAATTCTGACCAGATCTTCTTTCATCTCATCCATGCTTGTACTCAACCAGTTGATGTAGTCATTCAGTGGTTGATAGACACCATCTAGCTTCATATTGAAGTCATCTTCTGCTCTTCCTTGGGCTCCACAAATTCCAGTTATCATCTCATTAATCTCATCCTTGGTGTAGATCTCTGGTGCTAAGCTGGTTCTTGTGAATGACTGGGCATGTTCTGGAAGACATATGTAAGAGCGCTCATCCATTGAAGCTCTTCTTAGTAGATCTCTGATGTCTTCTTTGGATACATTGATAATGTCTCCATCTATTCCTCGTGCATATACAGACTCATCTCTGTAGACACCATACTCATCTTTCTGTTTCCAAAAGAATTTCCTAACCCCATAACGGTAGGCTCTTTTTCCAAGCTATGTACGTCTGTCGATTGATGGATAGAAAGTCGTACCGATCGATGATGGTAAGTGTCTATCGATTCGATGGTGGATGTGTCCTGTCGATCGATGGTTGAGTATGCGGTCGATATGATGGTTCGTGATACACTAAAACTGTGACCTTTCCTACTGTCAAGTTAACAGTTGTAATTGAAATATTTAAGGTTCAATCCAGAGGACTAGTTCACACTTTATTCTTATTAGTTCACAACTTAGCTAAAACGAATGGTGTGGTTTGATTGATTGTTAACAAGCAAGTAAGTAAATGATTGCAAGATGTAAATTCGGAATTTAAAAGAAGCTGGCCTAGGTTTTCTCATTGGATGTCGATCTTTGAGCCAAACAATTATTCAAGCACAAGTTAGCACGATCTAGAACTCGAATCACTCGATTAGACTAGCCCACTGTCTTGGCGCTGTTCCCTTTGCGGATCAACCTTGGCGCCTAAACTCTCGTTTGGGTCAAGGTTCGATTGCAAGAAATGGAGATCAAGTTCGATAGGTTCACCAAGCACCCTAGTATCTACTTTCACTGACTAGGGATGCTCAGCTTATTCACCCAATGATCAAGCTATCTACAAGCGGTTAATGAGTAGATTAAACCTAAGATCTAGCAATAAAGTGATCAGTTTAAAGCGAGCATTAAGAGCTGGATGAATGAAGACACATAAATAATTGCTTATCTATGTTTAGCTTGTGAGATCAACATCCTAGAACCCTAGACAAGCTAGCCGGCTACTCAGCCATAAAACAAGTTGACAAATACATAATAACTGAATGATACTGCATAAAATTCAGAGAGAAATCAATAGGGTTCAGGATGATCTTCTTGGTCAGAATAGGAGCCGTCTCCCTTACAATAGCAAATCGCCAAATATGTCTAGGTCTTTTTGCAAAACTAGCGTAAGAAATAAAATAAGAGATAAGGGCCACTTTTATATGGAGGCGCCATCGACTTCTTAGAGAGGGAAGGTGATTAGGGCAGATCTTCAAAAAGATATGGAAAGTTCCATAATTATCGGGAACAGTCCTTCTGGTTGCTCCGCATGATTGCTCCGCGGGGGAAAACTCTAATTCTTGCATCTTTCTTCATGCACCTTTCTTTAGCTCTTTAGCCTACTCCATACCTGAATTGACTCAAAAAGGACTAGACTAACTCGATAAAACATTGAAAAATGGTTAGAAAACATATACACAATGGTGTCAAAAACACCATATATCTATTCCCCCAGACTTAGATCCTTGTTTGTCCTCAAACAATGGCAAGTATCAAACACATGGAGAAAGGTTTGAAAGTGTGGGAACTCGCCTATCCTCAACAACCATACCTTAACCACGAATCTCTGAACCATACAAGCGGTTGACTAGGACCACACACTCCTACCAAAACCCCACTGATCGCTGTTCGAAGATCAGCTCCATACTCTACATCTCAAACCTGAAAAGGTACACTATCAAGACAGAACTCCCTATATTGACTATACATCACTGGTCACATGCACTGTTTAGGGTAGACGAGCTAGGTGTGGAACAGGCTAATTTTAAAAGTGGAGTTAAAGAGTGTTTAGGGGCTACCAATTTTCCTAGTGGATGCAGGTATCACGAAAAATAGCAAGAGAAGACGGATCTATTGATGTCCACAGCTCTTACTCGTTTTGCTAACTCTGGCGCGACTGCTCCAATTGTCTGCCTGTTCTCTATCATTGGTACCAACTCTCTCCCGTTTCCTCCTAATAATAAATCCCATAGCACCTCTCTGGAATTCTCGCGAACAGGGTTTTGTTGTGAAGGAAGACGGTATGTCAAACAAGTAGAAGTAGTTGCGATCAATCAGATCAGACAGCAACTGTTCTCGATGTATGTACAGCAGAAATATTTTTCCTTGTCTGACTCTTACTGAATTTTTGTATAGAGCCTCATCAATCCTCCTTCTCCATTAGTGATCTCAAAAGATAGAAAAGAATAATTAATTTTTCTTTAACTGACACGATTACATAGGTGAGATCAATGATGAGGAAGTGACAGAGAAGGAGGTTACGTGCAGGATGAAAATTTTCCATTGATCATTCTACTTGTTTGACCTTGTTCTCGTCTTTGTTGTGGCGATGGCTGTTCTGTAGCGATTGGATGTTTTCCTTGTTCTGAATGAAGTTTTGTAGCAGTACGAGTAAGAGACTGAGTCGATCCTTTCCTCTCTGACCTTTTTGCACATATCTGCACATATGAAACTGAAAAACAGAGTGCATGGAGGTGGAATAAAGGCTTAGGTGTAGGTGGGAACTAGCTAAAGATGAGCTAGCCACTCAGGAACAGCCAGATTGGTAAAAAGGGAAAGAAGTCCCGAGTGTTGTTCTCGTTTCCCTGATCTAGTGCCCATAACAAGAGTAATTGCAGTCAATATTAGGTTCAAGTTAGGTGGAGTTAAGTCTACCCAGTGTAACCTGATTGGATGAAAACTTCTGGAGAGTCAAATGAGATAAGTCAGGGTGTTCCAGGCCCAAGTGTGGGTCTTTCGTCACTGCTAAGGTCACTGAATAAGAAAATTAAAGCACGAGGTGGTTAAAGATCATCATAGAATAAGGTCGTAATTCCCACAAGAGTTTTTAAACTGCCTCGATCCTAAAACAGACTCGATAAAAACATCAAAATGACTCAAAGCAGGCGGACAGACTCGAGAAGAAAATCCAAGGAAAACACAAAGAGATTAGTAGCACACAATCGCCTCCCTCAGACTTACTTCACACCATCCCTGGTTGTGAAAATAAATAGAGGAAGGCTAAAACACAGAAAACAGGAACAAATAAAATGTAGAAAAATAAAGAGTTCAAATGGATAAGACAATGGTGAAAGATAGTGGGGGCGGATCATTCCGACTCGCCGCGACCTGCAGTCCTCCTGTTCCGCGGCAGTCGCTCTCCTCCGGTCGATGTTCCAGCTTGTTCCTTCCCTGGGCGATGAGCTGTCTGCTGCGACTGCTCCTGCTCGGTAGTTCTCCCCTCCTGGCCGCCGAAACAACCTCCAGTAATCGCCTTGAGGATCCTCTTCATGAGGCTGTTGTTCTTGCGCTGGGAATCAATCATCCCGCGGCGGTATGTCTCATCATCAGCATCGTCATCAATGTCCTCCAGATCGTAGTTAGGCGGTGGCATGACATCCTCCACACCTGCCATGTCATCGTCGTCCTGGAGAACCAGCAGCGGGTCATCTCAAAGGTGCCCCTGGTCCGGAAGGAACCGGATGTTCTCGTATTTGTCCAGGCTAGTGATCTCCGTTTGCGGGAGTTTACAGAATATTTGTGTCCCCGCCTTGTCTTGGAACATGTAGGTGCTCTCGTCGCGGAGGATGTGGCACTTAATCAAGTAGGGGATGTCAATGTAGTATGGCTTGTAGTTGGTCTCGAGGGCGAGGTGGTTGATCCCGAAGTGGAGGAACAATGACGAGAGGAGACTGCCACATCCATCTTTCGTTTGCGAACCTCTCATCAGCAGTCCTTTCTTCGCGACGAACATCGCAGCAAGTAAGTACCCTGGGTTAGTGAGAACTTTCGTGATCGGAATGCCTGCGCGTGCTGCTCTTATCTGATCCTTTAGTCCTGAGTAGAGAATTTGGAGTTCTCCATTGGTGACCTTCGTGGTTTAATCCTTAGCGAACAGCAAGTTGCTAAGAACCTTGGCAATGATCCGCACTGAAGGGTTGCGGATGTGGGACTGATAGGCTGTGCGAGGCTTGAAGTCTCCATTTGCGATCAGGTCCTAGAAGATCTGGCGGGTGGGAAACTTTTAAGAAGAGAGACCTCCGTAGGATCGTCGGATATGTCATAGATCTCGTTGAACTTGACGAGAGGGAGGGAGCAATGTTTCCCACCAGCCATGAAGCGGAAGTGAGTGTTCTCGAAGGTGGGCTGGTGCTCGTCCTCATGGTAGATCTCCGCAGTAGCCAGAGCTTGTCACACCAGTTCCGGGATGAAGATTTTTGGCTTGGTGCAGAGATCGATTATTCCAATGGCGGAGAGAGTACGCTGCACATCGTCGTCGAGACCCAGCTGTGAGAGGGTCGGTGAGTGCACGTACAGCGTCGGCTGGATGTCGATGGAGAGGAGAGCATTGTAGGCCTTTGCTTTCTATCTGTCCCATCCTTCAACATTGACATCGAAGAGCCGTGGGTCCTCGATATCGATAGCCACACCTTCCTGCTCACGAGGCCATGGGTACGATGGGTTAGGTTCGGTAATAGGAGTCGATTGGTTCGTATGTTGCCTCGATGCTCTCTGGACGATGTGCTTTGTGCGGACCTGCAAGAAAGAACATACATAGATGGATCAGTACAATTCATGGGTCTCTAAGAAAAGATGGATCCAAAAACCATTCTTAATAAAATCGTGTCCAATCTATTCTAAACAACCCACATCGAACACAACAAACTCAAACTTGTTTCAATCCAAATCAAACAATCCATTGTTCCTAGAGCAATTTAGAACAAAATCAATCCGATCTAGGCGATTCATATCCTCAAAAAGTTGATTCCTTTAACGAACTAGCATTGAGGATGAAACGATTTAAGCAAGTTTGTAACTAGAATCTATCAAGTAGAGCGCTAAAAATCAAAATGAGAGTGGCCTCCAAATCGCGATTTGTTGCGATTTTGGAAGAGGATTGAGTTGCTTACCTTGGACGCCATTGATAGATTCAACAAAATTAGTATAACAGATTACGAAAATAAAACACTTTCCTTTAGTATTTTGGGTGAGAGGATAAAGTATAAACTTAAATAACCATTAGTCTATTACATGTGTGCTTGAAACAATTAAGATTCTAGATAGTTCTAGAACCGAGATAAGAACCGAGATAACGATGTTGCATAGATAAGTATAAGTAATTGTTATAGATAAGTCTAAATATACGACGTAACATCAGATTTGTATTTATCTCTAAGAGTTGTATATATAACGATGTAACATCACATAATATCAATAACAAAAATTCTTCCTCATATCAGAGCAACCAAGATCAGTAATTTTACAGTATTTTTTAATGAGAGATTGTGAAAATATGAGTGGAGGAAAATCAGAGATCATGAGTTCGACGAGCGTTGCGACAGAAGGTATGATGTCACTGTATTACCTTGCTCCTTCCAACAACCCTGGAACCACGATATCTCCAGTGATTTTGGCGGGAGACAACTATGCTGAATGGGTGTCTGAGTTGGAGAATGCCCTAAGAGCGAAGCATAAAATTTGTTTCATCAATGGAAGCTTGAAAATTCCATTGGAGAAAGACAAACCAGTGGAGGCAGAGATGTGGAGAACGGCATATTCAATAATTGTTCGGTGGATAAGAGCGTCTATCTCTCCAGCCATTCGATCTATGGTATACCTTTCTCGCCTGATGCATTCAAGATGTGGACTGAGCTAAAGAAGCGTTTCTCAGTGGGAAGTGCAGTACGCGTTCATCAGCTCAAGGCTGAGTTAGCATCGTATAAGCAAGATGGGTGGGAAGAGTTGTTGAATTGTAAACCACTTCCGATGTGTGTGTGTGTGTGAAGCATCAGACGTGTATGCAAAGGAGTATGAATAGGAGAAAGTGCACCAGTTCCTCATGGGATTGGACGAAGCGAGGTACGGCAATGTGTGTCCAAATATCATTGTAATGGAGACTCTACCAGACCTCAAATCCGTTTATCAGAGGGTTGTATGTGAAGAAAAGAGAATTAGTGCATCACGGCTTGAACCCAAAGAAGCACCAGTGGGTTTTGCTTCGAAACAGAGCATTGTGGGGGAGACGATCGAACGATGGGAGGTCTGATTGCTGCTGTTGCTAGAAGTCGAAGTTCGCATGAGAAGAAGGAGTGTTGGCAGCTGATAGGATTCCCTGAATGGTTTACTGAGCGAAATCAAGCAGGTGGAAGAGGTGGTAGAGGCAGAGGACGAGGCAACAGGTCCAATGGCACATCCAGGGCAAATGCGGCTCAGGTCTCGACAGCTTCTGCTAACACATTTGCAAACAATCAAACTGGAGGAGTTCACCAGCTGAGTGCAGAGCAGTGGGCATCGTTGACTACACTCCTCTAACGACAGAAGCCTGCTCCCATACCTGATAGGCTGAACGGTACGGTACAAATGGGTGAAGTAATTATTCATACCGGTGCATCGCATCATATGACAGGAGACTTTACATTTCTCTCTGGTGTTGAGACACTACAAGAAAAAAGGCTTTTATTAGCAGATAGAAACGATATCTAATGATATCCGTCATAGTAGATCAAATACATTAGATAGCGGTTTTTTACTCTGTTATCTTATTATCATACATTATAGCGTTTTTTGTGTGCAATTAAATATTTTTTAATAACGTATTATTTTTGTTATTATTTACACTAAAATTATTTATTTTAAAATTATTTATTTTGTTAATTATTTAAAAATAAAAACATAATTAAAATTTTAAAACTGGTTTATATATTTAAAATTTGTTTATTATTTAAACTGACTTATAATTAAACAGGTTTACAAAAAATATGAGTTACAAATTAAAAAAAAAAATTAGATAGAAAAGTTTTAAACCAAATAAACCAAAATAAAAAAAACCTGTTTACTAACTAAACTTCTAAACCTAATAACAAAACCTATCTCCTTCTAATCCAGCCGCCTTCAACAACCACAAGAGAGCACCTCCATCAAGCTTCTTCAGGCTTTGAAACAGGAAGATTGAGTGGTGTGGCCACCGCGCTTAACCACCTACACGGCATCTTCTTCTTCTGATCCTCTGAGTCTCTCTGATTTGTCCATCTAGACCTGCTCACACGCAGCACTCTGCTCACTTTTACCCGAGAGAGAGAGAGAGAGAGAGAGAGAGAGAGAGAGAGAGAGAGAGAGAGAGAGAGAGAGAGAGAGAGAGAGAGAGAGAGAGAGAGAGAGAGAGAGAGAGAGAGAGAGAGAGAGAGAGAGAGAGAGAGAGAGAGAGAGAGAGAGAGAGAGAGAGAGAGAGAGAGAGAGATTGTATATGACCATCTTTAATACAACATATATCATACTATTTTTTCACCACGGCTTAGTAATTGAAAAATTACATAATAATTATCAATTTTATTGAGTATTTTGAAATGATTAGTTTACTTTTTATTTGAAAGTAATCTCTATTTTAATCTAAGGATTTGTTATTCTTATTAGAGGTAGAGCTGGGAATTTAAGTTTTACCCACGATCCGTTCGTTTGACCGTGGATCGGGCTGGTCGGCCAATTAAAAATTTAACATGGTGCGGGTTGAGTTGATTTTAAGCGGGCTAATGCAGGTCAACCGAATTTAAATTTGGGTACCCGTTAATTCAAAAAATTTTTTGTAAAAATATAAAATATTATAAAATATATAATTTTAATGATAAATACATAATTTTAACTATTTTATTACAAAATATAATTAATATATAATTAAAATAATTATTTTATGAAAATTTATATTACCCGCGGGTTATTCGCAAATCTAGCGGAGCGGGTGCTGTATTTGAATCTTTCTTTGCAGGTCATGCGGGTCGAAATTCTGAGTCAAAAAAAGTAGTCGACCCGCAGATTGGCGAGGCGGGCGGGTTGACCCACGAACCCAACTCTTAGAGGTAACATTTACAATTATAATACAAAAAAATTACAAAGATACATGCATTTCAAATTCTTAAAATTACAACTATACATTTCTATATATTATCTATTTTGGGTAAGAGTCATATATTGTTGTATCTCTATCATGCTTTTTCCAGTGTATCTTCCGAATTTTTTTGTTGAAAACTTGAAATGCTGATAAATACCCACATACTATAAGTAACTTTAGTGTTAGTTTCAGTGAATCTAACATTCTTGATTGTTTGTAGAGCAAATGCTGGTGTGAGAAATCATACGTTGAAAGCATACTGAAAGTTTTACGGAACACGATGATTCATGTCAGAGAACCTGCTGTACATTTATATATTGTTTGTTTTTCTGCTTAAAACCATAAAATAAAAGGTGAATTTCATTTAAATATCATCTCTTAACTTTTGTGGTTATAGGATATGTTGAGAGAAGAACAAATACACCTCATACCTTTTGGTATGTCATTCATAATCTGACAATCTTACCATAGGATTCAAGTGTAGGTGAAGATAGTTTAGGTACTATGTATTCTATATTTTTCAAGTCTGAATGTTCCATCCTTGACTTCTTTTCTTTATGATATTGTGATACATACTAAATAGTTCTCTTATTTGTGATAATAACCATCGATGAATGCACAAAAAGTGTCATCTTAAAGCTATTTGACTCAAACTCTGAGTTACTTTTCAACAGGCTCAATCAAATATTTTCCATGAACTCCTTATATGTTTTCAAAATATTCAAAGTTTTTAATATTTTTTCGATTTTTTTTTCAATTTCAAATATATATTAGTTAACCATAGGGGTATAACTGTATATCTTTTTGTTTGAATATATTATTAAGAAATGATACATTTTATCAGTGTATCAAAAAAAAAATATAACCAATAATTTTAGCTTGGCTGATTTAACAAATAATCAAATAGTTTAGGTTTAAAGAGCAATTAAGTGCATTAAAAAAAATTATAACCAATAATTTTAGCTTGACTGATTTAACAAATAATCAAATAGTTTATGTTCAAAGAATCACTTTGCCATATATTTATCAATGGACTTGTTACATCTTCTCAAAGCCTTCTAGAGATGTACTTGCATCTTCCCCATCTTCAAGTTCCGATGAAGGAAAGTCAAAATTGTGTAACATCAGCAGAAAAACATGTAAGGTACATACATACATCATTAAAGTAGACTATGCAAATTAAATAATAAGCACACCCGAAGCAATGTAGCCTCACATGTGCTTTAACCTCATCCTGCTTTTGTCTGAGTTTAGGAAGCTGCTCTACTTTGGCTATTTCAGCTTCCTGAAAACAAAAGCAAAAAAAAATGACAGCATCAATCATAAAATAATCCAAATAAGAGCCCTCAGCATGACTATCCCAGCGCTCATAGTAAAATAAAAGCATGTCAGTTTTCTTTATGTTCCCTTACCTCAGCCTTCTGGATTGATTTCTTCATGTTAGCCGTCTTAGCGGTCCCTGTTCTTTTCGTACTTCTTTGTTCTCAGATGGTGGGTTTTCACTGCAGGAAGCTACATTCCAATTCCAGAGAAGCAGCAACTGTAATGCCAAAGGAAACTCAGATCACTTTTTGTGATACCCCGATTTTCCAAAATAAAATATAATAAATAATATTCTCATAAAATCTCCATTTATTACTTTCAAAAGTCAACTCAACGCAATAAATCTCATAAATAGTCATAAATCCAAATGAAGAGATAAATCTGATAATATCGATAAAATAATAAAACCGAAAGTCCGAAAATAAGAAATAAACTCCCAAATGCACCAATGTAATAGCAAACACTCATGTCCGGCAGTCTCACCTGAAAGGAAAGAAAGGAGGGTGAGCAACAGGGGAGTCACTCAGTGAGGTATGGGATGCTAGATCCGCAAACCACTGACTAGAAAATAGAACTCCCACTATGGAAGTTTAACTCTAACATGAACAAACACGATGCCTACCGCATCACACAAAACAAACAATGCGCTGATGGTACATAGCTAGTTTACACATCCCGCATTCTCCTCTTACGGATATACGATAATATAATATGCGTCGATAGTCCAGACATCTCTGGACCCCCGCACTCCACCAATATGCGTCGATATGCAAACGTCTTTGCACCCCGCACCACACAATATACGTCGCTAGCTCAGACGTCTCTGGGCCCCCGTACTCATCAATATGCGTCGCTAGCTCAGATGTCTCTGTGCCCCAGCACTCTATACGTCGCTAGCTCGGATTTCTCTGGCCCCCGTACTCATATGCGTTGTTAGCCCAAATCTCCCTGGGCCCCCGCACTCTCCACATAGTCCATATTATATAACTATATATATATATATATCATCACTTAACATCAACCAATCCAAACAACAGTTGAATCCTCTATACCCCTAATTCCGGTTAACATTCAATATTATAATTATCACACAAGACTCAATTCAAACAGACGGATCATACTTCGAAACTAAACTAACATAGAAAGAATTCTACACTAGCACGGGATTTAACGGAATAGCCCTCACCTTAGCAACTGGCTGGAATGAACAACGGAAGATGGTCAAAGAGATCAACTGCAATACGAGAATCAACGGTTTAGACTCAGATCTCAGGAAATAAATTTTCCAAAAATGGAAACTTTCCTAAAATAGAAACTTTCCTAAAAAAGAAACTTTCCTAAAATGGGGGTTTCATAAACTGGATACTTCCCTAAATAGATTTCTACGACTAGAAATATGAAGGCGACAACTTACCAGAAAACTCGCCGAAAGCTCGCCCGGAAATTCCGCCGGAAGCTTGCCGGAAATCCCACCCGAAAAAATTAACTAATGACTGGTCGTCAGATATTCCAACAACAACTCGTCACACGCAAGGAAAATATTTTGACTTGATGAGAATAAAGAAAAGGGAGTGGAGTTTCTTATATAGGAGAAGGGAAAGCAGGAAGGAAAACTTCCAATGTAGGACAAAGATAAAAAAAAGGTTGATGGATTTTTAATTAAAAAAAAAAACAAATGGGTCTGGCCCTAAGATCAGGGTCGTTACACTTTTGTTTAAAAAAAGTTATCAAACAGAATAAGTTTAAGATCAGTTTTGACGTTTCGACTTAAAGAAAATAACCTTTCTTCTCCCCTTTTGGCTTGCACAATGATCTTCCCTAAAGAAAACAAAATCAAATCCAAGAAGACTCATAAGATAACATGAAATGTTAGTAAAGTTGATCACACTTAATGCCAAAGCTTACAGGTACTCTGCGTAGGCTATGAATTTACTCATTTCCTTATAATAGCTTAAAGTAGTTGTTGATTCCCATGACATCAAACCACTGAGCTGGTAAACAGATCCCTCTTTTAGAAAATGTTTAAACATGTTAAGACGATGGAAAGTGATGTAACCTTGGAGAAGTGTCGACTATACAGAGCAAGAATCATTAGAACGTGGTCAAATTAAGTAGGCTGAGTAGTGAATAATAGTAAGAGATATGTGATGGAAGATAAAAGAGTATACCTTTTCATCAAGTAGGAGCATGTCAATCCCATGAGCTCTGTTCGTAAGTATGAACTACGAAGTATGAGGAAGATGAAGCAGTGTGATTTAGGAGGTCTTCGTCACTTATATATAGTATCGAACATTAATGGTTCTCGAAGCGGTGGTGGAGAAGGATAATTAAATTCAACTTAGTGGGAGAGGTGGTGAGAAGGAATTAAGGCGCTTTGTGACAAAATTTCAATGAGGATTACACAGACGTTTGCACATCGGCTGTGCAAAATAGGACAACCGAGAAGACAAAGAGTTAGGTGGGCCATAACTGGGATGGTATGAAAATAATAGAGGCTTGTTTATATGTCGTCTATTATAATGTTTATCTGATCCAATTTGATGGCTTGATATTTACTAAATATCAAACCATCAATTATAGATACATATAACCATCAATCTAAGAAGAATTTTAATGTCCGCACGCATTATATTTTTGTTGAGAGAAACATAGAGAATGCGTAGAAAAATTTATATAAGGATACAAAAGTTCGAGTTAGGTTAAAAATTTGGTGTATAAGACTTCTCAAGAAGTATCATAACCTTAAATTTAGTAGACTTTTCAAGAAGTCCATACCCATAAATTTACCTTACACTTCTAGAAGACTTTTAAAGAAATCTGATAGTGCATAACTTTTTGACAGGTTTTAAGAAAATATTTTACCCCTAAACCCTTTAATCAAATATTTGAACTAGAGAGCAATATTAAAAAAAATTATTAAAAATATAATTAACTTATAAAACATTTATATATACAAAACTAAATACTTGTTTGTTAAATTTTAATTTTAATTTTAATTTCAATGAAAAGCTATTTAATATTTTAAAATCTAACCCTTAAAACACTAATATTAATTACTTGAATATAAGTTACCAATCCCTAACCAAAGAACAATCATGACTTACAATCTACATTCACTCTTCAGTGTTGAAAACAATTCAATTTTATTAAATACTAGGGGTGTTTATCCACGCTTCGTGCGGAATATAGTTTTATTGTTATTAAGTATGATTTCTGGATGATGTAATTAACCGGTGTGATATTTTTATTGTGTTTTGTAGTAATATGTGTTATGTTAATATATTATGTGTTTGATTTTTCGATAATATGTTGTTGTGTGTATATTAATACTTCTTAGTGATTACTTAGGGGTGGGACAAATCGGGTATTCGGGAAATTTCGAGGTATCTGGATCCTTATCCGGTGGATCCATGATTTTACTATCCTTATCCGGATCCGGAGTTCTCAGATATCCGAGTCTCGGATATCCTTCAAAAAGTATAATATCTGGGTGTCAGATATCCGGATCCGCATTTGGAACCTTAAAATAAATAAAAATAATATTAATATATATAAAATATTAACAATAATTTAAAAATAAAAATGTATATAATTTTTATAATTATTATTATGTATGCTATTACAAATTTTATATAAAAGTTATATATACTATTATAAAATGAAAATATAATAAATAAATTAGTTTTTATATATAGATATTACTATTTTAAAAATAATTATTAATAAAAATTACGGATCTGGATATTTGGACTAAAAATCAAGATATCCGGATCCGGTTTTGACGAATCCAACATTTTGCTATCCGAATCCAGATTCGGCTCCTCCGGATATCCGGATTTTCAGAGCGGATCCTAATTGGATCTCGGATCGAGTCCGGATTTCGGATATTAAGTACCAGACCTAAGTGGTGTAATGAGCCTATGATATAAAGCATATTGAATTTACACAACTTTGCATTTTGACATTTGTTGATTCTAAGATTAACGGTTTCGTTGTCAAAATTGTATTTTATTTTTTCAAAATTTGAACATTATTCTTTTAAAAATTTTTTTGTCCTCTCCCCATATTTTGACCTTGGGTCATCACCATCTATGTATTTTGTTTACCTTTCCAGTGTGCAATATTTCTCACCATCACGGAAAAGAGACTCAACTCTGTGCTCTTGTTCTTACTCGCCTTCTTCTCCTGTGAGATTATCTGATTTTTGTTTAGATCGAGTTTATAAATGATCAAATGTGCGGTTGTTTCTCACAGCATTATAGGCTGTTCCGGTTAACTTCTCTGCTGCTTCTTTAGATTTCGTCTAGGGACTGCATCTCTTTTGGTTGGGTCAGAGTTTAGTCATCTTTGATGTTGTCTTCCTCGTCGTTGGCTTGCCATCGATAGTCACTGCTCGTCTTAGTTTTTAAAATATGGTTTTTGGTGATCTGTTTCTATGCTCTCTTTCATAGCTCAAGGACGGTTCCACTATTTGCTGATTTCATTTCGTCTCCCCTTCCCTCTATGTTCTCTCATCTCGTTGTAGCTTTCATCGCTGCTCGCATTTTTGGTGGCTCTCCCTAACACCATGTTTGTCACTCAAGGTGTGGATAGTGTTTTCCTCCGTGTATGCTCTGTGGGTTTGGAAGGTTGTTCCTGGTCTCAAGCTTGGGCTCTTTTTTCTCGGTGGTTGGTTTCTATTCTCCCTCCCTCAGGTTGTTTTTTCTTCTTCCCCTGCTTCCCTTACTTGTGCTTGTTTAGTTTGTAAGGTGCTTCTTACCTTTTAGCTGGTGGTTGTGCTTCCGGTGATTTAGGCATATGTCTTCCTGCTTCGCGGTGATTTTAGTTTGGTGATTATTCTTCCTCTGATCCGCTTTCTTGGTTCTTTGCGTTGGTGTTTGATCACGCTCTTTGGTATTTAGGGGATTGTTTTCTCTCAATTTTTATGTTTCTACTCATTTTGACCTATGTTTATTAGGGCCAAAACAATCTATGATAACTTTAGGTAAGTTAATCTTCGTTCTTGATCTTCTTTCAGCTATGGACCTTAATTGAATTAGTATTACTATGACATTTCACTTTTCTCTATGATTGTGGAGGTTATAGGTTTAGATTATGTAATGTACTCTAGTTTCTTCTTCTTAGTTTGTTTATTTTTTTAATTTTAATAGTAAAATAAATATATAATTTGTAAATGAAATAAAAGAAAATACTAGAAAATAATAAACTAGTGAAAATTTATGTTATTTTAAGTTGTGAATAAATTAAATATTTAAAATATATTTATATTATTTTGCTTATTTCTTTATTTATCTTAAATTTTAGTGACTATTAAAATGTATTATCAAACTTCTTATGATGATGGTTTTTGCGAGAAAGTTTAGATATGATGAATTGTATTTAAGATTCATTTGTGTGAAATAAGGGTTAAAGTTACAATTAGAAATTTTGGGACCAATCAAAGAAGAAAAATGCACAATTGCAAAATATTGGGTCAAATTATATTAATTTACAAGAAGAAAGACCTGAAATGTAAAAACAAAATACATGAGGACACATGTCATCAAATCCCCCTTCCAGATGTCACAAGAAGAGGTAAAATTCTACTTTATATATATATATAGATAAATTCAATGATTTAAAATTGTTTATATTTGTATAATTTTGATTTATTTTTCACCAAAATATTTTTTCAGAATTTTAAAATTAAATACATGAATATAATTTTCGAGAAGTTTTCGAGGATGATTAGAATTATATAATGATTTATACAGTTAAATATTTTTTTTAACAAAATATGAATATAGGTACACGAAATATTGTCGTAAAAATAGGTATATAAAATATTATTCGATCAAATGTTACAAATTATATACTCCCTCTGTTTCACAAAGTTACATACTCCCTCTGTTTCACAGAGTTATATATTTTAGAAAAAAATTGTTTCAAAAAGATACATATTTTGTATTGTCAATGCATATTTTATCAATTTTTAATGATTAATTGCAAATTTCAAAAAACTTAAGCACTTATTGAATTCTTATTGGCTTAAAATTATGGGAAAAAGATCAGCACAAAAAATTATGCATTTGTTATGTTTTTTATTAATATGAGTGAAAAATCTAGAATATGTATCTTTGTGAAACAGAGGGAGTATTTTAGAAAAAAAATTGTTTCAAAAAGATACATATTTTGTATTTTCAATGCATATTTTATCAAGTTTTAATGATTAATTGCAAATTTCAAAAAATTTAATTGCACTTATTGAATTCTTATTGGCTTAAAATTATGGGAAAAGGATCAGCACAATTATGCATTTGTTATGTTTTTTTATTAATATGTGTGAAAAATCTAGAATATGTATCTTTGTGAAACAGAGGGAGTATTTTAGAAAAAAAAATTGTTTCAAAAAGATACATATTTTGTATTTTCAATGCATATTTTATCAAGTTTTAATGATTAATTGCAAATTTCAAAAAACTTAATTGCACTTATTGAATTCTTATTGGCTTAAAATTATGGGAAAAAGATCAGCACAAAAAATTATGCATTTGTTATGTTTTTTATTAATATGTGTGAAAAATCTAGAATATGTATCTTTGTGAAACAGATGGAGTATTTTAGAAAAACACATTGTTTCAAAAAGATACATATTTTGTATTTTCAATGCATATTTTATCAAGTTTTAATGATTAATTGCAAATTTCAAAAACTTAATTGCACTTATTGAATTTTTATTGGCTTAAAATTATGGGAAAAGATCAGCACAAAAATTATGCATTTGTTATGTTTTTTATTAATATGTGTGAAAAATCTAGAAAATGTATCTTTGTGAAACAGAGGGAGTATTTTAGAAAAAAAAAATTGTTTCAAAAAGATATATATTTTATATTTTCAATGCATATTTTATCAAGTTTTAATGATTAATTGCAAATTTCAAAAAACTTAATTGCACTTATTGAATTCTTATTGGCTTAAAATTATGGGAAAAAGATCAGCACAAAAAATTATGCATTTCTTATGTTTTTTATTAATATGTGTGAAAAATCTAGAATATGTATCTTTGTGAAACAGATGGAGTATAACTTATTCATGAAAAACAAAGCACACGTTCAATAAAAGTAAATTACACACTTAGTTTCCCAGCTTTTTGTAATTTTTTTGTTCAGTTACTAACATATCGAAACTAAATGTATCACAAAACCTTTGTACAGGAGTACGATAACCTTGACCGGAGGTAATGATAGCTCATTACTCATTGGATCACAAATGGTCTTGCGCAGATTGTCACAAACTGCTGGAGTTGCTTTTTGAATGCTTTTTTTTGTAAAAAGGCTTTCAAATTAAAATACATGAAAATACAAACTGATTACAAGCATCAAGCTATAGTTTTTAGGAAGCCCAGTGAATAGAGCGAAGCCCAGAACCACTTAGCCAGTAAACTGAAAGAGAAGTAGGCCCAAAAAGATAAAAGAAAGTTTCTTTTCAATGGGATCGGAAAAGGATCACGGACCAGTCGAAAGCCAGATTTGCATGAGAGATGAGCAAGCAGTGGGATTGGAGGACCTGAGAGATGAGGTCTTATTCTTGATCTGTTGCTCAATTGTCCTTGTGATTGCATCAACTGATCGAAAAGTGTTTCGATGCAGTCGGGAGTTTCTTTCCGTCCAAGTCGCATAGATGGTTGCCTGCCAAGCGAGAAGCGTCAAGTTCTTTATATGCTTCCGTCCTCGGAGAGCTACGAGGTCTAGAAGGGATTGGTTCCAGTTCCTGCAAGGGAGAAAGCGACAGCGCGCTGCAACAACGGACCAGATTGAGAAACTGAAATCACAATCAAAAAGAAGATGATCCCTAGATTCCAGTCCCGTTGAGCAGAGCAGACAATTAGTTGGTACTTGAAGACCCCAGGAAGACATCCGATCACGCGTTGGGCAACGATCGAGTATGAACAGCCAAGTGAGAACCGCCTGACGGGGTATATGTCCAGAGAACCATACTGCCGAAGCCCATGACACCTGGGGAGAGACTCCTCTCA
Source organism: Brassica nigra (assembly GCA_016432835.1). Classification (NCBI taxonomy): domain Eukaryota; kingdom Viridiplantae; phylum Streptophyta; class Magnoliopsida; order Brassicales; family Brassicaceae; genus Brassica; species Brassica nigra. Next base: position 60,107,861 of record CM028247.1, on the reverse strand, counting down.
AAGAGCGATAGACATCTCCTGTTGAGTAAGTTGTGCTTGTCCTTCCATCAAGCTCCCATTCATAGTGATCATCCTCATCTTGTAAAATAATTGTAGTTATGTAGGTAACCACCCGCAATTGATTCTCTGTTCTTGACTGTTGGATACACCAGCTACCATTCCGTGAGAGATCTGCCACGACTGCTTGTGTCGAGATGCCAAGCCTTGAGTTTCCATCTGCTCTATAGTATTCTTCCAAACTCTCGAAGGGTGTCCAATTGTCATGCCAAAACCTGCAAGTAAAACCATTTCCAAACCTCATTTTTATCCAGGGGAAGATCAGGGGCCTTAGCTTTAGGAGTTTATTAGCTAGCCATGAGTTTGATCGGTTTTGCTTAGCTGTCCGAAAGTTGCTTATGTTGCCGTGTAAGATCTCCTCTCTATACCAAGCAACCCACACTGATCCAGCTTTAAAAAAAAGGAGCCATATGAGTTTTAAACAAGTAGCTTTGTTCCAGGTTTCAAGATCAGTGACTCCTAAGCCGCCTTCCTTCTTCGACTTAGTTACTGTTGACCATGCCACTCTAGCGGAAGGGTGAGAGTCGATGTTGCCTTTCCATAAGAACACGCCACAGAGAGAGTTGATTCTTTTTACACTAGCCTTAGGGAGCACGAAGGAGGAGCACCAGAAGTTTGTGACCATGAGTTAAATTTCGACTTGACTTGCTGAATAAGGCGCTCACAGTTCTGTATGCTTAGCTTTTTAGTGCATAAAGGAACCCCCAAATATCGGACAGGCAGGGTCCCGTGAGGCATACCCGTGGATACTTGTATCTGATCAATCTCAGCTTGAGACAACCCCAAACTGAAGAAACTTGATTTTTGAACGCTGACTGCGAGGCCAGATCTTAGTTCAAACTCATGAAGTACCTGCAACACATTCTGAACAGAAGATAGAGATCCATCAATGAATATTAATAAATCATCAGCAAAGCTCAAGTGCGTTAATCTTGTTGAGGCTGTTTTCGGATGGAAGCTGATTCTCCCTTCAGTTGAAGCTGCTGTTAGGAGCTTAGAGAGGCAGTTCATCGCAATTACGAACAGGTAAGGAGAGAGAGGGTCTCCCTGCCTTAATCCTCTTGTACCTTTAAAATAACCGTTGACAGTTCCATTATATCCTACCATGTAGGAAGGAGAACAGACACAAGCACGAAGCCAACGGAGAAAGAGTGGAGGGATATTGATTCCTTGAAGACAGCTGAAGAGGAAATCCCACGATAAAGTGTCAAAGGCCTTAGCGATGTCAACTTTAATGGTAATCCTCTTACTGGTAGTGTGCTTGTGATAGCCATTCACGAGCTCCCCTGCAAGCACTGTATTCTCTATCAATAATCGTCCTTTTACAAACGCAGTTTGGTTCGGGACAATCAGATCTTGCAGCATTGGCTTTAGTCGGCGGACCAGGAGGCGAGAGATCACTTTGTAGACGGTGTTGAGGCATGAGATCGGTCGGTAATCAGTGATCAAGGAAGCACCCTGTCTCTTCGGTACCAGTGAGAGAATAGTGGCGTTGGCCGCAGCTGGTAGGAATCCAGAAGTGAAAAACTGGCGTATAGAAGTTGTCACATCTGTTCCAATGATCTCCCAAGAACTTCTGAAGAACCCTGAAGTTAAGCCATCTGGGCCAGAAGATTTATTTGGATTTAGTTTGAAAAACTGTTTCCTGATTTCTTCAGCTGTAGGCAGTGAAGTCATTGAGCGCTGGTCATCCATAGAGACACCGAAGCCAAGCAAAGACTGGAACCAGGATGAAGGAGAGAAGATGGTGACTCTGGATTGTCTAGGCCCAAGGATCGACTTGAAGTAGGCAGCAGCATGGTAACTCATTTCCAGTGGGTCCGTCAAAACAACTCCAGTGACAGTGAGAAAGGAACGGATAGCGTTGAAGCTGGCTCTAGTTTGACAAATTCGAAAAAAGAAGGCAGTATTTAGATCACCTTCTTTTAGCCAATTTATCCTAGACTTTTTCTTGAAATAACATTCCTCAATCTCTCTTAACAGCATCCAGTTTTTATGCAGGTCCCTCTCTTTCTGAAAGTTATCAGGCGATGGATGTTGAAGCGCCTCTACCTGCACAAGCTGTAACAAACGGTTAGCTTCCAAAACTCTCTCTTGAATCTTAGAGTAGTTATCTTTATTCAGTGCCCTTAGATCCTTTTTTAAACCCTTTAGCTTCCAGCATAAGTTATCCAAAGTTTGACAAGTGCTTCCGGCCTGAAACCATGCCTCAGAAACTACTGAAATGAAGTTCGGGTGTTTGGTTAAGTAGTTAAAGAAACGGAAAGGTTTACTGCCGGCTGTAGGCAGGGAATGATTAAGGTCAATAAGGCAGGGACAGTGGTCTGAGATAAGGGGTGGAAGGAAGGTGGCTGTGGCATGAGGGTGGTCTGAAATGGTGAGGTTGTTGACCAGCAGACGATCTAGTTTCTTTGCAATAGGCGAAACCGGTTGAGAATTAGTCCAAGTAAACAATGGACCATGGAAACGTAGATCAAAAACTCCTAGCTGGAGGAGGCAGTCGCTAAACTGTGTCATCAAGGAGTCATTGGTGTTGACGTTCCATAGTGAATGCTCATGGTGACTCCTTATCTGGTTAAAGTCTCCACCAATGAACCAGGGTTTTGTGTCCAGAGAGTAAGTCTGTTGTAAGTTTAAGAAATCAACCCACAGATCACTTCTCTCTGGCGCATCATTCGATGCGTAGACGACAGTATAGTAAAACATAGGGCAAAGCGGGATCGAGACCTCGCAAGTAAGAGATTGCCTGCTCTGAGAGAGAATACGAACAGAAGCGGGGTTCTTCCAAATAAGAATAATCCTGCCATCCTCATCCGAGAGATGATTAGAGTAATATTTCCAGCCATTACATAGTTTTGACATTAAAGGATCTAGATTGACCTCCTTAATATGAGTCTCCAAAAGGGCACCAACAATAGCTTTATTAGAGTTTAGCCATTGACAAAAAGGTTGATGCTTATCCGGCTCATTTAGTCCTCGGACATTCCAAAAAAAGAGTTTGATACTCATAGATTACTAATAGAAGGGTCCTCAGAAGAGGGAAGCCCTTGAGAATCAAAAGAAGCAAAAGTAGAAAAGAAATTATTTAGTGGGATAGAAATTTGTTTGGAAAGAGGGATAAGAGGAGGAACATGTACTCCTTTAGGCAGAGTGGTAGTACATGTATTTTGAAGACGGGGGAGTCAAAAGAAGGGTCCGATCTTGAGCGCTTAAGTTTCTTTTTTTCAGCAAACTCAGAAAAACTAAGAGGTTTTTTGGGAGTAGAAGGGGCTGTTGAGGTATGGGTTTTTGAGAGTTTTTTGGAAGGTTTTTTTGTGAAGGAAGGTCTTTTTTTGCTCGAGACAAAAGTGAAAGAAGTAGCAGGGGCAGTATCAAGAACCATATTGTCGTTTGTTGCTGCCTCAGCAGCCTTTGAGGAGGATGGAATGTCAGAACCCACAGGAGGAATAGAGTCTAATCGGGTTCCAGACGAGGCCACCTTATGCTTGCTCTTATTCTTTGTTTTTACTTGAGTTTTCTGATGCTGGAAATTTGATTTTTCAGGTGGAGTCCAGGTGAGGCAGTTACGAATGACATGACCAAGCTCATGACAATGAGAACACGTCGGAGGCAGCCAAGGATAAGTAACTGTCACCTCAACTACTTCGCCGCTTTCTCGTTCAAACTCGACTACAGTGGGAGCCGGTTCTGTTAAATCCAGCTCAACTTTGACGTGAGACTCTGTAAGACTAACAAGATTCCTTGTGAAGTCGTCTGTCTCCTTCGGATCACCCACCAAGCCAGCAACGAGACTAAGATCTTGGGTGTGACGCAAGTCCAACGGAACTCCGTAGAGGTACGCCCAGAGCTTTATGGACTTGAGCGGAGGGATGGACGAGGAGTGTTCAGAAGTCCATAAAGCCGTGTGAAACATCGATTCTCCTACATACCAGATATATTTTTTCAGAATCTTTTCTCTAAGATAAGCATTAGGGATCCTTACTAGAGTAGTTCGATTCAAAGAGTTGTTGTGGATTTCCAGCTTTTTTCCTTTACCCCATAAGTGATTAAAAACACTCTGGATTTGGCTGAAAGGAGGAGGTTTTCCATTGAAGTAGCAGACTATGAAGTCCTTATGAAGTTCTTCTCCTTTTTTAAACACATCATCTGGTATGAGAATTCTTGGTCTACCATTTGCTGCTTTAGTCACAGGAGCCAAGCGAGTTAGAGTCTTATCTTCCGACAAGCGAATCCTCTCAACTAAGGATGGACGAGGAAGCGGTGTAGGGACAGAGGGAAGGGTCTGAGGAGAGGGGGCCAGAGGGGAGGGAGATTTGGTAGTGAGAGCTCGGTTTTTAGGGTCAGGGTTCTGGTTAGCTGTTTCAGGGTTTGGTGGGGAGACAATAGTTTCTGGGGTTGGAACAGAGGCCATCGAAGAAGCCCTGTTAGTTTGAAGAGGAGAGTTCTTTGATTGTTGAATGATGAGAAAGGGTTTCTCAACAGTAATTGTAGATCCAGATTCTGGAACAGTGCTTTCTGTCACCACACATTGGTTTGAGCCTGAAGAGACCACGGCAGGGACAGTAGTTGGAGCCAACTGAATCACAGAATCAGTAGCCTGAAGACTGCTTTCGATTTCTAATTGATGGAGGAGAGGAGCCAAGGGGAGGGTAGAACTGCGGAGAGAAGGGGGACGAAGGGTCAGGCGGGTCAGGGGGGGTGAGGGGAGGAGGGGGAACCTCACCAGCGGTGAGAGGCGACGGTTTCAGGGCGGAAGCACCACCATGATGGTGCCAAGGGTTTGACATAGAGAACTGAGTCAGAGAGAGTTTTGAATGCTTTCATGCATTGATTTATGACACAATCTTTTATACACACATCTCTTGGGATTGATTCAGAAACTTGTATCAAACAAATCATTGTTTTTCACCAAAAAACAAATCATTGTAAATAAAGATACAATCATGAATTCCCTATAAATTTATTTAACCCTTGAGCTGCCATAAGTACCGCGAATTTTTAATTCAAAGTGTATAGTTTTGTTTATTGTGTTGTGAAGCAAAGATGATTTAGTGAAAATGTTGGATATATCGAGATGTTTTATATAGTAAAAAGTTTTTACCAGATTCTGGAAGCCAGTAATTGTTGGGAAGTCAATTCGTTGTTTTTTAATTTTTTTTTCTTAATTAAGTAAAGATATCGATAGATATTTCAAACAGTTAGTATTTAGTAAACGAAAGTGAAGAGTTATGGAAGAGACACGTGTCCAGATTTGCTTATAGATTCTTGATGACGTGGAGGCTTAAGAAGATACTTCCTTCTACTTTAAATATATAGATTAGTGTTTTTAAAACCGGACCGGCTAGCGAACCGGAAATATTTTGGATCATGGTCATTGTAGTTCGACCGGGCTCGATCAGGTTCGAACCGGATTTGATTAGATTTAACTAAATTTAATAATATTTTGAATTTGCATATTCTTATAAAGATAGATCATATCAAATAAAATATTTTAATAACCATAATGCTTAGAAAAAATTTAAAAGTAACAAACTAAAAATGTAATAAAAGTAATAAAATAATTTAATAGTTCAAATCCAAAATCAAAAGGAAAAAAAAACACATTTAAACATTATTCTCCAGGTCTTTATCACTTTAAATCTTCATCACCTTAAAAAAAAATTATACGAACTTCACAAACCTAAGTTTTCAATTCGAACCTTGAGAAGTAGGTAATACCTTGTGAGTTGCTATTTTGCAGAGACGTCAAAGACGTCAAAGACTCAAGAGAAAAAGAGGAGACGTCTTTACGTTATTAATCTGAAACCCTATTTTATTTTTTAAAAAGGAAATTTTAATTGTTTTATAAATAAACTTTGGTTTATTTAAAAACCAAGGTTTGATTAGTTCGTTTGGTCGCCGGTTCCCGGGTTTTTAACGGTTCGATATGGATTTTTAATTGGTTCAACTTTAGTTGTGTTTGGTATTTATCCAACCCAGATTTGTGTCCGGTTTGCGGTTGAACCTGGTCTGACCGTCGGTTCGGTCTGGGTTTAAAAACGCTGCAGTTAGGTGTGTAATATGCCCTAGCCACCTACGCAACTATTTGCTGTGAATTAAAGTATCTAACTGGTCATATTACCATTTTTAGCTTATACAACACATAGTTGCTAAAAAAAAAAAGCTTACACAACAGATATTGCAAGTAACATTTTGTTTTTAAAACTTGTAACCATGTGTTGTTAAAAAAAGTATATTTCAAAACTTCTATTATACAACATCTCGTCGTTTATCAAAAAAAAAAAACATATCGTCGTCAAAATTTTCTTTCCATAATTGTTATTATAAAAATTGATAAATATATATATACATGTGCATGTTAAATAAAAAAACAATTTTATTATTTTTCCTATAAATAATAAATTAATATTATAATAATTTAGCGTGTATTTAAACTGATGGCTACATTAAAAAATGCTTTCTGATAAATATGACTTTATTTCGATAAAAAGAGTAAGTTGTAGAAAAACTTAACTAAAATTATATTATTGAAATTGAATTGTAACAATATTTACCAAGATGTTCATAAAAATAATATAAAAATTCTTGTATATTTTGAAAGAAAATCTTTTATATTTATTAATAACTATATTTTTACTGTGCTATAGTGCGGATTGTATATATCAAATTTAGTTTATTATTATTTCTTCTTTTCTCTTTGGATATTTGGTGTTTTGTTTTTCGATGTCACTTTTTCAGTATCAACTCTATATATATTTATATATTCCTTTTATATATTTATATATTTCTTCTTTTTGTTTATAGTTATAGTTATATTCCATATATATTTAAATAGTGTTACATATTAAAAAACAAAAAAAATATAGCTAACACAAAGAAAAGGAAGATAAATGGGGTTTTTCACACAGAATAAGAGTTTTAACATTTACACCCAAAAAAAAAAACAAGAGGCTTTTTCTCTCTAACTTATCTCTTCTTCCTCTCTTTCTTCTTCGTTGGCTTGGTTTCTCCAACCGACATCGGTGACTTTCTCAGCCAAGGCGTCAGTTGGTGCTCTTGTTTTAGTTTTCTTTCTCGATTTCTCTTGTACCAGTGCCAGCTCTTGACATGTGCACAAGGCACATTTGCACAGGATCCAACAAAAATTAAGAAAATTTAGTCAAGATTAAGGTCCATTTTTATAGAATTAGGGTCCTGTTTTGCAAATTATTAATTTTTTTTTGCTCTTGAAAAGTTAAACCTTGCACAAGGTCCAACAAAAAATTGAGCCGGTTTCGATTTCATGATCTAGATCCGAAATCCTTTCGTTTGGGTTCTGTGGGTTTTGGCTGTTTGGTACTTGTTTTGTATCGTTGATCTTTTTGTGTTGCCTTCAACTTTGTCTCAGATATATTCGTTAGTGATTTTCTCTGTTCTCCTTGGTTCATGCTGTGAGTGTTGATGTCGGGATTAGGAGGAGTGTTATATCCTTGGTTGCTATGAGACTGATCTTTTACTGTGGTGATCGTTTGTATGTGCTTGCATGCAAGTTATCCAGCTTAGTTTGAAGGATTTGGGGCTTTGGCCTTCCTCATCAGATCGTTGGAGACGTCAGACAAACCGGTCTCCTCTTTGTGTAGTCCGTGGCTGTGTCAAGTTTCCGGCTTGGACATAATCCTTAATAAAGTTCGATCCTTGGTGATTATCTTCTTCTATTCTTCTAATTATATTTAATCCTCACCTATTTTCAGTGTATTATGTTGATAGATCCATAATTATTTTCTGTAAAATTTTAGTTTCCAGTGGTGTTTGTTTAGTTTTCGGAGATTGTCCGCCGGCTTATGACTCCTAGGATTGGTCTATAATTCGTTGGCTTAGCAGGAGGTGTTGTCTCGCCGACTTTGGTTAAGATCTTATGCAATATTTTGGTTGAAATCAATACAATCGTTTGAGGAAAATATGGGGTTGTTCGTTTTTTCCTTTTCTGTTGTAACTCTACTTAGGGCAACTACATTAAAGGTTTTTAAGGGGATTTTGGGCTGGGTATCACTGGGCCAAAAATAATAAAATAAGGAAAAAAGAGATGAGACTGGGTGGGCAGTTCGTTCCCCACGAACCCGGTATGGGCGGGTTTTAAACACGTGTCAGCCTCTGATTTGTTTTTTTTTTCGGGTCGATTTAGGAAGAAAGCAGGGTTTCGCGAAACACAATTCATTTTCTCTTCTCCCCGATAGATCTAGGGTTTCATTAAGCTCTGGCGATTTTCTTGAAGGTTCGTCCGTCGAGTTTTCACCGATAAATCGACGCCGGTCAATCTCGTCCACTCCGTCCACTCCCTCGGTTAGTTTCGAGAACTTTTACGGTTAAATCTCGAAGAGTTTGTTCTTCCTTTTCGATCTCGGGTTTCTTTCTAATTCGATTTGGGGTTTCGATTCGGTTTTCAAAATCCGTTGTATATTTGTTAATCGTATTGATTGGTCGAATTAGGGTTTCGATTTAGGGATTTACGGTTTTCGATTTAGGGTTTTTTAGATTTAGGGATTTGTAAATCGAATTGATTGGTCGAATTAGGGTTTGATTTAGGGATTCGGTTTCGATTTAGGGTTTTAGATTTAGGGATTTCGATTTAGGAGTTATCGATTTAGGGTGTTTCAAAATGATATACTTTTGTTAATACTGTTTGTTGTTTTGGATATAGGGTTCTTGTGAAAGGAGTTTAGGATAATGGATCCAGCAGAAGAGATAAGAGAGGCAAAACGGCAAAAGGATGATTTCAACATGCTCAGATACGTGTGTGATTCACAATATGGGATTCCTAGAAGGTGTTTTTGCGGGTCTAGCATCATTGATGAGGTTCGGGCCAATGACACGATCGACACTCTTCCTGGCCGACGCTTCTTTACCTGCAAAAACTACGAGGTAAAGCACAACATACATATCTTGTTGTTGGTTATCATACTAAATAATTTGGTCTGTATTTGTTGGTTCTAATATTTGTTTTCTGTTGAAACAAGGCTGACGGTTTCCATTACCGTCAGCCTTGGGTTGTAGGTGTTCAGGAGGAGCTCGAGAAGCTGACTAAGCGAATGGCAGACACTGAGGAGGTGGTCAAGGGCTTATCCATTTTCAAGAGACGCATTGACAATCTAGAGGTAAATGTAGTTTATTGTAGTAGTATCTTGTATGTAGTTAATAAATCCGGATTCTATACTGACATAGTTCTTTCTTTCCTTGTCGAGGCGGAGGTGAGGTTTCTCACTGAGCAGGTTGATAACCTCACAGAGGAGGTCGATAATCTCAATGGGCAGGTCGATACACTCCAGAAGGTCTGCTTTGATTGAAAGCTATAATAAGGTAACAGTCTATCTCTATCTCTTATAAAAGGAATTGTGTCTTTGATGTGTCATTGATGTAGAAGCTAGGCCTCCTGTGTGTTTGTTTTCGTGTGAATGTAGTTGAAATATAACTTAAAATATAGTGAAACTATGCATAAGAAACTACTTAACCCAAACCGAACTACAATTTAATTTGTTCAAAATAAAAATGTCATTAACTACGGGTGGTTGGTTGCTGTGATTTGATGTTGATCGTTTAATGTTTGTACTTGCTTAAGTAGTTTAAGTTAGGTGGTTAGGGCAGATTTATTGTTCTCACCTATCAACACTCCACTAGTTTATAAATAGGAAATGAACTTAGTGTTTTCAAATCAACTTAAAACAAACAAAAAACTTAACCTAAAAATGGATCCTCTCTACGCAAACCCCCCTGGCGGCCTTGTTGGTATGTTAACCAACCTGAGCAGTCAATCAAACCTTGTTGGTATGTTAACCAACCTGAGCAGTCAATCAAACCTTTGCTTCCAACCCAGCCACGTCACTGAACCAAACCAGAGCAACCAAGCAGGGTCTTCTCAGCCTAAACCTCCACTTAAAAGGAAAAAGTGGTCAACCAAGGAGGACCTTGTGCTCATCAGCGCTTGGTTGAACACCAGCAAAGATCCAGTAGTCAGTAATGAGCAGAAGGCGACTGCTTTTTGGAAGCGCATACAGGAGTACTACATGGCAAGCCCGCAGATCAGTGGCTACGCGCATAGGTCGGACAACCAATGTAAGCAGAGGTGGGGAAGAATCAACGACCCGGTGTGCAAATGGGTTGGATGCTACGAGGCTGCAATGAGGGAGCAGTCTAGTGGTCAAAACGATGACGATGTCATTGCAGCGGCTCATGAGATGTACCAGAATCACCACGGCGTTCCATTCATCCTTGAACATGCATGGAAGGCACTTCGTAATGACCAGAAATGGAGATCAATGTCTTCTGCCAGAGAGGATGGAAAGGAGAAAAGGAAGGAAGCCGAGGAGGAGGCTCCAGACTTGGAGGAAGCTAGGCCTCCTGGTGTTAAGGCGTCCAAAGCGAAACGCAAGAAGAAGGGAAAGGAAGCAGCTTTCGATAAATTAGAGGGTTTAATGTTGCTGAAGGAGAACATCTCGAAGCAGAGAGTCCTCGAGCGTCTCCTAGCTCGCAAGGAACCACTCTCTGAGATAGAGGAGTCTCTGAAGAATAAGCTTGTTTCTGAAATGCTCTAGCTTGTGGTTTAGCTTGATTGATTGGTTTGTTTAGTTTACGTTGTGGTTTGCTATGCTTGATTGGTTTGTTTACTGGTTCACTAACTTGTTCTTTTTCTTTTGCAGGTCACGGGTTGTTGTTCGCTACTGTCTGCTTGTCTGAAGGATTATCTAGTTGTCTGAAGGTTTATCTAGGTCTCACGGGAAAGTGCCTCTGTTTTCTATGTCTGAGCACTTGTATTATTAGGTGTCACGGAGAAGTGCAGTTTTTTGTTTCTGTCTGCACTTTTATTAGCTGTTGTATTTGGCTCTGTCTAAATGTATTCGAAGCATGTCACGGGTTGTAACAAAAACTATGTAACATCACCCTATAAATCATTTGTACACTCTCGTTTGTTACTTACTCTCAACCCACTTTCATATAAAATCAGATCGTCACCAAGTCTTCTTCTTCCATATCACTTACTCTCTCAACCCACTTTCATATAAAAACTATGTCCAAGTCTTCTTCTTCCATATCAAATCAGATCGTCACCAAGTCTTCTTCTTCCATTTCACCATTTCACCTAGTCACCAAGTACTACTCCTCCCTCTCAACTTCCTTCTAGATGTAAGTTTTAAAATCAATGTTTAATTAGCAAAAAATATATAATAAGCAAAAAGAGAACTTGTGTATCAATAAAGAGATTTATTTGGAAAAAAATATATAATAAGCAAAAAAATATATAATAAGCAAAAAGAGAACTTCTATAAAGAGATTTATTTTGATAAGAACATCATATGTTATCAATGTTGCAGATTATTTTTTCATAATACGAAAAAATGTCTTTCTCATCTTCATCCTCTGATGGCATAGATGATGCCCTTGATGAATTATTTGAAGAAGAATTTGACCATCTCTTCCAGTACATACTTAATGGTGATGAAGACGAACCGACCAAACGAGCTTATATTGAAAGATATCGTGAAGAAGGACATACTCAACTATGGAACGACTATTTCAGAGAGCATGCAACCTACGGACCGGCCATGTTTAGGCGACGTTTTCGAATGACGAAGTCATTGTTCCTTCGCATTAGCGATCGCTTAAGAAATGAAGTTCCTTACTTTCAGCAAAGACCAAATGGTTACGGACGATACGGCCTATCTACACTTCAAAAGTGTACCGCAGCCATACGTATGCTCGCGTATGGTCAATCCGCTGATGAAACTGACGAATATCTCCGACTCGGTGAAAGTACTGCGCTTTTGACTTTGGATAATTTCACTAAGGCGATAATCCAATTGTATGGAGAAGAGTATCTAAGAAGACCTACAAGAGATGATCTGCAACGATTACTCGACATTGGCGAGTCCCGGGGGTTTCCAGGGATGGTAGGCAGCATCGACTGTATGCATTGGGAGTGGAAGAACTGCCCAACGGCTTGGAGAGGACAGTACACACGTGGTCACGGAAAGCCGACAATTATCTTAGAGGCAGTGGCATCACAAGATCTATGGATATGGCACGCTTTTTTCGGGCTTCCAGGTACCCTAAACGACATTAATGTTCTCGACCGGTCACCGGTTTTTTGATGACATTGTACAGGGTCGAGCTCCTAAAGTTAATTTCACGGTCAACAACCACAACTATCGTATGGCGTACTACCTTGGCGACGGAATCTATCCAAAATGGTCTACATTTATCCAATCTATTTCACTTCCTCAAACTCCTAAAGCAGAGCTATTTGCTCAACGTCAAGAATCAGTCAGAAAAGATGTCGAACGTGCTTTTGGAGTATTGCAAGCGAGGTTTGCAATAGTAAAAAATCCAGCATTACTATGGGACAAGGAAAAGATAGGAAGGATAATGAGAACTTGTGTTATACTGCACAACATGATAGTAGAGGACGAACGGGACAGGTACAATCCTTATGATACATATGAAGCCGGGTCGGGGCAGTCAAGCAGCAGTTCTCAGGTTGATGATGTCACCTCCGCAACGGAAAGCCTTTCTAATATCGGTCAAATGCGTAGCATTCAAAATCAAATTCGGGATTCTCGTATCCATGAACGTTTGAAGGCTGATTTAGTTGAAAATATATGGCAAAAGTTTGGTAATCGAGATGAATAATCATTGTATGTTGATGATTTAACAATGTATTGAATAAATTTTAAAATATAATAATCAATAATTTTAAAAATTTCTGAGTTTATAAATAATATTATTTTATTCTATAAACCCCTTTTTAAAGTTCTTCAATGCAAGCAAAAAGTTAATAGAGTATCATCACTATTAACGACCCCACTTAATAATACTTAAAAATTGTTAACATCCCCATTTGGAGATCCTTTAATGTAGTTGCCCTTAGTTTTGAATCATATATAAAGAATAGAGCATCTTAACGTAATTCCATTTTTCTTAACTCCACTCTATTTTTATTTCAAATAAAGAACGTTTATGTTATAAATCATATTGGTGGACGTCTATAACCGATCCGTCTGTATCGGCCCGTCCGCATAAATCATAGGCGGCCAGATTTTTTCTTTCTGGTCGGATCCTATTTTTCCTTTTATGTTCTGATCTTATTTTCCTTTTCCTAGTTGGATTAGGATTTGTTATCTTTCCATTTATCTACGACGGTTTATCTATTTGTAAATCTCTATATAAGGGTTCCATTATGTTATGAATAAGATAGAACTTTTCCCCTAAATTTACAACACATTATCAGCACGATAGTCCCTAAACCTTAAACTAAAATCCGATCACCATAAACCCTAATCCTAATCGAACCGGCGAGAAACCCTAATTCTATCCCTCTTCCGGCGTGAAACCTTCCTCTTGTTCGAGTTCCGACGATCTGATCTCAGCACGTTTGCGACCCGATATCAGCTTCAGCTCGTTCGAGACTTGATAGCAACTTGTTCCCGCCTCAGCTTCAATCCGTTCGCGATCCGATAGCTACCCGTTTGCGACCCGACGATCTCAGCGACGATCAGCTCGCGATCTCCTCTCTTTGGTGGTCCATTCAACACAACTGAGGTTAAAGGTAACTCGAAAACCTAATGATCAATCATTAAACCCTAAAAAAAGAAATTCTAGAACCCTAACCCTAATTCTCAAAAAACCTAATTAATGATGAATTAGGTTTTGGTTATATTGGTTGTCTGAAGTTGGTAGATCATAACGGTTGCTAAGTTTCTAAATGCATATGACATATTGCATAAGAACGCTCATATTGATTAAAGGACTTAATGGACTGATTGTTTGCTGTGAGAGATTGATTGAGATTGTTTGTGACTTGTATGCAAGCTAGGTTGATAGAAAAAGAATTGAATGATTAGGTTAATAGAATCCGCTTGCTAAACTTGTTAAAACCATAATTAAATTGATTGATTGATTGCTTGATCTAAATTGAAACCCTAATTTGAAATCGAATTTGGTTGTTTGAGTGATTGAATGTTTGAATCTGAATTTTATCACTTAGAAACCGTTTTGCTAGGATGTATAACCGATTGCATAATGATCATATAGAAACCATTTGATAAGATTGATCATACCATGTTTTGGCCGTGCGGCTTGTTCTTGCATCATACACGTATGAATTGAATGCATGATATCTTGTTTGTCCGTGCGGCTTGTTTGAACATTGCGTATCCATTTAGCTTGTCTTGATTGTATCATGAACATTAAACATTATAATATTAAGAATGAAATATATGATTTCAGATGTCGAAAATCAACAATTTGGAATATGCTGCCCTAAATCTCTCTGGAGATAATTACTTACAATGGGCACTTGATACTAAGATCATCCTGAAATCCATGGGGCTCGGTGAAAGTATTGCCGATAACAATAATGTCACTGAGAAAGATAGATACAGAGCTATCTTAATTATTCGTCATCATCTGGCTGAGAGTCTCAAAGATCAGTATTTGACAATTGAGAATCCCTTAGATCTTTGGACAGAGCTGAAAAGCAGATATCATCACCAAAGAACGGTGATTTTACCAAAGGCTATGTATGATTAGAGGAATCTCAGAATCCAGGACTTTAAGTCCGTGGATGAATATAACTCGACCCTATTCAAAATCGTTTCAAAATTGAAACTGTATGGTGGGGAGATAACAGATAAGGATATGCTAGAAAAGACCTTTTCCACCTTCCACACAAGCAATGTGTTGTTACAACAACTGTACCGTGAGAAGGGCTTCAAGACATATGCAAATCTGATCTCATGTCTATTGCTAGCTGAGCAAAACAATGAATTATTGATGAGAAACAGTGAACTGAGACCTCCTGGATCAACCCCATTACCTGAAGCCAATAAGGCCGCAGAGGAAAAGAAAGAATCCAAAGAAAGTAACCACGTCCATCATGATAAACCACACGGTCGTGACCGTGGTGGATGAAGAGGACGTGGCAGTGGCCAATACAACTCATATAGCCGCGGGAATAGCTATGGTAGAGGCCGCGGATATCAATCCCATTCAGACCGTGGTCGAGGCAGAAGCAGTGGTATTTCTAAACCACAACACTCGAAAAATTAGTGTGCCATAGGTGTGGAATGGATAACCATTGGGCTAAGACATGTAGGACTCCCAGACATCTTTGTGACCTCTATCAAGAGAGTTTGAAAGGGAAGAATCCTGAAGCCCACATGATCTATAAAGATGCTGAAGGTGATTTTGATCATGAAAAAGATGATTTTATGGAATATGAAACATCTGACTGACTAAAAGAATAATGTTGATTTCGACTTCTGTGTTTTGCTTTGTTTTATGTTTTTCTTTGTTTTATCTCCTTGAATTTATTTCTATTGCTATTATTTTGTCTGATTTATATACTTAATAAAACCAAATGCATGATTTTAAGATTTAAGGTCTACATCAATATAATTGCGGGTATAGTCAGTCCAATACAGGGCTACGGCCAGGACAGTGTATTGTTGCCTAAAGGGCACGCATCTAGAGATATCTGATGCATTATATTCACCCAAGAAAGGCCCATTGAATTTCAAAACCCCCAGTCTCAGCTTGGGATCACGAAATTTCACATGCATCTGAGTTAATACGCATCAGGCTATCTAGTGAGCATAGATATTCCCCATCAATTAAATCACGGGTCATGAGCCAGACATATCCCATCTTACGACATTTGGATGTGCCGTCTATGTACAAACTGCTCCACCACAGAGAACTAAGATGGGACCTCAAAGGAGGATGGGGATATATGTTGGATATGATTCTCCCACGATTTTTAAGTACCTTGAACCAAATATGGGTGATTTTTTAAGGCCAGGTACGCGAATTAGGGGGAGAAAATAATAAGCTGGTAAAAGAGATTACATGGAATCAACCATCATTGTCTTGGCAAGATCCTCGGACTAAAGAATATGAATTAGACATCCAAAAGATAATACATTTATAAAAGCTAGCTAATCAATTGATAGACTCATTTGCTGACCTGAAAGAGAGTGACTAAGTCATATATACCAGCCTGTAATGCACCAAATTCGAATAGAAGTCCAAAAGGGACATAATCAAGTTGCTACAGAGTCTAGACAACGTATGAAACGTGGTAGACCAATAGGTTCCAAAGATAAGAATCTTCGGAAACAAAAGAAAGGTGCAGAAAATGAAAACAAATCCGAGGTCGAGTAAACCACAGACATGGTCATAAGGCCGGCCGGCTCTAAGGTACCAAACACTGAGGCTTGGGACGCCAAGCTTCAGGGTACTAATGGTCCTGATAATAATGAGATTGTAATCAATTATATCATGTCTGGAACACAATGGAACGGAAAAGATGTCGACACAGATGATTTATTTGCATACAAGGTAGCACTTGAATTTATGGATATAAACGAGGATCATGAACCCACGTCAATAAAAGAGTGTGCACTCGTAGATCAGATTGGATTAAATAAAAAGCGTGGAGTTAAATAGTCTAAAGAAAAGAGGCATATGATGCCATATGATACTAAACCTGTGGAATATAAATGGATCTTTGTGAGGAAGAGAAATGAAAAGGAGAAATCATGAGAAATAAAAACATAATCACGTGGTCCAGTTGTCACGTGGTCTAGTTGTCTATAGTCTTACTTACAGCATTCGAGCCCGACTTGTTGCACAAGGATTCTCACAGAGATCAGAAATATATTATGAGAAGACATTCTCCCCTGTGGTGGATGCTACTACATTCAGATTTTAATAAGTCTGGTTATAAGAGAGAAATTGGATTTGCATACTTATATGGTCCACTGGATAATGAGATATACATGAAAGTACCAGAGCGTACTGAGCTCAAAGATAATAGAAGTTCTTAAGAACAGCATTGTATAAAGCTGAACAAATCTATTTATGGACTGAGTGGCCACATGTGGTATAATGAACTAAGTGAAAAATGTTAGTGCAGATGAGGCGACGAAAACTAAGTGCAGAAAATAAAGACACATCAAATTTGTTAACGGTAGTGTTTTAAAACCCAACCCGGATCCGCGGTTGAACCGGTAAACCCGGTGACCCAGGATAAATCCGGTTTGGGTTTTGTGAAAAACCCAAGATTTAAAAACCCGCAAAAACCCGGAAAAACCCACTAAAACCCGAAACCCGGTACTGGTTGAACCGCTGATTGAACCATTAGATAAATTTTACTTTTTTTAAGTTTTAGATTATGTTTTTAGATTTAGTTTTATTCTAAATTTCTAATTAAAAAGCTAGGTTTCTTTCAGTTTTATTGTTGTATCCTAACCTGTACTCTACCGATTATGTATGTTTTTTTTTCTTTTTGATTATTTTGTTTATCATAAATCTGTCTTACTATGTTTTACTGATTTATTTTTTTTATAGACAATTTATTAATGATTTTATTTTGGGTTTATTTTGGATTTGAAGTTTTATTTTATTATTCATATTAGACATATTAATATTTATAAATTTTTAAGTCTTGAGTTTTTTGTTAGATGTCATAAATCTTAACTTGTTACAATTTTTTAAAAATAATCTAAACTATCTTCGCAGATCTCTTCAATGAAACCGCCTTGCTAAACTCCCCCTGAGTATAGGCTTCAACCTTCCATCTCCTCGGAAGTACTTCACCAAGTACGTCAGCACCCAACACACACCAGTGACACAAAATGCTTGATCACCCAAGCACACACGAAGCTACCCACGAGCTCCACACAATGGCCAACTCCATTAAACAAAGTGTCAACTCTAACGCCACCAAACTAAGTCAACATCGGATTCCATCAGAAACTACTTCAGACCCTGCTTCGGCACCAAGCAGTAACAAACACCAATATACAATGAAACCCCTCTCTCTCTTCTATGAGGTCTAACTTTCTCATAAGGCACATCCCTCCTTATATAGCAGACCAGAACTTGCTTTCCACGACCAGAACTTGATCTCGAAATCTTCAACTTATTCTCCAAGTCTTCCAAATACACTTATGGCAACTTTCCATTAACTTTATTGGAAAATTTCACCTTCAAGCAAACTCCTTTTGCTTTATGAAAAACGTCCATTTATCTTCAAGCACATATCTTCTTTCCTTTTCCAAGCTCCGCAAGCCCACGCTCATCACGAAACACGAACTCAACCCAAGCCCATCTTCATAACACACGTCTGTACTACCTCCCGTAGTACTTCACGAACTGGTACAGAACATCTCTCAAAACAGCATCTTCAAAAGAGGGCTATAAGAATGACCCAATCAGTCTGTGTATCTTCATAAAAAGAAATTTGACAACTTATGTTTATTTTATACTGACCAGACAAAAAAGGGGTTAATTGGTTTTACTGATGCAGGTTATCTATCAGATCTCAGACAGGTTATGTTTTACATAAACCATCGCAGCAACATCAGATTCGTGTGTGTGTATGTGGTTGAGATTCATAACTCAACATATCAGATCAGATTGTAGTATGGTCGACGGAAAAGAAGGTCCTGAGGCGCCAAACATCATGTACAAAGACAACGCAGCATGCATAGCTCAACTCAAAGGTGGATAAATCAAAGGAGATAGGACGAAGCACATCCTGCCCAAATTCTTCTTCACTCACGAGTTGCAGAAAGCCAGAGAGGTCCAAGTGGTTCATGTGCGTTCCAGTGACAACTCAGCCGACCTGTTCACCAAGTCACTTCCAACCTCGACGTTCAAGAAACTTACACATAAGATTGAGATGCGTCGACTGAAAGACCTTCAGTGAGGTATGATATACCATGGATTTTACCCGTTTTTACCCCTGGTAAATGAGTGTTTTTACTACTATTATCTATGTTTTGGAGTCTATTAGGTATGTTTTCAGGTTCAGAAGCATTTTGGAGAAAAGTGATGTTTTAGGTGCCTTTTTGGAGCTTAAAGAAGAGTTCACCCGAGATCAAGACCAGAGGTCGACACCAGAGTTACACATCGATCGATGCACACTCTGTGCAATCGATCAACACACATTAGCCGAAGAACGATACATCGAGACCATAATCGATCGATGTACATCTTGTACTATCGATCGATACTGAGGCGGCAGAAAGACAAGTTGGACCTGGCCGAACTTGAAGCCCAAGATATCACATTTTAAAAGAATGCCCCTGACGATTTTTTTAACCTAACGAACTCATATATTTATATGCCTAAGTGTTTTGGCTTTAAAAACAAGTTTTACAAGCTCTTACAATTCAATTTTATAAGTCTTTTCTACAATACAAGTTTTATTCAAGTTTCTTTTACTTCTACTATTTCTTTCAACAAAGGTTATATAATTCTAGACCTAGAGGAGAGATCCAAAGATATTTGTGATTGGAACCTAAGTGTTCACCCTCTAATAGGTCTATGAACTTCTATTATTACCTTGTTGTTATGAACTACTTAGCCATGTCTGAGTAGATTCACTTGTTAGATTTAGGGTTTAAATAGGATATGAGGGATTAACCCCAGCCTATAATTGCTATAGTTGTGATATTTATTGTTAGGATTGTTCACTAATGCTTTTTCTAGCTTAGCTACCTAGAACATGAACTTGGATTGCATTGTTCATTACATGCAATAGCTGATAACATCATAAACATGCTATGACCCTCTTGAGATATGCGAAAGCTGATCTAAGATCATGGTGAGCATTGTATGAACTCGCGCATAAAGCTTGCTTAGAGCCGTATCAATCGATACTCCTATAGAGTAATCGATCGACGTAGCTAGAGGTGTATCGGTCGATATTTCTATCGAACTATCGAGCGATACCAGCGGCAGAAGTAGCCGACCGCAACACCATTTAGCATCTAAGTAATAGATGGTCTAAATAATGGGAGAGCTGATGGATTCATTTAATAAGTGTTGAGCTCTGACATATCATGCAAGCAACTTGTTAGCCTTTATAGTATTTATAATGCTGAATTCCTGAATACTTACCCTGAATCTAACTACATTTCTTTACTGTTTTCAAAACCAAATCCTTTCAACTGAGTAATCTCATCCTTACTCAGCAAACCTGCACTTTACTTTAAACTATTTTCAACCTAGCATAGTCATTAAGATTGCATCTTATTTGTACACTAGCTCTCTGGGGATTCGATCCCTAAGTACTACAACTGAACCTCTTATTTGAGAGAGTAAAGTCACTCCTTGGGGTAATTTGAGTGATATCAAATTTGGCGCCGTTGCCGGGGAGCTTTGATACAATAGGAATTAATCTGATTAGGTCTAGGTTATTTCTATTTTTGTTTTAATTTGTTTTCTGACACAAAAAATTTTTCTTGTCTTTTCAGGTTTCATGCCTAGCAGCACCAGAAGCAACAAGGAATCCCAACTTTTGTCCTCAAGAAGACCCTGCTAGCTTGGAACGTTCAATCCGCGCAAGGAAATCCGTTCCGCATCGATCGACGCCATCAACTGTCTGTCGACCGATACCGACGCACCCCTGCCGAACGAGACACCGTCTTCGTCGACCGACACTCGCACCTTCACGTCGACCGACACTACTTCACCGTCGACCGACATCTTTCATCCGACATCGATCGATACCCCTAACTGTATGTCGATCGATACTACTCCGCGAGTCATGGTAGCGCCTATTATTCTCACACGAGATGAGAATGGAGACTTGCGTGACCAAGAAGGTCACCTTCGTAATGAAGCAGGTCAGAAACTCAACGCTCAGAATGAAGTAATCCCTGAGCCAGAAACTGCACCTACAAGAGCTGTTAACCCTGTGGAAGAGGCTGCTCGAACACTAGTTGACTACAACCGTCCAGATCAGTTCTACATCAACAGACCAGCCATTCGTCCCCCTGCTATTCAGAGAGGCGATTTCGAGCTCAAGTCGCAGTAACCCTTGTGGGACAGATACCTTACTATGGGCTGTCACGTGAGCATCCCATGGACCATCTGGAGAGGTTCGAGGATCTCATATCTGCTATCAAAGCCAATGGAGTCCTTGTGGACTACCTTCTCTGTAAGCTCTTCAAACACTCTTTATCTGGAGAAGCTTTGCAGTGGCTTAAGCAGCTACCACCAGGATCTCTTACATCCTGGAGCGACATCAAAAATGCATCAATAATGCATTGTCACATTCAGTCAGGAGCCTGGAGAGTCATTCAAGGATACCTGGATCAGATTCAAGTCTTACCAGCGAGACTGCCCACACCATGGATTCAACAAAGTGCAGCTGCTCTGCACTTTCTTCAGAGGCATCGCACTGAAATATTAGATGGCTCTAGACACTGCGAGTGAAGGCAACTTCACCACAAGGAATCCTGAAGATGCTGTGAAGCTAATAGACAACCTAGCATCCAGCAACAGCACAAAGAACATTGTAAGAGCAAGATCTGCAGCGTTCCTTGGAAAGGAACAGATAAATGAGGTACAAGCTACACTTGACAATGTTCAGAAACTGCTAAAAAGCAAATCTGCTCAGTGGAGGATGCATAAGCTGATGAAGAAGATGACTACACGAGCGAAGTCAACTGGATCAGTGGAACCGGATTTCAGAGGTCTGGAAACCAAGGAAACAGAAACTTCGCATGACAGAGAGGAAACTTCAACAGCAGCAACCCCAACAACAACATGAGTTATGGAAACTCATCTTACATGAAGCCACCCACACCAACCCCAGAAGGAAAGCTAGAAGACATGCTCAGCAAATTTCTTGAAAGCCAGCAGCAGTTAGAGGTGAACTTCAATGGAAAGATTGACGCTGTCTACACCACTTTGAACACAAAGCTTGATGCTTTGAGTACCCATGTGAAGAAACTAGAGACTCAAGTGATTCAGACAGGAGAAGCTGTTAAGAAGCAGGAAGCTTTAGGAAGAGGGACTGGAGAAAAAACAACAGGCCACAACGTCAGTGCTATCATAGAGGATGATTTTTGGAGAGTGGTAAAGCAAGAGAAGCTGCAAGAGGAAGACTTCCAGATCGGAAGAATTGGCGGCAACCACTGGAATCGATCGATGTCACGATCACCACATCGATCGACGTACGCCAATACCAATCGATCGGTGGAACAAGACGAGCATCGACCGATGGATCTTGAAGGATTTACCAACGAGTGCAATACCGTGAAGATACTTACTCACGAGGAGTTCGCAGCAAAGCACCCACATCCGCCCAGCCCTTATCACATCGACCGACAGGACAGACGCCCATCGATCGACCGATTGATAAAGAAATCGATCGACACACTCCAGAAGCTGTCGATCGATATTCAGTTATCACACGCCGAGTGCAACTTCCCAAGATAGATGTTGCACGACTTAATGCACTCCGGGAGCAATCTAAGCCTTCCAGAAACCTACCAACCGCCATAATGAAGAAACCCACGGATATTATTGATCCAATGGAGATAGAAAAGGAAAAAGATGGCAGAGTTCTCAGAAAAAGGAAAGAGAAGGTTCCTAAATACCTTAAAAGAGGAGTTAATGAGAAAGAGTTGGCAAGTTTCAGAAAGAGAGTTCTAAGGATACCTACAGAGAAACCCTTTGAAGAAGCCTACTTTTCATACAGATTGTGGATGTTTTTCAGAGAAACCAAGGAGACAGAAGAAGACATCAAGAAGATGTTCAACCAAGTCAGAGAAAGTATGAAGAAGAGGATCAAACAAGAGAATAAGGGGGATCTAGGGAAGTTCGTTGTTCCTTGCTCAGTCCATGGAATCAACTTCCCACGTGCCCTATGTGACACAGGATCTGGAGTTAGCATCTTACCCAAGGTGATAGCAGACCATCTAGGTCTGAAGATAGAGCCTACTGAAGAATCGTTCATCTTCGTGGATTGTTCTCAGCATAACTCTGGAGGAATTGTGAGAAACCTTGAGGTCACCATAGGAGAAGCCCTAATTCCAGTGGACTTCCATGTCTTGGACGTCAAGATAACCCTTCTTACTTCTTTGCTACTTGGAAGAGCCTTCCTAGCCACAGTTGGAGCAGTCTGCAACTTTTAGACAAACAAACTGTGCCTAACCCTGATCAACCCTACGGTCTACTATGATCCAGTACGAGTCATCAAGGTCCCTGAGAAGATCCAAGACGACTCAGACCTTGTAGCTGTTTGCTATTGTGGAGATGAATACGACTCACAAGGCGAATACGAGACAGAGACCGAAGAATCGATCGATAGAAGAACTGTCTCATCGATCATCTCTGGTGAATCGACATCGATCGACAGCCACACATGGTCATCGATCGATTCACTATTCAATCAGAACGAGGAGGAGTTTCCAGAAGGTGATTTCAAAGTAAACACGTTGGAGAATGACTACTACATCCCACCATATGCTGCAAATACTACTCATATTGAGGAGTATACTGATGATTACGAGGAGGAGAGAGCTATAGAATGTCAAAACCTTCGAGAAGATGAAGATCGACTTCTCCACCACAACCTCAGAATCGCGACATCGATCGACAGGGCCTTCTCCCCATCGATCGATACTACTTGCCTCGCATCATTCGACAACACAGTCAACAACACGCGAGAGGGAGACTACTCAATCGGGAGCTGGGCAAGCGACTACCAGTACGAAAGCTTCGCGGTCGAGACCGCCGCACCAACATACATCACCCAACCCGAAGAAGTCTCATCGATTGACACGGCACCAGTACAATCGACCGATAGGCCTGAACAACCATCGACCGATTCAGAACCTGTGCCATCGACCGATACATACACCCAACCATCCCAGGTAACAAATTCAAATGTACTTAATTTCGGTAATCTAATCCGGATGAGTTTGGTATTTTCAGGGATTCACAAGGCTTTGCACGCTCAATGGATGGACGAACACTCCACATATCCAAAGAAGACATTGCAGACGTCCTACGGTTAGCCAATGGATTCCGCAACCTATTCCAGCAACAACGCTACGGACCAAACCACCATTATCAGCACCAGGAGGCAGACACAACAACCGAGCCAAATGAAGCTGATGATAACCATATCAACAGGAAGGATCCATATCTTCAACAGAAATCGATCGATACAGATTGTGTTGCATCGATCGATAGTGTCCCGAATTCGGAAAGAGAGCCTTTCGATATGGAGTTCAAAAATTCTTTTGGGAGCAGAGAGATAAGTATGGGGTCTACAGAGACGAGAATGGTTTTGCTAGAGGAATAGATGGTGACGTCATCAGAATTTCTAAAGACGACATCAAGAAACTGCTCCAAAGAACTTCAATGGACGAGCGCTCCTACATCTGTCTACCAGAGCACGCTAGTTCATTTACAAGAAGAGAATTGGTGCAAGAAACCTACACCAAGGACGAGATCAACGATATGTTCACCGGTTTACTTGGAGAACGCAAATGGGAAAAGCTCTCCATGGAAAAGAGTTTGGAAGAGGCCACAGACAAGCTTCGCAGTGAGATGAACTGGATGTTCAGTGCAGACCAAGGATTACTAAAGAAGGTTCAACGTCTTGAGCTGGAACTTGAAGATCTTCGCAACGCACAGAACCATAGCCAGAAAAGATCAATATAGATCGACGGAGTAACATCCACATCGATCGATACGGAGCCCACACCATCGACCACTTACTCCAAACGTGAGGTTGATGAGTCACTTGGAGATATCTAGAAAGAATTAAAGAAAGCAGAAGCTCGTCTCGGCATCAAACAAACCACAACCTGTGAGGGTATTTTTCACAACCAAGCAGATCTAATAACCTGCACAGAAGAGATGAAGAGATCTATTCGCCTTATCAATGAAGCACATGCAGATATGAACCCTGCTGCACCTTGCAATCTTTTTGGAGGATTGACTCGTCTGAAAGCAGTTGAGAGGAAAATTGCTGATATACACTTCTTAGTAGACAAAGAAGTGGAGGAACTCGCACTACGCATAGATACTACGCAGCAGGAGGCTGAGAAGTTCCAATGTCAACTTGATTATCAGGCTGCATCGATTGCATCAATCGACGAGCTCAACCTCACATCGATCGATAGGAGATTGACTGAAATCGACGGCCAGATGAAACTCTTTGCAGAGAAGCTTCACGAGAATCTGCAGAAGCAAAAATCGACCGATAAGCAACCTATTGCATCGATCGATATACAAACTTCAGAGATCTGTACCAGAGCCGATTTGGATAAATTAGCTGATGATGTCTACATCGCAATAAGAAGCGTGGATGATTCACAAGATAGACGTCTAGACCAAACGTATTTCCCGCTTGTTAACGAGGTTGGAAGCATGGAATCTAGCATAGAAGGGATGCATAAAGAAATTAAAGCCATTCAGAGACAGCTTGCGAGCAGACCTGCGCCCTTAGAATCGATCGACCGAGCAACCAGCGCATCGATCGATGGACTTCAACAGCCATCGACCATATTTCAACCAAGGAATCGATCGATACCAGCTCCATCCACAACAAGATGATCCAACGCCTTGATTCAATGCAAGCGGAGCTTAGTGATCTTTCAGAACATGCCTACAGGAAGTTAGGATGGCACGCGGTCAGCATTGAAAGTCATGAAGAAAGGATTCAAAGGATCACTGATGAGTTGATTGAGTTAAAGAAGAAACGAACCAGAGAATATGAAGCCACAAGAAGCCTATTTGACGCATGGTTCGGTGAGAAGAAAGATACAGAGGATACTTGTTTCTCAACAAGTACCTGGACTTCATCTCAGTAGCTCATCCCATCCAAAGTCAAGCTAGATGACTATAATCAAAGCGCTGAGTGGGAGGCAACCCACTGTTAGGTAGTTTTTAATTTTATCTTTAGGATTTTATTTTTCGTATTTGTTTTTCTTTGCAGTTACAATTAGACGATTGCCACTGAAATCGACCGACATGACACTGTCGATATCGATCGACATGAACCACAGAGAAGCGATCGACGAATGCGACTCAACATCGATCGATACGCATCGCGGTCAGGTATATCGTTCTAAACTTTTTGATATCAGTGTACTTTATTATTACCTATGCCTTCACTGGACTGGTTATACACTGGGGACAGTGTATGATTTAAGTCTGGGGGGATGTTACTGATGCTGTTTACCTTTTGATTTCATCCAAAAATGTTTTCAAAATGGTTTTTATTGAGTCAAGAAAGGGATAATGATAAATTAAATTTTCACTTTTTATCTAACCAATCTTTTAGGCACCATTCTTAGATTTGTTGATGCAGAATGTACTATAGATGCTAAAGTTGATCACCTATCAGGTATGACAATACTTTCATTGATTGTCGGAGGAACCAAAGCTGATTTCCAACCTAACCTGACAACTCTTTGCTTGTCTTGGGGCTTGGTATACATGGGATCAGATGCTTCAAACAAGTCTGGAAGGTAAAAGCCTTGTGTAGATAGTTTTATCACCTCTCTCTCACATTTTCAAACTAAATTTAATTTTTATTCAAGTTTACAAAAAAAAAAATATATATATATATATATATATATATATATATCTTAAATTTATGTTCTAGGATTAGTTAGATATTAACTAGGAAGGAATTCGAACAGGGCTTGGCGGTTACCCCTCAAGACTTGATTCATAAGAATTCTATAGGTAAAGGGTTCGAACAGGGCTTGGTGGTTACCCCCTTCAAGACTTGCTTCGCAATGAATCCTAGGATATAGGTCAAAAGAAGTGAACAGGACTTGGTGGCTGCAACCATTAAGGCTTGATTCATGGAAGTCAGTCCAATCTTGGTCAATGT
The DNA here is from genome assembly GCA_016432835.1 of Brassica nigra. NCBI lineage: Eukaryota > Viridiplantae > Streptophyta > Magnoliopsida > Brassicales > Brassicaceae > Brassica > Brassica nigra. The sequence goes on along the minus strand of CM028247.1, from coordinate 60,081,121 downwards.
CTTGCAAATGAAAGCAGACTTGACTAGAGAGAAATAGTAGAGAGAGGATAGGGACTAATTTTTACCTACAGATCCAGATACTTGTTTGAGCAACCTTGCATCTTGTGATCGATACTCCCAAGGTAAAGCTTGCACTTTTATTTTTATGTACAGAAATGAAATCAGTAGAGGGTTAGTCAGACATGATTGCTAAGTTGTTGGCTAGATGATCAAGGTTGCTTAACTAGGATATTGCATAATGTGCTTCGTGATTGAGACTCTTAGATGTGGTTTGCAACAAAGTAGAGGTTATGATTCTAAGTTTGAATTTGATCTAGTCCCTTTTCAAAACCTCTTTCATAAAGACTGCCTGTGTGTTTGCTTGAGGACAAGCAAAAGGTTAAGTCTGGGGGAGTTGATATACCATGGATTTTACCCGTTTTACCCTGGTATATGAGTGTTTTACTACTATTATCTATGTTTTGGAGTCTATTAGGTATGTTTTCAGGTTCAGAAGTATTTTGGAGAAAAGTGATGTTTTAGATGCCTTTTTGGAGCTTAAAGAAGAGTTCACCCGAGATCAAGACCAGAGGTCGACACCAGAGTTACACATCGATCGATGCACACTCGCAATCGATCGACACACATTAGCGAAGAACGATACATCGAGACCATAATCGATCGATGTACATCCTGTACTATCGATCGATCTGAGGCGGCAGAAAGACAAGTTTGACCTGGCCGAACTTGAAGCCCAAGATATCACATTTTACAAGAATGCCCCTGACGAGTTTTTTAACCTAATGAACTCATATATTTATATGCCTAGTGTTTTGGCTTTAAAACAAGTTTTACAAGCTCTTACAATTCAATTTTATAAGTATTTTCTACAATACAAGTTTTATTCAAGTTTCTTTTACTTCTATTTCTTTCAATAAAGGTTATATAATTCTAGACCTAGAGGAGAGATCCAAAGATATTTGTGATTGGAACCTAAGTGTTCACCCTCTAATAGTCTATGAACTTCTATTATTACCTTGTTGTTATGAACTACTTAGCCATGTCCGAGTAGATTCACTTGTTAGATTTAGGGTTTAAATAGGATATGAGGGATTAGCCCCAGCCTATAATTTCTATAGTTGTGATATTTATTGTTAGGATTGTTCACTAATGCTTTTCTAGCTTAGCTACCTAGAACATGAACTTTGATTGCATTGTTCATTACATGCAATACATGATAACATCCTAAACATGCTATGACCCTCTTGAGATATGCAGCTGATCTAAGATCATGGTGAGCATTGTATGAACTTCAGCATAAAGCTTGCTTAGAGCAGTATCGATCGATACTCCTATAGAGTAATCGATCGACGTAGTAGAGGTGTATCGGTCGATATTCCTATCGAACTATCGGCGATACCAGCGCGAAGTAAATAACACCATTTAGCATCTAAGTAATAGATGGTCTAAATAATGCGAGAGCTGATGGATTCATTTAATAAGTGTTGAGCTCTGACATATCATGCAAGCAACTTGTTAGCCTTTATAGTATTTATAATCCTGAATTCCTGAATACTTACCCTGAATCTAACTACATTTCTTTACTGTTTTCAAAACCAAATCCTTTCAACTGAGTAATCTCATCCTTACTCAGCAAACCTGCACTTTACTTTAAACTATTTTCAACCTAGCATAGTCATTAAGATTGCATCTTATTTGTACACTAGCTCTCTGTGGATTCGATCCATAAGTACTACAACTGAACCTCTTATTTGAGAGAGTAAAGTCACTCCTTAGGGTAATTTGAGTGATATCAAGGTACATTTCAGGGGAAGTAATACGTGTTGTACTCTTTTTTCTTATTCATAGTTTTGTCTCATTGGGTTTTCTTGGAAAGGTTTTAATGAGGCAACATCCAAAGCGTATTATAATCTCTGAATGGTCATGGCGTCCAAGGGGGAGTGTTATAAATCATATGATGGACGTCCATAACCGACACGTCTGTACCGTCCATATCGGCCCGTACCGGCCCGTCCGCATAGATCATAGGCGGCCAACTTTTTCCTTTCTGGTCGGGTCCTACTTTTCATTTTATGTTCTGGTCTTATTTTCCTTTTCCTATTTGAATTAGAATTTGTTATCTTTCCATTTATCTATGACGGTTTATCTATTTTTAAATCCCTATATAAAGGCTCCATTATGTTATGAATAAGATAGAACTTTTTCCCTAAATTTACAACAGTTTAACCCTTTTCTATTTTTCACTCTATTAGAGTAAAAATGAAATTATTCCACTTTGTTTAGTTTTTATTTGTGACGCCCATTTTTTATTTCAAAATGAAATGGAATAATAAAAATGAATAATAAAACTCGGATATAGATTGTGTTCTTGTTTTTATTCATAAGGTAATTCCACGCAGGATCTCCCACTCATTTAACAATCTCAAAAGCTTATAGATGTATGTCCTGTTTTGGTTAAGAATTTTGATCTCAAAAGGGCCAATTATGGGACCAAACAAGCAGGCCGCAGGCCCGCAGCTTTTTTTTTTGTTTGTCAACCTTCGTTCCTATTAATAACACCAAGAGATTACATAGTTTGTTCTATTAACTCTAGCTAACTTAGCCATTACATCAACATTAGACAGTATGTTACGAGATACATATTGAAACATAAACCCATTGTCTTGGAGATCTCTTTTATATCATGTATCATAGAGGCTGCCTCCGTGATACACCGTACCTTGATGGTTTGTTCAGCTTGCTGTTGATGTAACTCAACTATTAAAATCTTGCAGTCGCTCATAAATGTCACATGCTTGTAGTTAAATCTTCTCATTTGCTGGACAGCCATGAGCAATGCAGTTGCTTCCGCCTCTAATGAAGAGTTCGTAGGCTCGATCATGGAGGATCCTTTAATCTGTTGGATGCCTTCTTTACTAAATAAGGACTATCCTATTCCTCCACATTCCAATGAATCCTTCCATGATACATCAACTAAACAATATTGAGACGGAACCGATGGCATCTCTGTGTGTTTTTCCTTGGAATTCGATGTTAAATTAGTAGGGTTTAAGTGACCTTCTGTATCCAATTCAATAGCTTCGCACCATTGCTTGTAATCTCGCAAAGCAGCATGGATAACTTGGACTATGTGCTCTCTCTGTTGTTCAAAGATCAACTTGTTCCTCATCTTCCAAATTCTCCATCCTACAAAGAAATTCAATAGATTTTTATTGTCCTCCTTAGCAAACGTCACACTACAAGAAAACTCGGTTTTAGCGAGGAAGTTTAACGAGGAAAATTTTTCGTCGTGATATTACGTCGATTTTACGAGGAAATTACGAGGAAATAAAAATTCCTTGTAATTTCCTCGTAAAGTAACGACGAAACTATTTCCTCGTAAAGTAACGACGAAACTATTTCCTCGTAAAGTTAAAGTAACGTCACGTGGTTTTTACGAAGAATCATATTTTCCTCGTAAAGATAGCATGAGATTTACGAGGAAATATTTTACGAGAAAATGACGAGGAATGTTTGAATCAACAATGTGAACACGTTTATTCTTTGGCTACCTACCTAACATTTCGTCGTAAATTCGTAGCAAAGTTCCAACGACCACATTCGAAAGTCTCCTATAAATATGGAGGTTTGAACATAATTTTAAACACACCAACAAGAAACAAAAACGTGAAAAAAATGTCGGGCTCGGTGAATATTTACGAGTTGCGGAGGTGGATGTATATGCATAGATATGCTAACGGGAGAGTGACAAAAGAATATCTTGCGGGGCTGGAGACATTAATGCATCAAGCAGATTCCACACCGCTCGCCCAAGAAAGTGGTAAGATGTTCTGCCCTTGTAGGAAATGCAACAATTCTAAATTGGCAAATCGTGAAAATGTTTGGAAGCATTTAATAAATAGAGGTTTCACGCCAAATTACTATATCTGGTTTCAACATGGAGAAAGTTATAATTATGATCAGAATGAAGATAGTAGTAGTAATAGCAACTTTCAGGAAGAACCGATTGATCATCAGTTGCATAATGAACATAGTTACCATCAGGAGGAGCAGATGGTAGATTATGATAGGGTTCATGATATGGTAGCTGATGCATTCGTAGCTCATGATGAAGAACCTAACATAGATGCAAAAATATTTTATGAAATGTTAAATGCGGCAAATCAACCACTTTACAGTGGTTGTAGAGAAGGTCTCTCTAAATTGTCGTTGGCTGCTAGAATGATGAATATTAAAACTGATCACAATCTACCTGAGAGTTGCATGAACGAATGGGCAGACTTGTTTAAAGAGTATTTGCCTGAAGACAATGTGTCTGCTGATTCTTATTATGAGATTCAGAACCTGGTTTATAGTCTTGGGTTACCTTCGGAGATGATAGATGTTTGCATCGACAACTGCATGATCTACTGGGGAGATGATGAGAAGTTATAAAAATGTCGATTCTGCAAGAAGCCACGATTCAAGCCGCAAGGATGGGGACGTAATAGGGTACTGTACCAAAGGATGGGGTACCTACCAATTACAGACAGATTGAAAAGATTGTACCAATCGGAGCAGACTGCTGGAAAGATGAGATGGCATGCCGAGCATACTCAGACGGAAGGTGAGATGACTCATCCATCAGATGCAAGAGCCTTGAAACATTTTAACAAAGTACATCCGGATTTCGCTAGCAATAGCCGGAATGTGTATCTCGGATTATGCACAGATGGATTTAGTCCATTCGGAATGTCAGGGAGACAATATTCATTGTGGCAAGTCTTTCTTTCACTATACAACCTGCCACCGGAGATGTGCATGCAACGGGAGTTGTTATTCTTGACCATATTAATACCCGGTCCTAACCATCCAAAAAGGTCTCTGGATGTTTTCCTCCAACCACTGATAAAAGAGTTGAACAATTTGTGGTCAACAGGGGTGAGGACGTATGACTGCTCAACGAAGACGAATTTTACGATGCGAGCGATTTTTTTGTGGACCATAAGTGACTTTCCTGCGTATGGGATGTTGTCTGGATGGACTACACATGGGAGATTAGCTTGTCCATATTGTAATGGAACAACAGATGCGTTTCAACTAAAGAATGGTAGGAAGACAAGTTGGTTTGATTGTCACCGTCGATTTCTTCCCATTGGCCATCCGTACCAAAGAAACAAGAATTTGTTTAGGCACAAAAAGGTTGTGAGAGACACTCCTCCTCCATATCTAACTGGAGAAAAAATTGAAGCGCAAATTAACTACTATGGAGCTAACGAAACAGTTCGTTATGGTGGTAATTGGCATGTCCCTCGTAATATGCCTGATTCTTACGGTGTTCATCACAACTGGCACAAGAAAAGTATACTTTGGGAGTTGCCATATTGGAAGGATCTTCTTCTGCGCCACAACCTCGATGTGATGCATATAGAGAAGAATTTCTTTGAGAACATCATGAATACAATATTGAATGTCCCAGGGAAGACAAAAGACAACATAAAATCGAGGTTGGACTTGACGGATATTTGCTCAAGAAGTGAGTTACATATAAAAAGCAATGGCCAAGTTCCCGTTCCGATATTAAGATTGTCTTCAGAAAAAAAGGCGGTGTTGTTCAAATGGGTGGCATCAGAAGTGAAGTTCCCCGATGGGTATGTTTCAAATCTCTCTAGATGTGTTGAAAAGGGTCAAAAGTTCTCCGGGATGAAGAGTCATGATTGTCATGTCTTCATGCAACGACTACTGCCATTTGTATTTGCGGAGCTACTTCCAACAAACGTACATGAAGCACTTGCAGGTAGTATATTATAGCACAATAATTTTATATTGGTTTAGTTTGCAATAGTATATGACTAACAATGTGTTTAATTGTTTTTGGAATATAAAAGGCATTGGAGCATTTTTCAGGGATCTGAGCACACGCACTCTTAAAGAAGAAGTTGTGGAGCAGCTCCAGGAGAACATTCCCATCTTATTGTGCAACTTGGAGAAGATATTTCCTCCGGGATTTTTTGATGTGATGGAGCATCTAGCTGTCCACCTCCCATATGAGGCATTGCTTCATGGACCTGTACATTACGAATGGATGTATCAGTATGAGCGAGCCATGAAATATTTGAAGGGAAAAGCAAAGAACCTCGCCAAAGTTAAAGTTCTATAATTGCTGGAAGTTTGACGGAAGAAGTTTCTCACTTCACATCGTACTACTTTGCGTCAAAAGTACGTACCCGGAGAAGAGCTCCAAGAAGATATGATGATGGTGGTGTTGCGCCCAGATATGCAGTTGCTGGTCTTCCAGACATCTTTAGCCAGATTGGACGTCTTGGTGGGAAATCAAAACAGGTTTGGTGGTCGAGTGAACAAGACGCTCATAGTGCACACACCTATATTCTACTCAATTGCGAGGATCCATTGATGCGTTATTTTGAAAGGTAACTTATATGGAGTATAAATTATATAAGTACGAGAGATTAATTCATATAAAATATGATTTTACAGCCTATTTGTTTCACAAGTCGAAGAAACATTTCCTGGTATATCCACAAATGACGTAGACAAAAGGAAAGATCAACACTTTATTAAGTGGTTGAAGAATCAGGTATTAACTCAAAATCTTTTTTAATTTTCATACATGATCTGTATTCCATACCCTCGGATGAGAGATTGGGGTATAAATTGGTTAGCCGTGATCAAAGTTACACCTCGAGGACGAATCATCATTGGAGAAGAACCACCATTGCAAGAAGAACAAATAAATGAAGTCGATGAACCTGAACAAGAAATTGATGACATCCTTCTCATTGATCCGCATAATCATGAGTACGAAGATCTTACCGACGATGCCACGGACGAAGCTGTTGAAGACGAGTTTAATGAAAATGATGATGTTTCTAGTGATGATGAGAATGTCGATGAATCCGATTGATGTATTTGATTTTGTGTAAGATAATGGGAATTTTATTTATAAATAAGATTTTGAGATTAATTATAAGTTAAGGAATTGTGTTTTTATAATGTGGGTTTGTAATGGAAAGAATAGGTTGAGGTTAAAGGGTTTGGAATGGAAAGAAGGGTTTGATATATGAAGTAGAAGTTAAGGAAGATGGGATTTGGGGTTTCGTTTTAATGGATTTAGAGATAATCGTCGTAATTTCCACGTAAGCTCACGAGGACTTTACGACGATTTATGCTTACGTGGAATAAGCGTGGCCCGCGTTAAATGTCGTCGTAACTTCCTTGTGAGCTTACGTGAAAATTACGACGATTGTCTCTAAATCCCTAAAATCTAAACCACAAACCCCTAAACCCTTTTTGTCTACTTCATATATACTAAAAAAAAGAAGAGAAGAAAGATATTGGAGTCACATATGGCGAGACCTACTCAAATCTAACCCACATAAGTCTACCCCATATGCGTTCCAATATCTTCTTCACTTCTTTTTTTTCCAAATCTTTCTAATTTGAAAAACATATTGGTTAGTAGAGTGTGTGATTTGGGATGTGATATGAGAAGGTATTTATAGATTACGAAAGTCTCGTTAATTCCACGTAAGCTTACGGGGTCTTAACGACGAATTAGGCTTACGTGGAATTAACGAGTATTTGGTTACTTTTTGTACATGCACCTCGTTAATTCCACGTAACCTTACGAGTTCTTAACGACGAAATAGGCTTACGTGGAATTAACGAGTATTCGGTTTCTTTTTTACATGCACCTCGTTAATTCCACGTAACCTTACGAGTTCTTAACGACGAAATAGGCTTACGTGGAATTAACGAGTATTCGGTTTCTTTTTTACATGCACCTCGTTAATTCCACATAACCTTACAAGGTCTTTACGACGAAATATGCTTACGTGAAATTAACGAGTTCCTGTTCTTTATTTTTTATTTTCTGAAACCCCAAACCCTATAAACCCTATCTTCCTTATCTTATACCCTAAAAACTTGATAATAAAAATTTGATATTCAGAGTTTATAAAATTAAAAATAAATAATAAAAATTTGATATTCAGAGTTTAAATTTTTATAAAATTAGAAGATGGGTTTGGAATATATGAAGTAGAAGATAAGAAAGATGGGGTTTGAGGTTTGGGGTTTCAGATTTTAGGGGTTAGGACATATTTCTCGTTATATCCACGTAATACAACGAGGAAATTACAAGGAAACGTGAAAAAAAATTAAAAAAAAAAAGGGTCGTTAATTCCACGTAAGATGAAATCGTCGTAAACTCCTCGTGGATTAAAAACACAGGCCTCTGAATTTCCTCGTAAAAAAAACACGGCCTTTGTCCTGCCTCGTTAATTTACGTGGCCTTTACGACGAACAAAAACACGGGCCTCTGTCTTTCCTCGTAAATTTACGAGGAAATAACGAGGTTTGCTAATCTTATATATATGCGCAACCGCAGGGTGTTTCATTTCCTCTCCATTTCCTCTCCACTATGGTAAGTCTCTCTTTCCTCTCTAGTTAGTTTAGGATAGATTAGGTGGTTAGTTTAGGGAATTTAGATTAGGTGGTTAGTTTAGAATGATAGGTTTACGGATTTTCTGTTAATTACTCTAGATTATAGATTTTTTTATAGATTAGTTATAGATTTTTTTTTAACTGTTCATTTTAATTTAGAAAAATAATTTTTTTGCAGACTATTCGCAAGCATCAGCGTACTACTCATTACTCTCAGATGTTCGGTCCCCCGGGTACTCGGTTAGACCCGCCCTCTTGGTCAGTTCCCGGTTCTTCGGGTCAGCAGGAGACTGTCCCCGAGACTCAGTCTTCTCAGAGAGTCTCGTCTTCTTCTACGGCACCGCCATCAGTTCCTCATGTGCCTCCTCCGATGGCTCCTCCTCCGATGCCAGCTCCTCATGTGCCTCCTCAGGTGCCCGCCGATCAGGTTCATGCTGATTTGATGGTGCCGGCGAGTTTTCCTTACTCTCAGTACACTCTCGAGGACATTCTCGGTATGCCAGGCAGAGAAGGCTTACCGATCATAGACCCCGACCGACCTGAAGGAACTTTGTGGTATGTATGTTACTTTATTTTTTTAATTTGTTAAATTTAAACTTTAAATTTGTTTTAAAATATTTTAAACTTTAAATTTGTTTTTTCAGGTTGGGGTTGATAACGCCTTGCAACGAACGTAACCGAGACAATTAAAGGTTACTTCTCCATGCCACATCCCAACTGGAAAACCACCCGATCTACATCGAAGGACGTGGTTCAAGATTTACTGTAAGTTATTACTATTTATTCCTGATTTATTTTTTAAACTAATTATTAATTTTTAACTAATTATTAATTTAATTTTCTAAACTAATTATTAATTTGATTTTTTTGCTTGCAGCAAAAATATCATTGGGCCCTAGGGGTCACTGAGAAGGTGCGGAAAGCGTTTATCGACAAGGCGAAAAATGCTTGTTGGACACGGTCTCCAACTGGAAGGGTGACTGGATGGTGAAGGGATATGAGCGGGGCAAACCCGCTTCCATCACCACATATGTGTGGGATGGCCTCATCCGTTACTGGAATGATCCCGACGCCATGAAAGTCGCCCAGTCTTGCTCCGCCTCCCGTAACTCGGTAGATGAGCACGACCACAAGGCGATGCAACACTCTACGGGCCAAAAACCACACGCCGGCATCCGTTTGGAAATGGTACGTAATTAAATATTTAAATTTTTAATTTATATATATATATAGTTTCTAATAACTTTCTTAAATGTTTTTAGGCCAAAGAGTTGGGACGTTTACCGACTCTTATGGAACTTTACGAGCAGACCCACAAGAACAAGGCGGGCCAATTTGTAGATGACAAGTCTGAGAAGATCTTCAACGACATGGCATCTCGGATTGAGGAGCGTGAGACCCAGCTGACGCAGGAGTCCCCGACGGATTACCCGTCGTCTTATCCACAATTGAAGTGGATAGGATTTACGAGGAGGTAAATTTTAAATAATTTTAATTTTTTTATTTATTAATTTCATTTAACTTTAAATTTTAAATTTCAATATATGTTTTTGTTTTTAAGGTCGCCCCTAGGAAAAAGGGACGTACGGTGGGGATTGGTTCCGTCAACGATGTTCCGAGAGCGACATCGTCTTATGGTCAGAGACGGGATGACGAAGTCTCTGAGCTGCGCGAGAAGTTGGCGTCGATAAAACATGAGTTGACCTCGACAAAAACGGCGTTCACAGCTCGTATGACTGGACTCGAGAACTTTTTGGACGTTGTAGCGGCCACAAATCCGGAATGGGAGACCATGTTGAGGACCATGCGACAACAAAATCCCATTCCAGGCGAGACATCCGGCACACATGACGAGGCGGATGTCACTAGAAGGAGCGAGGAGTTCTACGACGCGATGAACAACCATAATTAGTTCTTTTTTTTTGGTTATAGTATTATAAAATTCTAAACTTATTTATATATTAAATATTTTCTTATTGAAAATTATTTTAAATTATAATTTTGTTAATAAATTAAATAATTTTAGTTCTTTTTAAATTATATTTTTAAAATTTAGTAAAATACATAACGAAGTAAATTCGTAGCTACTCTACGACTTCTGTACGTGGAAGCCTTACGACGAACTCACGAGGGAGCATTAACGAGTTCCTTATGAGGAAAACATTTTGAGGTTTTTGTGTGTTTTTTACGAGGAAACTTTACGAGGTAATTACGAGGAAAGCTACCGAGCACTTTACGTGTAATGGTCACGTGGTCTTTACAACGAATCATTTACTTATTTATTACGAGGAAAGCTACCGACCACTTTACGTGGAATATTCATGTGGTCTTTACGAGGAATAGTTTACTTCTTTATTACGAGGAAATATTTACCTCGCTAGTTTACGAGGAATTGGCGAGGAATCTTTCAGTACGACGAACGTATAACGACGAAGCCTCTTTCCTCGCTATTTCCTCGTAATGTCTCATTTACGAGGAAAGAACGACGAAAATGACCGTCGTTAAGCTTGAGTTTTCTTGTAGTGTCAGAAGCTTATCTACATTTTCCACTAAGCTTGAGGGCTCAATCTGCTGAGTCTGCATGATAGATGGTACCATAGACCAAATTTCTTTTGAGACCCTGCATTGAAATATCAGGTGATCCACTGTTTCCTCATATTCCCCACATGTTTGACATAGCGGATCAATCTGTATCCCTCTTTTTCTTAAATTCTTAGCCACCGGGAGACCATCTTGTAATACTCTCCACCAAAAATTGTTGATCTTCGGTGGTAATTTTATGCTCCAAAGTCTTGCACAACATTTTTTCATTTCATCAGAAATAGGAAGTGAGCCCTGATGTTGCTGTGCTTGCTGCTGCGAGAGCTGTCTTTGAAGATGATACCCGGATTTGACATTATAGTCTCCATTCTTGGAGTAACATATAAGTGTATCTGTCTTATTAAGAGTGCTTGGTCTGATGTTTAAAACATATCGAGCATCATCATGTCTTATCAAGGTATGGACCTTATATTCATCCCATTGACTAGGATGCTCTCTCAACAAATCTCGAACTCTGAGTAGAGGGTGAGTAGAAGCTCCTGATCCTGTTGCTGGACACGAAGGCCTAGTTCCAATCCAATTATCTTCCCAAACCTTTATGTTTTCTCCATTTCCTACAACCCATTTAACACCTTTCTTGAGAATATTTTGCGCTTGCATTAAGCTTCTCCAAGCATAGCTTGAGGTGCTATAGGTCTTTGCTCTTAAGAAGTCTGAGTGCCTAAAGTATTTTGCTTTAAAAACTCTTGCAAGCAAGCTTGAAGGATGCTTCATAATTCTCCATCCTTGCTTGGCTAAAAGAGCAGTATTGAAGTCCTCCATATCTCTGATTCCCAGCCCTCCTTCAGATTTAGATCTAGTAATCTTATCCCAACTTATCCATGGAATCTTATGTTTTTCTTCACATGAGGACCACCAAAATCTTCTCATATAAGAAGTGATATCCTTGACAAGTCCTTTCGGAAGCATAAAGCAGGACATTGCATATGTAGGCAATGCTGTTATCACAGATTTGAGCAGAACTTCCTTTCCAGCTTGTGAGAGAAATCTGTTGTACCAACTATCTCTTTTGTTTTTGACCCTCTGCTTAATAAACTCAAAAGCCTCCTTTCTTTTTTTTTCCTATTTTCTCTGGTAATCCTAGGTATCTACCAAATCCTCCCACCTTAGAAATACCAGTCAACTGCATCAAAGCATTCTGTTCTACCGCAGGTATTCCCTTAGCAAAAGTGATGGCAGATTTAGAGTAGTTTACCTGCTGTCCAGAGGCGTCTTGGTAAATTTTGAGAAGGGTCATTAGCGTCTGGCATTCCTCCTTAGTAGCTCTGCAAAATACCAAAGAGTCATCAGCAAAAAGAAGATGCGAGATAGCCGGCCCGCTTCGTGAAGCTCTATACCCATGAAGCTACTTCTTATTTATAGCTTGTTTTAGAAGATGAGACAAAGCTTCTGAACACAAGAGGTACAAGTAAGGCGAGATGGGATCCCCTTGTCTTATTCCTCTATGAGGTTTAATGACCTTAGTAGGCTCCTCATTAATGAGGACTGAGTAAGATACTGATGATATACACTTATAAATCCAGTTACACCAGACCTCATTAAATCCCATCCTCCTCATAACATAGATCAAAAAATCCCATTCCACTTTATCAAAAGCTTTAGTAATATCTAGCTTCAGAGCCATGAATTTTGTTTTCAGGTTTTTTTGTTTTCATTGAATGCATGAGCTCATGAGCTATTAGCACGTTATCTGTTATTAAACGACCCGGTATGAATGCAGTTTGATTCTCCGAAAGAATTTTATGCAACCAAGGTTTCAATCTCTCAGCTAAAATCTTAGATATTATCTTATATGCCACATTTGAGAGACTAATAGGTCTATAATCTTTCATGGTTGTTGGGGAATCAACTTTTGGTATGAGGCATATGTGGGTGTGATTAATTTGTGGGAGCATATAACAATGCTCAAAGAAAAGCTTTACATGAGAGATCACACCTGTTTTGATGATGTCCCAATGATGCTTGAAGAAGCCAGAGCTCATTCCATCAGGCCCGGGAGATTTATCAGAGTTAATTGCAAATGCTGCTGCTTCTATCTCCTGGTCTGTGACCTCTCTTGTTATCATACGGTTGATCTCTTCTGTAATAGTCCTCGGAATACCTTGTAACATAGTTTGATCAATGTTACATCCCTCACTTGCATAGAGGTGATCAAAATAATTAATCACCTGTTTATGGATGTCTGCAGGTGTAGTGTAGTCGTTGCCTGTCTCATCCGCTAAGTGTAGAATCCGATTATAGCTTCTTCTCTGCTTGGTTTTTGAGTGGAAGAATTTGGTGTTCCTATCACCCGCCTTTAGCCACTGTACTCTACTCTTTGTGCGCCAGTACTCTTCTTCCAATCTATACTGCAAATTCAGTTCAGCTTTAAGGCTATTCAAGAGAGTGAAATCTATATTTAAACTCTGGTAAACCTCTTGAATTTGGTCTTTCAGTTCTCGGATTCTCTTTTCTGTGTTGATCTTGTTTTTGCTCCTCCACTTAGATAAGGCTCCTCGACATTTCTCAATCACCTTATGGAAGTTCTCAGGAGTAATAGACAGACATTCATCATTCCAGACTTCACGAATTACTCTTTTGACTTGAGGTTGAAACCTCCATCTAATATCATACCTAAACATGCTTCTTTTATTGCTTTTAATACTCTCAGTATCAATCAAAAGAGTTCTATGGTCAGATCCAATCCAAGGAAGTAATCTCACATGAGTATTTGGATATAAATCCAACCGATCACAGCTAGCCATTGCTCTATCAATTCTTGATCTTATATTATATTTTGACCTATGCCCATTCCACGTATAAAAACCTCCTATGGATTTCAAATCGTGTAAACCAGAGATAGAAATCATTGACCTGAAGAGCGCAAAAGAAGCCTCCGATCTGGTAACTCCTCCTTCTTTCTCTTTATTGCTTTTGATTTCATTGAAATCACCTAACATCAATCTTGGCCTGCTCTGATAAAGTCCTGCAGCTGCATTATCAATAAGTCTTTCCCATAAAGCTTGTCTGCACTTTAACACAGGATTTCCATATATATAAGTCAAACAAAATACATTACATCCGTCTTCCACATACATATCAGTGTGATTCAGTGATGGGTTACTCAAAAAACGAACTTTAACCCCATCATTCCACATTATAGCTGAACCCCCACTATTGCCAACAGCCGACACCAAAAAAGAGTGCTTATAACCCAAGTCCTTAATTACCTTATGTACGTAGCTATCAACATTCTTTCTTTCAGTGAGAAGCACGATATCAGGCTTATACGTTCAACCGATTTGATATTTTCCCGACTAGATACCATTTACTATTTCATCTTTGCATAAAAATATCATAGAACGATATATTTTTGGTACCTTCACTCTTATTCCATTATATTGACTCACCATATATGAATTAATGGTTCATTATTTAGATGGTTCTTTTTATCTCTTGTTTTAATTATTGATATCTTAGAGTATGTTTCTTAGAGAAATAGAATTTATTGTTGAGGAGGTGAATGGATATTGATACATAAAAGGAGATGTGTATTTAATTAATTTTGTTTAGAGGTAAATGTGGCATTGTGCATGAAAAGAGTTTGTAAACATAAATAGTGCTGGTTTGTGTAACTAATCTTCTAAAAAGTGTCTTCATACCGAATTATATCAATACTATTAAGAAAGAAGCACAAATTTGAACTCAACTTGTTTCTAGATGAAATTTTTATAAAAATACTATACATTATATTAATTTAATCATATTCTTATATTAAACCAATTTAATAACAACTTTTTTTTAGGAATCTAACGAATCTCTCTACATGGTAACAATGCCATAATATACTGGTAGCAAATATAGAAACTACAAAATCCATAATTATTCACATAGCCATCAATGAATAAAAAAGGTTTTAATGGTAATCAATAGGTATTAACAATTAATTAGAAAGTTAATAACTACCCGATATTAATAGGGTAGTTGCATGTATCCATAACATATCATTGAATTTATTTCGATAAATGGTCCGACTTCAACTACAACCTTGGTATATTAGACATAACAAAATGATTGGAAGCTAATAGAAAGATAAAAATATAAAGAGAGTTTATTATAATATTATTATAATACTGTAATTAAATCTTAACTTACTATAAAAATTGGGTATTGAAGGAATAGAGTCTATGTATTAAAAAGATTTAAAATATTTGTATACTTAAAATATTAGTTAATAAATAGACGGATTAATAAAATATTCAAACAAAAAAATAATTTTGTATTTTGAAATCAAAAATAAGGTTTAAGTATATACCTAATCGTGAACTATACCATATTAATGAAAAGAAATTAATAAACAATTTTAGAAAAAGAAAGTAATAAACAATTTTAGCTTTCAAGATATAATCAGTATACAGAGAATTAGTATATAAAATCACATATCATTTTGTAAAATTTAAAAAAAATGTATATCATATATATATTAAAAGTATAAATAAGTTTAAATAAATATTTTAAATCTGATTCAGATATTAAACCAGACTATTTTTGGTTATTGGATTATTGGATCGACCATGGGTGAACCGGAGATCAATAGTGTAATTAATTTTAATATATAATTATATCAATATTAAAATAAAAGAAAGATAATTTTAAGAGTTTTTAATATCTATTTTCTTTATTTCTCAATTTCACATAAAATCATATTTTGGATAATTTAAACAATTTTTTGTTACAATTTGGTGTTACGACATATGATAAAAATACAGTAATAAAAAATTAATGAGTATTTATATATATCATGAAAATATGAAACTAATTTTTAAATTAAGAATTAAAAAAATTAAATCAAATTGGATTACATGTTGTTTACATATCTGTTCAACCACCGGTAGCTTTGAGTTTTAGTGGACTTTTACGTGTTTTATCTGGTATTTAAATAATGGATACTTCTTAAAACCCAAAATGGATTAATTATCGGATCACCGAGCTTATCGGTTTGACTACGGATTCCAGATCGGATTAGAAATTTCTGATTTAAATCCAAAAATGTTTTAAATAAATAAAATTCTTATATTAACAAAAGGGAAGCAGTCTTGAAAAATCTATTTATACAAGATTACTGCACTCTTTCATTTAACTAATAGAATATTGGTTTACCTATTATTTTGCCTACCATCTATGTTACCATATATTACTCTATAACAATAATTTATTGTCCTTTTACCCATATAATGTTGCATATGTTTTAGTCTATAGATATAAAATCGTGGGTGGTTCAACGTGGTTTAATGTCGAACATATATATTAAAGGTTATACCATATGAAATCCTCCTTCAATGTTTCATATTAACCTTATAGTTTACAGTTATCTCTACGACAATGCAGAATACCGCCATGTTAACATATTAACCTTAGTATAACATAGTACACTAAAATATTAAAATGCTTATTAATGTTTCTTCGATAATGTCAATACTCTTATTAGAGTTTCACTCATTCATATTAATTAAAACCATGACAGTATTATTGAGATATACCCCATATAACACTGACCCGATCATACCACCTTATTCATCTCAAAATCTAATATACAAACTATGATATATCATAACATCATGGCATATATCATAACATCATTACATCATAACATATTATTAAAACTATTAACATATCAGTATACAAGGTTAGTTGTTCATTCTTATCTATACTTTTGTAAACATTTTTTTTTAAAAAAAAAATCAAATTTTAACTCTGTGATGATATTGCCTTAATTGTTACCAATAAAATAAAATAATAATAATAATTTTGAATATGCTATTTACATGTATTGTTCAAATCTCTTTGTTAACAATATCTTTTAGATACGATTTTCTAAACCAAAATCCGAAAATATATATTGTTTTGTCTACAAGTTTTATTTATTACTACAATTACTTATTCTTTTCCTTATACTTAGACTTGAGGATGCTGAATAATTTTTTCAACTGTTTAATAGCTGCAAAGGAGGTGTTGAAAACTGAAAAAAAAAGGACGTGGCTTTTAGGTTGTTGAATTTGTTCAACATGTTGAAACAAAAGCAAATGGAGTACACATATATATAATGTGTTTCAATCTGAGCCACTCAAATAGAAATGGTTATGCTTCACGTAACCAAAAGAGAGAGAATGTGTCTTTTTTGGTGCCAAACAAGAAAAGAGATAAATGATTGGCACAAGTTTAGATTCTTTATTGGTAGGTAGAATTTTTAAGAATTTTATTCACCCCAGTCAATTCGAATCGATTATCCTGTGCTAAATTTTATTTTTATTTTAAAAATTTATACCAAAATTCTTAATAATTTTGTGTTTAACAAAAAAAGACTTGGTTCATTTAATTTAGACATATAAAAATTATTTTTATAAAAATATTATCATTACTCTCTAAAAATACTAATTTATTTAATTAAATTTTAAGTGTATGCACATTATTTTTGTTTTAATTAAAATATTAAAATATGGAATAAAAATAATTGTTAGGTTGTTGAATTTTATTCAACAAAACTATTGTAGATGTAAAAATTGAAAGGGGTGTTGAATTAATAGGTGGAAGAAAGAGAAAATGTTGTGGAGTGTTAAAAGTGTAAGATAGGGTGTTGAATAATGTTTAACCATTGTACACATTGTACATAGTCTTACAGAATTTTCGCTAACCTACTTTAATTGGATTAACATTAACTCTTATCTTACAATACTAAAAGTTCTAAATACTCAATGCTTAGCATGTCCACCTCAGCAAGTTAAATCAACTAATCATAGAGATTTCCTTTGCATGTCATACATGTTCTTAGTCGAGGCATAATTTCGCGGGCCTTTTCATTAAAGGGATTCTAATATTGTCGTAGCCCAATTTAGACCAGCTCAACTAAATATGGCCCGCCCCTTCCACTTCATCATCGTCGTTCCCAATTCTTTTCTTGGAGCTATTACGAGCCATGCTATCCTTCCACTTATATAACTTCTTCACTGAATCTTTGCTCCAACTACAACCAAGTAGAAAACTCCTCACCTTACCCATTTCCATATTCTCACTATATAAGTCCATTGTAATATTCACATCGTTTGATCTCCGTTACTTCCAAATCACAAGTTCTCTGCATCGGTTACGTCGGCATTCCTCCGCCATATCAGGCAACTTTCCAATTGCTTCTCCAATTCAATAGCTCATAAATTGTATATAATCAGCACAAGAATTTGGTTTCACAATACTATGATTAGCTGACTATAGTGCCAACTAGGGATGTTGATGTTAGAATTGCTAGGAGAACAAAGAATATGTGATCTGTAATTTTAGCTAATGTAAATCTTGCCTAAGAAATTGAATATGAACCCGGCCCTTAATTAGAGAAGACGAATGGTCATTTAATTTGTTTAATCATTAAAAAGCTACACTAGCGATAATTCCTATTCATATGATTTAACTGATTTAATCAACAGTTTGGTATGTGGTAATGCAATTCAAATGGAGTTGTGTTCTTTTCCATTGCAGGAAGATATACAAAGCTTCTGGTAGCAAAGATTAAAAGTGATGACTGATGAGTGAGAGGACCTTAAGCTCTTGGAAACTGGTGCTGCTGCTTGTGCTTTGTCTTCATGTTCTTTCTATCTATTGTTTTGCCGCATCTCAGTCCAGTTTCGTCAATGGTGAGTGTTACATCTCTATCTGTTTGTCTCCGTATGAAGATAATCTCATAATGGTTTCTCTTGATGAGTGTAGGCACCAAACCATATTATAAACTCGCCAAATCCGGCGATAGAAAGCAGAAGAAGTAGATAATATCCTATCAAATATTATCTTCTCTTAAATCATAATTTTCTACACTCATGCAACTTACGACAAGAACCATGCTGATCTCTTTCTTTACAACTATCAAGTATGATCTCTTTGATACATGACATTCTTTGTAAGCGCTCTTTGTAGTGGTCAATAGTCACTCAAGTTCTTTTTTTTTGTTGACATAATTAATTTGAAGATACGGGCTATTGAGCTGGATTCGAAGAGAATTAAGCTGCAAATATGGGATACTAACAGACAAGAGCGATTCTGGACTGTCACAACTGGTTTCTCTTCGTTTTGATTTAAATAAATCCCAGATTTTGCTTCTCGATTGTTCTTACTGTTACATATGCATTTTGTCTCTTTCCTCACTATGGTTCGAACCTATAACACTCACCTGTGTGGTTTCTTCTTATTTCAGAAAAGTACTGTGGAGCCATGGGAATTTCGCTTGTGTATGATATCACCGACGAATCATCTTTCAACAGTAAGTATTCTCTTTATTTTTTCACTTACAGTTTTATTATTTCAATTTTAGGCCGCCCCATGCAACTTTCAAAAGCTCGCAAGTTAAAATTGATATCTCCTACTCTTTATGATAGTCTTCGTGTAATTTACTATCTCCACTCTTCAAATTTTGCAACTTTTCTGTGGATGTACTCTACATCGTATGTGTTTTTTCATAGCTTCGAAAAGCTAATTAAATTGTTTGGATAGTTATCATTATCTTTTGTATCAGTTATTGGTTCTTTTCGATGGGTTTGAATATCAGTTATTGATTATCTTTTTTTTAAAAGCCTAAGCATAACTTTTTTCATGGATAAGCTCTTTATGGTGTGCTTAGTCTTTTTAAGCTTTTGCATCGTGTAAGATGTGGGTTTTTATAACTTATTAGTGTCTTTGGATTGTTAGAACCAAAACCTTCATGATATTCATATTAGTGAGTTTGTTTGTTATTGGGTGTACTTCTGAAATTTAAGTAAGAAATTCTTTCTTGCTTATTACTAGATGCTCTTATGTTCATATAGTTTGCACACATATGTTGTATTGGTTCTGTCATTATTTAAATTTTTTGGCCTGGTTATATGTGTGCGTCATGCAGAATGGTCACTTGCTAAGAAGGTGATCAAATATTTGATAACTGTAAATTTGAATTTGTCCTGAATTAGAGAAGACAACTGGTTATTTGATCAGTTAAATGATGAGATATAAGTATTTTATTGAGCCATCAATAAGACACTACACTCCATGGTTAACGTGTTGGGTGCAGCAGAGTATTGGAGGAAGCCGAAACAATGATAAAGAACATAACTGTGGAAGAAGCCACTATTATATGGAGCTTTTTTCTTTTCTGCTTGCAGGAAAGACAGTAATGTTGAAATGGCTGAACGAGTAGTGAAGTGTTCGATGAAACTGGATCCAGATGATACTTGTGATTATGTACACATATCTAATGCTTGCTATAAATGTAGGAGGTGTTTCTTTGGAAAGGAAAGTGAAAGAAGGAAGTACGGGGCAGTTTGATGGACGTAGATTACAAAGTTCACGAGTTTGCTTTTTTGCAGGAAAAGACACCATATTCTCAGAACATCAATGTCAAGTATTATCTGAATCTTGTGCTGGTGGACGAAGAGGATCATTGTTACTTCAAGCGGCAAGAAATGACGTAGTACATGCTCAAAGAGGATATATTTTGATGTTTACCGAAACAAGAAATGTTCAGAACTTTGTAAAGCGTTTTTCTTAAGATTTCTTTTTCCTATATGAATTGGTTCGAGACTTGGAGTCATGAAAGTAAAAAATGAAATTAAACAACGTAAGTTTCGTTCAATGATTTAGATTTAGAGAATTCTGCTTAACTGGTCAACAATTACTTCTGCTTTTCTTCTATTGCAAGTACAAGCTACATATGATTCACTCCTTACCTACACAAATGCTGATTTTTAACTCCAAGGTAAATTATAAAATAATATGATACTTCGATATGATGAACCATGGAGATTATATGAGTAATATTGAGGTTCGTACATGTCACGCTGTGAATCCCTCTCTCCAGCCCCAAGACTAAAAATTAACTCCGGAAGATCAATTAGTGAGCATGATTGAAGACAATCATTGAATTTCAATTAAATTGTCAACCTTTTAAAAAGAATAAACGACATTCTATGGATTTTTTCTTGGGGGAAAACATAAAATAGCTCTTAGATAATATTATTATATTTTAAATATTTTGTCTTGCTGCAGACGAACAAAATTATTTGCTATAATATCATTCAATACGGACAATGTAGTTGTTTTTCTGTTCCGTTTTGACAATTTTTTCTTCTTTTAATGTACTATCACTTTTAGATTTCAATTGTTCTTCATTTCACCACTGCCTAAACACTTGGAACAAATTCATATAGATTTTCTTATCACCAAATAATAAATAATCAATAGTTAAAATTTTAAAATATATATTGTTTGATTTTAACGTTAAAAATGTTAGAATCATATGTTAGTTTAACCATATATTCATAAAACTTAAATAAACAAGATTAAAAAATAACTGGATTTTAACTAAAATTTAATTTGTTTTTATTCAATTTGTTTACAAAGTTATACATATATTGATATTGAAAGATTTTTTTTTTAATTTTAAAATTTTAGTAACCAAAAACAATACAAAAGTTTGCAAATTTTTCTTATAATCTTATATAGCATATTCAGTCTAAGGTGTAAAATATATAGTCAAATACAGATTCTCTAGTAAATTTAAAAAGCACAATCTAATTACTTTATACTCGCGCAATATTCTCTATTCCACAAACTAACATATTCCTTAAACGTGTGCAACAATTATTCCAATAGCAATAGATATAATTACATTTCATAATTTCTATACTATCAAAGAAACAAACATCATTTTCAAAAAAATTTCGAACAAATTTCAAAAACGCAAACACTTGATCACATCCATGTAAATCATTATATATGACTTTCAACTTGAAAAAGTAAATAATATATATAAACACAAAATACTAATATATATAAACATTGATATTAACCGGAAAAATTTTGCGTTTTCTAAGCGCTGATCAAAATCTAGTATCATAATTATATGCAATCCAGTTATCGTGATAAAAAAGAAGAAATATTCATTCCGTTTGTTTTTGACACGTATAATATACTAGATGATAACCCGCGCACATGGGTGAGTTTTATATATTAATGTTTGTTCATTAAATGGTTTTAACATTTTGCAACACTACGATTTTTATAAATTGTAAAATGATGAATACAAAGGTTGGTCTCTTAAATGTATCATCATTGTTGAAGAGTTAACGTATTACAGCTTATTTTAATTATTTTAAAGATTCCATATGCACAAAAAGAAATTAAGTTTGTGGCTGACACAAATCACCAAAACCAGCTAGGCAACATCGATTGTAAAATGACGAAAGGGGATTAAGTTTTCTGCTCTCGATTTATTTACGATTGGCTCTCCATAAGTGATTTCATTTTTTACCTCTATAAAATTGTGCTTTTGTTCTCGTTATGTTTCACTTATATGAGTTTTGTTTCTCTTTAACTTATTCTATGAATTCGGTAAATTACATAAGTGTCAATTTAAAAAAGATTGGCATCTGTAAAAATTAGTTCCACTCCAGATACATATCTAAGAATCAATTTTTTTGTCGAAAATCACTGGTGAACTATATTCACAGGTTAGTGTTCAAATCTAATATATCAAACTGTTATAGAATACAAGTGCAGACTCGAAATATAAATGTTTGTCTAGTATATATACATTTAATTCCAGAACAACAAAACAAATTACTTATTTTATTAGCCTACGCTTTTGGGGTTTAGTTACTAAAGAGTATACCGATAAAATATATATATATATATAATACTTTACCATTCTAGTATATGTAAACTATTGTATAAGCTAAGAACTATTTGATTTATTAAATGATAAACTAGAAAACTTCTAATAAATAGTTCAAATCTCTCATTCTTACAATTATAATAGCTAGATAGGGTGTTAAAGAAACAAATATTAGAGGAATTATCAAATCTCTCATTCTTCAAACAAACTCAAAAGGAGGTAATTGGAATATTGTTATGATATTAAATTAAAATCTTTTTAGGAATAAAAATCAAGACTAAATTTTTTAATCTAAATGAAATAATACATATATAATGCTTCCATTATTAAAAATAACTTCGATTTGAAGAAGTGTATTTCTGGGATTGTCAGGATCAAATAACATATTACAAATTACATATTTAAAAAATAATTTATATACGTAAAAGTATATACATTAGAGTAAGCACATAAATCAAAAGCAATATCTTTTGTTTATTTACAATCATAATCATTGTAAATAAATCAAAACAATCATTTTATTTACTTTATATAGTATATAACTAAAATTTAGTGACATTGAAATATATATAAATTATATTTTAATATAAATATTTATTATTGACACTTCATACTCATATGATTTTATTAACATTTTTGTGTTTTTGCTGTAACAAAAATTTAAACCGTTAATCACAAAACATTCAATGTGAGATCTTTCAATACACATTTCAAAATTAAAATATTAAGATCTCAATAATTTTTCAATGAAAATTTTAAAATTAAAATATTTTTACATTTTTATATAGTAGATGATTTAATTTAAATGATATATGTATAATATGAATACTATTGATGAGACTTCGAATCATATTCATATGATTTATGATCATTTGTATCTTGCTTGAACAAAAACAAATAAACCATTGATTATAAAATTTTCAATATGGGACTTTTACCATTCAAAATATAACATATAAGAAAAAATATAAATTTTTTTATAATATGCTTAATGTGATTGTTTAATTTTTTCTAATATAAAAAAAAATTTAAAAAAAGAGGATAAAAAATTGTTATCAAATATGTATGATTCATAATCATTAATTGTCATAGATATGCTAATCATATTAGGTAACTGTAGCTTTTATTTAAGGAAATAGTTGAGAATATTCATTTGTACACTACTAATCAATTTGATAGTTAGTTTAATAAAAAGTATAATATATATTTATATGGACCAACTTATTTTTCTAAGGATTCTCAAGGATTCTCAGAATCATCCTAGTGATGACACGTGGCTACGAGAACATGTTGTAATGCTTCAGAATTAATATATAGAGAATACTAGAATGAGATCCACGCTTTGTGCAGGGTGAGAACATGCAAAAATATTGAATGTTACATGTATACAAAGAAACGTTAAATTTAAATATAATTGTATGCAATTGGTCTTTCTATACAATTACATATTAAACCGATTATAATGGTGTGCAAGCGATTTTTAATTTATTTATAATCGGACCAAAACTGATTTTGTCTAGTCTGTATAGACAACATTATTGATCCCTGTCATACTGTATAAAGGCTATTATCGTGTGAGAACAAATAAATTAGGAGGTGTAATGATATCATTCTTTATCACCCTTTCTCTATATGTAGTATCACAGCTAGGGTATGTGTATGTCATTAATGGAGTAAGTAATTAATCTTTTTGCATATAAATTATTTTTACAATTATTAAATATAAGTTAATGTGATGTTTAAGTATGGTAACTTACAGGTAATTCGCTGCATACATCAAATGAACCATATAATACTAGGGATTTACTGGTGCTACGCACCGGGTTTCTATTATTTTTTGTTATTTTGAATAATTTAAATATGTGGTTTGGTTATTAGCACAGATTTTATGTGGTTTTATAAATTTGGAAAAAAAAAATCATTGTATCTTAGAAAACAAACTATTTATGAAAGATAGGAAGATATACTAATTTGACTATCCTATGAGCATAATCGATGCTAAGATGACTGCAAAAGAAATTAAATTTTAAATATATACATGATAATTTATTTAAAAATCACTTGATGTGAATGTTTTAATTCACAAAACATAATGTTGCTATGTACGATGCTATGTGGTGTGATTAACCGATTCTTTGGAAATCGATGCTTTGGTGGGTTTAGTCGTATATTGGAAAAGTCATTATGTGCTTTGAATAAAGATTATGTGTGACTGGTTGTTCCTGGAACATTTGTGGAGGTTGAAGATCGGGTTGGATTTCCTAGTTAGTATTAGAGACAGATTTGGTACGTGCGACTGTTTCTTCCTTTTTTTCTTGCAAGTGTTTCCTGGTTTGCCGAGCTAACTTAAACAGTGACACTACAGCAGTCCAATTGAAAGAACATAGTAGCATCTGACTGACTCTGCCTTTTGGATAATCGATTTAGATGCACAGACAGTGTTTTTAAGGGATCCGGTCAAGGATTTATGAAATTCTATTACCACTAAATATTTTTATCCAACAGGTCGTTTTTAATTCAAAACCTTGATGTTATCGAGTGGATCATCAGTAAAACCTCATCACTGACTTTTTCTTACAATTAACCTTAGTGGGCTGATGATTGTTTTGTAAATGAAAAGAAGTGTCAACCTCGTAAGAAAAGGGGAGAGGTCTTTAAAAAGAAAGATTTTAGCTACTCTGGTGGATCATATTCACAAATTGATGCTGAGAAACACGAAAAGTAAAAAATTATTAATAAGGAGCGGGCCCAATAAATCACAGTGTGAAAGCTAAGTGATGCCAACCAAGTCTTTAACTAACCGTGGGATGGTTTTTAGCTCTATCTTTCTAACACCTGGATCATGCAGGAAGATGACTTCACATATTCAATGGAGTTGGTCTACTAGAAGATTTTTGCCATGATTTCATTGTGGTTGTCGTTGGTGTCACAACTTACAATTAGTTGGCCAATGTCTACCGCATGTGCATTGGTTAGCTTTGTCATCTCTCCATCAAATGCCACAAAGACAGTTGTTTCAGTTTCATCAGAGACTGATAACTGGACAAGGTACCTGCAAAAGGATCAACATGTTCAATCCGTAACCGTGGTTGGTAAATACTGCTTTACATAGACAACCTAAATATCTTAAAAATGTGTTGTCGGATCGATCACCTAAGGACCCCAGCTGCTTCGTGATGGCAAGTTAAACATGTGAACGATGTGAATCCACGTTGAATCATTCTTTTCTTCTTGAGCACTTCAAGCAGGAAGTGAAGCACCAACCATTTGTAGTATCAATAAGCAGGAAGTGAAGCATCAACCAGTGCAACGGAAATCAACAGTCTGTTGCCATAACATATTTAAAAGGATTCAAGTTTACAGAGATGATGCACTGAAGAAGGAGGAAATAAGTTTCAGATTTAACCTGTGGGTCAGAGTGGAGGAGATATGCATTAATCATAATCCTTTGAATTGTCTGCGGTTTCATCGTTGACTCGTTGTATGTGGTTTTGATGCCCAAAACTTCACCAACAATTGTACCAAAGGATTGCGTTTGTTTGTCTAAGAAATGTATCCAATCCAACCAATTTTTTTTTTGGTTACGGACCTGGTAAAAGAGTGTTGGTGTTAACAAATAGCATCAGTAACCTCGACGAAGATGGTTTGAGGCGTGAAGTGGATACAAACAGGTGATGTGGTCAGTTTTAAGTACTGATTACTTCTCGGAGACGGTGTTTGAAAGTGGTGGATACTAATAGATTCCTCGATCAACGTTGACTGCGCAAG
Organism: Brassica nigra; assembly: GCA_016432835.1. Classification (NCBI taxonomy): domain Eukaryota; kingdom Viridiplantae; phylum Streptophyta; class Magnoliopsida; order Brassicales; family Brassicaceae; genus Brassica; species Brassica nigra. The sequence continues at coordinate 60,054,642 of CM028247.1, read as the reverse complement.
CAAAAAGTTAATAAAACTGAAAGAAACAAACTTTTCACAACAAACTTAGGAAATCACAGATACAATAAAGAAGTAATACCTTCTCCACCTTTCTTCACATTCCTTGTTTCCTATAAACGGAGGATACAGGTGAGGAGGTATCCTTTCATCTCCCAACCTCCACTCAGACAGAACTATTTGAGGATTGGTCATGTAAGTCTACACTCCAAATATATAGTATGCTATGAAAGAGAAATAGCGAGACATAAAGCTGTCCGGAGACATCTTCTGCAGGCAAATCTCATTTCTTCTAGAAACAATGATACAAAACCCACATTTGCTAAAGAAAGCAGACACAAGTTTCAGTTAAAAAAATTGCCAAGATACATGTTCATGGATTTTATCACAAAGCCCTTTCAATCAACCGGAGCTCACTGTAGCTCCACCTGTTACGGAATTTATAGCTCTGATACCACTTGTTGCGGAATTACTTGGGCTATAATACCATTTGTTGCGTATCCTTAAGCCTTCTGATACCACTTGTAGAGTCAATCGTAACTCTAACAAGACTTTGCTGGGTTCACTTCAATCCCCTGGTCCCTTGATCTTTCCCATTGATTCAATCCTTGTTCATGACTCAAGAATTTTTTATCCAGTTCACGGCCGCAGCGCGCTACATCTGGGGTGGATCCAGGATCCACAACATCCACTATGAAGTATCGGAAAACACCTCCGATGTGGTTTACAAGATCATAAACTCTCTCTGTTTCTGGGTATGCAAACCCTAGAAAGTATACAAAGAGATATACAAGAGGTACATGGCTAAGAGTTAAGTCTAGAACAACATATTAATTCTAGCTTACTCTATCTCTCTAAGAGATGCCATGGAAGCCTTCCTGAATGCTTGAGGCTCGTGCCTCCAAGAAGCTTGGCTTAGAGATCCATGTCGTGATCTCTCCTTCTTTATATTGTGAGCACTTAACCTAATGGGCTTTATCGATTAGGCCCATAGATTGTCCACGCGTCACTTGTTCAACTCGGCCCAGCCGATGAACAAGTCCAATGGGCTTTGACCAAACCTCACAAATCTCCACCTGTTTGGTCTAAGTCCATAACCCTTCCTTTGTGCTCGACACCTTCTGAAACTTGAGCAAATCTGCTCATCCTCTGCATCTTATTGTCTTCTCTTTTCTCTTCTCACTTCTCTCAGCTCCACTTTGAGCTAAGCTTGAAGTCTCTTCATGATCTTCTTGAAACCTGCATACGCTTACACTTATACACCACAACCGCATAAGTAGATTAAACACTTAAATCCACTTAGCCTCATCAATGAAAATAGACATCATCCTTGATGAAAGGTATGTGACAATCCCATTGCCATTCTGAATTTCCATCACATTCATCTATTGTCTTGAGTTGCGAACCCAGCTGCTACACTCCAAAAGTCAAGCTCAACTCCTCATTGAAGTCCTGTTACTTCATATATTGTTACTCCTCGTGAACTTATCAACAACAAAACCTTGCTGTCAAAATCACGAACCTGTTCAAGTGTTGAACAGAAACTTGAACATCCTACTGCAAGTTGATTTCCTCCTTGGCCTTTCGATTCCACTCATGTGCACTGAGCCTTGAACCAAAATACATGAATTCTCTGCAGCAACCTTCGAACCATATATGCTTCAAACCTTAAACAACCTCTGATTCTCTACTTGTTTAAAACACTCCAGCCTTGAACACGTTTTGTACCGCTGTTACTCAGAACAGAACCCACCATCCAACCATCACTGTTGGAGAGACTTTCGACACAACCTTGGTTCACCCTTCATGTTGTTAACAGAAACTGCTACCACATAAATCTCTTTGAATCAACCGCAAACCTTGAAGTCACTCATGCTTCATATCTCTGAAACAGTCTTGACTTACCCTTGATGTTCTTGAACAGACTGCACTTGAGCATCACTTTGCACCGCTGCACAAGCAGGACACGCCGCCTAACACCAGCTGATTAGGAAGACTTTCGACACAAATATCTTTCCTCCACCATCTGATCAACCTGTTCCGCAATAACAGAACCCCACTAACAGGTGTAGACCCCACTGCTAGTTAAATGAACTGAGCCTCATACCATCTAGTCCCTGGTACGCCTTGACTCTCCTTCACGAGCTGCCTGTGATATCTTATCTAGAATCCCTGATATCCCTCCTTTACTCAGTTGTGAATACCTTTCCTCAATACCATTCTTGTATTGATATGTCTCCAAATACCGAAACCTGTGCATCACCGTCAACGACTTAAACACGCCTGTTAGTCATTGAACCCGCCATTAGCTTGATGAGTATCTGGCCACCAATGAGTATCTGGTCATCTGCTAATGCGATTTCCTGAGGACACTGCCTCAAAATTCCCCTGTGATGCGACCATATATCTAGAACTCTCCTTGTTCTGTTCCATAAATGCAATCGGATTTTTCTGCATTTATACCTTTCATGAAACTTCTTTCAGCTCCATGACTTGAGCTTAAGATGAGCCTGCTTGTGGAGACAAGTCTTACCCTTCCTGAGATGGACAAACTGTAAGACAATACCCTGCAATCCCTGCAATGTCTTCTAACAGTTTCTTATTTTGCTTCATCTCACCATTCTTCATCTTCACTGCTCAATACCTCAGTTTAACTAAGTACCTCACCACGACCCTGCATCATACTCGGCTTTGTGTTTCTCTGTATCAACCTCACTGCAGTGTATTCCTGATACATATGCCGATTTCACTTGTCTCGCCTACAAGTTACCTTATGTACGACTCCTCTTACAAATCTCCTTATGATGCGCCTTGTACCTGTTAACTGATCCTGACACTCCTGGCCTTGACACTCTTAACATATCCACGAGCCTCTTATCATGGATAACCTTTCCTTTCAGCTCTTACTCTCTTGAGCTGACTAAGTTGCTAACCGAAACTTATACCCTTCAGCTGAACCAATCAAGACATCTTCAAAACCAGAAAAACTAGTGATTCACTCCACCTGGAATCAGATTATGTATCACCGATGCATCAATCCTCATATAATCTCAGTGGCTCCACCTGAATCAAATAACCCTGTAGAAGTACCATGTCTCTGGAATAACCAAGTTTCTGCAACTGTATGTGGTATATGTGTCCTTTAACCATATCTCTCATCACCCAAGCTTGTGATGCTCCTGAGATACTCCCTTACAGCTTCTTTCGTGTCAAACTTGAACCCATGGTGAGTTTCTCCAGCTGTAACTATATTCAAACCATAACCTGTTCAAGTATGAAGTTCCGACCTGGTCAAGTCTGCAAATTTCTCATTTTGCCTTTGAGCTTCAATTCTTGTCCGAGAGCTCCACCTTGACCACTGTGGTCGTGATACCAAAACTGGCGTCCTTTACTTCTTCTCTGAGTCTATTCATCTGGAATTGCCGACTCAGACATCCATGACGACTCCTCTAAGGTATAACTCACACACGCTTCTACTAGCTGTGGTATCGACTTTCTTCTTCCTGAACAAGTGTTGATGACTGTTGTCTCATACCCTTTATCCTCAGGATTACAACCAGTCGTAACAACCTGTTCAACCCGATTCTGTCTGCACATTTTCCTCTACCTTTGACCAGAATCTTCAAGTTAAGTCTAACCTTGAATCGCCTTTTCCCTTAGGTTTCTTACTGTCACTCACACGACCTTACTAAAGCTTCTACATGTTGTTACCATAAATAGCCATTTGCTCCAACATACTCTCTTGTAGGCTTTACACACTTTTTGCCTTCGCTCTAGTTGCTTCTTCGTGGAGGTACAACCTATTCCTGCCACACTGACTTGATGACTGCTCTGGCTTTCTTCTACCAGCCAGAAACCTTTCATCTCATGCACCCACGAGACCGACTTGAACTGACCCAAAACAAAAGCACTTTGTTTCGTAATATTGTTGCCACTCGGCAACCAACTTGTGCAGCTGCAAGATCTGTTGATCATCTTTCGCAAAGACAGCCTGCATTCCTTGTGATCTCTGAAAAACCTTCAGTCCCTGTGAGATTGACGACCTTTGATTCCATCTCCTTAAGCCTAGCTTTGACTTAATATGAGTTTGTCTTCCCTTGAGATATCATCCATCCCAAACGACTCAAATCAATCTCCAACACTCTGATCACGAACACGCTCACTTGTGCAGTTGTTCTGCTGCAGCTTGCTCGGGTCTTCCCTTTCTTGCAAACAACCGCTGCATTCTTTGCAAGTCTCTCATCCTGATTTCACAAACCTGAAACCATCACGTGCATAAAGATCTTCAACTGTGAATATTTCTTCTTCTGTCTACCACATACAAATGTCATCTGCTTCTTTCCTTGACGATGCCTATCTTTCAGCATCATCCATGGTTCGTCACACTTGATCATGATGATCTGATCGGGACTACAAATCTACTGATTCTTCTTCTCCAGAATTTCCAGCTGATGTCGATGCTTACTTGAAGTTCTTGAGGAACCTGAATTATCACTGCCTCAAACCAGAAGCCCTTTGACTCAAACCCTCAACCAACCTCAACAGCCTGTAGACACTAACTCCTTATCCTGAGAATTTCTCTGTAACAATCTGAATGAACACTTTATCTTGAACATCTCTCTGAACTGTTGTTGTTGCCAATAGAACCCGCCGCTTAGCTCAACCTGCTAAGAAGACTTTCGACGCAAAGAATCCCTGCTCAACCTCTGCTCAACCAAATTATTACTTCTGCAACCGTGATACCCTGTAGACCCATTTGTTCCCCTCATATACCTTGAGAAGCCAAAACAAACTACTACTGAATCCCATGCAGAAACCCCGAAACAAACACGTTTCTATCCTGAATCAGTCTCGATTTGATCCGTCACTTGTTCAGCCGAACTCCACCTTGAACACATAAACGTCGCGTGCTTGCAGATTCAAACCAGCAGAAAACTATGTGTTATGCCAAACACATATTTGGTTAGAAAACCACACTGCATTCCCTCTGAAAATAGCAGTCTTGTAGTATCTTGTTCTCTGAACATCTACCCACTTGTAGACTCTCATAATCACATCTAGACGAACCCGCATGAGTCAATTTCCTTCAACCCTTCTGCAAAACTCATCATGCTGACTAAAAAATACCATCTGAAACTCGACCAGCCATGAACCACTCATCTCATTCAAGGTTCTAAGGCGTCCCCTAGTTCCAAGAATTCCATGAGACACCAAACTGAAATTAGAACACCACCTGCGACTGATATACCTTGTAGATTGAACCTGAAAACCCTCACTGAACCTTCTGACAATCCCATACAAAACCAGTGCGAAAACCCTTGTGTCCCACCATGCTTCCAGTTCCAATAACTTGCAGAACATGAAGAAATCCGTGACTCCAATGCTTAATGTCACACACTCCTTGTGACTGCAGATCGAAGACAGCTCTGAAACCTCTGTTTCTTGTGCTAGCAGCCTACCACCATCTAAACCGTGAGTAACCTGAAACCCTTCTCACATAGTAGCACATTCTTGCATCCTTGGAGAACTGTAGAGAAACCGTGATTTCATAAACTCGAAATCATCTCAACCGATTCAACTGACTTCTGAATCCTTCCTCTGTAAACTTGTGCAGCTGCAGCGAAGAACGTCCAACAGTTTTCCTTCTCCTCTTGTAAACCAAAAATCTTTTTCTCCTGATCTTGGCCCCGGTGTATTACTCTGATTAAGGTAAAACCACGTGACCACCAGCTTCATATGTCTCTCCTCCTCGAGACGTGGACTCCATGAATCAATGAGCCTGTGCTCTGATACCACTTGTTACGGAATTTATAGCTCTGATACCACTTGTTACGGAATTTATAGCTCTGATACCACTTGTTGAGTATCCTTAAGCCTTCTGATACCACTTGTAAACTCAATCACAACTCTAACAAGACTTGGTTAGGGGATTCATAGTCCAAGGGACCGTTTTGGTATCGATCGCTACAATCCCCTTGTCCCTTTGATCTTTCTCATTGATTCAATCTACTTGTTCATGACACAAGAATTGGTAACCCAGTTCACGGCCGCAGCGCGCTACATCTGGGGTGGATACAGGATCCATAACATCCGCTATGAAGTATCGGAAAATACATCCGATGTGGTTTACAAGATCATAGACTCTCTCTGTTTCTGGGTATGCAAACCCTAGAAAGTATACAAAGAGATATACAAGAGGTACATGGCTAAGAGCTAAGCCTAGAACAACATATCAATTCTAGCTTACTCTATCTCTCTAAGAGATGCCATGGAAGCCTTCCTGAATGCTTGAGGCTCGTGCCTCCAAGAAGCTTGGCTTAGAGATCCATGTCGTGATCTCTCCTTCTTTGTATTGTCAGCACTTAACCTAATGGGCTTTATCGATTAGGCCCATAGATTTTCCGCGCGTCACTTGTTCAACTCGGCCCAGCCGATGAACAAGTCCAATGGGTTTTGACCAAACCTCACACCACCAGCACCAATTACGCTTCCGGTCGCAACCGTTCCCGCCGACTTCCCTTTAAAAGCTTTCCACTTCACCAACTTCTTCAGTCTAAGGAAAAGCACCTGCCTTAATCGAGCTGGATCCGGATGAAAAGCGCTTCCAACAATGGCTTCATAAATGAGGAAGCAAAAAAGGCTTCGTCATTTTCGAAGAGATAATGGTGAAGAAGAAGGGGAAGAAGCTAGAAGGATGAGAAATCGGTTAAGAGCTTAGCTTCAATGTAATCATTAACAACTAACAATAAATTGATGGATAGTGGAGGCAAAACGTTAAGTCTTCCGTTACATACAGACGATGATGGTCGAAGGTAACCGGAGACGACAAAGGACCAGTGCCATAACTTTAATGGATCAGAAAAAATAACTTATGTCATGGGTTTCAAAACCACAATCTGGGCCTACCACAATCTGAGCCTGCAGGTTTACTAAAGTCCAATAGAATGCCTCCAATAAAAAGGTGACAGGTGTCGAAAAACCCCCATACGAAAGACTCAAGTCTACTTTATATATTAAGAAGATTTAAAGGATGTTTTCTAAAGGATATATTTAATTGCCCTAAGTTTTAGGATGTATAAATGAGAATATATTCACCAATCTGTTAAATTTGGTCACTAAATATATAGGCAATATCTTTGGTACTTATTATATACTTAGTGAATATTTCTTTTTACAGAAGATATTAACCTTGTATTTCATAATGTTCTGATAAATTTCCAAACACTAAACTTTCATAGGAAACTAAATTAAAACGACTTTACTCATTCCAAGGCCAAAAAAATTTCTAAACTGTTCGGCTCAAATGAGATCAAAATCATACAATCACAAAAAAATAATCTAAACAGTGGTGTAACGTCAACAGCATGCTTCCTTTGGATTGACGTTTAGGTGATACCTCTAAGCAGAGCCGGATCTGAGATTTTCGGGATCCTATCCGAATTAAAATTTATCAAACCTATATACAGTTCTATAAAAAAAATATGAACAAAAATTAATAACTTAAATATACTAGTTTCTATAATATTTATTTATTTATATCTAAATCATAATAATTAAAATATAATATGCATTTTAGTAGTCATACGGCTCGACTTGACAAATAAATTGAAAGTCTAATACATACAGTTGCTCTTTTGACCATGCGCTTAGCCAAAAAAACGCAGTAACAAAAATAAGGTGAGCAAGGAAGAAGAAAAATTAGGTTGTCACGTGAAGAACATATACTGATATACATCTGTAAAAAACGTCTCTTTTCACAAAGTTTTAAAAGAATCGGGGATCCCACAATGTGGAGGCCCCATTCAACTGTTTCAACATCATGTCCTGAAGCCCTGCTCTGCCTCTAAGCCTGAATTTGATTGATAAATTGCAAGAACATTGATATTAACCTCATGTTGATTACTAACACACTACAAGAAAACATCGTTATTCTGAAGGACATACCGAGGAAAAATGAGTTCCTCGAAATTTTCTGACCAAAAACCGAGGAAATACCGAGGAAACCAAGAAATATGGTTTCTTCGGAATTTCCTCAGAATTTTCCTAGGAAATTCCGAGGAAGACACATTTCCTCGGTATATTCCGAGGGAATACAGAGAAAACCATGTTCGTCGGAAAAAAATCGACGGGGATTTTAAAAATTCCGAGGACATTTTATAGCCGTTAGAGAGCCGTTGGAGAGCCGTTGGGGGATTTTAAAAATTCCGAGGAAGTGTAGGTTTTCCTCGGAATTTCCTCAGTATGTCGGCAAGATTTCATCTATAAATACAATCACCCCTCTTCCTCTTCATTCACTCCATTTCTTCATCTTCCCTCCTACTATCACGAATTTTATTTCAAAAAAAAACATATCTTCTTCAAATTATTTTCGTTCTTGGATCGATCGACCTCATTTGGATCCGAACACGAGATTGCTTACGGAAGAATACCAACGAGGTATAACCGAATTCATGGGGTTAGTTCGCCGACAACCGGAAGCAGAAACAGGTAAGTTAAGATGTCCTTGCTCTAATTGTAAAAATAGAAAGGTTATTAAAGACTGGGATGTTTGGACTCATCTATATTTGAGTGGGTTTACACGAAGTTACAAAATTTGGTATCATCATGGGGAAACTGATTATGAACTTGGTAGTACTAGCGAACCTCAGCCGGGTTAGATTAGAAGAACCAATTAGAACGGATGTAGATTATGGTGTAGGTACTGATCAGATGGTAAATGATCATTTTAGAGGAAGATTTACCCAATGCGAAGCTAGGAGATTTTATGATCTGTTGGATGCTGGAAAGCAACCATTGTATGAAGGTTGCAGAGATGGTCATTCAGCTTTATCATCTGCTACAAGACTGATGGGCATTAAAACAGATTATAACTTGGCTGAAGACTGTGTGGATGCGATAGCTGATATTGTTAAAGGTATTCTACCTGAGGATAATGTAGCTCAGGTTCATACTACGAGGTTCAGAAACTCGTAGCTGGTGTTGGTTTATCTTATCGTAATAGATGTATGCAGCGATAACTGCATGATTTATTGGAGGGCGGATGACCAGCGGATTACATGCAAATTTTTTCGGAAGCCTCGTTATAAAGATACGAGTGTAAGAGTTCCAGTACCATATAAAAGGAAGTGGTATTTGCCTTTGACGGAAAGGTTGCAGAGGTTGTATCTTCTCGAGCACAGCAACGAATGAGATGGCATGCGGAGCACTCAACAGATGGTGAGATTAAACATCCTTCAGATGCAAAAGCGTGGAAGCATTTCCAATCAAAGTATCCCGACTTTGCGTATGAGAGAAGAAATGTCTACCTTGGATTATGTACTGATGGTTTCAGCCCGTATGGCAAGAGTGGAAGACAATATTCTCTATGGCCAGTCATTGTTACACCATACAACTTACCCCCAAACTTGTGCTTGCGACGAGAGTTTTTGTTTCTCTCCATTCTCGTTCCCGGACCAGAGCATCCTAAGAGATCACTTGATTTGTTTCTTCAGCCACTAATATATGAGTTGCAACAACTATGGGCTGAAGGTGCTGAAACATACGATATTTCGTGTAAAGAAAATTTTCAAATGCGGGCAGTACTAATGTGGACAATAAGTGATTTTCCAGCATGTGGTATGTTATCTGGATGGACAACGCATGGGAGGCTATCATGTCCATATTGTCAAGATGACACAAATGCTTTCCAACTAAAGAACGGAAGAAAAACGTGTTGGTTTGACTGTCACAGACAATTCCTACCACCTGATCATCCATACCGTCGGAGTAAGACTTTGTTTAGGAAGAACAAGCAGGTGTTTGATGGTCCACCTGAGGAAGTTAGTGGGAAAGGTTTGAAGACACAACTAAGAGATTTTGGTGCAGCAAGGACGCCAGACGTCGGTGGACATGAGCGTTTTCCGGTAGATGCTGTTGGAGAACTACATAACTGGCACACAAAAAAGTATTTTCTGGGATCTACCATACTGGGAGGATCATCTGCTAAGGCATAATTTAGATGTCATACATATTAAGAACTTTTTTGACAATCTCATGAACACAATCCTTAACGTTTAAGGTAAAACAATAATTTGAAGTCAAGAGTGGATTTAGTCGATATATGTGCTCGTTCAGAACTTCATGTTGATGAGAATGGTAGGGCTCCTTTTCACATATACCGACTTGATGCAGAGGGAAAAATGCGTTCTTTGATTGGATTTCAAACGATGTGGAGTTTCCAGACGGTTACGCATCTAATTTGCGTAACTGTATCGACAAAAATGAAGGAAAGTTTATTGGCTTAAAAAGTCACGATTGTCATGTGTTGATGCAGCGCCTCCTTTCGTTTGCCTTCAAGGAACTATTACCACGAAATGTTCATGAAGCAATTGCAGGGATAAGTGCTTTCTTCCGCGATTTATGCACCAGATCAGTGACTCTTGAAGGTATTGAAAATTTGAAGACTAACATAGCCGTGATTCAGTGCAACCTTGAGAAGATATTTCCTCCCTCATTTTTTGATGTTATGGAGCATCTTGTTATTCACCTGGCAAGAGAATTGGAACTTGGTGGTCCTGTGCAGTATGGATGTATCTGTATGAGTGGTATATGTTCCATTTGAAGAAGATGGTGAAAAATTTAAGTAGGGTGGAAGGTTCTATAGTCGCACAGATGATCAATGAAGAAATTTCAAACTTTTCTGAGTACTACTTTCCAGCAGAAGTTCAGACCAAAAACAGAAGACCTGCTCGGCATGATGATAGAGGCGAACGGGCAACATATCATGTTAAAGTCCCAGACACTTTCACAGATGTTGGACGACTTAGCGGAAAACCAAATGACCGTCGACTTACTGAGCAGGAGCGAAGTCATTTGCAAACATATATGCTCACCAACTGCGAAGATGTTCTTCAATATGAGAGGTAGGTTTATTATCTTACAAGTTTTTATTTTAACAAATTGACATTTAAATCTTAATTAATTACATTATTGTCATCATATGTACAGGATTTTCATGGCAGAAAAGCGGTTCGAATATAGATACGCCACAGAGGAGGAACTAGAAGAAATGAAGCAGAGAGAATTTGCTGGATGGATGTTTACTTATGTGAGTACCTTAAACAAATTAAAATATCATTTATCACATATTTATACTAATTCATATTTATTGATATAACCTATATATGTGTTATTAATAGGTGTCTGCTAGTTTGGCCAGAGGTGAAACATTTGACGATTGGATACGAGATGGTGGTTGGACCAAACTATGTTGTGAAGTCATATCCGAGATTTTGTACTCGAGGATATGCATTCACAACTGAAAAGAGGAGACGTTCGCGTACGACCTATGATGCTGGCGTTTGTTCTGCATCAGGAGATGATGTATACTACGGACACATACATGAGATTATGGAAATCAAGTATTTGGGCATGCTTGGATTGCGCTGTACTGTTTTCTATTGTGATTGGCACGACAACACTCCAGATCGAGGTGTGAGAACAGATGCATTTGGTGTTACATCAGTAAATTCTAGGAAAGCTGCAATATTATGATCCTTTCATTCTTGCTTCTCAGGCCGATCAGGTAAGTAAATGTTAATTATTCAGAATGATTGATCACCATGTGTATTAATTTATACTTTTACTAATAATTTTAAATGTTACATGTTTGTTATATCAAGTACCCGGGTAAGGAACAGAGATGATCCATGGGTTATTGTTACAAGACTCAACCCGAGAGGCCGAGTTCAGGGAAGTTCTGAGCTGGAAGACCCACTACAACCAATCACATCCGGCAACTTAAGTGCAGCAGAGATGTAGCTGGAGTTGGCATTGTAGTCGATTTAACCGACTTGAGAAAGCCGTCGTTCACGCAGAGGATGAACCAGTTATTGGAGAGTTTCACCAAGATCAGATTCAGATTCATCGGTGATGATGACTCGGAAACAGACTAGCATCTTTTTCTAGAAATACCGAGGAAATTCCGACGGACTTTAGGTTTTCCTCGAATTTCCTGTATTGACCTTCTCGATTTAGGGATTTGATTATAAAGTATTTTTCCTCGAAATCCCTCCGAATATTCGAGGACATTCGAGAAGGTATTGGTTTTCGGTTTAAAATCCTGGTTCCTCGAATTTCCTCAGAATATTCGAGGAAATTCGAGGAAGGTACTGGTTTTAGTATTTCCTCGAATTCCTCGAATATTCTGAGGAAATTCCGAGGAACTAGGGATTTTAAACTGAAAACAACGTTTTGGATTGAATAACACGTATATAACCTTCATTAAGTGTCTTAACCAGATTATGAAGTCAAACTTTGGTGTTTTACGATAACAAACACTTTTACGATTGCATGAACGAAAACCACACAACATAAGAAAACACGTATACACTTTAATAAACGTTAAAGGGAATACTTACCATTATTTTGAAATTTTGTTATTTCATGGTTTATGATCATCTATACAAAGAATCCTCAATGGTATGCATTACATTTGTATAAGAAATGAAATCGGCAAAAATCGATGTTTTGAAACTCCAAACCAGGTTTCCTCGAATTCCTCGAATATTTGAGGAAATTCGAGGAAGATACTTTCCTCGAATATTTTCATTTACCCGCAACCCAAACCACCAAATATTTCAGCAATTAAATTAATGGTTTCGAGGAAATTCCGAGGAACCTATTAAATTATATCGAGGAAATTTCGACGGACATTTTCCGTCGGAATTTTTATTTTATAATTAGGTCGAGCAGACCTTTCTTCCCCATTCTCTCTTCCTCTTCCTCGCTGAACTCCGCCTCCCTCTCCTCCTTCGACGATTTCCGCGATTCAAGTGGATTTCTCCTCAATTCCACTCCCAAATCATGTAGGACACTATCCTCTCTCTTAGATTCGAAAATCGAGTTTGATTATGGTGTTAGGGTGATTTTTGTTAGGTTGAATGGTGTGATTGTGTAGTGATAGTTTGATTATGGTTTTTTTGTAAGGATTGTGATTATTTGTTGTTCTTGAGAGTTTGATTATGGTATGAAATTTTTTAAAAAAAATTTATTAATTTTGTGGTTATAAAAATCTAATTGATAATTATGTATATATAATATGAAAACGTTTTTGTATATCAAAACTATTTTTTAATTATTAAACTATTTTTATATATTAAAACTATTTTTGTAATTATTAAACTATTTTTACATATTAAAACTATTTTTGTAATTATTAAACTATTTTTATATATTAAAATATTTTTGTAATTATTAAACTATTTTTATATATTAAAACTATTTTTGTAATTATTAAACTATTTTTATATATTAAAACTATTTTTGTAATTATTAAACTATTTTTATATATTAAAACTATTTTTGTAATTATTAAACTATTTTTATATATTAAAACTATTTTTGTAATTATTAAACTATTTTTATATATTAAAACTAATTTTGTAATTATTAAACTATTTTTATATATTAAAACTATTTTTGTAATTATTAAACTATTTTTATATATTAAAACTAATTTTGTAATTATTAAACTATTTTTATATATTAAAACTACTTTTTGTAATTATTAAACTATTTATATTTTGTGATTAAAACTATTTATTGATTTTTAAAATTTAAATTTATTAGAACTAATTTTTAAATTTATTTTTTAATTTTACAGGTCTTATGATGATGAGTCCCGGTCTCGACAGCGTCGTAGTCGTGGTGGTTCGGGGAGCCACTCTCGTAGTCGTGGTGGTACGGGGAGCCACTCTCGGGTTCGTCCAGCCACATTCAGATTCCGAATCGCCCCACAGCTCCTACCATACATCTCCCTCTCCATTTCCCGCTCCTGCTCCTCCCGCTCCCGTTACTCCACCCGCTCCTGCTCCTGCTCCTCCGGGTCCTCTGGGAGTGATGAGGGTTGTGGAGTTTGTTCGACAGCCCGGTCGTGACAATCTTCCCTATCTCACTCCGTATACACATGGACGGGGTCAAACATGGTAATTAAACGTATTTTTTTTTATTAAAATTTGATTCATTATTAATAATTTCTTCTTTTTATTAGGTTCAACCGATCCAGGAACGGGGTCAGCGCATGGATCAACCGTCGACAAGGGACATCCGACTTTCACTGACTTCCCTACCGACAAGAAGCATCTGTGGTTTCAACAGTTTGCGGTAAGTATTCTAATTTTTTACTTATATTTTTAATCTTTTAATATAAATTTCTACTAATTGTGTTTTATTTTCAGCAAGAATTCAACTGGAATGCCGATGATACGTTGTATATCTATCACCACTTCGTCCATAAAGTTATGGACAACTATGGGAAGCAGATCCACGAGTGGAAGAAGAAGTGGGAAATAAACAAGGTTGTTTTTTATTTATTAAACAATTTTTTAATTTCTTAAAATATTTTTTTATTTATTTAACAATTTTTTTATTAAAAGGTCCAAAATCGATGAATCTCACGGTCGGGGAGTTGGGTGTGCATTGGAATAAGGAAGAGACGAAAGAAACTTCTTCCACCAACTCCACCAACGCGAGGAGCGTAAAGGAAAGGCGTCTTCAAGCATAACTTGGGTGCTCAATCTATTGCCACTGGGGATCGCATGGTAAGTTCAGTCGCTTTTATTCTATTATTTAACTTTTTAAATTTTGTTTTTCGCATTTCTTCTAATTACTAATGTTTGTTTAATTTATGTTTTTTTTCAAGACGAAAGAAAATGATGGCGAGCCGGTTGATGATCTCGCCCTAATGAAGAGGTGTATACCAACAAGAATACCGGCCAGATTGATGATGGTGTTGTGAGGGATGTGGTCACCCTGATCGACACTCAGGTGGAAGACGAAGTGTCTCAGCTTCAAACCGAGGATGACGATTCGACGGGTTCGACCTACTTGCCTCGGGTTCGGATCAACGAAATCGTTGAATCGGTAAGTTCTTTTTAAAAGTTCAATTCATCTTTTCTATTATTTAAATTTGGCTATTTTCTATTTCAGTCGGTTCCAAAGAAGAAGGGACATTTGTTCGGTTTGGGTCGTCGCTCCCGGTCGGTTCCGTCTTCTGTTGCACCACCGTCCTTTGTTGATCCAGAAGTACTTATGGGTCAGATGCAGGACAAGGATGATCGCATATCTGCGTTGGAGACCCAGATGGCGACTCAACAGGCGAGCTTTGAGGCACAGAAGAAGCTGAACGAGCAAATGATGGAGATGATGAGGAGGTTGCACCCGAACGAGGTGTTTCCGAACGCGCAAGACCCGGACGCGCAAAACACGTAGTTTTTTTTAAAAAAAAAACTCCGAATGTTTTATTTTTATTTGTACGACTTTGAATATTATCTAATATGTTTTCAATTTTAATTTTAATTTTATATTTTCGAATTTAAATTTCAAAATTTTATTTTATAAAAATAATAATTTTTTTGATATTCCGAGGAAGCAAGCCCTCGGAAATTTCGAGAAAGGGTTCCCTCGGTATATTCGAGGATCACTTCTCGAATTTTCGAGGCTTGTCTCGAAATTTCGAGGCTTGCTTCCTCGGAAATTTCCGAGGACTTGCTTCCTCGGAAATTTCCGAGGGATCACTTCCTCAGAATAGTTCGTCAACTTCCGAGGATTTGTCCGTCAGAAATTTCCTCGGAATATATCGAGGGATCTCTTCCTCGGTATATTCCGAGGACTATTTCGACGAACCTTTGTTTTCGGAGTTTCCTCAGAAATACAGTTCCTCGGAATTCCGTCGGAAAATTCTGAGGGAATTCCGAGGAAAAATCAAATTTCGAGGAGTTATTTCTAAGGATTTGTTTCCTCGGTATGTCGTCGGAATACGGTTATTCCGACGACATACCGACGATTTTAGCCTTTGGTATGAGCCTGTTTTCTTGTAGTGACAGATCATGTACTTGGACAGTTTGTAGAGAAATATGTAAGCGTAATATGAAGATCTCATGTCTCTAGCAAAATTATAATACATCATGTGCTGGGCGGTTGTTGAGAAGTTGAAAGTTCTCAAATGCAGTTGCTAATAATATTTCACGCACTTTTTGAGAAGTGTACTTCATGTACATGGACAGTCGGTTACATGAGGAATATATAAAATTGAATAGAACTTCCCTTGTATATGATCTATTCTTTTACTTCTGCTTAAGCTTAATCTTTGTCACACCTCAAACTTACTTCGGATGAGATTGCATATAATTTATTGCTGACTTCTTTCGGTTTGCAAAATGTTCTGGTTTATGGGTGGGGAATGGATAGGAAACTTGGGGACTGTGCTCAAGTAAAATCCATTTTTTCTAACAAACTTTGAGGCATCGTTCACTAATGTCACTCTATATATGAATTGGGGTTGATAATGTCGTTATAAGGAGATCGTAGCAAGAAAATTTGACATAGTAATCAATGAATATATCTTTCACCTTGGATGTTTAATGACGTCGAGGATGTTTAATTTACTTGCTAGTGATGTCGAAGATGTTTAAATTTTATAATGTTTCATCACAAAAGTAATTGCTTTGAGGTGTAATTCATTTTAGTGATAAAAGAGAATGTATAACGTGGACATAATATATAGGGAATACTAATCTTTCCTAGCAAATATAAGGTTACTAACATTTTTTAGACTCATTCTAGTGATACCATGTAAGCAAAGTGGTGTGGGTAGAAGTTGACACCTAAACAAATTTATTTTGTAATTAATATAAAATTAAGGTTGCAATTTTTTAAAAAGATCCTCAAATAATATATAAGGAAAATTATATTATAAGATAACCAAGTGTTGGATCAACTCGTTTATAAAAATGTTAGTTCAATTTTTTTTAGAAACGAACATGATTGGATATCACCTTGTCCATTTTGTAAAGCAGTGTGTGACTTCCGTGAAGTTGAGGTATAATGAACATGACTGAAGTCAAAAGGAGTCTCTACATGGGGCTTGGGGGGCAACAAAGACGGTATTTCTTAAGTAAAACCTTTTTACTTCTAAACCTTTTTATTTATTTTGTTTACGCGTTGGTCCACACGTGTTCATCTTACGTTAATCTATCCCTCTTGGTCCGTACCATACTATATATGGGGACTGTTAGAAGCAGAAACGTCGAACTCGTTCCCAATCTCGTACACACTCACAGATATCTGACTTAAATTTCGAGTTTTTGTTTTTTTCCAAGAGAGAGAGAGAGAGACAGAGGTCAAATCATGCCGATCGCAGAAGTAGTATCATTGATTCCAGTTACAGAGTTAATGAAGATGGTGATTTCGAAGGCCAAGAAAGTGAAGGACTTCAAACCCTTGTTCAAGGAGTTAGCGTCGACGATGCAGAGACTAGTTCCCATTATACAAGAGATGGATATATTGCAAGAAAGACTGGACCCAGGTAATAAAGAACTAAACTTTCTTACCAAAACCCTGCGAAGAGCTGAAAATATGGTTCGCAAGTGTTCACGCGTACGGGAATACGACGCACTCAAGAAAATTTCCTATGCCGAAACAATAAAGGGAATCAATGACGATTTTCTCAAGTTCTGTCAGCTTGACTTGCCGCTTATCCAGCATAGGAACATGTTACGGTCTCTTTCACTAATAGTGGAATATTCTCCTCCTCGACTTGAACACAATAGCAACATTTCCGCTAGAGATGAAGGCAAAGGAAAGCAAGTTCAGGATCAGGAGGATGAACAACTTGCTGCAGCTCTTCAGGAGAGTCTAAACATGCAAGAGCTTTATCATTCGGCTCGTCAAAAAACTATTCTTCGTCGCCGCCAACCACAACAGCAGGTTATTTTGGAGAGTTGCAAGGATAAAGGGAAAGGAAAGCAACTTCAGGAGGATGAACAGGTTGCTGAAGCTATTCAAGAGAGTCTAAATATGGAAGAGCTTTCATTGAGTCGGGCTATTCAAGAATCTATATATCTTCGCCAAAGAGAGGAACAAGTGGCGAAAAGACGCTCAAGAGAGTTAGAAAAAGATGAGCAGATTGCAAATGCTTTGCTATACGATGAAAGAGAAAAGATAAATAATGGTTCATCTTCATCCACTAGAGCTCGGTTGGATAAAGACGACCTACAGCGGATTCTTTGGGAGAGTTTTAAGAACAAAGGCAAAGGAAAGCAATTTGATTGAATGCAGAGTGGTGTTTCGCTCTTCTTGTTTAGAACGAGCCCTAAGTTTCCTTTATTTCCATGTTTTTTTTTAACTTCCCTTTATTTCCATATTTTAAGTGTGATGAGTTGAAAACTCTAATTTCATCATAATTTTTATTTCATCATAGATTTTGAAAATATAAAATAAAAAGCAAAGAAATTTGCCCAAGGAAATCTAGTGTTCTTGTTTTTATTCATGCTTTGATTTGGACCCTCCCTGACCAAGGTGGAAGAAAATGAAAAGCTTCCAGAAGTGAGCCATCTTCTTCTTAGGTAAATTTATGCAACATGTTGCTAGTTTCTTTTTCTTTCCAATTGAACCGTTACTTACCCTTCTTTTGTTTTTGAGCCATACTAATAGACTATGTCCTTCTTTTGTTTCTGCGATTATAAGGATTTCCATTGAATTATGACCTCATTGTTAGATATATTTACCTCTATCTATACTACATTTTCCATGAAAAGGGTAGTGGAATATCTTTCAAAATTCTCCAAAACATATAGTCCGTGTTTGAAAAAAGTCATTGGGAAAATTCATGGGTTGGAAGAAATTTTGGATAGTACTTATGTTTGGACTGCTTAAGATATTTAAATATAACATGATTAGTTTTTCATTTGTCCCCCACATAACGAACCTTGTACATCACATTTATGTTGTGTACTTTAAATTCTTTGTGACTAGTATACACCCGAAAGAACTTGCTTTATAAGATGTTTAGTTTTCAGGACGCATTTAGTTTTCCTTAAGTCTTTAGAATTTTCACATCTAAGCAGTTAAAATCCTCCATTTGTCTATAAATGGATACACTTGCTTAATATGGTTCTTGATTTGCATTAGTATCTGTTTTTCAAAGAAGAAAAAACAACTAAAACATAATATTTTTAGTAGAGGTATTATTTCAAGAGCAATAATTCGATAATTTCATCCTTGTCCATTTCAAATCAGTCATTTCATGATAGGAAAACCTGTTGATAATGTTTTCCTACCTCTCCAACAGGTTTTCTTTATTACATAAACCCTTAAAATGGACTTAAACATGAACTAGCTGAGAAATGGTAACAGTCACAAATAGCGATGCTAGTCAGATTTTGCAATTGTGGCTAATTTGGTAGTTGTTAGAATAGAAACGTTTTCTGAATAATACAAACAAAACGGCCTATTAGCTCAGTTGGTTAGAGCGTCGTGCTAATAACGCGAAGGTCACAGGTTCGAAACCTGTATAGGCCAATTACTTTATTTATTTTTTTTGTTTCCTTTTTTTTCAACAGATCAAGTCTCGTTTTGGTCTTCCCACAACAACATCACTTATCGGTTTGATACACGTGGCATAATCATATATCAATTAACGTGTGATGACGCCATTCTCACGTTCCTTCTCACCACAAATTCTTCTCTTCTGAATGTTCTCATGAGTTCCGCTGATTAGGACTTCATGAGTTCGCCAGGAGAAGATCATAGCAATGTGGCTACTGTTTCGATCAGTGTTCTTTTGTTCTAAGCAGATACGGAGCTGTTACAAGCCCCTACTACAGAGGTGACGTTGGTGCAACGCTGGTTTACATGACAAAAGGTGCCTAGAAGAACTACGAACACACACGCTGATAAGAACACTCTGTCATCATACTTATCGGCAGCAAGTCTTATTTTGGAAGATCGGTTGCAGAGAAAGAAGGGCTTTGTTTCCTGGAGACTTCAGCGGTAAACTCTACCAATGTCCTCACCTATAGCAACTCGTAAGCCCTCTTGATTTGTTTTTTTACTTGTATATTCATTAGGAACGTGGCATGGAAACATCGATCTGATTAAAACGTTCTGGTCAAGTGATTTTGGAAATATAAAATTTTCTCGTCTTTCCTGATGATATACATCATGATGCTTAAATGTAAAGGAACCTGCAAAGTGAATAATCAAAAGAGAACCCACAACAAAGGAGTACAATCTTAAAGTTATGACGTTGAAAGAAGGGCTTTTAAGCAGTCTCAGTCTCCATAGCTTCAAGACCACCCGAATCGCCATTGCTTCCATTAACGGAGCCACCTTCGGTTTTTGGTGTTCTCTCGGCAAGTCTCTCTAGCAGCTCCTGGCAATCAGCAGAAGTGACCATAACACCTAAACTATTCTTCCCTCTCCAGCAGCTTATAGCTATTGTTGATGCATCCACCTTCACTGGTTCTTCATCTGAGATACCAGTAAAACTGTAAGAAAACCACACAATACATGAACAAAGTATCTAACATTTAAACAAAACAGTACGCACCATCGCTGAGAATCACCACGCAGCATCCCAGGACAAGGTCAATTGCTTTCTGTCCCAACTGTTTATTGACAAAATCTGGGAACTTGATTGATTTGTATTCCAGAAGATGTTTAAAGTCTGCCATTGGACTGTAAAGAACTTGTTTGGTGATGTATGGAAGAATCACTGGTAGCCCTTCAGATGATATACGGAATGAGCAAGGCTTGCTTCCACCTTCTTTTGCCGTTTGTCTCTCCTGCGTTTCAAACAGTTTACAGATAAACAATACATAAGCTTCGACAATATATGAATGAATAGAACCTTTGTTACTTACAAACATCTTGAGGCCAACGGAAGCAATCTTAAGCTGCTGTCCCACTGCGAAATTCAGCTGAAGAACTTCCTTGACGGATTTAGAAACGTAGTAAATTCTCTTCACGCTGCTTGTGTCAGTGTTTCTTGCCACGAGATGACCATACAATGGGAATGACTCATCTCTGACACCATAAAACTCCTTGATGCTATCGATTAACTTCTCGTCCTTCAGGAAGACAACAGGGTCAAAGCCTTTCCACTTCCCTTGCATTGGTACTTTTCTCTTGTCTCCTGCGTGACTCGAACTCATGGCTTCTTTCTCTTCAGTGATGGTTTCTTCCTCTGTGTTTTTCTTCTCAGGCTCCACCACGCTACCATCTTTCTCATTGTTTGCATCTGCTTCTATAACTTTTTCCACTTCACTCTCTAGTGGTTCAGCATCAGCGGTGACAACCGCTTCTTCAGCCTGAGGCTTCTCTGTTGAGTCAGCATTTTTAGTAGATGAGTGCTTTCTCGGATTTGGTTTCTCCTGAAATTCTGTGAGAAAATTACTATAAGCTCTACAGAACCATAGGTGACTATTAATCAATGATTTAGGAAACATGTTCTTTCAAAAGAAAATTCACCTGGCAGGGGTGACACTTTGTGAAGGACAGCGATGAAAAAGGCTCCGGTGTTTTGATCATGAGGTATTATTCTCATGCATCTTTCAAGTGGAAGATCAGAGATTTCAACAACTGGTTCATCAGGAATAGCATCCACCACAGAGTTATCGGTTTCTTTGCATCCATCTTCACTGCCGTTAACACCATCATTCTCATTATTCTGAGTGGTCTGAGTTGAGTCCGTGAGGTTTTTCCCAGAAGGAAACATGCTCACAAGAACTCCGCCTCTTCTGTTTTGAGGAACGTCTTTGTAAGAAGTAAACCACGCTCCTTTATCACGCACCTGGATCCAACAGAGGCAAGGACAGTTGTATGAGTAAATCCCATTAGAATTTATAGAAGAGCGTTTGTTCAATAAAGTTGAATAGTGGTCGGAACTCACCTTCCATGTCTTAAGACCTGGTCTTCGTATAAGTTCAGGAAGCTTTTCGGAAACATCTACAAGTTCAACAGAGTCTCCACACCTCCTTAGAATCTGAATTCAAGCAAAGAAGTTATACGCAACCAGTACCACACAACAACAGTAAGCAGATTCATAATGAAAGGTGAAGAGCTTGAAAAATACCTCAGCAACAACAGCTTCGTCCTCAACTGGGTTCATTGAGCAGGTTGAGTATATCATTTTCCCACCAACTTTCAGCAGTGACAAACCTGTACAAGACCAAGCATCCATGTTTAAGATATGCGGATTATTCTACGAGCGATTATCATGGAAAATTAGTTGGGACACAGAAGAAAAGCTTACCCCTCATAGCAAGAATAACCTGTAGGCTATGAAGTCCATTGCCCATTCCTGAATTCCTGTGCAGAAACCAAAAAAAAAGGAATTAGAATTTCAACACAAATATATCCTAAGACAATGAATAGGAGAAAAATGCAAAGGTGAAAACACCATTTCCGCCAGATGTCTGGCGCCTTGCGCAGTGTACCATCACCACTGCACGGAACATCACAGAGAACACGGTCAAAGGAAAGTTGATTAATAGGCATATCTTCACTTAGTCCTTTCTCTGACGCTCGAGACTTGTTCAAGCGGCAACCGGGAAACTGTTGCCCTTCATGGTTAGTCACAATCAAGTTTGATGTGCACATTCTCTTTGTTTGATGAATAAGAAGGTTAGATCTTTGGAAATCAACATCGTTAGCCACCACCTGATTATTAAAGGAGAAAAAAATCAATCATCCATCCACCTAAAACCAGAGTTTGTAAATTAAAAATTTGAAAGAGCAACACAAACCATTCCATTTGGTAGAGTCCCTGGTTCGGATGCTCCATGTATAATCTCAAGCAGCTGAAATGTTTTGGAACCCGGTGCAGCACACACTGCTCAGACACAAATAGAAGATAGGTAATCAGTAAACACTGGCCACTAATTTTTCTCCAGAAAGTGGATTTAGTCATATGGTCAATGACATCTCTTCCTTTCGCAAGATGGATACGTCTTTGAGCCCTTTAAAGACTTTTAGGTCGCAAAAACTATGTCAAGTGAAAATTAACTCACTGTCAAGTACAAAATGATCTGGATGCACGTCAAGGAAGAGAGGAGGTACCTGCATGATTAAATTCAACAAAGGTTTTGTAAATATTAGTGACGAGTGACAACTGACAAGAAGACAAGGTTAATGGGGGGAAAAGAGTAGTAAGCTATCTTACCATGCTAACAGCTTCCTGCCTGGTCATGTTTCCAACTTCATTTTCTAATTTAAGAAATTCATGAAATCTGAAACCCCCAATGAAGAACCCATCAAGACACAGTTAACACAATCTCTTAAACCATACAAAAATTTGCCAGAGGCACAGAGTGACAAGAATTGTTCAAAC
The DNA here is from genome assembly GCA_016432835.1 of Brassica nigra. Taxonomy (NCBI): domain Eukaryota; kingdom Viridiplantae; phylum Streptophyta; class Magnoliopsida; order Brassicales; family Brassicaceae; genus Brassica; species Brassica nigra. The sequence goes on along the minus strand of CM028247.1, from coordinate 60,031,496 downwards.
GTTAGTGAAAAGGGTACCTCTCAAGTGTCTTATGTTTCCTAATCTGCTTTCGAGAAAAATTAGAATGCCAAGCGAGGTTCTTCGGATACCAGGGCAATGGCTTAATAGCCTCCAATTCACCACCTTCTATGGCCTAGAGAGCAAAAAAAAAAAAAAAAAAAAACTAATGTGAAACTCAACTCCATTTTCAAGTAGCAATTACAAACAATATTATTTTTTACCTCAGCCTGAAGAGATTTCACGAAGTCATTCTCCAATATCGATATAATATCATCGCAAAACTGGCTACTGCAAACCATAAAGAGAGAGGAAGCATCTAGTTAGAACCTGAAACCTCGAGCCATCCTAGTTGAAGTTAATAACTTGTTTAACTTCAAGGTTTTACATTGAAACAAATCCCTAAACCTCACTGAGAGAGAAAAAAACATTACTTGGAGTTAACCCTAAAGGCAGCAGGCAAAGGCTTACGAAGAATCTCCATGAACACATCCCACTCTTCTGCTTTCACTATCCCTTGTTCCTACCCAAGAGTTCCATTAATCACAAAACCAGATCCATTAATCAAAGGCAAAGCCGCCACTGAAATCTAAACCCTAAACCCTAAATTAGCTCAGAGTTGAAAAAGAAAATATAAACTGTCAAGACAGAACAAGGAGTGCGTTACCTTGTAATACTCCTCAAAGTTAGGGTTATCGGTCAAGATAGGTTGCCAGTTAGGTTTGTCAGCCACGGCGTTGTCGGAAACGTCGACGGCAGGATCGGTCTTGGGGCGTTTCCAGACATTCTCTCTGCTTTCTTTGAAGTGTTTCCTCTGAGAACGACCTCTGTGTCTTCCTCTTCCCATCCTCTCGTCGGAAAAGAAAGATTAGGTTTTCCGCCGCCGGGACTCAGAAAGGGGGGGAACGAGGGAAGCAAAAGTGATCATTCTCCTTCGTTTTCCACTTAAGTTGTCTCAGGGCTTTATTAATGGGCCTTAGGGTTTTGGTTTCGAGGATATATCTGTAAGCCCGTTTTCTCTTTAATTTTGTTATGGAGTATCTAATTTCGCCCATCGCATTTACAACTTTTTAATGCTCCACAACGACCAAGGCTTTTTTTTTTATAAATAGTTAAATGTGATTTAAAATTCTTCCAAAATTTATAACTTGTTCATAATTATTATTCAATCACATTTAAATGTGAATATTTTTGGATTCGCAATAAATAATTGAATAAATAAATAAGAAATCAACAATTTTGTCGAGGATTATATATACTTTTTTATGAACAAGTTATAAATTTTTTGCTGACTATAAGATAAAATTTTTTGTTGAATCTCACTTATCTTATAGTCACCAAACAATTTTTAACTTGTTCATAAAAAGTATATATAATCCTCAACAAAATTATTGATTTCTTATTTATTTATTCAATTTTTTTTATTGTGGAACCAAAAATGTTCACGAAATATATTCTTTTAGACACTTGGTTTTAGTTCAAGAGGGGACTGCAAGTTCTGCTATAGATTCATTTCATGTAATATCTGTGCCATAATGATCCCAAGAATAAATCTTATGTTATCCAATGCAAGTATGATGTGTACAAATTCAGACCTTCATTCTAAATGTTTTATATCCATCTCTTTTTCCTCTCTTTCCTAGTCTTAGCATAATGGCAACCGCAACATAGTAGTCAATTGGTTTCCACTAGGTCGATTCTTTACCAATGCAAAATTGTTAACTATACATGTGGCTATGACCAGATCTCTGAGATTTCATGGACTATAAACATTTTTTGAGAAGTTTACTAAAAATAGTTTCACAATTTTGTGAACCTATTTCTATATTAAAAAAAAAAACTAAAATTTTTGGAAACTAAGATCAAATAATATTTAATCTGGCTATGCCCAGATATGGTTTTGCATGTGATTATGCGAATATAAACTCATTGCTTAAGGTTTACTAGACCTTGACCACCGACGGTATTTATTTTATTTTTTTATTTTTTTGCTTATAACAATGATGCATTTGTAATAGTTAGTTTTATTACATTGAGTTTTTTTACATTTTATTAACAATCAAATGTGTCACGAATATTTAGTATTATATAAAGAATACGGAAAATAAATAAAAGATAGATAATGATACATTATATATGAAATATATTATTCAATTTCGATAATTTCAAATATGTGAAATAAATAATATGAAATATATTATTCAATTTCGATAATTTCAAATATGTCGAAATAAATAACTATGAGTTAGTAAGATACATGAAATAGATAAATAAAGTATAGATTTTGTAACATCAATTCATTTATTCAGATTTTATGGATATATAATATATTAAAATGTTGATTTAAGTTTTGTAAAGAATTAATAAAAGTGAATTATATAACAAATAGTTATTTTAGGAAATTATTAAATCGTCATATTAATGCTAAAATTATTTTAGGAAATATTAGGAAACTATTTTAATAATAAAGATAAAATTGAAATTGATTTAATTAGAGAAGGGAAGTTAAATTTTATTTTAAGACAACACATTAATGGAACTGAAAAAGACAAGCATTAAAATAGGAAATTTAATTAATAGTCTTAGTGGCATGCCATTGTAAATAAATTGAAAAACTAAGGAGTATTTTTAAAGTGTACTTCTGAATTAATAAAATAGATTTAGATACCCGGGAAAAATCCATATGGATTAATATGGTTTCTTATGTCTTGGATACTCAAAGTTAGAAAAGAAACTATTTCCATTTTTAAGAGAACACATTGGCAACTACAAAAATCGTTTATGATTTTATTTTTATTCTTTGAAAATAAAATAATGATTTTCATGGTCAAGTAAGATGATGGGTTCGTCTTCAGTATTTACTGATTCTTAGTATGGTCAGTATAAGTTGGTTAGGTAAAATTTACAAATCAATGGCCTTCATGTGCGTTTCATTTACCTGAATTTCAAATTCTATAGGTTTTTTAGGGAACCAGATACCTCCGAGTCATATGTATCAATTATGATGTTTGTCCAAAGAAAATGTACAAAATAAAAACTGACAACAAAAGATGGGGACAGCATAATCTCTCAAAACGGGAACGTATCAGAGTCCACGAACGCGAAGTCGTAACGTTGATGACGACTTGCTTTAGTGTCAGTCACTTTTAAAAGTTTCAGATAAATAAAAGTAAAAAAAGAAAATGCAATAAAATGACAAGTTGTTCGGTTACAGGAAATACCAACCAATGGCTCAAATTGTTTGCCTCCTCATATCACAACAATCCTCTTATCTCACAACACCCAATCACTCACGTCCCCTGACTATTACACTTATCAAAAAAAACATAAAATTTTAGTTACCAATGCATTGTTTTTCATTAATCTATGTATTGAACATGTAAAAAATATATCTTTTTGAAACGGAATTTTTTTCTAAAACATGAATCTTTTAGAAACGGAGAGAATATTACTCTACTAGGTGACTTTGTTTGTTTCCATTGTCATAAATTTTTGTCTTTTTTTTTGTAAATTGGCTTGTCCATTGTCATAAATTAGTAGAACAGTTTCAACTATTCTTAGAAATTTGAGATTTGTTAGCAGTATGCTCACATCTAACATGTGATCTGCACATCCAAAAGTTAGTCAAATTACAATCCTAACACTTTCAGAACAAGGAGAACCAAGTTGCACTTTGGAGAAGGAAAAAACTACATCTCAGACTATGAGTGTGGTTGGTTACTCACAGATTAAAATGGTGGAAACATTTGGGGTAGAAAAGAGAGGAAAAATAAACTTTAAGAACTGGAGTAAAATTTCTCACTCAGTTAAGTAGAGAGAAAAATTACTCTACTTTTATTAGTTTGCTTCCACTTCTAGGGTAAATGGGCTAGAATCTGTTTTTACCTGATTGGTAAAAGTAAGTTGAATTCAAAGTAAAAACTTAAACCGGGGTAAAGGTTTATTCCAAAGGTACTTACAATCACACTCTATAAAAATAATTGAAGAAAAAGTGATATCACATCTTGCCAAATTACTACAAGCAAAAAGATCTGGAGGAATCTTAAGATCATTTTCTCAATATTTCTCCAATATGTAAGTTGTTCCCGACTGTGACCCAACTTACAAAGATATGTCTTGGTAGTGTACCTTTGTACCATACCGCTTTATGCCAAGTATTGCCAACCAGTGGCGGATGCAGGTTGGATGAGATGGGGGCAGTTTCCCCAAGTAAAAAAAAAAATCAATGCATATTATCAAGTATAAAAGTTATTGCCCCCATATCAAATATTCCCTTTGCCCCCACTGCTTTTTTTCCTTCGTTCAGTTTTCTTTTTTAATTAACTTTTGTCCACTCATATAGATTTACTTGCAAATTTTATTGTGATCATTTATGTTAATTCATTAACTTTATACATTAACCGATAAGTATACCCATATGATGTTAGTATATCTAAAGACTTGTACTAATTTATTTTGTTTCTTATATTTCTATGGAAAGTTTTGTAAAATTTTAAGTCTAGTCTTTCGAGTAAATTGCAGTAATTAAATGTGTAAAATACTTTCCGTAAAATTAATTGTTTGTAAGTAATATACTAAAAAAAATTACAACGATAATTTAATATAATATTAAGTGATGCATCATATATATATATTAATATTTTTGTTTGATAAATATGGTGATGATTGTTTAGTTAGTTTCTAGTTTTAGATTTTGGTTTTTGTTTTTAGTTTTAGATTTTGTTTTTAATTTTTGGTTTTGATTTTGCAGTAGATTTTGGTTTTTGAAAACTTGAATGGTGGTTTTAGATTTTGGTTTTGTTTCCAAAGTAAAATGAAGAATTAATAAATTAAATTTTAATGAACAATTACTATTATCACTAAAACAAATAATTATATATTAAAATTATTTTTAAAATATACAACAATAACAAACTGTTATAAAGTAAAACGACTAGCTACATGTATACCTACATTTAATTTTATATCTATAGGTAAATAGATAACTAATTAAACTTACAAAAAATTAAATAAAATTTAATTATATTTTATAAAATATGGTAAGAATGAATAAAATTTATGAAATTCTAGTAAATATTAATATCTGGATATTTAAAGTATATTTAATTTAGACAATGAATAATTAGATTTTAATATTAATAGAATCAAATAATTATATTTTTTAAAAATGGTAAAATGCATAAAATTTATATATTTATAACATATAAAGTAATAGCTAGATACTTAAATAAAAATTTAATTACAAAGTAGTAAATGTATAATACATTGGCAATATTTTTTTGGATATTAGTTTATTGATGATTATATTTTGATTTTTAGATATTAGTTATTTGATTATCCAGTAAATATTTCGTTCTTCTAAATTTGATTTGTTGTTTATCTAATTACTTTTTAAAAATTATTATTTATAAGTAAATTATTTTAATAAATGTGACATTACTGAATCAATAAATCAAAACATTAACTATCTATATATTATCAATACAAATATGTTTTGGTTTCTTTTGAATTTAAAATAAATAGTCACGTTATTACATAAATACAGAAATATAAAATTATTTTTTAAGAATAAAAGAAATAAAAAAATCCCACGTACAATGTTGAAAAACCAAGAAAATATGGTTTTTGGTTTTTGCTTGAAAATAGGTAGTTATTCACAAAATCTGGTTTCCCTATATTTTAGGGAATCCATTTTCACAAAATCTTGATTGGCAAAAAAATAGTTTTTTGAAAAACAAAAACCAAAAACTATTTCAAAAATCACAAACAATCAACCTTAACTAAAAAATACAATAAACTAAAATAATATTTTCATACTTCTGTAAAACTTTTTATTATTAACTAAGGCCTTGATTGGCAGAGCATAAGCATAAACATTATGCTCTACATTATCCAATCAACATTTGTTAGAAGAGCATTAAGAAGAACATTTACCAAATGCTAATGTTCTCCAAATGCTTTTGGCTCAGTGCTCTCATATGAAGCTTTTAGTAGACATTTGCATTTCTAAATTATAAAAGTAAAGAAATATATGATTAATTTAATTATTTTATTTAATAAAATCATAAAATTATTTTTATGTAAAAAATAAAATTTATATTTATATATAAATTTACAACAAAAATATTTTTAAATAATTAAATTATATTTTATATATAATTAAATTAAATTATATATATAATTAAGTATTTTATATAATTTAAATATAAATTTTATATATATCAAATTATATTCTATATATTTTAAATTATATTTTATACAGATTAAATTATATTTTATATATATAAAATTGTATTTTAAATATAAATATTTTATAAAAATATATTTAATTATACATAATATTATATTATATTATATATAATTAAATATATTTTTATAAAATATTTATATTTAAAATAAAATTTAAACTATATAATTAAATTAAATAATTATATATAATTAAATTATATTTTAAATTAAATATTAATATATTAAATTACAAATTATATATAATATATAATTTAATTATTTTTATAATTTATATATAATTAAATTTATATTTTAAATATAAATATTATTTAAGAAATAAATATTTATGGAAATTTTATTTTTAAATAACATTTTCGATATTAATATATATATTAGAAATATATTCAATCCAAATAAAGATATTATATAAATTATTTACTAATTTTAATTTTAAATAGCATGTCCATACTGTTATACCAATCATTATATCAAACAGTTTAGTGAGAGCATACAGCTTCTGCTTCTAGCATACATACTACTGCTTTATCATCTGCTAATCAGTGTTTTGCCGTGGCATAACCTTTATGAATATTTATATTAGGTTCAAAATTAGTATAATAAATTATAATTTATGTTTTCACAAAAAATTTTAATCAGACATCAACTTATTTATATATAATATTTTTCCATCAAAATATATATGCTTATTGTTGTGTTAAATTTTCAAAAATACTCACATATTAGAAATATTTTAGAAAACATATTTGTACAAATGTTTTTGATTAATTAATACTTAATTATAAATGATTTATATCTTAATTTCTTAGCTTTTAAAATAGGAACTTATTTACAGATAATAACACAATATATAAGAATTATGTTCTTTTAGAAAATGTTTTTTGACAATTTTATAATATTAATTTATTTATTAATTATCTAATATAACATATAAATCTAATATTATTAATTTAAATTCGTTTTAGCTATATAATAAATATATATATAAAAATTCATGAAGTGTATCATTGATTTTAATCATGCTAACTTTTAATATGAGAGTTGAATGCGAAAAATCTCTTCAGTAAATAATAGTATAGATACATAGATTATGTACAAAATAATAGCAAAATATTAAAAATATATATTTTAATCATATTTCGGTTTTTTAATCTGTTTCTAAGAGCATCTCCAGCCATAATACCAAATTTGGTGTTGAAATTACACCAAATTTGGTGTTTTGGTGTCATATTGTTTTTTGTTATCTCTAACCATAACACCAAATATTAAACCAAAAGCAATATTATATATTATTTAATATTTGAATTTTAATAATTTTATAGTTTTATTATTTTTAATTAATAAATTATTTTTATTACACTTAAATATTATGTCTGTAAATTTTTTTTCGTTTTATGTCTGTAAAATTTATTTACGTTTATATTTTTGGTTTAACAATATTATACCTTTTATGGATTTATTTTATATAAAATATTATATTAAAATTTACAAAATATTAGTTGTCAAAAGCATATAACAAAATAATATATGTATTTTATAAAAAAAAATTATTAGTTAGTAATACAATTTTAAGTATATTATAAAAATGAAAATAAAAATTTTATTTTAATTATTAACTTTTAAATTTAACTTATAATGTAGTATTATTAATTAGTCATTACTGATTAAATATAATTTAAATAAAGATTATAATCAATATTTTATAATAAAATCTATTAAAATATAAAGTAAATGATAATAAATATTTAATGATTTCTTACTTGAAAATAAAAGAAAAAGTTTTATGACATTTTATTTTCTTACAATATAAATAAAATGATAAGAATAAATTAGTGATTATTTATTTGAAAATAAAATTAAAACTACTTTTATTATGTAAAATAATTTAAAATACAAATAATAAAATATATTTATGTTTAATAACAAATTTAAACTAATTAATAATAATAACTGGACTATATTATATGAAACATAATAAAATATGAATATCAAATATTTGGTGTGATGAATAGTGTTATACCAAATTTGGAATAACAATATTTACTTTACACCAAATTTGATGGGATTATATTATTTTTGGTGTTTCTTTGGAAATGAGATTACACCAAATTTGTGTTTTGGTGTTATATTGGAGTTGGCCTAATACCATATGTCACTACTGATTTGATTGGTTTTTTTTTTTTTTTTGATCAAAATTTGATTGGTAAACCCAAGGACTCTTCTTGGTCCACTTTATCTTGTTAACTCAGTCTACGGCTCCAAAACTATTCAATTATTGTACCAGAAACTGATTGAGATATCAAGTCCTATTTCAGAAACCACAAACAATCCAACTACTAGTTTACATACAAGATTTTTTTTTTTTTAAATGCATACATGTGTTCAAATCCTATTACCTGAACGATTAGCATCCAGCTCCCAAAAAATTGAAGAATTAATATGGTTTGATCGTATAGTTCCCTATATAGGAACAAAACAAAATTAATAGTATATTTTGTAGTTTTTGTGTAGTCTATAAATCAACCATAATTGATCAAGAATTTTAGTTTAAGTATTCGTAGTAGTATTATTTTCGGTTACACATATAGATAATTTGTAATAAAAATTCTTCACTTCACTTGAAAATCTTTAATGTAATGTTATATTTCTAAACAATGCAATTTTAGATTCGTTTTAAATAATAATTTTTCAATTTCAGCACTTTACTAATTTAAAAATTTTTATAAGTGATTTGTGTTTTTCCGAAATGACAAACCCTAATAATAAATCAAAATAAATAAAATAAGAAACTATAGTTAAAATAATCATACAAACAATAAGAAATTAACTACATCAAATTAGAATCAAATAAGAATTTTAGAAATTAATATTATAGCAAAGTTGAATATTTTTCAAACAATAACTCATAAACAATAATTTTATTTAAAATAAATAAAATACTAAACTAAACAAAATAAAACAATTATTAATAAACTATTACACTTTATTTTTCAGTAATATTCATTTCTTCAGTATAGGCGTAGATGAATCACCTAGTTTCTGTTTTTGCAAATTTTCTGTTATATATATATATATATATAATTATATTTTGATCAAAATATATATATAATTATATATATATATATATATATATATATATATTTGTAATAAAGTTTCTAAACTATGGATGAAAAGGAGAGTTTTTTTACAATAACCGGAGCAGAAAACTTTCTTTTTTTGTACATACCATGACTTAAATGGATATTGACTTCAGCATGTTGCATCTAGCACAACTATTAATGTTACATTCAGCATTTACAAAATAAGTAGGAACGGATGACAAAAAAAGGTAGAATCTTGATAGGACCTTGAAAAAGGTAGGACTTTGTTTCAAAAAAAAAAAAAAGTTAGGACCTATGTTATGAGTGAAAGTACTTAGAAAACATACTTATTTTTATGGCGATAATTTATCAAGGCACTTTTTCTTTAAAACCGTCTATTTTAACAGTTCAGTTTTACCATATAGTAATATTTTAACTGGGTAGCAATTGATCGGTAGGCCTGGGACTTATTATCCAAGATCAGGATTCTATCCGAGATCCGATTTAGATTCGCTTTGAAAATCTGGATATTCGGAAGGACCGAATCCGGATCGAGATAATAAAATGTTGGATTCGTCAAAACCGGATTCGGATCTAGATATCTAAATTTTTTAGTCCGTATATCCGGATCCGTAATTTTATTAATAATTACTTTAAAATAGTAATATCTATACATAAAAATAGTAATATCTATATATAAAACTAATTTTATTTATTATATTTTCATTTTATAATAGTATATAGCTTTTATATAAAATTTGTAATAGCATACATAAAAATAATTAAAAACGTTATATACATTTTTATTTGAAATTATTGTTAATATTTTATATCTTTTAATATTATTTTTTATTTATTTTAAGGTTTTAAATCTAGATCCGAATATCTGCCAGATATTACAAATTTTAGAAGGATATCCGACTCCGGATCCGGATAAAGATAATAAAATTATAGATCCGCTGGATAAGGATCCGAATCCAGATTCCTCGAAATTTCCCGGATACCCGATTCGTTCCACCCCTATTGATCTGCACAAGCATTTGTTTTTCTTTTTGTTTTCCTATACATATGTATATATGTACTATTTGTACTGTATATTTGAGTAATTTTATACCAACCCAACTTAGCTATGAAAGATAAGGTTTATATTCCATTCAAGAAAGTCAAAAAGTGGGCTTTGAATGTTATAAATGTGTTTACACGGTTTGATTTTTTTTTTAACGCTGATTTATTATGATATTACAATTATGATATGAGAAATATTATATAGACGATTCGACAACCGACAATACTACATGTCTTATGAGATCTACGCCTAACTGCATCACCTGAGCCGTCCTATGAAGATCCACGTCTGACCAGATTTACTTGCACCTGTTAGTTAGGATATTATTCCGTACGTTTGTTACGTATATTCTGTGTATATCCCTTTACGATAGATCTCATAAGATCTTATCCTCTTGTATAAATATATTGTTGTGATCAATTGAAAAGGCATTCAAGCCAAATACACTTTCATGGTCTCAGAAGCTCAGAGATTCTAGCTTCCTGCAAAATCTCTTCTTGCGATATTCTTCCATCCCTTCCAAATCTCCCTTCTCTTCTCTTCTCTACGTTTCTTTTTTTTTCTTCTTCTCCTTTCCTATCGTAAATGGCTGCTCCATCTCTCACTAGTTCATCTGATAAACCCTTTGGTATCAGTCAAATCCGAGCCTACATCCCCATCGAGCTCAACCTTGACAAGATGAACTATGACGTCTGGAGAGAAATTTCGGATCTTGGCCGGCTTCATTACTTACTTGGCATTGGAGTCACGTTCAATGACACTAGAATTTTCCTCAGCCAACACAACTACATCGCAGACATTCTCCACCGAGCCGCGATGACAAACTGCAAGCCTTCCTCGACACCAGTTGACACCAAATCCAAACTTGTAGCTGATGATGGACCTCGCGTAGCTGATCCAACTCTTTATCGAATTCTAGCCGGTGCCCTCCAATATCTCACGTTCACTCGACCCGACATTTCATATACAGTACAACAAATCTGCTTGTTTATGCACGACCCGCGTGAACCACACTTCACGGCATTGAAGCGTATACTTCGGTATATTAAGGGCACTATTGACCATGGTTTACAACTTACCAAGTCTTCCATCACTGATTTAGTGGCATATTCGGACGCGGATTGGGCCGGCTGCCCCTCCACTCGCCGATCCACTTCTGGTTATTATGTCTTTCTCGGTGACAGCCTCATCGCTTGGTCATCAAAACGGCAAAACACTGTATCTCGATCTAGCGCAGAAGCAGAGTATCGGGGAGTTGCAAACGCTGTTGCAGAAACGACCTGGATACGTAACCTCTTGCACGATCTTGGTCTTCATCTCCCGAAGGCGACTTTTGTGTACTGTGATAACATCTCTGCCGTATATCTTTCCTCCAACCCCGTTCAACATCAACGTACAAACACATCGAAATTGATCTTCACTTCGTCCGAGAACGGGTGTCTCTCGGCCTGGTTCGTGTGTTGCATGTTCCCACTCACCTCCAGTACGCTGACATTTTTACCAAAGGCCTACCTACTCCATTGTTCACATCTTTTCGCTCCAGCCTGAGCGTCCGACAACCGCCGCTCCGTCTGCGGGGGAGTGTTAGTTAGGATATTATTTCGTACGGTTGTTACGTATATTCTGTGTATATCCCTTTACGATAGATCTCATAAGATCTTATCCTCTTGTATAAATATATTGTTGTGATCAATGGGAAAGGCATTCAAGCCAAATACACTTTCAGCACCATGTTGTAGATCCCTTGTAAACCTTTCTTCCGTAGTCTGCATAATTGTTATAATAAATCGTTCTCTCCGGAACTAATGTTGGATTAAGAACCTCTATTTATGATCATTGACCAGGATTAATGTTGGATTCTATATCAGTCATATAATAAAACTTACATGGAGTATAAATTTTGGAAACTACAGTAACTACCTGTTGGGACCAAACCTTTAACTAGGAAGTTTTTATTTTGTTAACACCTTTAATTAGGAATTATTTCATTAAAATCAGATACAATGATGACATTTGGAAACTCACACCCCCACACTTGCACAAAACCCCATAAAAAGCAATCATTCTCGAAAACCACCAAAAGAACTCTCTATAAATCCCTTCTCCTTCCAAAAAAGCAAACACAAGATAAGGAAAAAAGAAAACATTTAATAATTGAAAAAAAAAAAGAAAAGTATGCCTATCCTTCTTCCCCATCTCATCGTCTACCTACTCCTCGTGACGGTGGTCACCGGTGAATTTCTCCGACCAAGATTCTACAGAGAAACATGCCCTGAAGCTGAATCCATCGTGAGGAATGAAATGAAGAAAGCCATGATCAGAGAAGCAAGAAGCGTAGCTTCCGTTATGCGTCTCCAGTTTCACGACTGTTTCGTTAATGTAAACACAACCAATCTCTCTCTCTCTCTCTTCTTGATTCTTTTCTCTGATACCTTTTCTGTTTTCTCTTCAAAAGGGATGTGACGGGTCCGTGTTGCTTGACGACACACCGAACATGCTCGGTGAAAAACTATCACTTTCCAACATCAATTCACTGAGATCTTTTGAAGTTGTGGACCACATCAAAGAAGCTCTAGAGAAAGCTTGCCCAGCTACTGTCTCTTGTGCCGACATCGTTATCATGGCCTCTCGTGACGCCGTTGCTCTCGTAAGAATCTCACTCCCTCTAAATCTCGAACTTTCCCGGTTTATTGGTTTAGTAATTTCGGTACTTGTGGGATAACCAGACAGGTGGACCGGATTGGGAAGTGAAGCTAGGGAGGAAAGACAGTTTAACAGCGAGCCAGAAAGATTCAGACGATATAATGCCGAGTCCAAGAGCAAACGCAACGTTCTTGATCGATCTCTTCAAAAGATTCGATCTTTCTGTTAAAGATATGGTGGCTTTGTCTGGGTCACACTCGATTGGTAAAGGTCGGTGTTTTTCAATCATGTTCAGGCTTTATAACCAATCCGGTTCTGGTAAACCGGATCCGGCTCTCGAGCCGGTTTACAAGAAGAAGCTTAACAAGCTATGTCCTTTGGGTGGAGACGAGAACGTGACAGGGGATCTAGACGCGACGCCTCAGGTTTTTGATAATCAGTACTTCAAAGACTTGGTCTCAGGAAGAGGGTTTCTCAACTCTGATGAGACTCTGTACACGAGTAGAGAGACGAGAGGGTATGTGAAGAGGTTTAGTGAGGATCAAGGTGAGTTCTTTAGAGCTTTTGAAGAAGGGATGGTGAAGTTAGGTGATTTGCAATCTGGGAGACCTGGTGAGGTTAGGTTTAACTGTAGGGTTGTTAATAGAAGGCATGTTGATGTATCATTGCGTGACTCTTGAAATTAGAAGAGAGACATAAAGCGAGATATTATGACTGTTAAATACTAGATTTTTAAGACTCTTGATGCTGCTTTTGCAACTTTAGATCTGTAAAACTGGAGAAAATGTCTAAATCAGTGAAAAGATATAAACATCCAAACCCAAAACATGTAAACAAGCATATTATGCAAACACTTCATATACCATTCCCCAGGGGCCATGGCATGAACGTTTTACAACAATAATGCTCGCTATTGTACAAGGTGAGATAGGTTACTTTAGCGTAGAAGAGTAAACAAATTTTGAGAGCTAGACTTCAAATAAATCCATATACTTGAGATTTCGACCAAATAAATAGAATTAAATATCAAAATGTTGTGACATACGCATAACATAAACGATTATAAGCTTTTAGATTATGTGATGGTGTTTTCGACTTATAATAACCAACAAATCTGATTCACTCAGTTTGGTGGTATGGATTGTTGGTTATACTTCCCTTCAGGATAATTATTCAGCACATTTTGCCAAAAGTGAATGGATACTGGTTACTTGCTGGCTTACGGATGATGGAATTACTAGGGCTGGGATTTTTTACCGAACCAAACCCGCTGAACCGAATTGAACCGAAATTTTGGTTAGTTTGGTGAGAGGTTCAGTTTGATTCAGCAGGTTTATAAAAAAAAAATCGGGTTTTATGTTTCTTTTGGTAGTTGTTTAGTTCGGTTTTTTCAGTTGTTTTTGTTAACCAAATTTCAATCTGAACTAACCAAAACTTCGAACAGAACTACCCAAAATTACCCAAAATTTTGAATCGAACTAACTGAATTAATCAAAAATTTGAACAGTATTAACCGAACTAACCAATATTAATCGATTTTAACCAAAATTACCCAAGTTTAACCGATTTATCCAAATTTTTAACCGAAATATAATTGAAACCAAAAACTATGGTTAGTTTCGATAATATTTTTAAAAACCAAACTACCCAAATACCAAACCAGGTTTTTTTTAATGGTTTAATTCAGTGAAATTTTAATCGAACCGATCTACCCGAACCCAAAGGCTAGGAATTACAATACATGCTGGTCTTGCTGCTTTAATGATCATGACCAATCTGTCGTCTAGTGATTATGAACAACCTAGTGACTACAGATATAAATATGATTGTTCCCTGCGACGGACTAGTCAGCACTGCCTAAAATATCACACTCACAACAGTTGAGCTATTTAAATGCGGAGTGACTTAATTGACATCTCTAGTTAAATGTGTATTAACACTTACCTGAGACACCGAAAAATTTCAGCCTACCAACAAGTCATTAAGGTACAATTACCAATTTCTTCTACAAAACTTCAGTAACTGAAAGCATTTTTATTCACCTAATTAACTGAAAGCCTAGTTACGTATTTGAATAATTTTGGGAAAATTACCAAAAGAGAATAAAAAAACTAGTTTGTTGTCTCTTTGGTATAAAACTATTTTTGTCCATTTTTTCTCCTTTTTACCCTTGTATTTCTGAAAACTAATGAAATAAATAATTTTGTGAATCAAAAAAATTATTTAAAATATAAACAATTAAAAAACATCCATATACACAAGCTGGTAGTTTTTTTGTTCAAAAACTTGATAAATAAAATTTTTAAAATACGTTCTACTAAAAGTAGAATGCGTCTTCTACGAAAAATGGTATAGTAGAAAACTATTTTTAAAATAAATACGTTAATCTACTTCTTTTAGAACGCCCATTCTACTATTTACTAAATTTCGAAGTAAGAAGAATGCACATTCTACTAATCGTAAAGGTATCCAGTTTCCTTCCGAATGCATCTTCTACTTTTATAAAGTATTCTAAATTTCGGGGAATGTGTTTTCTACAATGTACTCTTACGTCTACTCGAGGTAGAAAGTGTATTTAGGATTTTTATAATTCTTCTAAGCTTTTAGAAGGCGCCTTCTACAGATAAGAATACCTGACTTTTTGCGATAATTAATGAAATTTCAGTTAAGGAAATATTCTAAAAATCTCCTGAAAATATTCTAACTTCCTAAAACGTGTTATGGTCGATTTTACTTGTGAAAAGATGATTTTGCATTTTTTTCTTCATCAATCTATTATATCTCCATAGTTTGTCTTGTGATTTTCACAAACTCTTGTTCTATTTTGTTTAAGTTTAATAAAACAAAAAAATTTACAAACGTCTTAAGCTTTGTATAAAAAGACTTTTTAAACGTTTTTATAAAGTTTATTTAAAGTTTTTTACTAAAAACATTTTTTAAAGTTTTATTTTTATTTTTATAAAGTTTACAGACTTTACTTTTATTAAACTTTTATTAAAAAAATTATTTTTATTAAAAGTTTTATTTTTATTGAAAAGTTTGATAAAATTTAAAAGTTTACAAACGTTTTAAACTTTTTATAAAAATAAAATTTGTCAAATATTTTGTATAAAGTTTGTTTAAAGTTTTTATTAAATTTTTTTGTAAAGTTTTATTTTTATTTTTATAAAGTTTACAAATTTTATTTTATTAAAGTTTTATCAAAATGTTTTAAACATTTTATAAAATGAAAATTTGTAAAACGTTTTTTATAAATCTTATTTAACGTTTTTATTAAAAAATATATTGTAAATTATTTTTATTTTATAAAGTTTACAAATTTTGTTTTATTAAAAAAAATTTATTTTTATATTCCCTTTTTAAAACGTTTTTAGTAATTAAAAAAAATTCTATCAGTTTAATATGTTTAATTAGATTAATCAAATGTTACTTTTGGGAATATAAAAAAAATTATACTAAAGGGACAACTAAATGATGGTTTTATATTATGTGGACAACCATGCTGACTTTTTGTTTTGTTTTGGCAATTTTCCCAATAATTTATTTATCATTACGAATAGTTTTGATTTTGTTACATGCTACTAAAAACGCAATAAATTAAAAGAGAACAACAAATTACATTAAAGAAGTTTTCAGAGTTAACATTTCTAAATTCCTAGACATGTCGTTTTCCAAAGTTTTGAATTCTTCTGTAAATCAACTTTTAGGTACGTGTAGAAACACTTAAAAGAACATAACGTGCCTAGATGAGGTACTTCTAGCTTTATTGTGTATAAACACTGTCTTTCACAGTTTCTACATCTAGGCCGAGTTTAACAAGTATTAGGAGGCCCATATAGTATCCAACCGCGGTCTCTTTGTCCAGGCTTCATGTATGGATCTTTTCCTAGTAAACATTCGATATGGAGTGCAGTTCCACATTCATCGCATGCATATAATCCTTTCCTAGGATCTATATCTTCCTTGAATACTTAACACCAATAAACTTTATGATTTATATCTTTTGGGTAAGAAGAAAAAATGAGAAAATGTTGATCATGCTCATACTGCGTCTTGTGTGGAAGTGTGGCGCAATGAAAACATATAAAAAAATTGCACTTAGCACAATCAAAAGGTTGCCGCGTCACTGACTGACATATGGAACATGATCGGAATATGCTTTGTTCAGAAGTGATGAACAAAGGGTGTGGATGAGTGTGATGATCAAACGGCTCACATATAGAAGCACAAAGTATGTCTAATACCCATTCACACTCTTGGATACTACACTCATATCTGAAACCGCATGAAGTACGACGACATTGCGTACATATGAACCATCTTGAATCCTCGCCTTTTTGGATTGTCTATAGTAAAGGGTTTTGGGTTTTTAGCACATAACGGATGGATCATAAAATCACAAATAGAACAATAGTATAATGAATAGCTGTCTTTTTTTCCCACAAGAGTGGCATTGTGTTAGATTAACGCGGCTCAAATCAGGAAACCAAAGAAGCTGAAGAGGAATAGGATGTTTTGGATGAGGAACGGAAAATGGAGGGGGATTCAACACATTCTTTGTGGTAGCGGAATCTGCAATGGTTACAACAGAAATAATAAGAGTTACCTTTTATGAGTCTTTTCAGACAAGAGTAACAAAATATGAGACTGTCTTTGTGTTCTTCTTTTTCGCTGCGACGGAACAAGGAGTGGAGATGATTGTGCTTCTCATCTTCAGCATCATCAACTACATAGGAACTGCTGATTATTACTTGCCGTGAACTTTTATTACTTGCCGATTTTTATCTTTTTCATATCGTTCTTGTGGGCATAAAATATCAGAGACAGGAGTGTGGTCAAGAGAATCACTCATGGATTTTTCAAGGCTTAAGAACTTTATTCCTCTTTTTGTTTTCGTGGCAAAAGATAAATGTTTAATTTGTGATGAAATTTGGTGAACCTATACTAGATTTATATACTACCCAATAATTGTATTGCTGACGAAGACAACATCTTACGCCAAGTATTACAATTGATGTTACTTTTTCAAGAAAGAAAGAAACTGATTCTTTTTTTAAAATGTTAAAGAGTTAAGTTTTGATAGTTTTTTTCTCAGTGTCCTACTTTGAAAGAAAAATCAAGGTGTTAGAAGCAAACAAAAACATTCTATATTCTTTCCTTAACTCATTGCATATACAAGCGTATTAGTAATTCAAAAGAAAACAAATATTCTTTCTTTGATAAAAAAAAAAAAACAAATATTCAATGCCATGATGAACCTTGTAACAAAATGATGCTTGCTAGTAGTGTACAACTAGGCCTGGGCATTTTAACTGGACCGAAAACCGACCGAACCGACCCGAAAATACCCGACCCGGAACCGAACCGAAAATTTACAAGTACCTATTGGGTCCAAAAATTTTCTACCGAATGGACCTGGACCGAAAAGAACCGACCGAATAGACCGGACCGAAAAGACCGACCGAATAGACCCGACCGAATAGACCCGATTCAAACTCGACTTTAAAACTTTAAAATATCTTTTATTAACAATCTTTGTCATTATTTTGTAACATTTCTAAGTAACATGAAGTTTGAAATGTAAAATATAGAATTAAAATGTTCTATTTTAACTATTAATAGTTTATTTTAAGTTATTTTGTAAAATTTTAGATATATATGATAAATTTTGACTAAATTTGATGGAATTTGAATAATTTATTTCCTTTTATATCCTAAATACCCAAACCCGACCGAACCCGACCCGGACCCGACCCGAATCCGAAAATTATGGGTATTACCCGAACCGACCCGGACCCGACAAGACCCGACCCGGAACCGACCCGAAAAATTATGGGTACCTAAATGGGTCTAAATTTCCAGGACCCGAAGGACCCGGACCCGACAAGACCCGACCCGAACCCGACCCGAAGACCCGGATGCCCAGGCCTATGTACAACTATAAGGTGAGAAACACGTTGGGAGGTTCTCTAATGGGTTGAGTAACTAATCATATAAAGGCCCAGTTAATCGTCAACCCGGTTCTTGAATACACCTGACCGAATCTAAATCATCATATCTTTCCGGTTTAGTGTTAAACCGATTTCAAGGTCATAAATTGTTTTTTTTTTGGGTCAAAAGTCTCTCTCTTATTCGTTGTTCAGTGAGATCAGATCAGATCCTGAAGGTGTGGAATTAGGGTTTCTTCGCTTCTTCTCTTTGAAAATCGAAAGGAATCTAAGATATGGATTGGCAAGGGCAGAAACTGGTGGAGCAGGTGATGCAGATCTTACTGGTGATCTCCGGCGTCGCCGCGGTGGCCGTTGGCTACGCAACGGAGTCGTTCAGGACGATGATGCTGATCTACGCAGGTGGTGTTGTTCTGGCGACGCTGATAACCCTACCGAACTGGCCGTTCTACAATAATCATCCTCTCAAATGGTTAGATCCGAGCGAAGCCGAGAAGCATCCCAAACCACAAGTCGTCGCCGTTGGTTCCAAGAAGAAATTCTCCAAGAAATAGGTCTGATGAAATGAATTTTTCTGTTTTTTTTTTTTAATGGATTAGACTCTTTTTAACATTATGTTGTTCGTCAAAGGAATTTGCTTTTTTTATGATTTGTGGTAACATTGAGTGATGAATGAGTTAAGAGAATTTCGATTTAGGCTTGTAACATAATTGATTTGATTTGCTCATCTCGGGAGGTTGTATGTTTTGTCGAAGTAGAAACAGTGTCTGGCTCCTAACTAATCGACCATCTGCACATTTCTGAACATACCTTTCATATACTATAAGCACAAATGGTACGTTGACTACTCATGTTGTTCGTTTGCACTAGTCCGAAGAGTAATTGAAAGAGAGATAAAAGATGCATACTATTGTGTCTAAGTCTAAAAGAATGGTCTAACCCCTTAAGACACTCTACTCATCAAAGGCTAAAAGAGTACGTCGGAGAAGAACATGTTACTACTCTTAAGACACTCTGCTTCTTTAACTTTTGCCCTCGGAACAACAAGCTGCTTAAATAGTAAGATGTAAACATGAGATCCTTCAATCTGCAACAAGATCAGCAGACTGTAGCAGTTCTGACAATGCTCAATCGTAGGGGTAGGTAGCTTCCATGGTTTTAAATACAAGATCGACTTATTTGACTCACCCCCAATTCACACCTCCTTGCCGTCTTTTCAAAGCCATCTCTGCACCACGTTTCTGTCATGGTTCCTCCACCGAGTAAAATCATCAACTTCCAGCCAAGATTTGCCATTTTAGAATTTAGACTCGTAAATTCGTAATAGTGGAGATGATGAGGCATAAGGATTATACTTACCCATAAATTCACAGGTCATACACGACTGTGGGATAACCAAGAGTACACGCAGGATCAATGAAATCATTTTCCACACAGTAAGACTCTCGCCACAATCCCAGTATTAAGCTAAGAGCCCAATTACAATGTTACAGCCCAGTAAAAGATACAGCATTTCCTGATCTAGAGTTACTGGCCAATTACCAAACCAAGAAAACCCTGTGCGGCCAAGTTTAAGCAGCATAATTGCATGTTCCCATACTTCTTTGGTTCAAGATATGATATAAACAAATCAGACTAACGAAGTGTTTGAGGTGAGTTTGGTCGAAGGAAATATATATATAAACTCGAGAGTAGGATGAACAGAGACGTTTATTAGAATCGAGATGAGGAGATTACAAAGGTAAGGAAAGTAGCGACTAGCCGGAGCTCCGAGAGCTTTCTACAGGAAAAGTACAAGGCGACTGAGATACAAAGGAATAGTAAAACCTTAGTCTAGCCGCAGTCTATCGTGTGTCCCCTTTTCTCTTTGCTCTCCTCCCTTTATATCGTCTTCGAGTCGGTGATCCTTGACCTAGTTTGTTGCCATGTGATTGGACCTTTCGTCCTATCGGGCCTATCGGGTTGTTTGTCCGATTCGAGCCGCCAAGTCGATCCCCGCTGGTTGGTCGCTACTCGGCTAAAAGTAGTCTGGAGTCGAGCCGCCAAGCGCTGAGAGATGGCTCTCGAGTCGTCGACCAATTAATCTGTGGGATTGGGCCGCCTGTCCGCTGGGCTTTGTGGATGGATACAATCTATCCCCAACAGTAAGCCCCCCCAGTTCATTGATGATTCGAGTCGTCGACCTCAATGGATTTGTTGATTTGGTTCGGAGGAAAGGAGGCCTAATTTCAAGTGATCGGTGCTTCGCTTCCTCGGCGAGACTTTAGTGGTACGCCGAGCGAAACGACTCCCGTATCGCTGGGACGTCGCTTAAGGGTTGACTCACGGCGAAGAATTGAAACGTTGCGGTGGGAAACGATGCGCCCGCGAATCATCGCGAGAAACTAGACCGGCGCGATTTAAGACGACGCGCCCGTGATTCATTGCGAGAAACGAAACCGGCGCGATTTGAGGTGACGCGCTTGTTGTATCTGAGGCCCATTTAGGCCCTCCTAGGCGTAATGATGGCGTGTTGGGATGCGCGCTTCTTCTCCCTCTGTAAATAGAGGTGTCTCCCTCGGGTCTTTCATTTCACTCCGCATCTTTGAAGCACGCTCTCTTTCTCTCTCTATATCTTTCTCTCTCTTAACTTTCGCTGCCCTGTTCGCGACTCGTCGAATCGAGAGAAAATTAATCAAGCTAGAGCGATGAAAGCATTGCGGATCTTAGTTTAGTCGCTTGAACAGGTCGCGGGGAGCATCGACGAGTGGGGAGTTCCTCTCGTCGCGGCGCCGTGATGATCCAGCGGTGTTCGCCGACCCGGGTTTCCAGAGAATAACACGGAGCCCAAGAAGAGGGAGAGACCGAGACGAAGAGGAAACTACGAGGAAGGACACCGGAAGAAGAAAGGGAGGAAGTTGTAGAGCCTCGCCCATTGGCGGAGTAACTTCGCGATCTTGACATGAGTGTCGAGCCGAGATAACACCGCCCTGGACCGTCCGGAGGAGGAGAGAGATGTGGAACGACTCGTAACTTCGTCCGAGGGGCGGGAGAAGGAGGCCGAGGGGTATCTGCGCAACGCGCTTGAGGAGCGCGACGATTCCCCTGAAGGGAGTCAGGAGATCTTCGAGAGTCCAGCGGGAACTCCTCCTCTCGATTGGTCGTACGTTGGCTATTTGCTCGATGGCCCAAGCTCCTCGGAGGTCTGACCCCCTTCTGTCCGGGAGTTCCCGGGATGGCTCTCCCAGACAGGGTTAGCTTGGAATTTGGTCGCGAGCTGCCCCGGTCTTCCTATCCGGGAGAGTGCGCGCGCTTGATCTGCAAGATCTGAGGCGGACCCGATGATCTGCCATCTGTGGAGGATCTTGCGTTCAAGGATGACTACGAGCGTGGCGCTCGTTCGTCTGTCAGGGTAAGTGGCGTTGTCCTTTCTACTTTATCTTTCCCATGTCTTTTCTGATCTCGTTTTCGGTCGCGTCGAGCAGAGTCAAGGCGATTGGAACGTTTTGGTCGGAAAGTACGACGCAGCGTTGAAGGAGGCCCGCAAGAATCTCAGGAAGTCTGAGAGACTGGTCAAAGAGATGGACGAGTACGTCGCGCGAGCGGAAGGAAAGTTTCGGGTCGAGCTTGATAAAGTTACGATTTTGATGACTCGTGCATTCTCTCGCCGAGACGCGGTGAAGGACGAATTGGCGACCGCTCGCGAGGTTATTCGGGAGCTCGAACAGAAGAATGCGGACTTGGAGAAAGGGAAGGTCGCCGCTACCGAGTTCCATAGGAAGGAGATGGCCCGGTTAAGAGATTCGAAGGTCACCAAGGAGAGGGTCAAAGTCCAAACCGAGATGATCGCCAAGGTGGGTAGGTGTTTCGGCCGGATACTCGCTCAGGAAGAGCATCGCGGTCCCTATGATGATGCGCGACTGTTGCTCAGTCAAGCCTCCGGGATGAAGAAATGCCTGGAGGTTTTGAAGGAGGGGGGGACTGATATTCCGCAGGCGACCATAGACGTGTTTGGTGGCCACGAGAAGAGGCTCGAGCAAGGGGTGCAAAAACTGGCTGTCGGGGAGATTCCCGAGACCGACCTCAAGCTTTCCCCGCTGGTGCTGAAGTCTCAGTTCTTTGACGAGCGAGTCTTGGCGGGTTTAGACCCGTACGGCTCGAACGCCACTTTGATCGACTCCCGAACCGCAGTGAGCCTTCAGACTCCAAAGGATCGGGGAAATGGCTCTTCCGGGGATCATCATGTGGATCCTTTGGTTGTCGCGGGCTTGGTGGCCACCCCCAAGAGAGGTACTCCCGGCCATGATTCCCGAAACGAGGGTTGTCGCCACCGCTTTTGTCGGCAAGGTTCCTCTTGTCCTCGAGATTTTGGATAATTCGGCGGAGGATGGCGTAGCTCGGACGAAGGGAGTCGGGCGCACTGAGTAGGGACGGTCGACCAAGATGAACGACTCGCGGAGTCGCGGATTCAAGGGACTGAAGAGGCCTCGGGAGAACAGCCAAGGCACCGGTTGGCTGCTCGAGAGACACGAGCCTCCCAGTTTATGAACAACCCTAGGGCGGAAGCCCAGCTTTATCGCCTTTGTTATTTCTTTCCTCTTTTGTTTATGTTTTGTTGAACTTTTGTCTGTCTCCTTTGACTCGTGAGCTGCACTTGTAATCCGACTCGAACATAATCGAATTTAAACAAGTCTCTTTCGCCTTAGACATATTTTCGAGTATTTCGTATACCAAACGAAATGATCGAGCAGCTTGTTTCCTCTTGTCGAATTTCAACCAAGTCGAGAAAATAAATAAAAATAGAAGTGATCCGTTATATTTTACTCGCTAATCGAGACAAGGACGTTTATTCTTTGTGGAAAGAGACTTTAGTGAAGGCTCAGAGGAAAAGGTTTTCAAACGCCCCGCGGTAACCGAGAGAAATTCTGGTTGGCCAAACCTTTTTCTTCGATTTGCGAGATGGTTCAAAAATTTCGCTCGTTAGTCGGTCAGTGCAAAATACACAGGTGACGCAAGACTAATGGTTCCCTCAACTTTTGTCTGATTGGGACGTAGCTGATTTATTGGGACGAGTACTCGGTTCACCAGTAAATAGGGGTGCTTATATCGTTCTTTCGTCGTCGATAGACGAACCACGAAAAAAGAAAGGTTTGGATTTATTTTGTTCTAGCTGGACCCCGTAAAGGGGATGTCTACGTACCTTGAAGAGGATCAAGCCATTCGTAGTTTGTTTTGTCCGAGTAAAAATGGCCGTGGTGGTCAATTTACTCGGTCGAGTAGAAGTGACTGTAGGGTGAATCTACTCGGTTTTTTTGTTTTTGTTTTTTTTGAGACGGGTGTCACCTTTCTCAGTTCAAAGTTTCTGTTTGTTACGAGTAGAAGCGTCGTAAGTACATCGAGTTCCAAGCTCGTGTGACTGCCTCTCCGCGGGAAATTTCGAGTCGGTAGACACCAGGTTTGACGACTCGAATGATCTTGTAGGGTCCTTCCCAGCCAGCCAAATTTTCCCGCTAGCTCCTTGGTATTTTCAAAGAATTTTGCAGGACAAGGTCCCCGAGTTCGAGGACGCTACCGACTTTCTTTGTTGTAGTAGCTCTCGATTTGGTTTTGATAATTCTGGATTTGGAGGAGCGCTGGTCGCTTATCTTCGAAGTTCATCGAGGACGCCGAGCAGCATGGCCTGGTTGTGTTCGACATATTGTGGCATTTTAGAACGCCGGAGACTCGTCACGTTGACCTCTGCCGGAGCCATTGCCTCCATCCCGTAGGCGAGGGAGAAAGGGGTTGACTTAGTCGCACCACGGGGGGTTGTTCGGTATGACCAGAGGACACCGTCCAATTCATCAGCCCAGTGTCCTTTCTTGAGGTCGAGATGTTTCTTGATGCCGCCTATTATGATCTTGTTGAGGATTCGCTTGTCCGCTTCTTGCGTAGCGGGAGTCGAGGGGCTCAGACGTATGTTCCACTTTCTACAAAACTCCTTGAAATTGCCTGACATGAATTGGGAACCGTTGTCCGTTACGATCTCGTAGGGCAGACCGTGACGACATATGATGTTCTTCCAGACGAAGCCACGGACTTCCTTATCGGTTACTTGGGCGAAGGCTTCGGCCTCGATCCATTTGGTAAAATAGTCGGTTAAGACTAACACGAAGCGGCGTTGTCGGAGTTGCTGGCCTGATAATATCCATGGCCCATCGCATGAAAGGGTATGGGGCTGCGGAGGTACGCAGTAGCTCGGTCGGGCTGTGAATACTGGGCGCATGGCGCTGACATTTTTTGCACCGACGGGCGACGGGCATACGACTCGCAGTCGGCGTTCATCGTCGGCCAGAAGAAACCCAGTTGTCGGGCTTTTAGAGCTAATGCTCGGCCCAATCGGTTGCCGCTCTGCGGCGCCTCGCCATTACTAATCTCGTCTTGTCACCGTGGATGCACTTGAGGAGAACCTTGCTGGCAGTCACCCGGTAGAGTTCGTCGTCCATAACAACGTAGTGGCCGCTACGTTGTTTCATTCGTCGCGCTGCCCATTTGTCGGCGGGTAACTTGCCATTCGTGAGGTAGTGGATGAACTCTGTTTTCCAGTCGGAAGATGGCTCGTCGTTATCCGGCATCCCAGTGTATGAAGGTTCCTCTACGGGATGCGGAGTGGTGTCCGAGACTGGAGCGACGAAGGGACCCATTTCTGCCGAGATATCAATGCTGGGCTTTTTGATCCGGTGACCTGATCGTGGAGCTTGCTTCCGAGAGCTGCTAACGCGTCGGCACAGACGTTTTCACCGCAGGGAACCTTGGTAAGCTCAAAGAACTCAAATTCCTTGGCGAGTGTTTGAACGATTCGTAGGTAGGCATCCATTTTGTTGTTACGGGCGTCATAGTCGTCGCTGAATTGACTGGCAACTAGCTGCGAATCGCAGTAGGCGCTGAGTCGTTTAGCTTTGACTGCTTTAGCGAGACGAAGGCCGGCGATCAAAGATTCGTATTCCGCCTCGTTGTTTGATGCGGGGAAGCCAAAGCTGAAGGATTGTCGGATAAGTTCCCCTGTGGGCGATTGAAGTTGGACTCCTGCCCGTGAGCCTTTGTTTGTAGAGGATCCATCTACGTGCAGGATCCACTTGGAGTCCGAGGTTGCAAGATCCTGTTGCGAGTTCAGGGAGCCAGCTCCGCGAGGAAATCGGCGAGGACCTGAGACTTGGCGGCTGTATGAAACTTGTAAGTGATGTCGAGTTCACCAAGTTCAATTGCCCATTTGGTCAGTCGACCGGCTCGGTTTGTGTTCTGCAGGATCGTTCGGAGCGGCTGGTCGGTAAGGACCTCAATCGAGTGTGACTGGAAATAAGGTCGCAACTTTCTGGCGGAGTCGACGACGGCGAGAGCCATTTTTTCGAGTGTTGGTATCGGGTTTCCGAATCAGTCATTCGTCTACTCGTGTAGAAAATCGGTCGTTGTTCTGCTCGGTCGTCTTTGACTAGGACGCTGCGGAAGAGACTGCAACGTAGAGGGACATGACATCTCCGACATCCAGTTTTGCGAAGATCGGAGGGGTGGTGAGGTACTGTTTGAGTTGATTAAAGGCGTCTTCACACTTCTCGTCCCAGACGAATCTTTTGTTTCCGCGGAGGAGGTCGTAGAAAAGGAGGCATTTGTCCGTGGATCGTCAGATGAACCGATTGAGTGCCGCGATTCGGCCTGTTAGTCCCTGGACTTCTCGACAATTCTTTGGGATTGGGAGGTCGAGTACTGCCGACATCTGTTTTGGGTTTGCTTTGATCCCCAGTTGCGTCACGATGTAGCCGAGGAACTCTCCCGACGAGACGCCGAAAGTACGCTTGGCGGGGTTTAGTTTCATGCTGTATTTATTAAGGATTTTGAAACATTCTTGTAGGTGCGTCAAGTGGTCGTCTGCTCGGAGTGACTTGACGAGCATGTCGTCGATATAGACTTCCATCGTGCTACCGAGCTGATCAGCAAACATCCGATTGACGAGGCATTGGTAAGTTGCTCCAGCATTTTTGATTCCGAAAGGCATCACTTTGTAGCAGTAGGTCCCCTTGTCCGTTATAAAGGCTGTATTTTCCCGGTCGTCCGGGTGCATCATGATTTGGTTGTAGCCCGAGAAGGCGTCCATAAACGTGAACATCTCGTTGCCAGCCGTTGATTTGACCAGGCGGTCGATATTAGGCAATGGGTAACTGTCTTTGAGACAGGCTTTGTTGAGGTCGGTGAAGTCGACACAGACACGCCATTTTCCGTTTTCCTTTTTGACGACTACAGGATTGGCGAGCCATTCCGGGTATCGGACTTCAGTGATTGAGCCCACGCCGAGTAGTCTCTCGATTTCCTCGGAGACGACTTTTGATCGATCTGGGCCCAACTTTCGTCGCTTTTGTCGGATGGGTTTGAAGTTTGGGTCGACGTTGAGCTCTTGGGTCGTAATAGCTGGATCGATTCCTTTCATGTCGGACATGGTCCACACGAATATCTTCTGTTTCATTTCTTCGGATAGGTATGCGCATATCCGCACGACCTTACTTGGATCCGAGTCATCGATCGGTACCTCAAGGACCTCCTGCTTCTGCGGGAAACCTTGCCGATTGGTGGAGAGACCGAGCTAACGAGCGATTGCGAGCGTTGTAGTTTGGCGGTAAGGATTAAGAGGTCCCTTGCCGTTTGCTGATTTCCCTTGAGTATCTTGATTGCTCCGTCAGTTCTGGGAACTTGACGCATTGATGGTAGGGGGACGCGATCGCTTGCATCGAATGCAGCCATGGGATGCCAAGTATAACATTGTAGGGCGTCTCGGTGCCGATTACGGAGAACTGGACCGGGTGAGTGACCCCGACACGCGCAGACCGAGAGACAGATCGTTCCAAAGGTTGTTTCGGGGGAACTGTTGAAACCGGTTAGAGTCCTGGGGGACGGTCGTACGTCGCTGAGATCGATCCCCATTTTGATGAGAGTTTCGCGAAAGATGATGTCGACGGAGCTCCCGATATCAATGATTACTTTAGTGACATTGTATCGATCGATGCTGAGGACGACGAGGGGAGGATCGTTATGAGGAGTATGCATGCCAAGAAGGTCGTCGGACGAGAAGATGATAGGAGGATCGGCTGACAGCTTCCGATGCTCTTGTTGAGAGGTCGTCCCTGCCAGGAAGAGTTTTCGACGAGTCGGACAGAGTCGCCACGCGGTGGGGACCCTCCCAGTATAACGTTAACTTGTGGCCTCAACTGGGCTGGTTCCGGGCGAGGCATTTTTCGAAGGTGATGACTTTGCTCGGGCTTATCCGCCTTTGTGGTGAAAAGGGGGCAAGGCAACGTCGGAGGTCGGTTCTCAGATCCGGCGGGAACGGCAAGGGCGGCCACGAGGGCGGAAAGCTGCTTGCTAGTTGTTCGCTGGATTTCCTCCTGGTAAGTGAGGCGCGCCATGATAGAGCTCATGAACTCTTCAGAGATTGGAAGTGCGGGTGCAGGTGTATGGTCTGGTTCTTCGCCGAAGCACCGGGATGCGAGTCGCCAGTTGTCATATCAGTCTAGAAACGCTACTCTGATCTAGCCCAATGGTGGGCGTCAATTGTTTGAGGTGAGTTTGGTCGAAGGAAATATATATACACTCGAGAGTGGGATGAACAGAGACGTTTATTAGAATCGAGATGAGGAGATTACAAAGGTAAGGAAAGTAGCGACTAGCCGGAAATCGGAGAGCTTTCTACCGGAAAAGTACAAGGCGACTAAGATACAAAGGAATCGTAAAACCCTAATCTAGCCGCAGTCTATCGTGTGTCCCCCTTTCTCTTTGCTCTCTTCCCTTTATATCGTCTTCGAGTCGGTGATCCTTGACCTTGTTTGTTTTCATGTGATTGGGCCTTTCGTCCTATCGGGTCTATCGGGTCGTTTGTCCGATTCGAGCCACCGAGTCGATCCCCGCTGGTTAGTCGCTACTCGGCTAAAAGTAGTCTGGAGTCGAGCCGCCAAGCGCCAAGAGATGGCTCTCGAGTCGTCGACCAATTGATATGTGGGATTGGACCGCCTGTCCGCTGGGCTTTGTGGATTGATACAATCCATAACAACACGAAAAACCTCGAATAATCATCGTTTTCTATTATGGTTTGTTGCTTCGTTGAGACATGGATCATCTAAGCACTTTTTGGAATTGGCGAATAATTTTTTTGGTTTCCAAAATTGACGAATATATTTACTTACTAATTTTAATTTCCATGAGAAAGTTTGTGTGAACAATAGAAGTAGGAATAAAAGTATACAGTGTATACTAGATTTTGATCCTTACTTTCAAAACAAAAGATAATTTTTCTGTTAAAACTTTATAAAAACGTATTTTCTCTTCATTTAAGTAGAGACATGGGCATAAAATATATAACACGACGTCCGAATCAAATCTAAAAAAACCCGATCCTAACATAAGAAATTCTAGAATGGGTCTTGTAGGATGAAACAAAACATATCCAAACTCAAAGTATTATTAACCGAACCCGAACGGATAATCCGAAAACCTGAAAAAATTCAGAAAAACCTATCCGAATGCCAAATTAATGAAAATATAAATATTTGAAACATAAATATGTATCAAATATTCAATTCTATATTTATTTTGAAATGATATCTAAAGATAATTATTTAAATTTTAAATTAGTATCTTAAATATCCAATTTCATATAAATAAGTATTTATTTCTTATGTTTTTCTTTTAAATTTTGGTTCACTTCGTATATATCCAAACTAAACCAATAGAATCCGAATCTGAACGATAAGTTGCTATTTTATGGGTTTTATGATGTGATACAAATTATAAACAAAACCGATATGTTGTATACAAACTCAGTCCATACTTAAAAATTTACCAGAATCAGACCTAGGATGATATAAATTAGAATAAAAATTCAAATTACCCAATCCGTAGCCCAATAGATACATGAATGCTCAAGTCTAACTTAAAGTGTCTTTTATTTTTTGTTCAATTAGTTTTATATTTCATAAATATTTTACATATACGATGGAATAACCCGTTAAACTATACACATAAAATTATCAATAATAACATCTTCCACCATATCAATAAATATTAATAATAGCTAGCTATTATTAATATTTTACATATACGATGGAATAACCCGTTAAACTATACACATAAAATTATCAATAATAACATCTTCCACCATATCAATAAATATTAATAATAGCTAGCTTTTATTATTTATTTTATCAAATATATATATATATACATATCTAATTTTAATTCTCTGTCGACTAATAACACTTCATTCATCTCTAGATTTTAATAAATTTTATTTACTGAAAGTTAGAAATTTTATACATATGTATTTTTATAAAAACATTTGTTTTTAAAGTATAGATAACTAAAATCTACATGAATATATTTTTATGAAAATAAGATAATTTATTTACGTAACCCATCCCATATTAATTGTACTTATATTTAAAGCTTCAAATTAAAATACAAATTTATTTTTTGTTTTTTATATTGGTCAAATTGTATTTTATTATTATTTAAATATATGTTATTCAACCTGTCTTACTCTTGATAAATATATTGAATTATTTTTAGTACTCTAATTTAAATATCTGTATTAAAATATGAAATTAGTTATTAATTTATATATCTTATTTTAATATTTTGTTTTAATAAGTTGAAATATTTTGTAAAATTCATGAATATATGCTATTATTTAATTTTATAATTTATAATATAGTTAATAAATGCAATGAGTTACTTTACATTTATTAATTAGTGTAATAATTTAATTATGAATATAAATGATATATAAAATAGTGTAGAAATTTTATTTCTTATTCAAAAGTAATAGATGAATTAATATTCGTTTATAATTATAGTTAATATTAGTTATGAATTTTACTATTTAAAAGTAAATATTAAAATGTATATTTACATTTTAAATAAAAAGATATTAAAAGATATTACTTAATGCATTTTTAGAAAAACTAATATCTTTTAGAGATCTTATTTTAAAAATATTAAAAGTAATAGTCCAACCTAGATTTTTCGTAAGTAGATAAAAGTTTTTATGTTTTAATAATACTTATAATCTGCAATGTAGAGAGGAAAAATCATATTCAAACTAGCAGATATAAATATAATACATATTGTTCGTGAAAAAATAGGGATGTCTTCTCATTTTTTTGTTAACAAATAAAAATTAAAAGACTTCTAGAGAACTCGTCACTAAAAATACACATAAAGTCAATTGCAAAACTAATATTGTATTTACAAGAAAATTTCCGTAGAAGTTTTTCCAACGAAAAGACTTACACGGAAGTTTTCTTGGCAAAACAAATATTAAAAAATTCAAAAATCATTTTTAGATCCAATGAGGTTCATGTTTAGTTTCTCCAAGAGCAGATTTCTTAATGAAAATTACCCACTCGTTATTGACAAAAAATCATAAACTTGAGTAATTCTAATAAGTTTATAAATTTTGAAATAAAAAAGTTTGGATTTTGGGATGAAATGAGAGAGAAACTGAAAGAGAAATAGTTCGTGTGTAAGAAATAAGAATACGTAGATGAAGATGTTAATTTTAGGTGTATTTAAAGCCTGGAACTAGTTGTTCAAAATGATATTTTCGTGAATAACATTAAATTTTCGGTCAACAGAACAAATGAAATTTTCACAAAAAAAAATCATAGGTTGTTTTTGCATTTGACTTTTTATTTTAGGTCATATTTGAAAAAAAAAATCCAACTTTTTAATAGAAATTAAAAATATTATTTATTTAAATATTTATTTATATTTATATACTATAGAATAATGGTATAGTTGTCATTTTTTAATCTCTTTTGATTATGTTCCTTCTTATGTGTTATTTTGGTTGAAAACAATTTTAGATCTTTTTGGGAGATTTGTCTAAAGTTAAAATCAATTGCTAATTATTTCTCCGAAGATATATTGCTAATTTTTTTACTATAATTTTAAACTTTTTTTTTAGTTTACAAAAAAAGCTTCAAGTTTTTATAAAAAAGTGATAATAATGAGGTCGAAAAGTCAAAACTCAAACTAATCGACGGCTACGAAAGAGCGATCTTGGTGTAGCGTGTGGGAAGCGGGCACTATTGATGAAGACAGCAACTACATTACCAAACACGAGACGTCGCCGTTCAGAGACAAACCTCACCGGGGCGAAAGCGACTCTCCTTTCATCTTTTTCTTTTGTTTTCTTTTTTGTTTGTCAACATTACGTTTTTTTTTCCTTGATTCTTATATAAACTATTTTTATTTTTATCATTCCATATGTTAAAGTATATATGCTAACTTTCCCTCAGTGTACTAAAGTTGGATTTAGAAAAACTTTTTCTGAAGATTAATTACCTTTAACTCGAAATTCAACAGTATAGCATTTCAGATTTTGACGTAATATATCACTGAAGTATCTTCGAGTGTATCGCTATTTTATAAATCAACTATTTTGAAAATTGAGTATTTTTACAAATCTGTAATATAGTTTATACAAATATTTTGAATGTTATAATAATATGAAATAGTCACAAATTTTCTCTTTTAAGTCTACACAGAGTAACTTCTTGTGTGCATATGTGAAGACAGATGCATATGATAAAAGTTTTTTCTTTTTTCAGCCAGCGATAAAGTTTTCCTTTTGGTGAAAATGTTTTTTAATTAAAAGGCCGAATTTTTTGACTTTGAATATCTGCAAAGAGATAGGTCCCACAGCTGCTGACTCGAACTATTCTTCAGGACCACTTGCAAAACCGACACGTGTGTTTTCGTTCGAGGCAAGACAAAAAAATATACCGGCTTTCTTTTAAGCCGATATAAGCCGTATAAGCCAAGCCGTCTCCTTCAACGGGTATCAGGGATTGTATTTACATCTTCTTCTTCTTTTTAGTATTTACATCTTTTACTACGTACATAATATTTGTAATTAAATAATTAATCGTAATTTTCTTTTGTAATTCGAATCTACAAAGTACAAACTATTTAGAGAAAATTTACAACAACACCAAATTTCCTAAATTAGAATATTGATTTTTTTCAGAACTAAAAGCCTTAAAACTTGAAAGGGACCATTCTGAACGATCACATTTTATATTTTCTTATTGGCAAATTAATGTGACTTCAAGGCTTTATATGTTTTTTTCGTAACTTAGGGCTTTATATGTTTATCTTTAAATAAAATATATAATCATCTTTGAATTTTAGGAAATCCTTATTATATGATATCTTTAAATCAACATTTTATTTCTATAAGTGGGGCCAAAAGCACGGGTGTCTAAAATGATTTGGAATACTGTTAAAGTTTGTAACTATGTATGAAACAGTTAAATGTTTATTTATAAAATATCAATAAACTCTGATATACGCATTTTACGTTTTTATTTAGTAATAATTATATGGAAATTTGGAAAAATATATTTATTTGAGATTTTAATTTGAAAACTATATCATTCTTTAATTTTTTTTGAAAACTACACTTTTGTAAATGTAAAATGACTAAATTAACTTTTGAAAATGAAATTATTAACAGATATTTTTGTCATCATGATTATTTAAATATTTTAATTAATAATTTAAAAGAATAAGATTTAATTGGTTTTGTTGTAAAATAATACTATTATCTACCCATTATCTTATTAACATATATGTTTAATCTATTTATTTTTAAAGAAAACAAACGTCTCCTCTATCTTCTTTAATCATTTTAGTTTTCCAATTTTGTCAAGCATTCTCTCTTTTCAATTAGAACACCCCCTAATGGGGATTCTAGTTTCGAAATTCTCAAAATAAATATATACATACATATATAAATAAATAAATAAATAAATATATATATATATATACTAGTATTAATATTTAATTACGAAGTTCTTAACTTTATAAGAAACTCAACTCAAAATATCTGGTTTTAAATATCTTATGTTAAGAATTTTAGAATT
This sequence comes from Brassica nigra, assembly GCA_016432835.1. Taxonomy (NCBI): domain Eukaryota; kingdom Viridiplantae; phylum Streptophyta; class Magnoliopsida; order Brassicales; family Brassicaceae; genus Brassica; species Brassica nigra. Next base: position 59,997,589 of record CM028247.1, on the reverse strand, counting down.
AAATACTAATATTAATATATGCATACACACGCACACATATATATATATGTATTTTAAGAATCCCAAATCTAAAACCCCAATTGGGGGAATCTTATTTACAAGTTTGTATATCTTCATTCGGGTTCATAACTAATCTCTAAAAACTTAGAATTGGATCTTTCATGATATCAAACATAGATTTACCGTGTCTAACTATGCTTAATGTTTTGTTCTGAAATTAATTTTGCTTTTGTATTCAACTTATATGTTGGAAGAGAGTTACACTCACATGTCAAGACCTAACAGATATTGATTTTTGGCTCGGAGTAGAAAAGAAGACATCTCGACCCATGACATCTCGGCCTGGACCATTTCGGCCCAAGGCGAATTAGGTCACCACCGAAATACGCTTTTGGACAGCAAGTATAAAGAGAGGATGAGAAGAGAGGAGAACTGCATCTGAAATCAAATACACAACACTGACTGCTAGAACTAGAGTTTATCTTGACCGGTCATTGTTTCCGACCAAAGCATTTACTTTTTCTTCCCATTTTTACACTGAGAACTTTTGTAACTCATCCAATCATTAAATAAAAATATAACCCACAAATCATATTCTCATTCTCATAATCGTTTAACTAAACTTAGTTTAACATTATAGAACAAGAAGCTTTGTGTTAAAAAGAAAAAGAAAAAAGAAGCTCTGTGTTATTTTTATCATTGTACAACTTATTTTTGCATTTGAGTTTGCCGTAAACATATGCAATGATATCAGAGAAAACACAAGAGCCCATCAATGGATGAATTGTACAGAAAATCAATGAATAAAGAAATAGATAAACATAAAAACTCTAAGTTAAGTTTCTGGTTGTATTTAGCTTTAAAAACTCTAAACGGGAACAACAAAAAGCACATAGTAATTCATGAGTAAAATAAAAATAGAAATGCTACTAAATAGAAAGATAAACTAATAATAATAATAATAATAATAATAATAATAATAATAATAACAATGATAATAATAATTATTATTATTATAATAAATAAATAATAATAATAATGTAAACAATAATAATATTATTATTATTAATAATATTTTTGATTTTGTATTTTATTTATCAAAATAACTAATCGGGAGAAAAATGTATTTTAACATCTAATAAAGGATAGTTTTCAAAAACCAAAAAGCAAGTGTGAAATTCAGATTTTAAACTATTTGTTTAGGGTATTTTTGTTTAGGGTATTTTTAAATTATCCCTAACTATATTGAGTTCATCTTAATAGGGAATCCGAAAATTATAGTCGGGGTCAGAAAACCGTGAATACTTAAAAAATATGAACTCGATTAAGAATAAACAAGCTAAACAGTCTGATGGGAAGTACTTTAAACGTGGGATAGAACACAAGAGGGGCACAAATCTCGTCAGTTGTGTTCTAATACCACTTGTAACATATCCAACACATAACATACCACTGATTGTTGTTTAGTTTATTTCTGCATTTCTGCTACTAGTTATCTCATGTAATGTTTGTTAAAAAATTAAAATCTTGGTAGAATAAATTTAACATTTTACCAAAAAAATAATATAAATATATATATATATGTATATATTCAACAAACCGTATTGGATTTAATAATTTTCACGCATAGGTTTTTACTATCATCTTGTATTCCTATCACTAGTGTTACCAGTCGGAACTATTTTTGTATTATCATCTTGTAGACTTGTACCATTTATATATATTCAACAAACCGTATTGGATTCAATAACTTTCACGCATAGGTTTTTACTAGGGATGGAATTATTATCCGAGATCCGGATCCGATTCGAGATCATCCGGATCCGCTCCGAAAATAGGATATTCGGGGTGCCCGGATCCGGATCCGGATAGTAAAATATCGGATCCGAATATCTAGATTTTTAGGTCCGGATATCCGGATTCGGATTCTTTTTTTTAATATATTAAATTTAAAATATTATTAATAATTATAGTTCATTTATTAATATTTATACATAAAATTAGTCTTATAATATTACATTTTAATTTTAATAATATTATATGCATAAATACATTTATAAATTTTGTAAAAATATTTAATTTATGTAATATTTATAGATTTTTTGTATTTTAAAAATATTTTTATTTTTAAAATTATTTTGACGGATCCGGATCCGGATCCGGATCCGAATCCGGATACTCGCGGATATCATGATTTCTAGACGGGTATCGGAACCCGGATATCCAGAAGGCACGGATCCAGATCCGGATACTAAAATCACGGATCCGGATCCGGATATCCTGAATATCCCGGATATCCTGAATATCCCGGATATCCGGATCCGTCCCAGCAAAAACTATCATCTTGTATTACTATTACTATAGTGTTACCATTCATAACTATATTTGTATTATCATCTTGTAGACTTGTACCATTTTTATTTCTACAGTTATCTTTCCTATTCTTTTTTTTTTGACAAAAATTGTTCTATCTTTCGTATTAATTATATTATCCTAACGTGTTATGTATCATACCATAGTTGTCACCTGTCTAAGCCGATATAAATCAATACTATTAAAAGTTAAGGAGTCTTAAAAGTTCTACTTATATAAGTTGTTTGGACACTTTCTTTTTTTTTGGTCTTTCCCTGTATATTATAACATTACGTGCAAAATATTTCACCCTATATATATATACTAGATGATAATCCGCGCCCTGCGCGGAGTGAATATTTCTAAAAAATATTGTATTTGAATGTTATAAAGAATATACATTTTGTTATCAATAACATTCTTTACATTTGATTAGAGTTAGACATTTGAGTACCATTTGATTTGGTTCGGTCCGGATCATTGTGGTTTTGGTTCGGTTCAGATTTTTGTGGATTTGATTCAGTTTTGGGTGCAGATAACTTATTTAAAAAAGTTTCAAAAAGTAAAGTTCATATATGTTTTAAATTTTTCATAGTCTAGAAATCAAGATAATATATCATATAAATTTGAATAATGTATACCAAAATACTTAAACTTAACAAAAAAATGGGTTTAGCTTAAGTTTTTAAATAGAAAATCAAAAGATATTTTAAGTATTTTGTTATTTTAAGTATCAATAAATTATTTAAACATGTACTTATAACTATTTGTATATATTTTCAAGTATTTTAGACAACTTAAAAACATCTTATATTTTGTGTATATTCTTTTAGATATTAAATTTAAAAATAATTAAAATATTAATCTGGTTTAATTTAATATATTATTAGATATTTAATTTAAGTTTATAAATCTGGTTCAGATATATTTGAATACCCGAAATATTTCTCTTCGGATCGACCTCAATTCCGGTTTTTTAGATACCAAAATTTTGAATCCATTCGGATATCTAACCAGTTTTGGTTAAAGTTCAGTACTATTTTTGGATCAGACTTGGTTCGTTTTTTAGATTTAGATTTTTTGTCCAACCCTATATTTTTATTGTAACAAAATTTTAAACGAAAAATAATGATGATGGTTCATATTGATTTTGGGTATGAACAATTTTTAAACTAAAACACATTTTACTATGCACGTGACCCAGGAAAACAATGGACTGAACTTAAAAAAATATATTACCATTTCAGATTGTCAATCGACACTTCTAAATATTCCATTTTGGTGTTGTGATGAACATAAAGGGGATTAGGGTTAGGAAAACAAATTTGATACGGTCTCTATGTCTCGTTAGGTGATTTCAATAGCTTATAAATAAATCTTCGTTGTATCAATCTCTTGTAAGATTTTTGAAAAATATTAATTAATAAAATCTTACACTTGCTAGAGTAATCAATTATTTTTCAATTAATATATAGGAGTTGTAGTAATCACATAAATCAAAACAATACATCTTGCTTATTTACAATATTTTTATGGTAAATAGATCAAAATAATCATTTTGCTTATTTTATATGTCATATAATTAAATTTCAATGATGTTAACATAAATATATAGTATATTTGAATATAAACATTTATTATTGAGACTTCCTACTCATATGCTTTTATTAACATTTGTATATTATGTGTAACAAAAAAAAAATTAAACCATTGATCTCAGAATTTTTGATGTGATATTTTTTCGATGAAAATTTTAAAATTAAATATTAAGGTCTCAATACTTTTCAATGCAAATTCCAAAATTAACATATTTATGTATTTTTAAATGGTACATATAAAAGGTATTCAAATTGATATATATATATATATATATATATATATATATATGTATATATATATATATATTTAATGTGAATGTCTATTACATAAAATTCATATTAATACGATTTTATGATCATTTGTATCTTGTTATAATAAAAACAATTAAGACACTGATCACAAAATTTCCAAAGTAATTTATAGGTGTTGTAAAAATTCAAAATATAACATGTTAGAAAAAATCTGACTTTTTAATTATATGGTTAATATGATTATTTAATTTCTTTTAATAATATAAAATTAAACAAAAATGATAAATGATAAACAAATTGTTATCAAGTATTTATTATCTATAATCATTAATTTTCATAAATATGTAATCATATTAGGTAATTATGTAGCTTTTATGTAAGGAACGTATGCTTGCTTTTAATATTTTGGCTTAATATAATATTTCCTAGCACATTATATTGTATAGTTAATGTTTTAATGTATCTAGCGATACATATTAATTGAATTGGACCTCTTTTTTCCAATTAACTATCTAATTGATTGACACATAAACATTAAGCCTTTTTTTAACTTTTACAAAATTGAGGTTACATCTTTTCAAATGTTCATCTAATAATATATAGGGAATATCCTATTTTTACTCTAACTATCAAATTGGTTTCATTATTATAATTTTGAACCATTTAAATCGATTGCTAAACCACTGTAGCTAAACAAAATAAATTATATGAACCACAACCTATTTCTAAACTAAACAGCAAAACTTCCAACCCTAATATCTCGTATTTGGTATTATCTTGGTTTATATAATGATTGGCGTAATTATTAACTGGGTTCCAGTATGATAATACCAAATAGAATCCCATCCACAGTTAACCGTTAACCAGCGTAAATGACATTATTATTAATTGATGCCCTAGGGGGAATTTTCCGGTACACATTTTATACACAATCTATACTATTATTTGTGAAGTGATTTTTTGCAACGAAGCTCTCACGTTAAAAGTTAGACTGGCTAATATCTATATTACCCTTAATAAATAAAATATATAAATAAGTTAAAATAAAAAATAAACTAAAATTATTTGATTAGATAAGTGATTACTATCAATAATAATTATCCAAAATCCAAAATATATATTTTAAAACAAAAAGATAATTCATATATATATTGTGTTGTTATCTGAAAATGTCTTTTTATAAAAAAGGTAAAAATTAAAAAACAGAAAACATATAACTTAATATTGATCAAATAAAATTCTTAGTTTTATATAACTGGAAAGAGAATATTGAGTGATTCTAAAATTTATTTATTAATGATGTTTATAGTGTGCAAAAAAATTCAAAAAGTTATTATAGGTTGGTCAGATGAGATAACTATGTTAGAAAACAACATGAGAAAAATGTATAATGTGTAAAATGTATATATATATATATATTTATTAATAATAATTTATCATTATAGTTTTAAATTAGTAATAAGTAATTATTAGCTATTTTTTAGCATGCTGGCCAAACACCTAGTTACTATATAATTAATCTTTATTGATGCATGTTCAATACTCCATATTTTAAACCAATAAATTGTTTATATATACTGATGCATGAACAATACTCCATATTTTTCAAGGTTTTTGCTGGGTCAACCGGTGTTGGTTCAAATGCTAATGGCAAGTTTTTGGATTTTGCCAGATTTTGATTTAATAGATTTTCACTAAATCTGAATTTTGTAGAAACACATCAGTTGATAGAAACCTCTGATCGTATGAAGAACATAAATCAATCTTAATTATATATGGTCATCGATCTACCGCTACGACCGCAGATCCGGATCGATAAATATAGTATTTATATCTTAATTCATTTATAAACCACATATTTACCCACTGAAAAGAGATTATTAGTAAAACTATAATGCTTTCTTGGCACCATTTAAATGTAAGTGCACTATTAGTCTTCAATATTCTATTTTGGTTTTAGTATTTTAGTTTTTAGTGCTTTGGTTTTAGAAATTTAGGAACCGTTCATGTATTTACAAAGTTTAATTTAGTTTCAGTTGGTTTTTGTGGCTTTTATTAGGTTTAGTTACAAAGTTAGGAATCAGCTAACTTTTAAAAAACTTGGATCCAATTCAGTTATGGCCCGATTCTGATTTTGGGTAATTACAGATTTATAGATAAAAATATCGAATACTTTGGATTTTTAGTTTAAATATCGAGTAATTTTGGTTCTTCGGATAAAAATATCAGATAATTAAATAAATTTTGAGATTTTAAATAAAAATTATTTGGATAATTCGGTTTATAAATAGTATTTTAAAAATATATGGTTATTTAGAAATATAATTTAAATATAATTTAATATAATTAAAATTTGCAGGTAGATAATTTGTATTTTAAAATTCAGATACTCATCCGGTTCTCGATTCTGTTTCAAAATTTTGGTTCCAGATATATATGATATGCTAGGTTGTTTATGAAACTCAATTCAGTTTTAGTTTTGTTTCTTCAGCTTGTATAATTCGGTTCGCGGTTCTGGATAAATGTGCCCAAAAGTATACACTATTTTATATAAAAGTTATTTAAAATGAATTTATTTAATTTCAAAAACAAATTCGCGTTTTTCAAGCGCAGATCAAAATCTAGTATGTATTAATTGTAAATATAAGTCTATAGTAAATATTTTTGTCTTAAAGAAACCAAGCGTTGTGGTAAAAGCCAAAACCCAGAGATATGATCTACTGATAATAAAGGGAAATTTGGGAAAAGAGAACAAATTATCTAAGACTTTGTTCCTTTAGAATTAAAATCAAAATCCTTGTCCCTATAGTATAAACAATAATGCAAATCCCGTTTTGTCCTTTCTAATGATTTCAAAATACAAGGTTTTAAAATTATTATAGTTTACTCAAATTGTTTTTACCTTTATTATCTAAGAAGTTTAAAAAAAAACAGAAAGTAAAAAAAATTCGTCGACTTCAACTCTCGTTTCTCTCCACCAAAGAGGCGATTAGGTTTCGCCTTCTTCTCCGGCCGTCCTAGTTCGTCGGAGACTTTGAACTCGTCGTCATATCTCTCCTTCGTCCGCCTACTTTCTTCTGCCGTTCAATCACCACCAAGTAGAATCACTTTGTAATCTCCGCTGGGTACAATTCGAGTTGTTCAAGCTCGGGAGAAGCTTCTTGTCCCTGATAAAGGTCGATTAGCTTCACACTGTTATTCTCTTGCTATTTCTTCATCTCGAATACCAAAATTGTAGAGGTTAGGGTTTCGAAATCCCCTTTGTGTTTTTTTTTCTTATCTTAATTTGTTTATTTGCATGTACTATAGGAAGGGATTGAAGTTGTTCAACGGCGGACGAAGCATTCCTTCCTCGTTGATTAAGAACAAGTAAGTGTATCTCGGTTCCTCTTTCCCCAAAATTGAAGGTAAGGTTTCGAGGTCCCCTTTTGGCTTTCGATTTTCGATTTTTTTTTGTTGATTCCGTTGTTGTGCATGTATTAGTAAAAGATTGAATGGAGTAGAAACTCTATTTGATTAACTCTAACTGATTCAAGGTTATTGTTTAAATTTTCTTTGAATTTTCAAGAGAATGATTATGCAATATTTTTTGGATCATTTTTGTTATTGAAACTGAATGGATCATAGTATATACATTTGTGATTCTTCTGTGTACAAATTTACATGTAAAGTCAATCTATTTGTTTAGTATACTTGAATGTTTATAGTTTATCAAAGACAAGATGGAATTGTATGTTCGTTATGTACTAGGAAAAGATTAAATCGGTTGAAAACAAATCAATTCATTGTACTTTGCGGTTGAGTTGATTGTGAATTATATGTGCTATATAAAAGTGTACTAGTTTGAATATGAGATTGAGTTATATTTTGTTTGAAAAGGATGTGAAAGACGAACTACCACTAGGAGAGACAGAGTACGTGCCAACGTGGTAGAAAGAAACGAAAGCTCGTCTTCACTTCATAGGATGCTCAGTACCAAAGACAAAGAAAAGAAGAAGACATAGAAAAGAAGCTAAACAGATCTCAGCCTCGGGTTTGTTAATCACATCTACTTTCCATTTTCTTTGCCAAGTTTCACATCTATGGAACTCTAAGAAGATAAATCCAAATACTCAAGTGTTGTAAGATGTGTACAACGAATTTTGTAGTGTAAGATTTGTTGAGCCAATCAGTTGTCTTGCTCTATGATTTATTCATCATTAGGATCTTTATCTCAACATAAAAAAAGGAACAAATGCAAAATCTCCAGAAATGTTGAAAGCATGAACAAAATAGCTCACGTGGGGCCCATCGACATCTTAGGAATCTTTTGGAACTGCAAGTTATGCAACTTGGGATCATCAATGGGTTTACAGGGATCCCATGACCCGTTGAGGTGGCCTCCATATACGAGAATGTGAAGCATCTCGTCTTTCTTGGGAAACAAGAAACGTGAGGAGTAGAAACATGGTTTTCTATCCTGATGTTGGTCCACTCGGGTTTAGTCTGTTGACTCTAGTAAACATTGGTAACGTTGACGAGCTGGTAGCCAACAAGTCTTTCACACTTGTATTGCTTTGATTTGACAAGATGTGTAAATACAAAAAAAAAAAGACCTTTCCTAGAGTCGAACTTAGGATATGAAGTTATAAACATCAAAACTCCTCTCTTTTCCCACTAGACCACAACAATTTGTTAATTGTTTTCGCAAATCATTACCTAATAGCCTAATATATATCATTGCGGAAGAAGAAACTAAAATTTAGGGAATAAAATTTAAAAAAGGAAATAAAAAAGATTTAATAGATCTAGTGAATATTTTGTGACAATTTTTCCTAGATTTTCGGATTTTGTTTATAAATCCGGTAGAACTTACATTCGACAATCGGTAGAATAGAGATGAGACGGTAGATAGGAAATACAGATATCGTAGATAAAAGAGATGTCAGAAGAATGCATATTCGGGAAAAGAATATGGAAGAACATTTATTAGTTCTTATGATCTACCGGAAATGTAGAACGTAGACGAGATGTAGATTGTATATACTGCAGTGATAGATCCTAAGTAATTTGGTGGAATTCACCGTCTACATTGTCTAGATCATTGTGTTTTAGGTAGATTGCATATTCTGAAACGCCGTAGATGGTAGATCTAATAAGCTACCACCTTTACCTAATTTTTCAACTTACCATTTCAAATATTTTTTGAATGAGAAAATATTTTTCATATATGCACATACTTGACTACTTCATGTTTAATATTTTTTATAATTTTTTTACATTATAAATTAATTGATATAAATTTTTATAACCTTGAAGGGTAGTATAGGTCCAAAAATGACAATTTTTGGTTTTGTACTAAAGGGACAAAGTCTTAGATAATTAGTTCTCTTTTCCCAAATTTCCCTAAAGTTTTCTGCTCTAAAAATATATATATCAAATTCGAGTCTCAATAACTATGGAAATAAAATTTAGCAACCGATTCTTGTCTTCGGATCGAAAAAGATCTAAAAGTGAGAAAATCTCTTAGAGCTTTTGTATTTAAAATTTCTCAACCTGAGTCTCTCATAAGTAATATCAATATTTAGTTAATAAGTTTCTCAAAAACTCTTCCATCCGGATGGCTTTAGGAACTTGCTTAATTAATGTCATTCTGAAAATATAATAAATGAGACATGTGTATGTGGGAAGCACTTGAAATAGATAATCAAACAAAATTTTAAGCAACGATTTGCTAGTAATGACAAGAATAAAACTCTTGAAGAAATCTTGGATTGTTTTGAAGTTAATTGATGAGCAGGCTAGTTAAAAACAATATATGGTGTCCAAGTGGTTATTAAGTGTCTCCTACGGTTGCAGCTTCACATTCGTGAGACTGAAAATATAAAATATTAAGTAATATACTGAATGCTCATCCCTCTACTTATGTTACAAGTCAAATGCCATGTTTTGGTGTGACAGGGAGTATACTTCTTATGCATGCTGATGTACTTCTTATGCATGCTGATGTCTTCTATTATGATTAGTTGTGTTTTGTTAATTTGGTATAAATATTAATTGCATTCTTTTTATTGGATACTACTTAATAGTTATATTCATCGGGTACAGAATAACTTTTTTTTTTTTTGGTACAGAATAACTTCATTCTAGACTTTTAGTATACATACAAAAGGGTCGATAATGTGTCTATCTACGTCAACAGTAGTAATCTGTTTCTTCCATCTTTCTCTGTGTGTGACGTGTCGAGCGATGACTGGATAAATAAAGTGATGAAATGGACGACCGTGAACATTTGGATTGGTTGAGCTGTCGATGATTGGAGCGGTAGCAAGAGGGGGACCGTCCACGTGCCTATCATCCTCCTTTAGCCTTCCTGCGAGGTTTGTTTATTTCTTTTCAGTATTTTCTTATTCAATCCGAATTCATAATTAAACCGGTAAATCTGATGATTCCTAAACAAATCTAGATTAAATTTGAACGAAAATCTATTGATTAAAACCTAATAAAACACGTCAAAAATCTAAAAACCTGGTATTAATCTGTGTGATCCGATACTGACTAACCCGATTAAAACCCAAAATATTTGGCAATATTTATAAAAAATGAATAAATTACAATTTTTTTTATTTTTTAGACTCTGATGAAAGTTTTATTATGTTATTAAAAATGATATTAAAGAAAACCAAATTTTATTCATATGACACTATTAGACTATATTTTATTTTTTTGTTGAAAATATGTTATAATTTGTGTTTCTATCATTTTAGATTTAAAAGTTATTTTATAATATTTTTATTTAATTATTTATAATCTTATTTTTAGCCAAAATTCTTATTTTAAATTAAAAATTATTCAAATAATTTATTTTATGTTCGATAAAAATTGAAATTAGAACAAAATTTTAAATATTTAATTATATTTTGTAAATAAAACTTGCTATCATCTTATGTCTTTAATGGTTAATACTATTATGTTATATATATATATTACAATTAAATAATCTATTAACCAGCCATTCAATTATGGGTGATCCACTGATCCAGAAAGTAATCCGATTAAGTGTCAAATAATTTATTTTATGTTAGATAAAAATTATAATTAGAAGAAAAACTTAAATGTTTAATTATATTTTGTAAATAAAATTTGATACCATCTTATGTTTTTAATAGTTAATAATATTATGTTTATATGTAAAAATAATTAGGTGTTTTCTTGCACAATGTGGTGTGATAATTTTAAAAAAGTTTAAATTATTTTTAAAATGAAATTTATTAATAATATATATTTATTATTTTGACCAATATTAAAATAAATTTGATTTAATTAAGCATAAAATTGAGAAAAGAAATATTTTCTGTTTATTTTAAGTTATATTTAAGAATATATATATATATATATGTATAATCATAATCTTATATTTAAGTTATTTTGTTTGTTTATATGTATATATGTCAAATCATAACCTTAGATAATTTTTTTATCTATTTCTTTTGTTTAAATATATTAAATCAACTTGTATAAAATTAAGAAAATATTCATATAAAAATGGTATAGTTATCAAAATTAAAACTAAAAATATTTATTAAATTTATAAATATCTAAAAGAGAGTAATTATATTAAAAATTGTAGAAAATTTTAGTAATAAAATTGTATAACTATAATAATAAAATTAAATAATATTTTGAAATTTGTAATATCATATTTAAATATATTTTTGTGATGTTTTATGAGTTATTACCATATTGAAAAAAGTTTACCAAAAATATAAATCAACATTAAATGTAATATATGAGTTATTGCCATATTCTTTAAAGTTTACCTAAAATGTATATCATCATTAAATGTAATTGTCCATGTTATATTTAGCAATAAGCTTATTATCAATTTTAGTAGGCACATCATACTTTTTTTTTGTAAAATTGATTGTCCAAAGGACATGTGGCAAATTACGTTGTAAATAATGTCTAGAAAATTTATTAAACTGTGGTTTAATTACAGACTAGGGGTCCAACTGGTGACTATAGTTGAGGAAAAGAATACTACGTTCTACCTCATTCCCAAAATTTGTTTACCATTTACAAGGAACATTTATTACTTATAGGACTTAATAATTCTCTAACGTTCCTCCCTCTACAAAGAACTATGAGTCTAACTGGTGACCAAAGGAATGGTTGGGAATGGTTAATTCCACTTTATTCCTTAGACTTGACACTATTTATAAGGAATGAAAATAGTTAATTCTTCTCAATTCCTTAAATTTGACACTATTTACAAGGAATTTTTTTCTTCAATATTCCTTCTCATTCCTTTTAATTTAAGGAATCATAGAACAAAACATTCCCTATAAAATTCGGGAATGAACAATAGAGAATAAATATTTCTACTATTTTGTTTCTCTTCATTCATTTCTTCGCCGTTCCTATTATTCCTTTGGTGGTCACCAGTTAAAGCCTATAGCACAAATTTATTCCATATCAAATCTTATAAGGAACAATTGTTCCTTCAATTTTTTTCCTTATAATTTCTTTAGATTTTTTTCCTAGCAGTTCCTACCATTCCTAAGGGGTCACCTGTTGGACCCTAGGTATTTTCCTGCACCATATGCAGGAATAAAATTTTTAAATTTAAATTATGTTTAAAACTAAAATTTTATTATTATTTTAAATTTTATTATTTTCTTACCAATATTTTAAAATAAATTTTAATTTAATTGAACATAAAACTAATATAAATTAAACAATTATTTTATTTTAATATATATTTAAACTATATTTTTATATTTTTAAAATTATAATATTTTAATTTATTTCTTTTGGATAAAATATATTAAATCAACTTGTATAGAATAATTAAAATTTTGATTTAAAAGTAAACAAAATTTCTAAAATTTGTAGAATATAAAAGAAACTAATGATATTATGATTGAAAATTATATTTTTTTTTAATTCGAAAAATATTATTTGGCACCGAAATTGTCTAACTATAAAAGTAGAACTAAAAAAATATTTTGAAAATTTGAAAATATTATTATATTAATTAGTGTTATATTCGAATAAATTTACTACTATATTATAAGAAAATTACCAAAAAATATAAATTAACATTAAATGTAATCATCCATGTCATATTTAGCTATATGTCATGTCATCTATCTAGTATATTATGTTATATTTATTTAGTAAAATTGATTGTATAGAATACATGTATCAAAATTATTTGCAAAATAATTTGGTTGAGAGACCGGATCCAGTTTAAAAACATAGTGTCTTTTATTAAATAATTAATTATTAAATCTACAATGTGATTGTGACAATTGGCTACGAAGAAAACGACGTCTTCTTGATGCGTTTAAGGTCCCACGTCACATGGGTTTGTGGGCCCCCTAGTTTTCCTCATTAGTTTCGCATAAAGAAATAAGCTACAGTGTGGGCCTGATGTCACAAACTTGTCAGTATATTAGAAAAAAGAAAGAAAATTTATATTTTCACAAAGAAATTTCGGAATCACATCTCTCTCCTGTTATTTTACGTATTTCTTTAGAAAATGGACAGGCGTAAAACCCAATTTAATTTGAAAATAGTATTTGACAAAAAAAAAATTGAAAATAGTATCACGAATCAGATAATAAAAATATTGTTAATATAGATATATATATATATAGTGATGTTGTTAAGATCTGATTGCCTCACTTTCAGATGCTATTCATGACGGGAGTAAAGCTTCTGAACGTGTCAGACTATTTGCATCATCTTTTTATAATTTTTATAGTTGTTCGATAGATTCACTAACAGTGATGCCTCATGCTTCCACTTCACGTACGCGCACAATCACGACTGACGACTTTTTCTTCTTCTATAAAGCACCTTCATGATTTATCCTTTACGTCAAGTTATATTATATACCTGAATTTATTTATTTATTTATTTTTTTTTTTGTAAATTATATCCCTGAATTTATCTATCTTTATGTAAATATATTATATCACCTTTTCCTTGGATTATTTTTTTGCCAAATTAAATATATTATACCACCCTTTAACATTATATTACAGTTATTTCACGCTGGTGTAGAACATTTTTACTAATTATGATAAACTTTAAAATTACTTACGGATTACTCTGGCAGTTGGATCATATAACCAAAATTGTATGATTGATGAATTAAACATTTCATATGTTTTGGTTAGAGTCTTATTAATTCTTACTAAAAAACTATTTTCTACTTGATGATATTTTAATATTTTAAATAATGGCAATTGTCTCTAATAGTTCTTTTTTAATTTTCCTCTAGAAATAGTACATCAAGTTGAAAATCAATAAAATAATCTTTATTAATAAATAAAAAAAACAAAAATATTTTCCCACCTATAAATAGCAAAAGAAACATTAAAAAAAAATAGCTCGACAACTCGACGTCATCGACTTCTCAACATCGCCGGCAAAAAAATACTGCAAATCTCACCACTAACGGTCTTTACACTTGAAATCGAAATTTAAACATATAAATTAGAAAGTTTTTGATTGTAAATTGAAATGAGGGTTTTCGTTTAAATTTTGCGAGTTTCAAATCAATGCTGAATTAGTGAATTTTACCTTGTTTCTTTTGAAGAATTGAACATATAGTGATTAATTTGAGATAGGAAGAAGGTTATCGGTCTTCTCTTCTCTATACAATGTTTCTAATCACTGATAATAATACTGACGAGCTAGATTCTACTAGCGTGATTAACCTTGGTTGGATTTGTATAGTTCTCTGGTGTATTTAGAACACTTTTATCCCTTTGGTAGCCTCGTGATTTTATTCATGATCCTCTTCATTGTTTGCTTATGATTACTTTTTGTCGACGTTTATGTGATTTGTGAAATGTTTAGAAAGGTATTGCAAAAAATTTGCTATTGACTTTGTTCTATTTTGGAGAAATAGAATGTAAAATGTTTTGTTTCTTCTTATTCTTATTCTGTTTTTTTTTTTAAAAAAAATTTCTTATTCTGTTTTGAATCATCTTAGGAAGTAAAATGTATATTGCTTTGTCAAGTTTTACAACTCTTTTTATAATCTTAGGTTCAATGGGTGAGAGCTGTGGATAGGACGAACTAGTGTTTTAATTGTTTTTTTTTGCCAAAAAGACCATTAATTTTGTTTACCGTTTCAAAATGGGTGAGATCTGTGTTTAGTAAGACCAGCTGACTAAATTCATTTTTTTTTTCTTCTAGTTCAAATTATGAATTTTACCATTTTGTTTTTCTTCACGATTATTATGTACATTATTATATTATATATATATCCTCTCGTTTGAATATGATTTTTCGCCTTCACGTTGCAGAGTAAATCCTTTTATTCCTGCTTCCATTGTTCATCCAAATTTTCCCACGGAAGTTAAGATTGATAAATAAATATATTCGTCAATTTTGGCAAAAAAAATATTCGTCAATCCCAAAAGTGCTTTGATGATCCATGTCTCAATGAAGCAACAAAGCATAATAGAAAACAATGATTATTCAAGGTTCTTCGTTAGGGTAGATCAAGTAGACGTGTCTTCTGATTTGTTTATATCATATCTTTTTAAGAACCGAAGAAGTATGGGAACATGCAATTATGCTGCTTAACTTGGTCGCAAAGAGTTTTCTTGGTTTGGTAAATGGCCAGTAACTATAAACTAGGAAACGCTGTTTCTTTTACTGGACTGTAACATTGTAATTGGGCTCTTACCTTATGGCCACAACTAACACGTTTGCTAGTCCTCGAAGATCTGAAGACTGAGTAAAATAGATGCATCCGCTGACTCCCTAGGAGGCAAAGAGTCGACCCAATCCAGTGGGGACAATGAACTAGACGAGACGGTAGGTGTATTTGGTAAACTCAAGATAGAGACGGCGACAAGACATCCAATGATCATGAGGAAGTCTCTGATTTGACTCTAATTGGGGTAAACAGTTCAAAAACAAAACAGAATAATTAAGAAAATCAGAGCTAGCTTGAGTCAGATAAAGAAAAGAGTATCTTCAAGTCAAAGTACAACCAAGGTACTTATAAGATAAGATACGAAGCGAACGGTCGCACCCGTATGACACAAAAAATATGTTTTGTCTCTAACACGCAATTCAATGGGCCATTTCTACAATTACGAGACGTATATAAAAACTTTAACGTACTGACCGATCACAACTAATGGACCATCCACGTCCGCTCTTTCGACCTGTGGGCTACATCCCGTTCTAGCGGTCAGTCCGTTAATTTTTTTTCCATGCTCAAAATAATTGTTTACTGATAACGAATCACTTCCTGATAGGTCATCCATCCTTCCACTACTCCAGCTCAAACACGCTTAACTCTGGAGTTCTTTCTGTATGTGCTTTGGAAAAGGTAAGTCAACTTTGGTGACATAGGTAGCTAAATCAATTTCCCAAGTCCTTCCACATACCAAACTCGGAATGTTACAATTCATCCCCTCTCAAAGAACGCAACGTCCTCGTTGCGCCCCACGATAGGTCTCAAGACGCCTCTCGAGACAGAACCGAGATAACTAACCTGGCGTTGATGCCACTTGTAACGCCCCGACCGCCCACAGCTAATGGGCCATCCACGCCCGCTCTCTCGGCCCGTGGGCCCATCCCGTTCCAGCGGTCAGTCTGTTAATTTTTTCAAGGCTCAAAATCATTGTTTACTGACCCTGCAATCACGACCCGACCTTTTCCCATGCTTTGGCCTCACTCGCACGCTATTGCGAATCACTTCCCGATAGGTCACCCATCCTCACTACTCCAGCTCAAACACGCTTAACTCTGGAGTTCTTTCTGGATGTGCTCCGGAAAAGGTAAGTCAACTTTGGTGAGATAGGTAGCTAAATCAATTCTCTTAAGCCTTTCCACATATCACAACTCGGGATGTTACAAAAACATTCATTGAATTCGTGACTCTCCAATGAACAAACTGGTACTTATTGTTGGAGGTGGGTTTCACACCATTATCGTCCGTCCAGCTCGGAAAAATCATATTAAAATTCGGCACGAAGCAAAGAAAGCCCGACTCACTAAAAGATAAAATATAACAATGAAAGCAACGTGATGAGCTCGTGCACATACTAAAAGGAAACGGTTTGATCGGTCAACAACTATTGGATGACACCGATCCGCATTTAATGCTTTAGACAAGACGAGTTGCTGTGTCACATGTAATATGTGACACACCTAACAAAATTGAATATATGCCTTCATCGCAAGGATGATAAGTTTTATTCAAACTATCCATTATAAAAGGAGTTTCACGATCAATCGTAGGACTGTCTTTTCACAAATGAACTCTTAGAGAGATAAAATTAGAAATTCTTGGTTCACCCTGGTGAACCTATAGGTTCAACAACCAATGAGAATTAGTTATTTCATATGCAGATTTTTTCAAAAGGAAACAAAATATTTAAAATTTATTTTTAAACAACAAGATAAAAATAAATAAAAATAGTAGTAGCTGGAAAAAAGATTTTTTTTAATATTGTTAAAACTGTTTATACTAAACTCTAAACCCTAAACTCCTAACATAAACCTAAACCTCAGAACCCTAAACCCTTGGATAAAGAGATATTCCAAGGGTTTAGAGTTTACCCAAGGGTTTAGGGTTTATCCAAGGGTTTAGGGTTTAGGGTTTAGTGTTTAGGATTTATTATGAACGGTTTTAATAATGTTAATTTTTTTTTCTTTTTGACAGCTACTACTATTTTTTATTTATTTTTTATCCATTATTAAAACTGTTCATAATAAACCCTAAACGCTAAACCCTAAACCCCAAACACTAAACTCTAAACCCTTGGGTAAACTCTAAACCTTTGGAATATTTCTTTACCCAAGTGTTTAGGGTTTACCCAAGGGTTTAGGTTTTACCCAAAGGTTTATGATTTAGTGTTTAGAGTTTAGTATAAACGGTTTTAAAAATATTTTTTTTAAAAAATTCTTTTTTTCAAGTTACTACTATTTTTTATTTATTTTTTATCCTTTTATTTAAAAACATAAATTCTAAATATTTTATTTTCTTTTTTGAAAAAAACTGCATATGAAATAACAAATTCTCATTGGTTGATGAACCTATAAGTTCACCTATGGGATAAACCCAAGAATTTCTCTAAAAATTAACGACCTCAATACTTGTTGTATTGCGAGTTTGATTGGATATACTTACCACATATCTTTTCATTCCAAATTTACTTTGTAATATAAATGAGATTATATTTTGTTCCTAAAACTATATCGACCTGGCTATTTAACAGTTAGTTTCGGTGCTTTCCAAAACATTAAATAAAATATCGAAGAGATACGTCGTTGTCGTGGGATTATGCAAGTAAAGATGTCTTTGATGTCCACTCTCGTGTTCCTTTTCTCTTCTTCCTTCTTTTGTCCTACTACTTTTATCCCCCTTGTTTTGTAAAACCCCTAAATTCTACCCCTACTTTAACAATATTGGCCGCAAAACCTATTGTCGTCATAATCTAACATTGCATATAGTCATTCTATTTTTTTTTTTTTTATATATACAGTCATTCTATTAAGAGTTTATTGGTGAGATAGCCAATTTTGGAGATATAATTAAGAATATAGCATATGATTTGACATAATTAGATTTGATAGCATTTATTCCCATTTCTTCCAGTATTAACCTTTTTCTATACAAGTTACCGATAATAGCACATTAAGAACATCTGTTAGATTGGTATTGGTTATGGCATCCATGATAATGGTCACTATAGTGATAATATATAAATAGAATAGAACATTCTAGATGATATAGTTCATATTAGTGAAATTATGAAATAATTTAAATATATTAATATACTATGTATGTCTAAAATTAACAAAACCAAACTCAACGTTAACTCAATTTTTTCATAAACTAAACCCAAAATAGAAATCACTAAACCCAAAAAAATTATGAACCCTAATCGAAATATCAAAATATGCACATAGTACACAATATGAAGCATTATCAAAATAGAATAGTAACAAAAAAAAAACATAGTACTTATTATTCAAATTTTGAAATGTCTATAATTGTAGAGAAGAAGTAATGCTTACCCAGCGTCAATATAAACCTTCTATAAACTAATCCCAAACAATAATCACTAAACCCTAAAATGAAATATAAACCATAACCCAAATATCAAAATATGCACCTAATACATAATATGAAGCATTACTAAAATAGAATAGTAACAAATAAATAACATAGTAAATGTTGTTCAAATAACATAGTGCAATCAGAAACTTACAGTACATACGAGTGGTGGTGATTACGACGGAAGAGTTGGTGACTGATATTAAGGAAATGGTGGTTTTTAAGGGAAATTGGTTAATAACTAAGAGCAATGATGATAATTACTACGGCGATAGATAGAGATCCAAATGATTGATATTTTTTACAAAAAATGATACTGAATTGGAAAAAGTGATAATGGTAGATAAGTGAAGAAGAAGAAGTTTGTGCACATATTAACCGGAAAGGAGGGATAATATAGTATATATTATAGTAATAATAGAGGGTGATATTTTTAGTTAGATACCTAATTACATATTATTTCATGGCTACTCAGGCCAATTTCCCTTCTATTAAACCTATTAGGACCATCGTTTGCCAAAAAAATACACATCACAGTTTCACGTTAGGATTTCAGGCACAAACACTTCCATACGTTATGTGCTTACTATTTTTATTACAAAGAAGATTAAGCAGATAATATGTATCACATTGTTTTTTGATAAAATATGTATCACATTTTTAATGATCTGAAATTTGGGGATTTTAAACGTTTCTTAAAAACTAATAAATGTTATGAACCGGTTTGTGAATGCCATAACCAAATAGGCATATTTTCTTTTTACTTAGACAGTTTCCTTTTCCTTATTACTTTAGGATTTGTATATTTTTCTTTTCTCTATGACGGTCTATGTAACTTCCTATATAAGGGCTCCTTATTTTATGAATAAAGTAATCCCTTTCCCTATTATTTATAACACGTTATCAGCACGAAAGTCCCAAAATCCCTGAGCTCTAAAATCCGACCATAAACCCTAATTTACTCTCTCTCTCTGCGGTTACTCTCTCCTCCGGCATAAACCCTGAATCCTGATCGAGAAACCTCCATCCTTGTTCGAGTACCGGCGATCCGATCCATTGCTTGACGAACCGACGATCCATCCCACGATCCGATCGACGATACCAACCAGCTCGACCGACGATCTTCAACAATTTGGATCTTCTCTAGTTCGTGGACCATTCAACCCTATTTGGAGGTTGATGTAATTCTAAACCCTAAAACTTCAAAACCCCAAATCGGATTTTTCATATTAAAAATCCGAAACCAATATCCTAAAACCCTAATCATGTTCTTACATGATTAAAAACCTATATTAAAACCTAATCATGTTCTTACATGATTAAAAACCTATATTATAAAAAACCTAATTATGTATATAAATCCTAATTATTAAAAGTATCAGATATAATTATCAAATCACATATAAAGCTTGAATATTATTAAGAACCCTAATTGCACGTTATGCATAAATCATTTTTGAAACCCTAATTTTATTTTAAAATTGATTGTTTGATTAAGTTAATTAAATTGTTTAAGCTGATTAGAATTGAAATTTGAATTGATCGATTGATAGCTTGATTAAACCCTAATGTCTGAAACTGTTTAAATTAATTAATCCGATTGTTCATCTTGTGAATTGAGTCTATGTGATTGATTGTAATCGTTTGATTGAATCTGTTCTGAAAAAAGAAATTGTTTATAATCACATAGGATTGGTAGACTCATAATTGAACTTGATTTTGATTGAATCTGATCTCATAACCTGATACTAAGTTGCTAGATTGATTGATAAATCCGTCTGCTAGGATTGCTAGATTAATTGTTCTCATCCTGCTAGATTTATTATTCTCATCTGATCTAAGACTTGATTAATCTGACCAGCATGTTTTATTAAAGCATTGATTATGGATAGGTTGCTAGCTTGATTTGTTCATATGATCCGATAGGTTGATATTTTGATTGTGGCCTACATGTTTACAATTCGTATACTAGATTTTCATCATATCAGTACTGACCGCATGAACATGTAGTAATTGTTTGCATCATACCCGTATGGACTGATTGCATCATATCCTGACTCGTTTGCATTATAACCGCCTGATCATATTACTTGTTAGGAATATTGTTGTCTGATCCATGAGTCATTGCTTGATAAAATAAATCTTTAAAATTTTCTAAAAGTATAAAATATATATTTCAGATGTCGAAAATCAACAACTTGGATTTTGCTGCCCTAAATCTCTCAGGAGATAATTACTTGCAATGGGCACTTGATACTAAGATCATCCTAAAATCCAAGGGCCTCGGTGAATGTATTGCTGAGGACAATAATGCAAGTGAGAAAGATAGATACATGGCAATAATGATTATTCGCCATAATCTTATTGAGAGTCTCAAAGATCAGTATTTGACAATTGAGTATCCTCTAGACCTTTGGAAAGAGTTGAAACAAAGATATGATCACCAAAGGACGGTGTTGTTACCAAAGGCTAGATATGATTGGAGGAATCTCAGAATCCAGGACTTCAAGTCCGTGGATGAGTATAACTCAACCATGTTTAAAATAGTTTCTAAATTGAAGCTGTGTGGTGAGGAGATCACGGATGAGGATATGCTTGAATAGATATTTTCCACCTTCCACACAAGTAATGTGTTGTTACAACAACAATACCGTGAAAAAAGGCTTCAAGACTTATGTAAATCTGATCTTATGTTTATTGCTAGCTGAGCAAAATAATGAATTACTAATGAGAAACAATGAATTGAGACCTCCTGGATCAACCCCATTACCTGAAGCCAATAAGGCCGCAGAGTAAAAGAAAGAATCCAAAGAACGTAACCACGTCCATCATGATAAACCACACGGCCATGGCCGTGGTGGATGGAGAGGACGTGGTCGTGGCCAATACAACTCATATGGCCGCGGGAATAGCTATAGCAGAGGCCTTGGATATCAATCCCATTCAGGCCGTGGTAGAGGCAAAAGCAGTTGTATTTCTAAACCACAACACTCGACCAAATCAGTGTACCATAGGTGTGGAATGGATAACCATTGGGCTAAGACATGTAGGACTTCCAGACATCTTTGTGACCTCTATCAAGAGAGTTAGAAAGGGAAGAATCCAGAAGCCTATTTGGTCCATCAAGATGGGGAAGATGATTTTGATCATGAACGAGATGACCTTATGGAATATGAAACATCTGATTGTTTAAAAAATAATGTTGATTTCGACTTCTGTGTTTTGCTTTGCTTTATGTTTTCTTTGTTTTATCTCCTTATGGAATACCAAATGCCTGATTTTAAGATTTAAAGTCTACATCAATATAATTGCGGGTATAGTCAGTCCAATAAAGGGCTACGGCCAGGACAGTGTATTGTTGCCTAAAGGGCACACATCTAGAGATATCTGATGCATTATATTCACCCAAGAAAGACCCATTGAATTTTAAAGATATTATAATGAATGGTTTTCATATTAAAACAATGGGCAAAGGAAACAAAGGTCTTCAAATAATTAAATACGTCTAAGGCCATAAGAAAGTGGTCGAGACTATACCTGCATTCTCTACTGGTCTATACTATGCAAAGATCAGTATGATAGAGGAAAATACCACGGTAAACAAAGTATTTACCCATGATTTCACTAAATGGCACAACTGGTTTTTGGCCATTCCAGTTCAAATATGATGCGAAAATTGATATACAAATGGGCACACATTGAAAGAAAGGAAGAGTTATCCCAAAGAATATCACGTGTGTAGCATGTACACAAGAGAAACTCTTTGATAGGCCATCACCAGTCAAAGTGACTAAGTAAATAATAAGCTGGTGAATTCATGTCCCAAGCGTTTAATGTTAGTTGTATGTCCATGGGGACAAGTGCGGAACATTGGTGCATGTCCATCCATAAAACGGCTTTGGCCGAATCTTTTAAAACGCATACAGCTGACCCCCAGTCTCAGCTTGGGATCACAAAATTTCACATGCATCTGAGTTAATACGCATCAGGCCATCTAGTAAGCATAAATATTCCCCATCAATTAAATCACGGGTCATGAGCCAGACATATCCCATCTTAAGACATTTGCATGTGTCGTCTATGTACAAACTGCTCCACCACAGAGAACTAAGATGGGATCTCAAAAGAGGATGGGGATATATGTTGGATATGATTTTCCCACGATTTTTTTAAGTACCTTGAGCCAAATATGGGTGATTTATTTAAAGGCCAGGTACGCAGATTATGGGGAGAAAATAATAAGCTGGTAAAAGAATGGTAAAAGAGATTACATGGAATCAACCATCATTGTCTTGGCAAGATCCTCAGACTATAGAATGTGAATTAGACGTCCAAAAGATTATACATTTACAAAAGCTAGCTAATCAATTGCCAGACTCATTTGCTGACCTGAAAGAGAGTGACTAAATCATATATACCAGCTTGTAATGCACCAAATTTGAATAGAAGTCCAAAAGAGACATAATCAAGTTGCTACAAAGTCTAGACAACGTATGAAATGTAGTAGACCAATAGGTTCCAAAGATAAGAATCCTCGGAAACAAAAGAAAGGTGCAGAAAATGAAAACAAATCCGAGGTCGAGGAAACCACATACATAGACATAAGGCCGGCCGGCTCTAAGGTACCAAAACACTGAGGCTTGGGACGCCAAGCTTCAGGGTACTAATGGCCCTGATAATAATGAGATTGTAATTGATTATATCATGTCTAGAACACATTGGAACATAAAAGATGTCGACATAGATGATTTATTTGCATACAAGGTAGCACTTGAATTTATGGATATAAACGAGGATCATGAACCCACGTCAATAAAAGAGTGCGCACTCGAAGATCAGATTGGATTAAAATAAAAAACGAGGAGTTAAATAGTCTAAAGAAAAGAGGCATATTTGATCCCATAGTTCGGACACCTCTAGATGTGAAACCAGTTGGACAAATGAGTCTTTGTGAAAGAAATGAAACATGGCGAGATAGCTAGATATAAGGCATGGCCATATGCACAAGGATTCTCACCAAAGACCAGGAATCGATTATGAGGAGACATACTCCCCTTTGGTGGATGCTACTACATTTAGATTTTAAATAAGTCTGGCTATAAGAGAGAAATTGGATTTTCATACTTATATGGTCCACTGGATAATGAGATATACATGAAAGCACCAGAGGGTACTAAGCTCAAAGATAATAGAAGTTCTTAAGAACAGCATTGTATAAAGCTGAATAAATCTAGTTATGGACTGAAACAAAGTGAATACTTAGTGAAAGAGGGCTATAAGAATGACCCAATCAGTCCGTGTATCTTCATAAAAGAAATTTGACAACTTATGTTTATTTTATACTGACCAGCCTAAAGAGGGGTTAATTGGTTTTGCTGATGCAGGTTATCTTTCAGATCCACATAACTGATGATAACTGATGTTTTCCATAATAAATTCTCTCTTCTTTTTTTGTGCACTATGATTCTCTCTTTATTGTCTACATCCGTAGACTCGTTCCCTACCGTAGGTGCTACTTATATGTGCTGACAATAGAAAGACTACATATGTATAGGGTTTGAATGTGTACAGAAGACGATGCTACAACATAATTTGTTTGAATATACAAAGGAAAAGATGCTACCAGATGTAATTTTTTTTTTTTTGCCATCTGGTTTTATTAAAAAGACCAAGTCCAACAAGACGAAGCCCAAACAAACTTACAACAGGCTAAAGACTAAAGCCCAACTTAAAAACAAAGACAACAAACAGATAAATGGGCTTCGAAGCCCAACAACTGTTAACTCTATCCAAACCAAAAAACACCGACAACACACGTCGGATTTTTACATGTAAAAGGACACGTGTTACTCCATCAGACAACGAGGGGAACACGCGTCTCACCGACCTTTCACCTTCCTCTTCTAGAGATAGCGTCGGGTAAACAGAACGGCACCGGGAACACTCAGAATAACTTCACTCCAACTATCCTCGCCTGGGTTTCTTCTTTCGGAGAGCTTCATCGAACAGTTCAAAAATCTCATCCAAATCCCCACTCAGAATAACTTCACTCCAACCATCCTCGCCTGGGTTTCTTCTTTCGGAGAGCTTCATCGAACAGTTCAAAATCTCATCCAAATCCCCAAGCCATCATCATCTTACTGAAACCGTCATCCTTCGGGAAACAACTCCCGAACCATCACGAACCCACGACGGATCACCGCCAACACCAAAAGAGAAGCTTCGTACCTTTCCTCACCATCCTCTATCGCAGAGCTTCAATCGTCCTACGACGAGATCTCATCCGCTTCATCCGTCCACCAGATCCAGCCAAACCTTCGAACACTTCGACAGAATCCGAGTTACAAGGAACCTAACACCTTCGTCTTCTTAGGGAGAAGATGATTGAAACTGAAAGTAAAGTAAAGAGCCGGCGAGAAGGAGCATAAAGAGCCTCCACCCCCCAGAGTCATAAGCCAGCGACGGCGGAGCCGTCTTAGCCTCCACCTCCCGGAGTCATAAAACCCATCAAATGAAATCCCAAAAATCGACACAAAGAGACATCAAAGAGAGAAAAAAAGAAATTAGAAACAGAAGCCGGACTGACGGTGGCTGAGATAGCCCACTCCGTCGGCCGGAGACACTTAATCACGGCATTCGTCTCTAGAGAGAAGTCAGAGAAAAGTCTCTCTCTTCTTATGTTTTTTTTTGGCTCGAGAGCATATACCAGATGTAATTTTCTTCGTTATTAAACTATATAAAAATTATATAAAAAAAAAAATTTCTGAAACCCAATCTCAAGAAACAGCCATCCAAGGTAGTAGCATAGAGGTCGATAAATTGTCTCGCATGATTGAGACCGCAAAAATGATAAATTCAATGCAGTGCAGTAAGATGTGAATGCCAATATATTCAGGTAATCCAATAATAGATAAGATAGGTATGTAGATTCTCTAGTGCCAACTCTAATGGCACTCTAAATCACTAAATTGTGCATAGTTTTATGACTTTATCTCAAAAAACAATAAAATAATAATATTATATTGAATTTGGTTTTATGAATAATATTATACCAAATTTATAAAGCAAAATATTTATATAATTTTTTAATTTTTGTCGTTTAATAATATCATAAAGTTAGTGTTATTAATTAAATTAAATTTTTTAAAATAGATCAGTCACACTAGGGTTTCCTTTACTTTCACAATAATTAATATTAAAATAGTATATATATTCTTTATTCATTTAAATGATATAATGAAGTTAGTATTTATTAATATTTAAAATTTTAAATAAAAATAAATATACTATATGATTTTGCATTTTATTTTAATAAGATAATATTAATATTATATTATATATAGTTTAAATTTTAATTTAACGTTCTAAATAATTTTGAAAACATAAAACAACTTTAAATAATAATTTTATTTTAAGTTATAATTTTATGTTATATGTAAATGAAAGTAATCAATTCCAGATAAATAATATTATAATAATAAAATATTGGTATTCGTGTGAAATTTAGTGCTATGATTTGAGATGAAAATTTGATGTTTTGGTTGGAATTGTCTTAAGTAATTAGAAAAGTTTAATGATTTATTTATGAACCCTGTTAGGTATGTTAATGCTGTTAGAAAAAATATCTTATGAGTTAGAGTATCTCTGTCCTAAGTCTACTTTTTATTTTTAAATGGAGTTGAAATTTTAAAAATGTTCTAATTCTACTATATTTTTCAGTTTATAATT
Organism: Brassica nigra; assembly: GCA_016432835.1. NCBI lineage: Eukaryota > Viridiplantae > Streptophyta > Magnoliopsida > Brassicales > Brassicaceae > Brassica > Brassica nigra. Next base: position 59,970,580 of record CM028247.1, on the reverse strand, counting down.
GAGTAAAAATGGATTTATTTCATAGAGTATCTCCAACTTTATTTTATTTTTCACTATAAAATAAATTTTTGAGTAAAATAGGTTCAATTTAACTATATTTTTCATTCTATAGTAGAGTAAAAAATAAGTTTACTCTATAGATAGAGTAATTTATTATTTTTTTATACGTCTCTCTTTTTTTCACTCTAAAAATCAAGTATTATTAGAGTGATTCAGTTTTGTAATACATAACTTATTATGATGAGTGATTAAATATGGGCGTCGTCCACAGCTTTACCTGTTTACCTTTGAACATAATAGTCTTTAATTGTAACTAGATTTTGACCCGCCCTTGAAAGGGCGGGTATTATTTTTCACTTTTATGAAATACATTATTTGTTTGTAATTATTGAATGTATTTATCTTGGTAAAATTTTCTTTATAATAAATTCGACGCATAAAGTCTCTCTGGTAGACTATGTGTTTTTCTGGTTTTGTTTTATTCTCTCTCAAATCAACATATTTATTTGGCTTGTTGTTAAAATAAATGATTTTAGAACGCAAATGTACAATACTTTATATTGATATTTTGTTTAAACAATGTGACATATTTCTATATTAATTAAATATTTACATTGTAATTTAAATTTTATACAAATCAACATATTTGTGTAGTTTGTAGTTAAAAGAAATGATTTTGAATCCAAATGTACAATACTTTTATATTGACTTTTTTGTTATGTGCAGCCATTATTTTGGTTCAAATATCGGATTCATTTTCAAATACATTCGTTATTTGAATATTTTTTGTTTCCTATACATCAGAACAAAATTCATACAGATCTGGAGGATCCAACTTGAATCTCACACATAAATTTATTTCCAAACATGGCCTAATTTCAAAACCCAAAAATAATTATACCAAAACGACCAGTACCTAAATGGGTACCCAAATATCTGTGCCTAACAGTTTCGTAAACAAATAAAAAATATTTTTATGTGTTTGGCTAAATTAAGTGAAATAGAAAATTTTATTCACTAATATTTGTAAAATATTAATAATGATCAATATATGAATATCGATTTGTTTAGATAAGTTTTGGAATTGTAGTTAATTAATTTAAATTGATTTTAAATGCAGTGGTAGAATCTGCAAATAAAAAAATACAAAAAGAAAGTACCTAAAAAGAAATTTCAAACCCAAAAATATATACCGAAGGAAACGACCATACCTAAATAGATACCGAATGTCTATGCCTAACGATTTAAGTAAACAAATAAAAATTTTTTATGTGTTTGGCTAAATGAAGTTAAATAATTTTTTACTAATATTTTTAAAATATTAATAATGATCAATATATGAATATTGATTGGTTTAGATAAGTTTTGGAATAGTAATTAATTAATTTAAATTGATTTTAAATGTAATGGTAGAATCTGTAAATAAAAAGAAACACGAAAAGGAAGTACCTAAAAAGAAATTTCGAAACCCAAAACATCTATACCCGAAAGAAACGATTCGTACCTAAATGGGTATCCGAATGTCTATGCCTAACTGATTCGAAACAAATAAAAAAATTATTTTTATGTGTTTGGCTAAATTAAGTGAAATAGAATTTTTTTTAATTTAGTAATAATTTTACAATATTAATAATGATCAATATATGAATATCAATTTGCTTAGATAATTTTGGAATTGTTATTAATTAATTTAAATTGATTTTAAAAATTTAATGGTAGAATCTGTAAATAAAAAGAATTACAAAAAGGAAATACCTAATTTATTATAAAATTTTAATGACTAAATATCTAAATAAAAAGAAGTATATATACTGCTATCTATGTTTCCAAACAATTCTCATTTAATATTGTTATCTATGTTTCCAAATAAACCTTTTTTTTTAAACTGCAATTCATGTTTCCAAACACTTCAATTTTGTACTTGAATTTTAATAATATAGATAATACACTGATGGTCACCCAAACTAAGATAACTCGTATTAGAATCAAATCAAATCTGAACAAGCGAACCTAATGATAGCGTTTACATTATAATGATAAAATCTTGAGACGATAAAGCTTAACACTATATAATATGTTAGATCGACATTGAATATAAAAATGTCTTTTTATGTACTATATGAGTGTAAAAAATTGAGTTTTTTCATTGTTAGTCATTATTATCTATGTTTCAGACTGGGTCTGGCCGACTTTTTACAAACCAATACACGATAAAATTAACAAATCCAAGCGGTAGAAATCACAAAGTATGCAGTATCTAGTGTCTAATATTACTATTTTTATCACTGATTTCGTCATTTTGAGACAATAATAATATACTTAAGTTTTTGATACCATAATTTTATTGTAGACTACATTTTATTTCATTTGTCTACAATATCATTTGAAATTATTTAACAAAATGCAAAAGATCAAGTAATTTCTGAAATGATGTCTTCTATTTTCTAGTCTTGTTCTAATATTTTGTTGTATAATTATTTCTCATACCATAATCTAGCTATTTGGAAATATAATTCAAGTACAATCTTTTGACAGTATTCATTATGCTTAATTTAGTCACAAAAATTGTCTATAGATTATCTAATTTCCCAGTGACAAAAAAAAAAAAAAGATTATCTAATTTCCAAGAGGAATGCCATAGACAAGGAGTGCAAAGGGAGATCGACTTCTCACTCAACTCACTTACACTTCTCAAACATACTACTCTGAATAGAACGAACATACCTATTTGAGTATTATGTAGTCTTCACGAAAAAAGATCATATTCAACATGCGAAGGTTATCCTTATTTGGCCTCATCAGCTCCTCAAAAGATAAACAATATCATGAACTTATCCACTATTACCTCCATTTTTAGACACTTTCAAGTTTCAACTAATGTAAAAGTCACTCATAACAAATACCTAAAATGTTATCCTAAACGGCTTTCTGAAATCATTATATGATGATAGTACGAATTTTACTATTTTTATGAAACTAATCACTCGCATGGTACATGAAAGTAGTACAAAGCAGTGTCATAAAAAGAGTGGTACAACATAAAATAAACACGCTGGTGCAAGAAAATGTAACATTACGTTTAAAAGCCATTTGAAAAAGTATATGTAACACTCAAGTTTATGCTACTCTAATTCGTAACGCCTCAAAATTTCTTAATGTAGTTACTATTTTCAGTGGCACCCATGAAAGCATATATAGCGCTAAAAAAAATAATAAAAAAACTTTTAACACGTTTATGTCACCTTTGTCCATATTAAATTTTAAATTAATATAAGATCCCTGATGCAAATAAGTTTTCAATGTAAATAAAATTAATCTTATGAAAAAGTTTGAAATTAAATAAAAATTCAGTTACAAAAGAAGGGAAATAAGTAAAATCAGTTGCTTTGCTATGCCATACATGTGATATCATGTTATAGATTACCTAAGACAATGACAAAAAGATGAATCAATGTAATTGCATATTTTTAGTGGAGCAATAGTGGAAATGTTAAATATATAATTAACAGTCATGGGATAAAATATGTAGAGATAAGGAAGACGAAAGAATAGGATTTCAGAATTTACAAAATTTTAATATTGCTTTATTAGCAAAATAATTTTGGAAACTAATTGAGAAGCCAAACTCTTTGTTTGCTAATGGTTTTAAAGAAAAATACTATTGGAAGTCATATCCTTTGGATTCATTTGAAATCTTATTCGCTATTTTTTGTTGGAAGATACATCAGTTCGATCTCTAGTTTGAAAATAAGCTAATCAAAAGTGGGTATATAAGATTTTAATCTTCTAAAAACTGGTCAAGGTGGCAAATCGGCTATAGTTGAAATGAATTTTTTCTTTTCAAAATCCAATTTATTTGACTTAGATCTCTTTAAACCGTTTTAAATTGGTCTAAATAGATCGAAATTGGTAAAAATCAATCTAAAATGTTGAAATATGTTAGATTAGATAATAATATTAGTGCAAATCCCCAAATTTGTCTAGTTTTTTTTGTTATATGTATATATATTTATAGTTCATCAAAATAATTTAATAATTAAATACAAACTAAAATATAAAATGCAACTTTAAAAAATATAATTACCGCATAATTTATAGTTATATGTCTACGTCTAGACCCCGTTTGTCCTTTACGAATTACATAATTACCGCATAACGATTTCTTAAACATTGAAAATTTTATCTTAGTGTGCAATAATTCATGGATTCCTGTTTCTCGCTCGAGATCAGCACAACCAAAACTTCAAAATCAGTCTTTATTACCTTATATTAGCATCTATAAGTATACGTTGATTTGTTAAGTTTTTAATTTATATTTTATTTGTTAATACTTTTTATAGTAAACATTATTGAATAGAATTCTTTTCAGAGTTTTAATAAAATGATTGTGTATTTATAGTTCAGTTTTAAAACCTTTTTAAAGTTTAGTGCTATTCAATTAAAACTTTAATTATTTCACTAAAATTTAGTATTATTTCGATTAAATGGTTTTGTTTTGTTTTATATATTGAGTTATTTACAATGATTTTTAATGGAATTAATAGGTATATTATTAAAATTAAAATCTAAAAAATCTTAGTAAATTTAAAATTTTCTGAATCATAAATGCATAATGACTTTTAAAATCCCATAAAATAACTTAAAATTCAAAAAATAAATTAAAACTTATATAAATAAAAATAAAAATTCTTTTACTTTAAATCACAAAACAAATTAGTTTACTTTGATAAGTAGTCATGGTTTTCTTAAAGAAATGTTCTCGTGGAACCGTGGACTACAAGCCATTCTATCTTCAAAAAGTTTACAAAAGACACGAACTGAACTAAAAGAAATATTTAGGAAAGCTAATACAAGTTTAACATCAAAAATTTACACAAAATATCTAATATATAAGCAATATATAACTATAGTAGAATAATCTTCTTTTGCAAAAAAGGATAATTTTTGTGCATGCTTTATCTTTCAGTTTCGAAAATATCTATACAATTAAAATACGATACATTTCTTTTTTTTTCAACTAATTATCCCTTGCGTTTAGCCTATCTGTTTCTTTCATTAAGGATAATTAGGACCTTTCGCGCCAATCCTGTTTGATATCTCGTTTGTTCTTAAACGATTTTGAATGGTTTGGTTTTAAACTGCGTTTTCCTAATTTTACTCCGGTCTGCGATTATTTCCTGTTTGATACTGCGTCGTTTTTAGGACCTTTCGCGTCATTCCTGTTTGATATTGCGTCGTTTTTCCTCAAACCATTTTAATGGTTTGGTTGTAAACCGCATTTTCCTAATTCTAATCCGGTCAACGATTATTTAGTCCCTAATACCAAATCCCAAAATGGTTAGGGTTCCAACCCCTGAATGAAATTACATTACGTCGATTGAAACCACATAACCTAAACCCTAAACCCTCTTTCTGAATTTATTCTTGAATCGAATTTATTAACAATGAAATATTACTAACTGAATAACATTATGAATGTTAAATACGTAAATCGAGTCATTTCTTCCATTTAATCCCATGATATGAAAATTTCATCAGAGAAATGGGGTCTTTCTTTCAACGAATCCCAAAATTTGAACATTTTCTAATAGATAAGAACGCAACCCCTAAACTGTTTACATAATCTTTATAAAATCCAACTTTTTTATATTCCTAACATACTAACTGATGTGATTATTATTTTTTAAATATTATACTCAGTTTATAAATAATATATTATATTTAAACATCCTCAATTTATATGATCCTAACAATACGAACGTTTTCCTATCATTCGTTTAAATTTTTTAAATCATATATATTTATTCTTTTACCTTGACTGAATATATTCGCATCTATACTAAATCATGTAATACATTTTTGAAGGTATATTTCAAAATTTTAATATGGAACTTTCCATAGTTTGTATATGATTATTAAACTTGGGCGATGGTCAATGTATTATTTAATGTATATATGCAAACTTCCATATCTTCTTATAGCATATATTCCATACTTGGTCGTTTGTCTAAGAATCTATACTACTAAGTAATTAATTAATGTATTTAAATGCTATTTACAGGAAAAAAATCTTTCTATTAGTTTCAAATTAACGGACGAAGAGAAGATATTTAGGCAGAGCAAAAATAGTAGGGCAGAGTGAGAAGAGGAAGCCTCCGACGGCCGCGCGCCAGAAGCGGCCGCCAGAGCAACACCAGACGCAGATTTGAAAACGGTGAAGATAGAGACTAGAGGTTTAGGAAAGAGAAAGTGAAAATGGTAGAGACATCTTTTCTCTTCACTTCTTAAGTTTATCATTTTCATCCGTCTCTACTTATTTTTCTTTTTATCATGTAACTATACTAGATATATAAATAAAACCAGATTTTGATCTAAAGACAGTTTCCAAACAATACAACCGACTTAACACAAATCATCATGCTCACTTGTTGTTGTTGAACGAGTTTTTGGCCCATGCGCCCGCATTTTAGAACATGGGACTTATGGGATGAACATCTTCAAGTGAATCTTACAAATAAATATGTTAGTGATTTATGCAGTGTCATTTTTAATATGTGCAAATGGAGCTATCGAACATGATCAGTTTAAGAATATTTTATAATAAAAATCTAAATTAGAGTCTAAACGTTCAAGTTTTTTTAATTTACTTCTAAATTTAAGGCCTATACTTTGAAAAACATTAAACATATATAAATATACTAACTTTTAGAATTGCATTATTATGTTATTAAATATATTGTTAATATTTTTCAAGCATAGCCTAAAGTTAATTAGAAACAGCACTAGATTTATGTCGAAAGTCATCCTAATTATGTTGCAAATATTAGATTTATGGTGTTGAAATGATTAGATGAAGAATTCTATTAGGGAATAGAACAATAACTAATGTATATAAATTCGTCGATGGTAATTGTAATACATTTGTTTGAGTAGAAGATTGTTGAGATATGAATCTAATTATTACAACAAAATTTTTAAAAATATTGTTTACATTATTATATGTAATGTTTACATATTGAAATAATAATGTGTTTTTAAGGAATTTAAAACAAATTCATGTGAAGTTAATATATTAACATAAAAAACAAATTTATGCAAGATTATACTAATATATAGAATTTTTAACCTATACTTTCAAAAAACCCCACACATCTAGTTGAATAATCTGATTGAAAGTGGTAATTTTTTAAGCTAAAAGATTCCATGTTTAATGTGAAATAACTATTGCCTCGTGATTAAAGTTTAAAGGCTTCTACACTAGATTTGGAGTTCGATTCTTAGAAAAGAATGTAAATTCTTGCAGATAATAGGATACAAGTTTTTTTGAGGTTTCAAATTTATGTAAACAGAGTCATTCATTATGGTCCTGTGCTGCGGAAGCAACTTATTCATCGAGGATATCGTACATACAAAGAATCGTCCGTCGATTTAAGTTCTATAGATAAAACTACATCATAGAATTACTATTTATAAAACTATTCATCCGTCGATCCAAGTGTTATGGAGAAAACTACATTATAGAATCACTCTTCGTGAAACTGTTCACGATATTTACGTATGCAACAGTTAGTTGATCATCATATATAATAGAATATATATATATATATATATATATATATATATATATATGATGTACTCGATGATTTGATCAATGCTATAAAAATGTCATGTATAATTTTCGCCATTTTGAAATTTTATGAGAAAACGGTCATTTCATACCCAACATATCGCACTATGTTCAATTCATGCCCGACTTATATCTCCGTTCAAAAACTTACCTGAACTTTCGAAGGTTTGAAATAACATACATGTTATTTATCTTTTTAGCAAAATCATACACCAGTCGCCACATCAACTGCCAATGTTATCTAATTTTGATGACGTGGATGCTACGTTAGCTAATTTTACTGACGAGGATGTCACATATACAATTTTCTTTCTTTAAAAAAAATAAGATAGTTATTTTATAAAATATTTTTTTTGAAAAAAAACAAAGTTTTATAAGTTTATATTATTTAGTAAAATTTAAAAAATTAATTAAATAATAAAATGTTAATCTTATATAAGAGATATGTTCGTAAATTTTTAGATTTTATCACAATACCATCCTTATAAGAGTTATATCTGTTGTAATTATTCAAATCAATGCAATCGTTGCTTCATAAGTATATATTTCTTATGATTTTCTTTTAAATTTTAGATTTTACTTTGGGTTATCCGAAGCGATCCGATATAATCAAATCCGAGCGATTTATGGTTACTTTATTGGTTCTAGGATGTGATACAAAACCAATCAGAACCCGACGTGTTATATCCGATCCCGATCTGCACTTACAAAAATACGAGTATGAATCTTAGGACGTATTACAAAATAGAACCAAGATCCAAAAACCTCACATGAATCTAACGGATACTTGAACGCTATATTTAAAGAATTTGTTTTGCAAATTTATTATATAAAATTTACGAATATATCTCTCATATAAGATTAAAATTCCTTATTTAACTAATTTCGGCAATTTTACTAAATATAAAAATTTATAAATTTTAAATTTTCTAAAAATTTATTTTTATAAAATGATTATTTTGGTTTTTTTAAAAAAAAAAGTTTTGTACACCTAATATTCTTGTTAACAAAATTAGGTATCTAGGGGAGCAAAATTAAATGATATGTAAACTAATGTGGCGACTGCTGTATCATTTTGTCAAAAGAACTATAGATATATTATTTCAAACTTTAGAAATTTCAGATATGTTTTTACAAGGTGATATAAATAGGATATAAATCGAAATTGAGTATGAAATAACCATTTTTTTCGAAAGTTTCCAGCTCTTTCTCAAATTCTCATGATCCTTAATTACACGCACTGCACGAAACGCCAGAGAAAGCATAATTACAAATTCACCCTAATTAATTATTTCCCGCCAAGAACTAACCCTCCTTATTTTCCCATTCACCCTTACAATTTTACCATTATTCCCATTTCACCCTCCACCTTTTCCATCTTCTACGGCGAATCCACGGAGAAAAAAGCAGAGCATTTTAATCCAATTCAAAATCTCTTCCGGTGTTTTCAAAGCTTCAAGTCCACTGATCAACGGTGGAATACCAGTGCAGAGACGGTGGTTGTTCATCCGAGAAAAAACCGCACGCTTCTTCTCCACTCAGAAAGTCGTCGTGATCCTCCGTCTGCTCCATTTTCACAAACTGCAAGAAACTACCGCCGGGAACCGTCACCGGAGCCACCGTAACGTTAGAACTGCTTTCCTCGTTCAACACGGCGCTTGAATCGCTACTGTCCGACGATCCAGCGGCGGCGACGGAGGAAGCCGCGACCTTTAACGGAAGAAGGTCACGGAGGTCGGTGAAACTCCGGTAATTGAAACTGTCGGAATGTTCTAGAAGCTGCGGAGGAGAAGAGGGTGGTTCTGTGATCTTCTCGGGCAAGGAAACTTCTTCCTCCTTGACAGAAACATCACTCTCCATCCTCACCGCGTTGTTATCTTCATCATCATCTTCTTCTTCTTCTTCTCCGCTAAGCTTAGCTTTTAGTTTACCAATCTGCATCAAGACAAAACAAAAAGTCTCAGACTTTGCAACCGGAGATCTCGACCAAATCTTGTCTGAATTTTGTTACCTCTTGGAGGAGAGTTTCATTGTCACGGCGGAGGGAATCAAAGTTATGGCGGAGAGAATCGTATTGGGTTTTAAGAACACCGTAATCTTTCTCAAGTTGTTTTGTCTTCCACCGTGCACGGCGGTTCTGAAACCAAACAGCTACTTGACGAGGTTGAAGACCAAGTTCTTGAGCTAACTTCACTTTCCTCTCAGGCTCGAGCTTGTTCTCTAACTCGAAATTCTTCTCCAAGGCTTTAACTTGGTTAACGCTTAACCGTCTCTTCTTCTCAGCTAAACCGGTTTGTCCTCTTTCCTCAGTTGCGGCTTCTTCTTCTTCCTCCTCGTAACCTTCAAGCATCGACTGAAATTCTCTCCCGTATCTTCTTGGACTCTGCTGATCTGTTTGCCAAAATTGAGGAGGAATTTTAGGTTAAAATTATGAAATTTAAGGGCTTGTTTGAAAATTAACTTTAAAAGATTGGTATAAAATTAAGAACCTGTAGAAGTAGTGGGACATAAAGAGATGAGACCACCCACTGAATCTGAACTGCTTAATCTCTTCATCATCAAACAACACTACAAAAGGGTCTTTTCAAAATAATGATTTTTTGTTTGTTAAACTCTCAGTTTAATGCATCTAGTACTTGATGATCTTGTCTCTCTTATAACCAATCAAGAAAACAGCATACTTTGAAGGAAGAGGGAAATCAAAACAATGGGGGAGATTCTATTCAAAGCGAGAGGAGAGAGAGAGACTGAGTTCTTTGTTTTCCATATGAACAAGCTTTGGTTTCAGACTTTCTCTCTCATTAAATAAACTCAGCTTGGGTTAGAATGTAACCATGGTTGAGTAAGGAGATATTGTTTGGGTTTTTTTGGTAAATGAAATGTTGAACCAAAAAAATCCAACAAATTGAGGGGTCCACCGGCTATACCCAGTTACCTCGAGGCTTCTTCCGGTATCACTGGAACTCGACTGAGAAAAAAAGAGTAAAAACTAATTTTAAAAAATCAAGGGAGAATAACGGCTCGGCTTACTCTATTCGACTCAGCTCGACTCAAGCTCTACATAGAAAAGAATTTTCCAACACGCTACTGTATTTTTTTTTTTTTTGGCTCCACGCTACTGTATTTAATTTTAGACGAGAACATCACAACAGTCTACTGAAAAAGTGAGATCGACGCATAAATAGTTTAGTTATCATACAAATATACGATTCATACCTATGAACAACTGTTCAATGTTTTTAGAACTTTATAAACTGTAGAAGTTTTGCTATCAAAGTTCTTAAAGTTTTTGTTAAGAACCTAGTTTTTTGTATAAGATTAAGAACCTAGTTTAGTAATGAATTAGTAGTACAAAAAAAAAAGAACCTAGTTTTTATTTGTTAATTGCTTAAAACAAGAATGCTTTATATACACAATCTGTCTTATTTGCATGCAATCTAATCATCCTTCTTTAAAGCTGTAATAGTTGGATTATATGGTTCTTTTATCTGTCTCTAATCCTTTTAGAAATTATTAAATTAAGTTATGGGATGATGACTTTCGTGGCAATTCAAAAGGAGACAAGAGCTGTTGGCCCTCGGTGACAGCAACAAGAGTGAATTTGGTGAACAAAAAAAAAGAGTGAATTTGGTGAACAAAAAAAAAAAGAGTGAATTTTTATTGCTTTTTAATTTTATTTAGTTAAAAAAAGTTAGCTTTTTTCATTCTTTCGACTTGCAAGTTTATTACTCTGGTATAAACCATTGAAATTTGAAACTACGCTTTAAACAGTATCTGGTTAAACATCGTGAATTCGCATATAACAAAAAAAAGTTTCCTATATTTTTCTTAGTGATTTCTCCATCAGGTTACGAACCGAATTAAACACGTCCAGTAAAAAAAAATTATACATAGATTACTGATATAAAACAATTACATTTTTAACAATTAGTAAATGAGTAATATCACTTTGATTAGTGTTCTAAAATTAACATGCCCACGTTGAGCGTTTACTGCCATTTAGACGTTATTAGTTAGATGTACCACTTTTATGTTATATACAGTTTTTATACAGATTTTAAAATTTATATAGTCCAGATGCATAAATGAGTTTATGCTGATATTATGTGCAAATTTAAAATATTAATGTTCAAAAAACTAAATTATCAATATTATTATATTTTATTTTGTGCATTTATATGATTATAAATATTATTTTAATTGTTTGTAAAATAATTTTAAGTTTATAAATTTATCAAGTTTATATGTATGATATATTTTTCATTTTTTTATAATTTGAAACTATTTATATATATTAAACTATATTTTTTTGAAATATATGTCCTTTTCGGTTTCCTAAAACTAATGTATATCTATTAGTTTTATAATGGCAATTTTCTCAAACAGCCAATTTTCAAGTTTTTGTCACAAAAAAAATCTTTAACGTAAAATGACCAAAATAAATTTCGTTAAAAAGACAAAAGACTATTTTACCTTTTGCTTTATAGATATATAAATATAAATAAAAAGAAAAATAAACATATAACAAGTTTTTATAATTTCAATTATATGTTTACAAATTCAAACTTTTATACTTTTGTTTTCAAATTTTTTGAAATACGAAAATGCAATTTGAAACTATTTAAAATTTATTTTAATTTTTAATCTTTATATATTATTTTAAATTTAAACCCCACCCTAAAATTTTACTCCTTCGCTATAACCTCTAAGTTTAGGTTTAATTAAATTTAAGGGTATAAAAATATATTTATCTTTCAATAAAACATTTTTTTGGTTATTTTCTTTTCTTTTCTTTTCTTTTATGGGTTCTTTTTAGGAAAATAAATCAAAAAGAATTATTCTAGAGTATTTTTTATTTTATATTTTATTTTATGTCAAAGTATATATCAGTTAAGGTTCTATTTTAGCGTTTACATATAGAGTTAGACGTTTACATATATGGTTAAACGTTAAAGATTCATTGGAGGCATTGCTCTGCGCAAACAGAGTTCTTGTTTCGTCTCAATATTTACCAAAGTTACTGTAGTTGTGAAGTTTGCGTCTTAAGTTAATCATTGTTTTTCAAGTTTTTTATTGTTATAAGGTTAGAGTTGTGATGATGAACTGTGTAGGCATTGTTCTCCACTTTTGAAGGACTAAACTGTTTTAGTAATATAATTGATATAGTTCATGGTGTTGCTTGATCTGTCACTGAGGCTTATTGTTTGTTTGTCTTTTTAATTTGTTTCTTGTACTGTTGAGAGTACATAAATTATATTAAGGTTGTTGAGAGTACCTTTTGTTTCTGAATACTTTTTCTCCAGTTTAGTTGTGTAAGTTGTATGTATTAAGTAATAACTTTTATTATCCTTATTATGTTTGTTATATGTTTTTTATTTTTAAACATATTGCTTTTATCAAACCTTTAAAACAAAGACATGAAGACTTGTAGAAATAACTATAAAATGAATGATAATTCTGAATATTTGGGCGTTAATGGGTTATAAACGAATTTATGTATTTCTCATAAGAAGACAATAGTATTGACCTGTTGACATTGGGCATGTAAGCTATTTTCTTAAGAAAAGAGGAGTGAGCAGGTGGATATGTTGTTGCCACCTTTCACTACAAGAAAACGATGTTTTAGCGACTAACAATTACGACCACAAAATGTTGGTCGTAATTTTGGGTCTAATTTACGACCAACTTACGACTCAAACACAATTAGTCGTAAGTTGGTCGTAAATTTACAACTACAAAGGCTAGTCGTAACTGAGTCGTAAATTCACATCTAATTTACGACTAATATTTCATTTAGTCGTAAATTGGTTGTAAATTTACGACTCAGTTACGACTAAAAGGCTAGTCGTAACTGAGTCGTAAATTTACATATAATCTACGACTAATGTTTCATTTAGTCGTAAATTGGTTGTAAATTTACGACTTATTTACATCCAATCTTTTACATCTAATTAACGACTAATGTACGAGCAATGTAGTTACACTTTGGTAGTTAAGATATGATTAAACGTAAATACGTTGTAACATTGTTACCTACCAAAATTGAAATTTCTCTATAAATATGATGTTCTCCCTCATTCTTAAGATGCATCAAAAAAAATGAAAAGAGCAAAAACAAAAACAAAAAGAGTAAAAAAATGTCTGGAAATATTTATGAGGTTCGGAGTTGGATTTATGCGCATAAAGATTCAAGGGGAAGAGTAACAGACGAATTTCTCAACGGAGCAGAGATATTCATGTACCAGGCCGGACATACGCCTCTCACAAAGGAAACAGGTAAAATATTTGTCCCTATCGTAAATGCAACAATACGAAGTTTGCTGCTAGTGAAACCGTTTGTAAACATGTAGTAAGTAGAGGATTTACTCCACATTACTATATTTGGTTTAACCATGGAGAGGGTGATAATAGGAATGAAGCTAGTAGTAGTAATCAGGTTGAAAATGTTCGTAACATAGATGAACCACATTTGCCTTCTGAAAGTGTCATTCAAGAAGATCATATGGTAGATCATGATAGAATGCATGATATGGTTACCGATGCATTTCGTGAAACAACATCAGTAATAGAGGAGGTCGAAAATGTCGAGGGGTCTAACTTGGATGCAAAAAGATTTTATGAAATTGTCGAGGGGCCTAATTTTTTTTTGTTTTAGTTCTAGGTGGTTAGATTAGGTGATTAGATTAGGTTTGGAATTAGTCTAGGTGATTAGATTACGTTTGGAATTAGTTTAGGATGGAATTAGTTTAGGTGATTAGATTATTTATAATAATTATTTGAATTGTTTATAACCATCCTTGTTTTTTATATAATTTTTTTCAGATTGACGCTATTGTTATGACTGGCGGTAGAAAGAGACTTAGAAACCGTGGCAGAGGGACCTCTTACGGGAGTACCTTTCTCGGTCAGACGGATCCATCAGCTTCTACCTCCCGCACCACATATATAATAATTAAGTTTTATTAAATGCTATAGTTTAATTCATTTGAATTTTATTTTTAATATAGAAGAAGGAGCACCACCGACTCTGGCCCGGCTTTACAAGTTGACCCACCAGCATGCCGATGACACTTTCTCTCATCCTCAAGCAGATAAGCTCTGCAACGATGTAGAGGTTCGGATTCAAGAGGTCCAGACTCAGCTGACGCAAGCAAATCCAGACGGTGCACCGTCCAACTTTCTCCCATCAAACAAGACAAAATTTTGAGCAGGTAAAATATTCGATCTTTTAATTTATGTTTACATATATTTTTACATATGTACTAATTAATATCTATTTATAAATTGAAGGTTGCTCAAGAAAGGGACGATACCAGGAATCGGAGTGTGAACGATGTCCCTGTGGCGAGAGTTGAATACGCTGCTAGAAGGAAGAAGAGTCCTCGATCCGAGGGATTCGAAATCGCGAACCGAGTCATAACCACAACGACAAATTTAAGGTTATGGCAAGCATTTTCGATATGATGCTAGGCTCAACCCCAACGTCAACCCGTCCATTACGTCATGGCAGACCATACGTTCGAGCTTTTTGCCTCCGACCCTACTCTAAGAGAAGCGGATTTGCATCGGCGCATGGAAGAGAGGAGTTCGAACTTTTCGATGAAATAAACCTAAATTCTTAGTTTTTCCGGTTTTAATTATTTTGTATTTTGAATATTTTAATTTTATGAATGTCATATATTATTTTTTTATGGAATTTTATCAAATTCATATAAAATTTATCAAATTTTTAAATTTTTTAAAATTTTATTTAAATAATAAATTTCAGTAAATAAATTCAATAAATTGTCTTAAATTAACGACTAATGTACATCTCTATTAGATGCACAATAGTCGTTAATTTACGACAAATTTACCTCTACAGTGGATGTAATTTAGTCGTAAATTTATGACTAAATTACATCTAATTTACGACTGTAGACTAACTACTAGATTACGACTACAAATTGTACATCTAATTTACGACCAACTTTGGTAGTCGTAAATGTACAACTACATTACGACCAATACTGTTAGTCGTACATTTACGACCAAGTTACCACCAATTAGTGATTACGACCAGCGCATAACGACCAATCATAATTGGTAGTAACCTGGTCGTAAATCCCTATTTACGACCAAGTTACTACCAATTGTGTAGTTGTTAAAGCCATGTTTTCTTGTAGTGTTTGTGTCTGTCGGGATTGTATCTTGTATCTCTTGGTGTGTCTGCGTTTGTTTCTCTTTTATTTGATGGATAATATGTAAACAAAAATCGTTGTTAGTTGTATTTATCAGAGTTCGTAACTTACTCTGCTTTTGCGTTTAGAGTGATTTCACTGATCTTGTCGTCTTTGTCTTCTTCGTAAGCATCTGCAAAAGTAAGTTTGTAAATTGTTAAATAGCTTGCCGTGTAGTTTGTATTTATTTAGCTGACTCGATGTATGTGTCGTTGAGTTTTAGTTAAGGTGATTGATTTGGTATATTTGGTTTAAAGTTTATTTGTAAGATTAGACAAAAAAAAGAGAGGTGATCATTAATGATTCATCTTTTTGGGATTCTAGTTTTTGGTGTTTTAAATGTTTGGGTTGTTGTGGTTTCTTTTAAGCTGTAAAATAAAAGTTTGTGTGAAATTAGTTTAATAAGTAAGGGAGATAAGTAGACGACCACAGATCTTGGGTAGAAAATATTTTTGATCATTGATGTTAGCACCATATAGACAATAATATGAAAGGAATTCTGTTTTGATTGTTTCTTACGGGTTAATGAGGAGATAAATAACTACTTGAGTTGTTTCTTTGGTGAAGTCAGAACCCTAGACAGAACGGATTTGCCCAACCACATCTACAAGTTTAAATATCAATTATGATATCGAAACATAATATAAACCCAGCTGCAATATGATAATATATCTGAGAGTTTTTGGCGCAATCACTGGAGATTGTCAAACAGCCTAATCATGATTGGAGATTGATCTCAGGAGCACCCGTGATCAATTCATCAATAATGGTTGGTGGGATGAACGAATGAGGTATGGATTATCAGTTATCTTGTACATGCTTGAACACCTAGCAACCTCAAAACAAACAACTTTCACAATAGAACCGACTTTCAAAGATGGCTTGTAATGATTAGCACGTCCAGCGGACGGGAATGAACCCATGAATCACGGAATCTGCAAATAATATTATTCAACAAAGAATTACGAAATCAATTAAAAACAATTATGTTAAATAAGTGTGATATATCGAAGATTAACTTACCTTTTCATCAAGAAGGAGAACCGTGATTCCCATAAACTCACTGTCTTTCTTGAAGTTCAAGGAATCCTAGAAACGGAGGAGGTAAGCGACTATGATCTGACTACTACGACCAAGACGGAGAGACTCGAAGGTTGAGTGACGGACGCTGGTGACGCCGGTTTGAGGAATTAGAGAAGCAGAGAGAGACATTTTCTAGAAGATGGTTAAAGCTAAGAGGAATCAATGAGTTTTGTGAAGATGCAGATTGGGTTCATCAAAGATGAGAATCATATATATAGGATTTAGAGATGGGCTACAAATCAGGAACATTTATGATATAGTGATTTAAGATGGGGAGATGAAGAATTCACCGGTGAAAAAATAGATTACGAACAGACATACAGTGTAACTCTGTAACTCAGACCTGTCTGAGACAATGATTAACAGAATCCTAACTAATGTTAAATGACGATGGTTTACAATATAAGAAAACTATAATTGTTGCAACTTGAACTTTTTTTTTCATATAACGTGATGAAACACATTTAAAAACAAATAATACACTTGCACAATAATACACTTGCAGTCCCGGTCTTTAGGGGAAGCCAAAGAAGCAAGGGCTTCTGACCTTCATAAATTATATTAGTTTCGGTCATCAATGAACAAATAATCCTTTAGCTTAGTGGTGTAAATGTTGTTGTTTGTATCTCAATAATCCGGGTTCAAACCATGGATTTGACATTTTTTCATATTTTTTTTAAGTGGGATACACTTGATGCTGATGTGACGCATTATATTGTAACCCTCTCATTATATTGTAGATTTTTTTGCATAATGAACGCCTAATGTAATTTAGAACATTGAAAAAAGTTATTTTGAATAATCTAGAGTCTTCTAAAAAAACATATTTAATTTTTTTTTAAAAAAAAATCCGTTACTTTCACATTCTTTTCCAAATTGACTAACTAAAAAAAACTTAACTTTTCTATTTTTCTCCATTTTAAATGTATAGGCGAAAATAGTGTTTCCAGTTTCTACCTAAGTAATAGGAATCGTATTAAATTCGAAAACGACGCCGTTACCGAGGAGAGAGTCCTCATGCTTATCCATAAAAGAACAAAAAATATCTTACAAAAACTGCCACATCAGCAAAGAAAGATCACCGGCAAGCTCACAGTAGTTTTGTGGCGGTGCTTCGCTCTCTTCGTCGTCTATCTCTGGACGAAACACGAGAATGGCGTCCCTCAATCTGCGATGCGACTCAACGCATCTTCTTCCCTCCCGGTAATTTCTATTGAATCTCTCTCTCTCTCTAATTCCACCTAACCTGCTTGCGTGTGTCTCTCAATTTGAATCGATTGGTTGAATCGCTATCTCTTAGCTGTGCGCGCATTTCTGCAATTGAAACGCGTTGTAGGTTTACCCTTCTTGCGTGCGTGCGTGCGTGCCTCAGTTTGAATTTGATAGTTTCGATAAGGTTTGGTTGTTTGATTGGTTAAATCGCGATAATTTGAATCGCTATCTCTTAGCTGTGTGCGCGTTTGCGTTTCTGCAATTGAAACGCGCTTTAGGTTTAAGGTCATGATGAACATGTGTGTCTGATGATTTTTCTTCAGTGATGCTACATGGTCAAAACCATTTAGGAAGAAGACATGGACGTGTCCTAAGATCATACCAAAGAGATTCAATGTTAGAATGGGAGTGATGTCTGAGGAAGGAGATGTCTTCTCTTCCTCCTCTAAGAGTAATGGATCGATGGGGATCGAGTTGCAGCCAGATTTGGTTTCTTTCGGAACATTAGCAGCAGAAATGATTCCCACAACAATGGTTTCACCTGAAGTTGATGATGAAGAATTTGATCTTGATCGTCCTACTGATGGATTTGCCTCTATTCCTCAAGCTATTGAGGATATTCGACAAGGAAAGGTTTGTGTTTTTAGCACAAAAGTGTTGGCGTAGAAGGAGACGAGGATCTTAAGTGATTGTTTTGTTTGCAGTTGGTGATTGTTGTAGATGATGAGGATAGAGAGAATGAAGGAGATTTGATCATGGCTGCATCGTTGGTGACACCTGAAGCTATGGCTTTTGTGGTGAAGCATGGGACTGGAATCGTGTGTGTCAGCATGAAAGGAGAAGACTTGGAGAGGTTAGAGCTTCCTTTAATGGTGACCCGCAAGGAGAACGAGGAGAAACTCCGCACAGCCTTCACGGTTTCTGTGGTAAGTTACATACCTTTTGTGTTTGTTGTTGTTATTATTCATATGACTCTCTTAGTGTTTCTGATGAAAATAATGTTTTCAGGATGCTAAGAACGGAACATCGACAGGTGTCTCGGCTCGTGACAGGGCACAGACGATATTAGCACTTGCATCAAAAGATTCAAAGCCTCAGGATTTCAATCGTCCTGGTCATATCTTTCCTTTGAGATACAGAGAAGGCGGTGTTCTTAAAAGAGCAGGGCATACGGAAGCCTCAGTTGATCTAACTGTGTTAGCCGGTTTAGAACCTGTATCGGTTTTGTGTGAGATTGTAGATGATGATGGTTCCATGGCTAGATTACCAAGACTCCGCCAATTTGCTCAAGAGAACAACTTGAAAATCATCTCAATCGCCGATCTAATAAGGTATAAGACAAAACACTTCAAGATCAACTACTTACAACTTCTAAAATTACTGATGTTCTTCCTCTTTGTTTGGTAGATACCGAAGGAAAAGAGAGAGATTGGTCGAGTTTACTGCGGTGGCGCCTATACCGACAATGTGGGGACCCTTCAAAGCATACTGCTTCAAGTCATTGCTTGATGGAGTTGAACACATTGCAATGGTCAAAGTAATAAAACAAAACCCTAAATGAAACTCATCCCTTTTATGTTATACTAAACTTATTGATTAAAATCACAGGGAGAAGTTGGAGATGGGAAGGATGTTTTGGTGAGAGTACATGCGGAATGTATCACAGATGATATATTCGGAAACGGCTCAGGTGGAAAACAGTTAGCGATCGCTATGAGACAGATTGAAGAAACTGGGAGAGGTGTGTTTGTATACTTACGTGGTCCTGAAGCTAGAGGCATTGACCTAACCCACAAGCCTCGTACTTACGACAACACTTCAGATCAAACCGAGGGTGTTTCGTTCCCCGTTGCATCAAGAGAATACGGCATTGGAGCACAAGTAATAAAACAGAAATAGAATCTTGTTACTGTTAGTTATATCTGCAAAAATTGAAAATTAAAGATTGGTTGATGCAGATTCTGAGGGATCTAGGAGTTAGAACGATGAAGGTGATGACGAATAATCCAGCTCATTACGTTGGTCTTAAAGGCTATGGTTTATCAATCTCTGATAAGGTACCACTCATTGCTCCTGACTCCTAAGCTTCTATGAATGGTTAGTGTGTTCTTAGTTATGGTTTTGGCGCCTAAACTACGTGATCCGATTTGTTTTCCCACTTCCATAGTTATCATAAAGAAAATGATAATCTATTTTCTGCGAGTTTTTTTTTTTTTTACTTTTTCTTTGTTTTTGTTTCGGGAGGATCATGTATTGCAGTTTACATATATTTTTTTTGGTGTAACAGTTTTACATATATGTTTTTGAGGTTCTTCTCTTGTTTTTATTAGATCTTGGTCATATAATAAAAGAAGTTAAAATCATCAAAATCATTTTGTTGTCATAATTATTAACTTTTAAAAAGTCTAATTTTAATAAACTTTGAATATTTGTACCGATCTATTTTTGTCTTTGGACATTTTAAGGTAAGGCCATTGTTTATGTAAAATAAAGAAATGATCTTGCAACGAGATAAACGATGAAAGTTCGAACTGGTATGTAGACATGCAAAGACAAAAGCTTTAGACAGAATAAAAAAAAAAGTTACGTTCTCTCGACCAAAGAAAGAAAAGGGAAAGATGCTTAAAACAGAACAGTTACGATCATCTCTCCGGTGAGTTCTTGTCCGAGCTAGATCAGTTACAAACTCTTCTGAAACTAGCTCTCAAATACATTGACCTAGTCACGACTCCAGCTCCGACGACAACACGGCGTTTTCTCGCAACCTAATTCTCTTTCTATTACAAAACAGGGTCTCCTTCGTTGTTCCTTTCCAAGATTATTATTTATTCTCCTCCGTTTGTCGATTTTCTTGGTGTTTGGATGCATAAATTGACTTTTCCAGTACGGTGTCCAAAGAGGCGAAGACTGTTCTTGTGACTGTGGTTAAAAAAGGGAAGAAGATGAATGAAATGTGGACGTGCGTGATTTGATGTCGCTGTATAGTTTCTTGCCTCTCAAGTTAATGGTTTTCTTGTTCGACTAATATGGAGTTGCAAGTTGGGATGAAAGCTTAATGACTGAGCGGAGGACACATCATGATTGGACTTGTTTCTGGCAATCTGCAGAGGTTTGAAACTCCGTTGAAGATATGGATTTGGTTTTTGACATCGTTAATGATCTGGGAAAGCACAAAAATATGGAAAAAAAAGATTGATGAGTGAGAAGGAGCAGCTTGAGGGTTTGGTGTTAAACGTTTTATAACCTTTTGAGATCTATTAGTATTATGGTGAAATGGAATTTAATGCATTTTAGCTCTTGTTTCGAACTATTTTGTCAGGCTGTTTCTAAAGAATTTGCTTCATTGGCAAATTGTACATATTTTGTTATTGAACTCACCAGCTCATTTTCTTCTATCACTATTGTTAAAATTTTGATGTCAAGAATCAAGATCGAAGACTTCTTTTGACAGTATCGGTTCTTTTCAAAACATTTTAAGAATCTAACATGATATTTTACTGGATTTGCAATTCTGAATTAGCTCAAAAGGTTAAATCTCAACATATATAAAAAATTCACTAAGAGTTTTAGAATTTCACTTAACTGAGGTCTTGTCTTCTTCACTCCATTCCTTCATTAGTTTTGGAATCTCTTTTACCATCTTTGTCAAATTTAGTAGGTCAATTCTAACCTTTTTCAACTGCAGTCTAATCGTGTTTATCAATATTTTTGATGGCCCCAATCATTTTTGGGTTTCACTATCGGATAGTTGCTTTATTACAAACTGTATGTTTAACAAGTACAACTTCACTAAAGTTCTCCATTCTAATCGTTTGATCTTATCTGAAAGTAAGCATATGTGAGTCAGTGCTCTGATGTTGAAATTATCATTATAAGAACCATAAAGTTTTTGTGATGTAAGAAACCAATCAAGTTTCTTTTGTTAAGAATCCTTTTAACTATATATTTTTAAAATATAACTTACAAGTAGGCCTGAGATTTATTATCCGGGATCCGGATTCGATCCGAGATCCGCTCCGGATCCGCTCCGAAAATAGGATATCCGGGGCGCCCGGATCCGAATCCGGATAGTAAAATCAAGGATCCGTCAAAACCAAATCCGGATCCGGATATCTTAATTTTTAGGTCCGGATATCCGGATCCGTACTTTTAAAATATATTAGTTTTTTTTTAAAATTTATTAATAATTATATTTGATATATTAATATTTATTCATAAAATCAGTTTTATAATACTATATTTTATTTTTAAAATATTATATTCATATTTATATTTTTAAATTTTGTATAAATATTTAATTTATGTATATTTTAGAATTTTAATATTTTTAAAATATTATTTTTATTTTATTAATTATTTTACGGATCCGGATATCCGCAGATAGTATGATAACTAGACGGATATCCAAAATCGGATATCCGGAAGCCGAATCGGATCCGGATACTAAATCCACGGATCCGCCAATCGAATCGGATCCGGATACCCAATTTTCCGGATATCCGGATCCGCCCCACCCTACTTACAAGTAACCTTTTTTTGTGAACAACTTACAAGAAACGTAAATACAAAACTTACAAGTATTTCTACAAATACTAGGTAAATACCAGCGGTATGCAGAAGTTTTATATTATATTATATAAATATTATATTTACTTAGATAAATGATTTTACAATTTCTTGATAATATTTAAGTGTTTGGTTTAAAATATATGATTAGTAAATACTAATAGACTTTGGTTGATATCTTATTAAGATGCATTTGTTTTGATAATTTTTATTTGTTCAAAATTAATATTATCTATATTTTAATGAAAATTTTGATTAGTAGATATCAATAGACTTTGGTATGTATTTTAAGTTTTAGTAATGTTTTTTATTTTATATTTAGGATCTCTATATATTCGTTAATTTTTTTTTGTGGAGGGTTTTTTCTTGTAATATATATTTAATGCATGATACTACTTCTAGTGTCGGATACTGTGTGTCTATGTGATTTTATAAATTTTAAATCTTGATAATGAACTTATAAAATCTCATAAATATTTAAAATTTAAAATAACTATATAAATTATTTATGAATCATGTATGAGTTTACAAAGGTTTACTTTCTGAAGGTATGTAAGTACATAAATTTTTTTAAAATTATTTAAAATATGTTTTCTATAATATCTACAACTAATTACTATATATCATATATTAGTTTTTTAAATATAAGTTTTCTATAATATCTACAGCTAATTACTATATATCATATATTAGTTGGTTATATAATTGCTCTTTTTTCTAGACTAAAATAAATATTTTTGTCATTTTATCAAATTAAGATAATTTTGTGAAAGTTTATTTAATACGTAACTAAAAATCACTTAAATTGACCTTTTAATGCGTAGTATGATTTCTTTAGAATCTGAACAAATTTAGGGTATAATGTGTTGTTGTTATTATTATTATTATTATTATTATTATTATTATTATTATTATTATTATTATTATTATTATTATTATTATTATCGTTATTATCATTATTATTATTATTATTTTGGTTCTGGATTATATCATATTTTCTATTTTTTTTTAATTTTGGTCAAAGATTGTATCATTTCCAGTTGGTCAACACAGGCTTAGTAATTTATATATCGGTTTAGTACATTTTAATTTATTCTGAATTGTTTCTCTGTTATTATTTTCTCTTATATTAACCAGCCAAAACAAAATGATAAATTAGTTTCGGTTTCAGATTTGTTACTTTGTTTCGGTTCAGTTTGAAAATTGGTTTTCTTGGATTAGACTTGATTAAACATGGCTAAATTACTTTGGGGTATAATACACAGTTGTTGTAGATAAGTTACATAACCATTAGAGCACTAGCATGAGAGTTCAAAATGGAAGTTCAGACAGTTTTCGAAAAAAAAATATTAAAATAATCAAAATAAGTGAACCCATCTTCTGCGAGGTCACCGCAGTGAACCCGGATCATCATTGTAGCGCGGATTCCATGACACGTGGCGACCCGCGATTAGTCTAATTATAATTTTTTTTAAAAAAAGAAAAGTCAAATGAAAAAAAAAAAAAATAATAAAAAATACATTGGAAATCGGAATAGAAAGTTTGCTGATGCACATCCTCTTATCTATCGTCGTTAGGGTTGGACGGATCCGGATATCCGGATATTCGGTATCCGGATCGGATCCGATCCGTCGGATCCGTGATTTTAATATCCGATCCGGATCCGCGCCTTCCGGATATCCGGTTCCGGATACCCGTCTAGATATCATGATATCCGCGAGTATCCGGATTCGATCCGATCCGTCAAAATAATTAAAATAATAAAATATTTTTAAAATACAAAAATCTATAAATATTATATAAATTAAATATTTTACAAAATTTATAAATGTATATAATATTATTAAAATTAAAATGTAATATTATAAGACTAATTTTATGTATAAATATTAATAAATCAACTATAATTATTAATAAAAATTTAAATTTATATATATTAAAAACGGATCCGGATCCGGATATCCGGACCTAAAATTTTAGATATCCGGATCCGGATCCGGATTCGACGGATCCGAGATTTTACTATCCGGATCCGGATCCGTGCACCGGATATCCTATTTTCGGAGCGGATCCGGATCGGATCTCGGATCGGATCCGGATCTCGGATCGGATCCGGATCTCGGATCGGATCCGGATCTCGGATAATAATTCCAGCCCTAAGTGTCGTCAATGAAAACAGTCAAAACACACACTAACTGTAAATGGCTGAAACTTTAACACACAACTGTTTTTTACTAATTTAGTTTAGTATTCTGCGTTGTTAGTTTCTGTATTTTAGATTTTATTTTATTGTGAAAAGACATAAGAGATCTCTGCCTGCTAGAGAAAGCGAAGCTGATTTGCTTAATCTCTTCCTCCATCTATTTTCTTCTCTTCACCTACACATTAATATCTTTCAAAGAAATCTTTTTATCAGATGTAATCAATCTAGCCCCTAAGTTGATTGAGAGACTGCTACATTTAATGAATCTCTTTCTTCCTTTAAGAACTGTACTTCCTTTGCGAGTCTCTCATGGCTCTCTCTTGAAGCTTCTGAAAGCTGTTTATCCAAAGATGACTCTTTCACCAGGTCTCTATATCTTTCTTTGACGATGCTGAGCTCAGACTTCAGCTTCTCCTCATACAGAGCAGCTGTTTCTTGTCCCTTCAAAATCACATTCAAAACCTGTCTTAGATATGACAGGCTGACCACAAGATTTAATTAACTAAACAGAACCATTTATCAGATAATTTGCACTTCAACAGATGCAGAGGTTTAATTGGGCTAATGTCCCAACAAGAGAGACACAGCATCCCAGCAAAACTACAGAAACAATAACTAAAATTGATCCGTATATTGATGATTGTGACGAGGAAGCTACCTTGTTTTGGGACTTAAGAATTTCATATGGTGTTTGTCCGTATGACACCAACGTTGAGGTTGTGTTCTTCAGACTCACACGGAGTGTTTTTCATTGATCAGATCAGATAAAGGATGCTCTACGTTGCTACCGGCTTTCTAACCATCCATTATAATGTGTATTGACATGGTTAGGACCTACTACTGTGAACGTTCGTGTTTGTCTCGCCAAAGTGTCTATTAACTGTTAATTAAAGAAGACCATGTTAATACACATTACACATAAATCATATACATGGAAACAGAAATTCTTCGCTTTGGCTTAAAAAGCTTAATCACCAACCAGACCGGTCATTAACAATTGCTTCCTAAGACCAGCAACAAAAAATCCACACTGTAATCTCTGGATCAGATCCGATTACCGTTGAAACCCTTGACGGGGGCATGAAAGAAATCGTTAGTAGTAAGTTCCTAGGAGGAAAGTAGATTCTTTTAAGGATTATCGATTGAATATTGCCTTGGTGATTAGACCTTTGGAGAAAAAACATTGACGGAAGAAGAGATAGCTGCGGTGGCTCGAGAGAGCATCCCATCAGCGTCCATGAGACAAACGTCAGCCGTTCGTGGCGGCGAGCTGTGCGATTCCTGAACCCATCTGACCAGCACCCACTACTCCGACACACTATCTCTGCCATTTTCTCCGATTTGCCGGCTTTGCTTTTGTAAGCCGGGCAGTGCCGTGCGAAGGTCACCCGAGGCTTGAGCCAAATATAAAACTGGTGGCCTTTTAACCAATTTTTTTTTTAAGATAAAACTATAACGTATAGTTAAAACAACATAAAACAAAAACTTCTTCTGATAAAAACATCAAAAAACAACTTTGGGGTTTCGATATTTGGATGATAATATAGTATGGCTACCAAAACCACTATGCTACACCAGAATATTGGTAAATCGGGGTTTTAAAAACTCTATATAATTTAGGGTCTGAGTCAAAAGCCTTTTTTGTTACACCTAAAGCCCGTCTCTGAAACTGGGTTTGGTCTCTAGTGAGCTATAAATAGTGGTGCGATCGATCGGTGTAGTCGACTCGTCTAACCGGTGATGGTCTCCAAATCCGCCTTCCATGCCACTACTTTCTCAAATGTGGAGTTCCTGAAGAAAATGTTGAAACTTTTGGCATCGTTCGTCAAAGAGGAGAAGGTTAAAAGCATAGACAATGATGTGTACGAACTAAGAACAACTTGGATAAATAAAATGCTTTGATTGGTAGTTCAACTTTTTTCATTTATTGACGTGTCCCTCCCACATGAATCTAAGTGTCAACACCAGAAAAGTACCTAGAGCATCTTTATCCCTAGAGTCCATTAAAGTCTCTTAATCACTTGTTTAATAATAAATTTTTGTTAAGAATTTTAGTTAAGAGACACCTAAATTTATGTCTTCCATTGCAAGTTTCTTAAGTAAAGGTTCTTAAAAAAATTGAAAGAACTTGAGAAAGAAGAAAGAACTTGAGAAGGAACATTTGATCTTGTGAATACACTTTCATTATCCATATCATTTATATAAGTTTCTGATAATACAACCTTTTGTAATGGACGTTGATGCTGCACTAGGTTAGAACTTGATGATTGACATTTCAACATAAGTTTCTAATCTTTCCATAGAACAAAGAACAAAAAAACAAAGAAATGAAAAACTCGTGGAAGCAAAGAACCTAAAAACATGAGTAATGCTTAATTGATGGTTTCTCTTGCTCTCAGACTATGATCAATACTCAAACCCTGCTACAGAGGCTGATGTCTCTAACTCAACATACAAAGGCTATACATATCACCTAACTTAAAAGTTCTGAAACATTATATAAATAAAACCTTCATCTAAGAAACACCACAACACTGAAACAAGACAACGAGAAAGCAACTTACAGGATGAAAAAGATGTCCCACTACACTGTTCAGAAGCTGAAGATTCTTCTTCCTGTGGGACGTCACCTGCTTCGCCTTCACCTGCCTGTTCTTCACGTCGACCTTGTTCCCGCACAGAACGATGGGGATGTTCTCACACACGCGGCAGAGGTCAAGTATTTGCTCAGGTAGACCAATACCATCTTCAGCCTGTAAAAACACATGTGCAAGAGCCAAGCTTTAAGCTTTCAAATTCATCAACAATAAGAAGAGCAAGCTTTAAGCTTTAGCTGCTGGACAAACAACTAAAGACAGAGTCATGGAGGAGAGAAACAAGCTCGTGCTTGCTCATCCTCTGGACACATGACAGTAAACACACACACTATAAATAGCAAAAGCTACAAATAAACCCAACAACATAGAGAAAGTGAACTCAACAATAACAAGGAAATAAGCTTGAAGCTGAAACATAACACAACAACAACAAGAGACTGAGGCAGGAGAGTGTATCTAACTAGAGATTCAAGAAAAAGGTTGAACTTTTAACATACCCATTCGATGCACCAACCAAGTGCACACGAGAGGAAAACCTCTTCCTCAGTCAAATCATTAACCAAGGCTCTTCCTCAGACACGAGAGGAAAACCTCTTCCTCAGTCAAATCTTCACCTTCCTTCAAAAGCTTGAAGCTGTCCACAACAGAGAGACCACGATTCAGCTTCCCACCAGATACATTGTAATCCAACATCTGGCAAAAGAAAAGAGAGAGAATCACCATCGATATGGATCGGGATTAGGATCTGAGAATCCAAAAGAGTTAACCTTTTTGACTCAGAGACGAGAAGGAAGGGTCGTGAAGGAGGTCGGATTTGAGGGTGGGGTAGACGTTGAGGAAGGTTGATTTGAGATCCGCCATTGAGGAAAGGTGCGTGCTTTGGATACGACGATAGAGACTGGATACACGAGGAGGCCTGAGATGTAATCTTTTGGTAGAGAGACAAAGACGAAGATGGAGAATAGAGAGAGACATGGATACACGAAGGCAGTGCGTCTTTGATTTTTTGACAAAAATCTTGTACAGACCAAATGGACCGAAACTAAATCTACAACAGCCAAAAAAAATCTATATAGACTTAAGGGTGTAAAATGACCATTTTGCCTAGTTCATTGCTGACCATCAGATCAGATTCTTTCTCTTATAATCTGAGTCATTCAAAATCCTCTCCTTCTCTCTCTCTTCCTCTCTCTTATGGAAACTTTTGTCTGGGTCCCACCAGAAATTCAACCCTTCTTCTTCTTCACTTCACTTCAACCACCTTAACCTAACGAAAATTTACTTCATTCACCAACCAAAGCTCTCTTCTTCAACTCTTCATCCACAGACCTTCAAATCTGTTTCTTAGGGTTTTTCTACAGCTAATGATTCCTTGAAACAGCATATGTGCATCGTCCTTGGTTCTGAAAACACTACGTAAGTTTATATTCTCTCCCTCTCTTTATCTCTCACTCTTCACTGTCTCTCTTTTATTTTATTGTTTTCTGTTTCGTTTTAGTCACATATGTATGTCAATGTTATGAGTCAGGTTCTAAGATTTAATATAATGTTGTTAAAGTATAAAGCACAATATTGTAAAAAAATCATTTTGCAGATGGTACAACCGATACAACTCTTAAGTCGAAGTTCGTTAAGAACCGCACCGTACAACTTAAGAAAGTGAAAGTAGTAATAATCGCGAATAAGTATTGTTACATATAAACCGTAACCGGTAATACTAGTATAACCAGAATTTTAAATGACGATAACTCGTGATAACTAGTATAACTATTAAGTAGCAATGTTGGTTTTACTCATTTTCGTGAAATATGGATAGATCGAGCTGTGGTGATACATTTTGATCATGGTGGAGACGGGAATATTTATACATTAGTGATGAAAGGAAGATTTGAGGAGATTACTTATTCTCACTTAGTTGATAGAGTATGCAAGAAAATGAATATCAATAAAGACGAAGCTTCAACTGAGTTACTTTCCTCCGGTCGGATAATAAGAGGGCTTGTTATATTTCAGATGATGAAGATGTTTTAGGATATTTAATGGAGGTAGACAAGAAAACCGCGTAGGTCTCTTGCATGTGGAGCTTTCGAAATCGTCTCGAAAATCAATAACGAAGCGCTTTCTATGAATGAGGAAATTCGAGTGATGCCGAGATAATTATGGTATGGTAAGAGTTGAGGGTTGGCAATTTTCCTCAAAACAATCAGATGGGTATGAGCATGAGAAAAGCAATGGAGAGGGTGATGAAATGGATGATAGGAAGAGTTGGCGGTTGTTACACCAGAAGAAACAGTTCTCAATGTTGAGTGGGATAATGGTATTGATATGAGTTTGCATCAAGAATTTGCGACTAGGGAGGAAGTTAGGATTTAGTGGACAAAGGAGTGCATTGAATTATTTTGAGGTTGATATAGTGAAGTCGAATCCAAATCTCTATGTATTGAAATGTCGGGGTTGGATGCGATGGTATTTACGAGCTGCTGAAGCTGAAAACACTGCCTTTTCACTATAAGAAGGTACAGAAAGATGCATACGTGTTTTCGGGAGCGGGAAGTAAAACCAAGAGGGGGAAAAGAGGCACACCAAGCTTGGTCGCATCAGTGGTGCACGCTGATTACCCGGGCCAATTCAAGACTCCGGATCCAAAACTCTCATACAGTTGGTGAAGAACAAAATAGGTGTCAAGGTTTCATATTCTACGGCTTTGAGAGGGAAACACAAAGCTGTCAGTGATCTGCGTGGTAACCCTGAGGAGAGTTTTGCTAGACTGCCATCTTACTTGTACATGTTAGAAAGGATGAATCCTGATACCATTACAAGATTAGTAGTGGATGAGACTAATCAGTTTAAATATATGTTCTTTGCGCTCGGAGCTTGCATCGAATGGTTTAAGGCGATGAGAAAAGTGATAATAATGGATGGAACTCACCTGAAGGGTGTGTACAAAGGAGTGCTTCTCATTGCCACTGCTCAGGATCCAGACCATCATCATTATCCCCTCGCATTTGCGGTAGTAGATGGTGAGAAAAATGCGAGCTGGGAGTGGTTTTTGACTATCCTGAAAACTTTGATACCAGATGATCCCCAACTTGTATTCTGTACTGATAGAAACCAAAGCATCATCAAGAAAGTACACGAGGTGTACCCATTGGCGATCCATGGATATTGCAATTATCACTTGTCTAATAATGCCAGTGGAGCATGCAGCAATGTTAACAAGAAAGGGGTTGCCAAAAAGTTTAGAAAAATTGCTGGTATATACACAGAGATAGAGTTCAGAAAATGCTATGATGATTTCAGGAGCATGTATCCGCAAGCCGGCGCCTATCTAGATGACAGTGTTCATGAGACCAAATGGGCAAGATGTAAATTTCCGGGAGAGAGGTACAACATAGATACAACCAACACTGTTGAATCTATCAATGGTGTTTTAAAGGAACCAAGGAAATATGCGTTGTTGCCAATGATTGATGTGGTCATGGGGAATATTGTAGAATGGTTTAACAAATATCGAGATTTATCTTTACGTGTACCATAGAGACAGATACTAGTTCCGCACGTGCATGGAATATTGCATCACAATTATCCGAAGGCAAAAAAACTCGAGGTGAGGGAGCTAAACAGATTTGAACGTCACTACAATGTGATTGGGAAGGACAGTCAAGGTTATTTTGTTGATTTGAGCAACGGAACATGCTACTGTAGGTGTTTTGATATTGACCGGTATCCTTGTGTGCATGCACTTGCTGCCATTATGGCGCGTGGAGAGATGGCTGAACATTATTGTTCTAGGTATTACTGGATGGAGCAGTGTACTTTGGCATATTACATGACAATATATCCAGTGCCTCATCATTCATTATGGGAAAGTTACGAAATTCCTGAAGAAATCCGATCTCAGGTTGTTTATCCTCCGTATGTGGACAAAAAGAAAGGAAGACTACAAACTACTAGATTCCCATCTGCAGGAGAATATCAGAGAAAGAAAAAGAAGAAGTATCCACCGTTGGTTGGTGAAAATGATGGAACTGACAGCGATGGAAGTGGCAGCGAGGGAAGTAGCAACGAGGAAAGTGACAACGAGAGATGTGGCAACGAGGGAGGTGGCATTGGAAATGATGGAACGGGCAACGAAGGAATTGATGAATGAGTCTTACTTATGTGTTATGGAACTTGCTTATGTCTTGTGAGTCTTACTTATGTGTTATGGAACTTGCTTAGTCTTGTGAGTCTTACTAATGTGTTATGAAACTTATTTATATGTTGTAGAACTTATTTATGTAATGTGTTGTTTCTATCAGGTACAACAGGTACAATTGGTAAAACTTCATTAAACCTAACATTCATGTTTTTGTGTTGTTATACTGGTACAACTAGTAAAACTAAAAATAAGTTATACTGGAATAACTAGTTCAACTATGTCTAGTTTACTAAAATAGGTTCTACTGGAATAACTAGTACAACTATGCAGGATCCGAAATTTAAATATTATTTTAGGTTTTTCCATATTAATAAAACATTCAAATGGTCTAATTTTAAGTGTTTTGGATAGGTTTCTTTGCGTTTTGTATTGTTTTTTTTTTCCTGGATTTCTACCTCCATCACAAAAGTTTGCTTGATCTACCTTATACTTTTAAGGTTTGTTAACTTATTTGTCCACATATTTTTTGCAAAACATACATGACAAGTATTTTCACAATAGTGATGATTTCATTGTATCCGGGCAAACACATGTTAACATAAATGAGTGGTACAACTTAGATAATGGTATTTTTCTTTGGTACAACTAATATATTCAGGTTTCACTGCCAAAGTACAACTCTGTACAAACTAGTATAACTAATAAACTAGTACAACTTTGTGCAAGCCAATATAACTAATAAACTAGTACAACTTTGTAGAAACCAGTACAACTAAAAAACTAAAACAACTTTGTGTGCATAATGAGTTTCAAATAAGTGGATTCCCAGATAAGTCCTACACTTTTTAATTTAACACTAGGTGTACTAGTTTTTCTAGTTGTACTACTTTTATATTTTTTGGCATAGTTGATGTTGTAATGCTGTTTTACTTCCCACCTGTAATTGCAACCTGTTCAACCACCAAGTTTGGATTTAGGTTTTAAAACACACACACATACAAGTTTTAGGTTTTAAAACACACACACATACAAGTTCATCCGTTTTAGGTTTTAAAACAAACACATACAAGTTCCAAAAACAACAACATAGTTCAGCCAAATCAGTTTTGCGTAAAAGGAGACCTCAACAAATGAGAACGCTTGGGCACCCTCTTTGGCATCTCAGCAGGATCCTTTGAATCTCCAACCGAAGCTGTGTTCTCTAAAGCGTCATCAACTCTAACCTCACCTTCATTCTCCAAAGCATCATCATCTACAACCTCATCTGTCTTGTCCACAAGCTTTTTCCGCAGCAGCCTTCTCAAATCTCTCTGCAGTGTCTGCCATAATTTGAAGTGTAGATTGCTCATCTCCATCTTCAGTATCTACATTGAACAAAAATACATCCTGACTTAGATCATCATCATTAAAAATAAAATTTGAAGTTATATGTTATCATGACTTACCTTGCATCAACT
Organism: Brassica nigra; assembly: GCA_016432835.1. Lineage (NCBI taxonomy): Eukaryota > Viridiplantae > Streptophyta > Magnoliopsida > Brassicales > Brassicaceae > Brassica > Brassica nigra. Next base: position 59,937,475 of record CM028247.1, on the reverse strand, counting down.
TCTCAGCCTCTACCTCGATATGTTTCTCACCATCCTTCTCAGCCTCTGCCTCAATCTGTTTCTCACTATCCTTCTCAGCCTCATCACCCTTGTCAGCCTCTGCCTCAATCTGTTTCTCACCATCCTTCTCAGCCTCATCACCCTTGTCAGCCTCATCACCATCCTCACCCTCCTTATCAGGCTCATCATCACCATTCTTATCAGCCTTATCACCATCCTTGTTAGCCTCATCACCATCCTTATCACCATGCATCTCACCCTCCTTATCACCATGCATCTCGCCCTCCTTATCACCAAGTATCTCAGCCTCCTTATCACCATACATCTCGCCCTCCTGGAACGACCAACTTTCTCTCTGAATTTTGTCTTCTTCCAACTCCTTTACTCTTGCTTCCAGAAGACGAATTGTTTCGTCTCTCAATGCAAATCCATTATCCATTCTTTTGTTCAACTTCAACTCTAATTCTCTTAAACTCTAACGACCTGCTTCGCCCCCTGCCTGAACTCCTGCCTCGCCCCCTGCCTCGCCTCCTGCCTCGCCTCCTGCCTCGCCTCCTGCCTCGCCCCCTGCCTCCTCTTGTTGCTCTCGGGTTCTCACATCCATCTCATATAGATCCGGCCAGAAGATTTTTTTCCCTGGTTCTATTAGGATCTTGTTCCAACTGTCAACAGCTATGTCTAGCGTATCCGAATCATCTATCAGCTCCAAGTCTTCAAAAGTCCCTTCATCCATTATTTCATACAAAAGGTCTACTTCATTTCCTTTTGGTTCCAAAACACTGATAATCTCCTGAAATGACCAACAACAAATTACACATTTAATCAACTATGAACTTGAAGAAAATGACATAAACAACACTTAAAAAAATTATAAGCTTTTACCTTTGTGTTTCCTAGCGTCCGATAAATCATGTCAAGTGGAAATCCTGTTGTTCCGGTCCTCTTGAACTTCCATTTGCACATTCCTTGACAACCATCAAAACAGTTTGGAACAGGCTCTCTGAATCTTTCCCTAAGGACAGGGATACATTCAAATGCTAATATCTGCACATCATTTCACACAATCACTTTAGTTATATTATAACAAATATGCTTATGAAAAATGTTATTCATATACCTCCAAAGGGTTGATAAACCCAGGAAATATCCACTGTGTATGCTCTGGGATCCCATCACGAAAATGATCCCTTACATGAAAAATCTCCTTCATGCAATCATCAAAGGTGTAACGGCCCCATGGAAATTCGGTGCAAAACTCCAAATCTTCTACTGTTGGAGAAGGAAATACTCAATGAAGTATCCTTCTTTGGACCTTCCTCTTAAAACTGTAGCCAGAAAGTAAAGAACCGCCATCCTCAGACGATCGCCACTACCGTCAAATTTCATCTTCTGAAGTTTCTCCTTAACATCCGCTTTTGTCACTTGCAGACCCTTTTCCTTCCCATCCTTTGTCTTCTTCACTTTAAAATACTTTCTCGCAAACTTCAGTCTCCCTATGCTCTGATAGTTTTCTGGATATGAGTGGCAGTATAAACCAGATAGGAGGCTATGTTCCCTGATAGAGTATCTATTTGGAACACCGTTTACCCCAAACCAAGCTTGTCGACCCTTCTCTGTATGCATAGTATGAAGTAGCAACATCCACAATCCCATCACTTTTCTTGTTGAGGTACAATCCATGTGGAATATATGCTTGAACTGAGGATGTTCCTGAAACCAACTCTTCTCTCGAGGCATCCAACTTACCAATCGTCTTGTTCAGAAAATCGTGTTGATGGCACCTTGAGGAGAGCTTGCAACCCTTTCCATAGTCGCTCGGATTGAAGAAAAAACCAGCAGGTCTGTCAGCTTCTACAGTCATATCATCCCTCTCAACCTGAAAAACACAAACAAAATACAATGAATAAATAACTGAGTTATACAACACATAAACACTTAGTTGTACCAGTTACACTAATTAAATTAAAAATAATATTACTAGTTCTACCAGCAAGCCTAGTTATACAACAACAACACCATCTCATTAAACAGTTATACAAAATACTTCTCTAGTTATACTAGTCAGACTACGTATAAGAAGCGTAGTTGTACCAGTTATATTACTTATAAAAAAAGTTTTACTAGTTATCCTGAATTTGTTTACAACATATTATTACCAGTTGCACCATTTTCACTCTTTTAGTTGTACTAGTAATTTAATACTCGGTTGTATTAGTTAGACTAATTATACTTTTCATAGTTATACCAGTTATATTAGTTATAAGAAGTGTGGTTGTACTAGTTATACTAGTTCCATTGATTCTGTTTTACAACATTTTATTACCAGTTGAACTAGTTTCATTCTTTTAGTTGTACTAGTTACACTTCTTATATAATCACTACTTATTTGTTATTTCGACCCTATGATAAATATTTCTAGAACCATTTAAGTTGACTTGTTTACCGGGCTTGGAGCGTCGTTGTCAATGGCAGCAGATCCAATAGCAGCCTCAGGTGAATTTGAATCTATGTTGTTAGATCCAATCTGCTCACGGTTCCTATTTGTTAGTCCAATTTTATCATAAAAATTCCAAAACCATTTTAATTGATTTGTTTACCGTTTGCCTGTCATTGTTAATGGCAGCCTCGGATGAGCGTGATTCTCTGTTGGTAGAAGTTATTGGAGCTTGCAGTGGATTCTCCGCCTCATTGGGTGTTTGAGTAGGTGATTTTTGTGGCTCAATCGGAACTGATGGGCTTGGCGTACCCTCTCTATCATCCTGCGAAGGTAACTCCGTTGATAGTGGCGGGTAATGATCAGGATCGGCTTGATGTTCTGGTGAAGATGCGGTCTGAGGCCGCTTGGTTGGATTGGACGAGGACCCATCGTCTACACCACTGTCTCGCTTCCTCTTCTTCTCTGCGGTTTCAGTCTTCTTCTTCTCTGCATCTCTTTTTTTTCACGGCTTCTCTCCTCCTTTTCACCGCTGCTTGTTTTTTCTTTATCACAGAGTCTTTCTTCTTCTTTTCCGCCTCAGCTTTCTTCTTCTCCACCGCAGCTTTCTTCTTCTCCACCACTGACTCATTCTTCTTCTTCTTCTTCTCCGACGCACCTTCTTTGTTTGTTTGTTCGAAACGAGTCTTTGGAGCCATAGTGTTTCAAAGAGTAACACGAAATGAGAAACGAATGAGATAGAGGGAGATCGTGATGATTGTTGTAGAGTTTGATTAGTGAGATGAGATGAGGGGAGAGATCGTGAATTTTTTCTGTTGGTTATGTCAAGAAAAGGGAATTAGGATTTAGTTCGATTTAGGGGAAGGATCCGGAAGGGCACGGTCGGGTTACTGGGTGGGGTGTATAAGGTTTTAGGTTTTATAAATTTTCAGCTTAATTTTATTATTAATTCATTATAAAAGTATGTTTCCAGAATTTTCCGATTTATTATCAATTAGAGAGAGAGAGAGAGAGAGAGAGAGAGAGAGAGAGAGAGAGAGAGAGAGAGAGAGAGAGAGAGAGAGAGAGAGAGAGAGAGAGAGAGAGAGAGAGAGAGAGAGAGAGAGAGAGAGAGAGAGAGAGAGAGAGAGAGAGAGAGAGAGAGAGAGAGAGAGAGAGAGAGAGAGAGAGAGAGAGATTCCAAAGCAATTTTAACATTTGTGAAATATTCTGTGACACTTCCTATGTTTTTTTAAATTGCTACAAAGAACAATGCTGATCAAAAAGGGATCAAATGGGATAGATCACATGGGGTAGAAAAATCTGTAATAGACCTGTTTTTTTTCATTTAAAAATAAATTAAAAATAAAAGAAAAGACCATGAAACCTAAAAGTTTTACTTATTTACTAACCCACCCACTCACTACACTAACCCACTAACCCGATCCTATTCGATTTGGATCCTATGATTCCCAAATCCCTTCTTCTCAAACATCACTCTCACGTTTTGTATCTCCATCTTTCATAATTTTTTTTTTGTAATACTCCCTTTTTCATACCTTTTTTTTTTGGAACACTCCATGTTTCACAACTATTTCTCAAAAATCAAACTAAAAATTATGTGACATCCACCTAAATCCATGTTACTCCATTTCCATTTGTTCCATAACCAAATCCAGATTCATAAACCCAGATTTTAAATTTTTCAATTTAACAAAATTTCTTCATCTAATTATCCAAATCAAAATCGAAAAAATTCTTCAAACCTTACGAAATTTCATTCTTATCCCAAATCGATCAATTCCTCATCATTCTCAATCCATTTTCTCTCATATAAAATCGAATCTCGTCTTCAAAGTACAAAATTTCCGTCAACGAAGGACACATAGTATTACTAGTACAACTGGAACTAGTATAACTCATAGAACTAGAACGTGTATAACTAGTACAACTACAACAAATATAACTAGTATAATTAGAACGTGTATAACTAATACAACTTTAAAATTAATATGGTTATATTAGGTTTTTGTTTCCAGTGTGTGAATGATGTTATAGAAGAGGATGATGTAGAACCAATAAAAAAGCTGGCCTAATTTTCCACTGTATGGATTTGTTATTTTATAATATTTATTTGGATAGTTATTTATTTACCAGTTGTACTATTAACGAAAAAAATTATTTTCATCGATTTTTCTCTCGAAGCCAAAGGAGACAACTGCAGAACCGGAAAAGTTTGCATTAGAAGAAGATTGGAAGAGTATACTCCAAAAGATGATGCAAAAGCCATCATGCGTCCAAAATGATGCATAAACATTCATGTTTGGTGTTTGAACTACGATAATAATAGTCCAACTAGTTTAACTATAGTAGTAGTATTAATAGTTTAATTATAGCAACACGTCGAGCTTACTTGGCTGGTAAATCAAGCATATTGGCATATTGCTTCTTAGTGAGTCGTGTTGTTTTAGCATTGAGTGTTAGACTTCCGTCCAAAGTATTTTTTCTTCACATGGACACAAAATAAGATAAGAATTAGACCAATTGTAAACACATATACAAAAATAACATGATGCAACTTGCATTTTTTATATGAAAAGATGGCATATCAATGTTTTGTTGTATTCTTATATATGATTTCAAATAACTTTTTTTCTTCTGTTTTTAAAATTAACAAGGTCCACTCATCAATATATCATAACACTTTTGATTATAAATAATATTTGCATAAACAAATAATGACAAGTGATAATGATATATATATATATGGTACAATTAATACAACTACTCGATATTAGTTTTCAACCATAATGTTTAAAACATGATACATACTTAAAACGTGATGCACATTTAAAACAATACTGAATAAAACAACAAGTAGTTGTACCAGTTTTCTAGTTGTACCGACTGTACATAGTTGAACTAGTTTTTGAGTTGTACCAGTTTGTGCATAGTTGTACTTTGGCAGTGAAATCAAAAAATATTAGTTGTACCATATAATAAATAGAATTACCTTAGTGGTACCACTTGTTTATGTTTACATGCCATTGCCTGGTTACAATGAAATCATCAATTTTGTAAAAATACATTTCATGTACGTTTTCCAAAAATAATGTGGACAAACAAGTTAACAAACCTTAAAAGTATAAGGTAGATCATGTAAACTTATGGAATTTTGTAATAATTTTCAATTTTTTTCCCCAAACTTTGAATAGATTTAGAGAAACTATTTGAGTACATACCAGTTGAGATATATGATTGTTTTTCTTATATAAAATACCAAATTGGTTTTATCAATTTCTGAAATATCAAAGTTGTACCAGTAGTACCAGTAATACTCGTCTAATATATAATTGAAAATTATATCAATTTTATATGTCTAGTTATAGAGGTTGCATTTATATTTTCATCATATCTTTGTAAAAATATGTTCGATGTTTGTTTATAATAATAATATGGCTAATATATTTAATAAACCTTATAAATATAAATATAGAGAGAGAGAGAGAGAGAGAGAGAGAGAGAGAGAGAGAGAGAGAGAGAGAGAGAGAGAGAGAGAGAGAGAGAGAGAGAGAGAGAGAGAGAGAGAGAGAGAGAGAGAGAGAGAGAGATTCCAATTCGGCTTTAGTTCTAGCAATTTTAACATTTGTGAAATATTCTGTGACACTTCCTATGTTTTTGCTAAATTGCTACAGCAACAATGCTGATCTGAAAAAAGGGATCAAATGCTGGGATAGATCACATGGGGTAGAAAAAATCTGTAATAGACCTGTTTTTTTTTTCATTTAAAAAATAAATTAAAAATAAAAGAAAAAGACCATGAAACCTAAAAGTTTTACTTATTTACTAACCCACCCACTCACTACACTAACCCACTAACCCGATCCTATTCGATTTGGATCCTATGATTCCCAAATCCCTTCTTCTCAAACATCACTCTCACGTTTTGTATCTCCATCTTTCATAATTTTTTTTTTGTAATACTCCCTTTTTCATACCTTTTTTTTTTGGAACACTCCATGTTTCACAACTATTTCTCAAAAATCAAACTAAAAATTATGTGACATCCACCTAAATCCATGTTACTCCATTTCCATTTGTTCCATAACCAAATCCAGATTCATAAACCCAGATTTTAAATTTTTCAATTTAACAAAATTTCTTCATCTAATTATCCAAATCAAAATCGAAAAAATTCTTCAAACCTTACGAAATTTCATTCTTATCCCAAATCGATCAATTCCTCATCATTCTCAATCCATTTTCTCTCATATAAAATCGAATCTCGTCTTCAAAGTACAAAATTTCCGTCAACGAAGGACACATAGTATTACTAGTACAACTGGAACTAGTATAACTCATAGAACTAGAACGTGTATAACTAGTACAACTACAACAAATATAACTAGTATAATTAGAACGTGTATAACTAATACAACTTTAAAATTAATATGGTTATATTAGGTTTTTGTTTCCAGTGTGTGAATGATGTTATAGAAGATGATGATGTAGAACCAATAAAAAAGCTGGCCTAATTTTCCACTGTATGGATTTGTTATTTTATAATATTTATTTGGATAGTTATTTATTTACCAGTTGTACTATTAACGAAAAAAATTATTTTCATCGATTTTTCTCTCGAAGCCAAAGGAGACAACTGCAGAACCGGAAAAGTTTGCATTAGAAGAAGATTGGAAGAGTATACTCCAAAAGATGATGCAAAAGCCATCATGCGTCCAAAATGATGCATAAACATTCATGTTTGGTGTTTGAACTACGATAATAATAGTCCAACTAGTTTAACTATAGTAGTAGTATTAATAGTTTAATTATAGCAACACGTCGAGCTTACTTGGCTGGTAAATCAAGCATATTGGCATATTGCTTCTTAGTGAGTCGTGTTGTTTTAGCATTGAGTGTTAGACTTCCGTCCAAAGTATTTTTTCTTCACATGGACACAAAATAAGATAAGAATTAGACCAATTGTAAACACATATACAAAAATAACATGATGCAACTTGCATTTTTTATATGAAAAGATGGCATATCAATGTTTTGTTGTATTCTTATATATGATTTCAAATAACTTTTTTTCTTCTGTTTTTAAAATTAACAAGGTCCACTCATCAATATATCATAACACTTTTGATTATAAATAATATTTGCATAAACAAATAATGACAAGTGATAATGATATATATATATATGGTACAATTAATACAACTACTCGATATTAGTTTTCAACCATAATGTTTAAAACATGATACATACTTAAAACGTGATGCACATTTAAAACAATACTGAATAAAACAACAAGTAGTTGTACCAGTTCTAGTTGTACCGACCGTACATAGTTGAACTAGTTTTGAGTTGTACCAGTTTGTGCATAGTTGTACTTTGGCAGTGAAATCAAAAAATATTAGTTGTACCATATAATAAATAGAATTACCTTAGTGGTACCACTTGTTTATGTTTACATGCCATTGCCTGGTTACAATGAAATCATCAATTTTGTAAAAATACATTTCATGCGTTTCCAAAAATAATGTGGACAAATAAGTTAACAAACCTTAAAAGTATAAGGTAGATCATGTAAACTTATGGAATTTTGTAATAATTTTCAATTTTTTTCCCCAAACTTTGAATAGATTTAGAGAAACTATTTGAGTACATACCAGTTGAGATATATGATTGTTTTTCTTATATAAAATACCAAATTGGTTTTATCAATTTCTGAAATATCAAAGTTGTACCAAAGAGTACCGTAATACTGCCTAATATATAATTGAAAATTATATCAATTTTATATGTCTAGTTATAGAGGTTGCATTTATATTTTCATCATATCTTTGTAAAAATATGTTCGATGTTTGTTTATAATAATAATATGGCTAATATATTTAATAAACCTTATAAATATAAAGTAGATAATGTAAAATTAAGAGTGTAATGTAATAATTTAATAAAAAGTTGAAAACCCTCAAATAAAATAGATGAAATTTGGTCATCATATACCAGTTAGAATATTTACTTGTTTATTTCATGTGTAAATTATAACATTAATATACTAGTTATACAATTTTTTAACATATTTAGTTGTACAAGTTATACTAGTTGTACTCAGTCGAATGAGAGAATGAAAAAATTGTGTGGCTGTGAGTAGTTGACATTAAATAAAGATGGATTAAATTTTTTGTGGGATCCAGCCGAAAGAGAGAAGGAGTGAGATTTGGATGAGAAATCTGATGGTTCATATTAAAAGGGAGATGATGTGATCTAATGGTTGATATTGAGTTATCATTAAAGTAAAATGGTCATTTTGCACTCCTTGATCCATGTAGATTTTTTTTGAATATTGTAGACTCTTTTTTGGCCATTTGGTCCATACAAGATTTTAGTCAGAAAAAAGAGATTGACGAGATATGTGTTGCACTATCCTTCTACTGTCACGTTTATCATTGCACTAAAAATTATTAGTAATTGTAACAAGTTAATTCTAAGAATATATAATATCTTAAATTTGTAATTACTTATATTTTGCGATTTTGTGATATGAAATCAATCCAACCCCCATTCAATTTCTTTTTATTTTGAAATGAAATTTAGAGTAAAATTTTCTCAGGCCCCATTTTATTTTCTATTCTATAATAGAATAAAATAGATTTAATTAATAAATGGAGTAATAATTTTTATAGAAAATTAAAATAAAATATACTATATTATATAAGTTATTTTCTTTTAAAAAATAGAGTAATGCATTGAAATGCTTTGAGATAATCTTTGGTTGGTTGGCCTTGTAGAAGGTAGAAACAGCTATCAAGTATCCATCTTAGTTCTTACCATTTTGTTAATGAAAACACAAATAAGAAAGTAATTTGAAGGAATACTAATAGTTTATATAAAAATGGATAATAATATCGTCTCTGTCCATCCTCATGACAATAAGAATTATACAAATATAAAAAAAATAGTTACAGACAATAACGAAATAATAATTAATAAAACAGTAATCGAAAAGCAGAACAAGGCATCCACCGAACTGATCAAAAGATCTCTAAGCCAAAACGACAGTGTATAGTGCTCCGGCAACAAATGTTCCCACGACGAAAGCTTGGTTAGCCCATGCAGCGCTTCCAGGCGCATCAGCAGATGTGTCTGGTCCGGGAGCCGGAGCCGAAGTCGGAATTAATCCAGCGGAAGGACCAAAAGCTGGAGCATCGGTTTGAGGAGGAGAAGCAACCGGAGATGTTGTCGGAGCAGGAGATGGCTCGTTAACTGGAACCGGCGGTGAAGCAACCGGAGAAGGTGTTTCTGCTGTGACAGGAGGAAGTGACGTCGGTGGAGAAACAGTGGTTGTTGGTGCCGGCGCCGGAGCTTGAGAGAGACATGAAGTAGCCAAGAGACCAAGAAAGATCACAACTTGCAATGCCTTAGGACCCATCTTTAGATTGATTCACAGTTTTGTTTTTCCTCTGAAATTTGAAACTATGTTTTAGTATGTTTTAAGTTTTGAGCTTTGTTTGATGGTGGGAACAAATGAGAGCAGAGAGGTTCTATATATATACGATTGTTGGGATTTAATTATCTATTTATTGTTGTGACTTTGTGACACTAATCATGCAAAACCACAGACATTAATTCAACATGGCTTAGCTTGACAGTGGCGGTTTGAAAATCATTGCGTGTTTTCTTTAATTCTTTATGTTTTTTTTCTTCTTTTGACTTGGCGTGTTTAGATTTCTGAAGTTTCCTTGAAGAATCATCTACATGGAGGAGCACCAAACGGATGCACAGAGCTTTGCCACGTGCTTATATCATTTGAGATTAGTCTATAAGATCCACTAATATGCCCCCAAGTTTTTTTTTCCAAAAGAATATGCCCCCCAAGTTTTGTGTTTAGATTGGTTATTCGGTCTCGTTGACTGAGTTTATTTTGCTATTTTGCTTAACCGCGTTGGAATGCCAGCTTAAAAGTAGAACGATTTTACCAATGTTTACATGTGACGTGTGACGAGTAAGTAATCAACTCTATGTTATCTGAAAATATTATTTAACTACTTAATTATTCAACTAATAACTCTTTATGAAATTATTATTATAATCGTTTATGTTAGAAAAAGTATTATAGATAATCGTTGTAATATGTTAACTGGACTGGTGGTACATGCGAGCAGGGGCTGGCAGAAGCTGTCATAGGTTGATGTTAATCTAATTAATTAATTACAAAAACAATTTAATATTTACTCAATTTGATAATTTATGTTGTGTTGTTAATCTAAATAATGTTTATCACAAGCAACATCTATCACAAATTACTTTTAACTTAGTAAATTACTAAATCAACAAATTTATATATAGTGTTATGAACCAATTAGTGAATGCAATAACCAAAGAGGCAATTTCCTTTTTTACTTAGGCGGTTTAACTTTTTCTTTATTGATTTGGGATTTGTACTATTTCCATTTATCTATGACGGTTTATCTATCTTGTAACTCCCTATATAAGGGGTACATTAAGTTATGAATAAGATACAACCAATTCCCTCTTTCTCTTGATTCACAACACGTTATCAGCACGATAGACTCTAGTCCTAAGCCCCACGAAATATTCTTCAATTCAGCCGAAAATCATCAAACTCTAAACGTAAAGGAATCTGCCTCGGAACTTCGAAGAGGCCGTTCTCTCAAACCGTGAGGAACCAGTAAACGATCAATATATCAAATCGAATCCCTCGCCGAGACGAATCCGTCAGTGCCAATCGCTTGTCGATCTGACCACCGACATGCCCTCACGCACAGATACAGTACGCGCGGATTTGCTTTGGAAACCAAATCCGATTCCAACAAGGATTTTCTAGCCCAACTCAACTCCTGTGCAAGATAAGTTTATCATACCTTAGTTGATTCATGTTATCTGGTTAGCTTATGGCGTTCATGTTATCTAATGCTCCTCGTGTTGTTTCATGAGCCCAGAGAATTAAAATCTAATATCAACAAGGAGTTTAAGCCGAGAGGAGTTGCTGCCCATGCGATCAAACTCTTTTTTCCATTCAGATCAAAAAGGAGTTCATATAGATTGCATGAAATGCTATCCGCATGATCTTCCTCAAATCATTGTTCCATTCAACCCAATCGAAGGATAAGGTAAATTTTACATGAACCCTAAAAAAATAGAAATCCTAGAACCCTAACCCTAATTTTCGATAAACCCTAATCAATGAGGAATTAGGTTTTGGTTAGATTTGATTGTCTGTTAAGTTGATAGATCATAAACTGTTGTTAAGTTTCTAGATGCATATAAACATATTGCATAAGAACACTCATACTGATTAAAGGACTTAAATAGACTGATTGTTTATGACTTGTTTGCAAGCTAGGTTGATAGAAAAGAATTGCATGATTAGGTTAATAGAATCCGCTTGCTAAACTTGTTAAATCCATACTCGAAATTGAATGATTGATCTGATTGAATGTTTTTTAGATAGAAATCGCATGCTAGGTTGATAGTTTTCACATGTTTTATATTGAATATAAATGTGGATATGGTCAAGATAGATCCCAATAAGTTTTTTTTCTTTCTCAAGAATACTTCTCTGGCGAGAAAAGAAACGATTATGAGTACAATCACTCTTGGAAGCTCTAAAAGAGCAGATACATATTTGTCTATGGAAACGCAATTTAAAATCATTAATGTGTTATACTTTCACAAGTCTCAAAGGTCAAAAGGAGCTAAGATATAAAACATGACCTTAAGTTGGGTATGTTGTTGACTTTTAGTTGAGATTCAATTCGAGATTGACAAAAAGCAGTGTTATCATCTCGAGGGGGAGAATTAGAGAATCTCATATCCCTAGTAAGTGGAACATCCAGAAGTATGTTCACACTGGAAATAGACTTAATGAGTCATTTATAAAATAACCAAGGGATTTGGAATCTAATAATCATGAGACAATAAGTAAAGAGAAATATTGAATACCTTCAATCAGAAGTATTACCCAAGAGAATATTGTATTGTACTACACAATGATTAGAAAATGGAGATAAATGTAATAGTTAACCAGAAGTTTACCAAAAGTGTAATGTCTGGCAAACCGGTTATGCCATCCCGGTTTAATAATGATGCGAAAGATATATATCACATGGACATTCGTTGAAGAACCAGAAGATTCTTACGAATGATCTGCTATATGCTGCTTGCTTACAAGACAATACAAGAATACGATTTCACCAGTCAAATAGATTTGAAATCTATTTATACAAGGAGATGTTAGTGGGCTTGATCACCCACTGGTGGACTGATCATCCACCATATGATTATAATTAATGCATCGACAAGAAGGTCGTATGTATCCTTGTTATTGATCCGCAACCTAATGTTTGCGAGACTAATTAGTAAAAATGGTGAATTCATAAGTATTTGATGATTATTTAATGCATGTGGAGATACATGATGAACATCTTGTAGCTAATGTTCATACATAAAACGCAGCATCATTGATTTGCATAATGCCAAAGAGTAATTAATAACTTTCCCCATTAAATTGGTTTTTAGTCAGGAACCAAAGATCCCCATCTACAAAAATTTGGATAAGTTGTAGTTGCTCCACCACACCGTTAAAATATGGGACCTCAAATGAGGTTATGAATATGTTGGATTATTGATGATAAAAATCTAGAAGATTTTATAAGAAATACTCAAAAGTTAGTCTATCCAACATTAGGGGGAGAAAAGAAACAACTGGAAAATAAATGAGTTGAAATGAATTATCATTGATCCTCGGACTAAAACGCGTGATTATAAGTCCAAAATGAATGTATGAAGATAATTCTATTACAAAGATTAATATATGAGTTGCCAGACTCATTTTCTGATCCTAAGAGAGTGATTAAGTCACAAGTACCAGCTGTAAATGCTCCAGTTAAAATAGATGTCCCAGAAGGACAATATCAAACTGCTAATGAGTCTAAAGAACGTCTGAAGCATGATAGACCTATCGGTTCTAAAAAAATAATAATAATAATAATCCTCGGAAAAGAGAAGGAGCTTAAATGAGAATGTCAGAATTGAGGAAGGAAATATGAAGGATCTCTAGAAGAGATAGGAAACATGACAAGAAAGAAATTCAGGTACCTGAGAATAAAGAAATCTCAAATAGCTATGTCATGTCTAGAACCGATATCAAATCGACGTTAATATTTATGCATGCAATGTAGCAGTTGATGAGAATGAGGATCATGAACCATCTATTGAAAAATGTACACAAAGAAATGATTGGCCAAAATATAAATAAGCAATAGATGTGGGACTAAATCTCTTGGAAAAAGAATAGTATTCGGACCGGTAGTCCGTACACCTAATGGTGTAAAACCAGTGGCACATAAATGGGTCTTTAAATGAAAGAAAAAATGAGATGATGAAAAGTTGTGAGATGCAAAAGAGTAGTTTCACAAGAGTTCTCACAAAGACCTGAAATTATTATAAGAAACACATCATCATGTGGTGGAAGCATCAACTTTCAAGTTTCTTTACTCTGGCAACAAAGAAAAGGAACTGAGAGCCACTGGAACAATGAAATTTATGTGAAAGATCCAAAAGAATATAAACTGAAAGAAGCAGTGAACCCCATAAGGATCTAGACTGCTAGAAGCAGCAATTGCTAGTTCTCGAGAACATTACCGCGTGAGTATATTGAACGTATAAAGGAAATAATTCTTGGTCATGAAATGCCATGATATTTAAATTTTCCTAATCTCTTTCATAATTGAAAGATGTGATTCTGTATGGCAAGAAGAATGGTCATACTAGTAAATCTTATAAGAAGAGAAGGAATAACTCGTATATACAATATGAAAGTTTAAAAGATTATCTTTAAAGGAAATTTGGACATGGTTCCATATAGACCAAGATATGACCTTTTTGTGTGAAACTAATATTATGGACAAGAAGTCCAATGGTCTAAGAAATTATTCGACAATCAAACGAGTTTATTTATTAAAGAAATGATTATACCGATTCTGAAAAGGATGATATGTATGTGAGAATACTTCTCCCGAAGAGCTGATGCTTCCAGGGGGAGAATATGATGATGTGCTTGGTTGTACTCTTTTCCTTATCATGATTTTTATCCCACTGGGTTTTTCCATGTCAAGGTTTTAACGAGGCAACAAAGAACACAAAGACACCTAAAGAGGAATGTTATCAATCTCTTAAAGTATTTTTGAGATTTAGAGAATTAATAGAGAATGATCAAGATCAATCATACTTGAAAAGAATCAAGGACACATTCCATTTGCAAGACAGAATCAAAAGTCGAAAGTTTGTCAATCAAACGAGATCTTCTGTATGGAATTAAAATATGAACTTGGTGTCCAGAGAAAGATCTTTGAGTCTATTTTTGTCTCCACTTTGAATCAAGTCATTCCAGAAGATGGAACTTGAGATATGACTGTTTTCGTGGAACATGTACAAGCTCTCTCAGAATACCTTATATCATCTGATAAGGGGACATGACCCAACATATCAGAGCCCACCTATTCACCAAGTCACTTCCGACCTCGACATTCAAGAAGCTTATGCATAAGATCAGGATGCATCGACTGAAAGACATTACACATTAGGGGGAGTAATACGTGTTGTACTCTTTTTCCTTATCCATGGTTTTGTCCCATTGGGTTTTCCTGGAAATGTTTTAATGAGGTAACATCCAAAGCATATTACAAGCTCTTAATGGTTATAACATTCAAGGAGGAGTGTTATGAACCAATTAGTGAATACAATAACCAAAGAGTCAATTTTCTTTTTCACTTAGGCGGTTTAACTTTTTCCTTATTGATTTAGGATTTGTATTATTTCCATTTATCTATGACGGTTTATCTATCTTGTAATTCCTTATATAAAGGGCACATAATGTTATGAATAAGATACAACCAATTTCCACTTTCTCTTGATTCACAACATATAGTAATTACATATAAATTGTTTATTTTTACTTTTGGTACATATGGATGTTTTTTTTGTAAATACATAAAATAATAATATAATAACAATACTTATCTTCTTTATATTCCTTTTATATGAATTATTAAGTGATTCTATTCTATTATGGCAATTTAATGAAAAAGTTATAAGTATTATAAAAATTGCTCCCAAAAATTCTAGTGACAGATTACTTTGTTGCCAACGCGCATTCTCATGTTTACTTTTTTACTAGGTGATTTTCTCGTACTCATACACGGTTCAAAATATATATTTTTTAAAAATATATATATATATATATTATAATAATTGATTAATATTCTATTTTAATTTAAATATTTTATAATTGATATGTATAATTTATATTAATAATACTATTTTGGATTAGACATGTGATTTTGTATATGCATTATCTAGTCGGTTTAGTTATCACTTAAGTATTTTAGATTGCATTTATTTCTTTTAATTTTGACTATAATATTTTTAAAATATATTAATTTTTTATATTAATTTTGTTATTTTTATTTAGGTTGGTTGTTTTTCAAATATATGAATATCTTTTGGTAGAATTTTGTATAACCTTATATATATATATTGAAACTAAAATAGACAAAATAAAAGTCTAGATTGATTAAAAATTATATAAAAGAATATAAAGATAATATTTGAATCTCATGCATATATATTTTTTCAAAAGAAATAAATTGTAAGAAATTAGTCAATATTTATTTTTTTTTTTTTAATATGTTTTGAGATATCCCATAATTTATATGTATAAAAGTAAATAAAATATTACAATAAAGGTTTTTTCAAGCCCTTTTTTTGTCTAATAGTATCCCCTTTCGATTAGGAGAGATGGCTGAGTGGACTAAAGCGTTGGATTGCTAATCCATTGTACGAGTTAATCGTACCGAGGGTTCGAATCCCTCTCTTTCCCTTCCGCTTTTTGATGATGTGAAATAGATAAAATCCTAATAAAATTCGCACATTTCCACTAATTAAATAAAAATTAAATAAAGTAATAAAAAACCTTTCTTTTTTATTCTTCACGTCCCGGATTACGTCCTGGATCATTAGATAAGAATCCAAATATGAAGAGAGAAACAAAGAATATAACTACAGTGTATACAAAAAGTTTGAGAGTAAGCATTACACAATCTCCAAGATCTTACTTTTTTTTTCAAAAAAAAAAAAGAGAATAGATTCTCTATTTTTATACTAAATATCTAGATAGTTTTTTTGTGAGTGAACTCGAATCTAATTAAGTTCTTTCATTTAGAGAAAAGAGGATCAAACTGAGGAAATCAACTGATCCAGATTTAGTATGGCTACCAAAAAAATTCAATGTTTGAATTGAGAGTTCGTTCCTACGTCAAGATTTTTTGATCTTTTGAATTGTTGGAAGAATCAAAATCGTGAATTTTTCTAAGACAGTATTAAGAATTTCATCGAAAACTTACAGCTGCTTGCCAAACAAAGGCTAAGAGAAGAAAGAAAAGAGGTATTACGGGCATAACATCTACGATTGGATTCAAAAAGGACCCCATATTGTAGGGGGATCTCGAAAGATATGAAAGATCTCCCTCCAAACCGTACATACGACTTTCATCGAATACGGCTTTCCACAGAATTCTATATGTATCTATGAAATCGATTATGGAATTCTGTTTACTCACTTTTAAATTGAGTATCTGTTTCCCTCCTTTTCCTACTAGGATTGGAAATCATGTATTTTACATATCCATACGATTGAGTCCTTGGGTTTCCGAAATAGTGTAAAAATAAGTGCTTCAAATCATTGCTATTTGACCCGGACCTGTTCTAAAAAAATCGAGGCATTTCAAATTATTTATTGATACGGACAAAGTCAGGGAAAACCTCTGAAATTATTTCAATATTGAACCTTGGACATATAAGAGTTCCGAATCGAATGTCTTTTGAAAGAAGATCTTTATTAAATCTATAAAAATATCAGTTTCTTATAAAGATTTTACAACTTAATAAAAATGAATCACAAAGTGGGCCCCATCCCAATGTATCATAGGTTTTGGGTCAAACCTCATACTGAATGCGACACGTAGGAAGCTGTCTTCTCAAATAATATTATAGAGATCCGAACCTACCTAACACGAATTAAAAATCATCAATACTATTAAAACATGAGAACTTTTTATCTACTTACTAATAGTCTATGTTGGACCATAATATTTATTTAACTTCCTATTATTTCTCATACTTAGTTATAGTTAAATATATTCCATATCTAATCTATTATTTTAATATTTAAAAACAAGATATCTAATATATTTTAATAATATATTTTAATATCTTTTATTTAAAATTTAAATATACATCTTTTTTTAATATTTACTTTTAATAGTAAAATTCTTAATTAATATCAGCTATAATAATAAAAGAATATTAATTCATTTTTTGTTTATAGAATAAGAAATAACATCTCCATAATATTTATCTATACATATTTTATATTCACAATTAAATTACTATAACAGTTAATAAATATAAAGTAACTTAATACGTTTATCTACTTATACTTCACTTTGCTATTATTAAATATATACTCTAACCTAAAATTAAGGAACGAAATAACTAATATATTATTTTTAAAAATAGTGAATAAAATTTATAAACTCACTAAATTGAAGTAAACAATCAATTATCTTTTATTTAGTGATAAAAATGATATACCTACTAATTCATAAATATACAACTGAACTTTAATACAAATGTATGAAATACATAATAATGTAATTCTTTATATAGTATTAAAATTATATATATTTGATAAAATAAATATTAATAGTTAGTTACTATTAATATTTAATGATATGATGGAATATGATATTATGTTATTATTGATATTTTTATGAGTATAGTTTTACGGGTTACTCTAATATATAGGTAAAATATTTATCAAATATAAAACTAATTTGAAAAAAACATAAAATATACTTTAATTTATGCTTGACCATTCAGGTATCTGTTGGAATACGTGTTGGGTATTTTGAATTTTGGTTCTAATTTATATCACCTACTAGGTCCCATTATGATAAATTTGTAAGTATGGATCAGGTTCGGATATAACACATCAGCATTAGTTTAATTTATTTTTTAGCAATATTAACCCATACAAACATACAACAATTTAACTTTTAGCAATATTCATTGTTTTATCTAAAATCTCGATTTTAAATATTAACGATTGAATGAATAAATATAAATCGCGTATCATAATCTGGCTTTAAAATATTAATACCACATAACAAAAATATATGGAGACGAACAATGAACTTATAAATATCTAATGTCACAATTTTAATCATAAAAATGCAAACTTTTAATTGAAACTAATCTCGGACATTAAACAAACGTATAGGATATTACATAAAATTATATCAAAAAAAAACTATCACACGCTTTGAAAGCGCATGTCAAACTCTAGTCTACTCTATTAAAATAGAGTCCTAAATTTATCTACCATTAAAGTTGTCATTTAAGTTTTGGACCCTTTCAATTTTGTTATTAGGCTACATAAATTTTGGACTGTTTGTTACAATAATATTATTACAGGCTACTTTTTAGATGATACAATCAGATTACTATAGAAAGTTGTTGAACTTATTTAGCTATTTTTTGTCCTACAACTAATTACCCTAACTATACACAATTAATTAAATATCTGTAGGTTTTTAGATATCCATTTCATTCACGAGATCACTAAAGCACGTCATAATACGTTATATATAACATTGGAGATTGGACCTATTTCATTAAGCTTCAATATTTCATGATAGTGCATCGTTATTATTTTCGTTACTACAAACTAGTATATTTACATATATACCCAGGCATACATATCATAGATAATATTAAACTAAATAATTCCATGGTATATTATATTATTGGACATATTTCTTTTGATTATTTATCATCCTCAATACCATAGTGTACATACGTTTATAGTTTAGAAACTATATTCTTATAAATTTTAAATTTATAAGTTTGTAAGCTCTATTTATTATTTAAAAGGTACTTTATTGTAATTTTTTAGAATATTAAAATTATGAAATTTCACTATTCTCAACCAAAATCTTTTATCTCTATATTTGTACTATGTAATTTTAGTTCTTCGAATATTTATCATATATTCAATACAAACCAAAATTCTATATCATAAACCCTAATTCATATACTCCTAAATATGTATACAAGATTCATATATATATATAAAATATTAAAATTCAAATATAAAATTATTTAACTAAATTTACGTATAAATATTAATGAATAAAATATTATTATTAATAAAATTAAAAGTTTAATATATTTTAAAATTATGGATCCGGATCTGAATATCCGGACCTAAAATCAAGATATCCGGATACAGATTTGGTTTTTACGAATCAGAGATTTTATTATCCGGATCTTGATTTGGGCGTTCCGGCTATCTTATTTAGAGCGGATCCAAAGCAAATTTTGGATCGAAGCTGGATCCCAGATACTATACTATTATTGAATAATCATAATTTTATAAAATTTCAAAACAGCGAACCTTTACATTTGGATTAAAAGGTTACAAATTATGAACTTAGAATAATTTAAATAAATTGGATTACATAACAGTTATACATCGGTTCAATCAGTTAGTCTCGGGTTTTTATGATTTTTACAGGTTTTAAAGATGGATATTTTTTAAAAACTAAACCGAGTTATCAGATCACCGGATTAACCGGTTTAACCGCAGTCCGAATCGAATTTAAAAGCACTGATTTAAATATAAAATGTTTTAAATACATATTAACAAAATATTTATTAAGTTATTAATGAATTTTTTATTTTAAAATATTTGGTGCTTGCAAATCGTGTGTTAAAATCTAGTTAGACCCTTAACTTTGATCTTAGGGCAACCACAATGGTGGGATTGTGTTTCAAGTCCCTTAGCATTTTTAATTAAACTTTTATCTTAAGGGACCTAAACTAAGGGACTAATTGGTTTATTAATGGGACTTTGATTGTCCCTTAGTTTATTATTTAATTAATTTTTTATTTGAATAAGTGATAACATATGTAAAGAAGTTTTAAATAAAACTTAAATGATAGAAGTTTAACATTAAAATTGAAATATTAAGAAAATTACAAAATCATAATTTTAAAAAACAAACAAACATTTATTCCAATACAAATAGAAACTTATAAACTATATGTTATTTGGAAGATATCCAAATTTATTCCATATATTTTCAATCAAATCATTTTTTAAACGTTGATGGGTTTGTCGATTCCGAAGGTTCGTCCGACGTTCAAGGGGAGTGCCGAGAGGTGACGGATTATTGATGGTAAAGGTATCCGCCTCTTCTCTTTCTCGAAATTCAGCAATGTTGTACTGAGTTCTTAACGATCGTTCATCCCCGACAATCATATTATGAAGTATGACACAAGCTCTCATAATATTACCTATTTTTTGTTTATCCCATATGTTAGATGGATTTCTAACAATGGCAAACCTAGCTTGTAGGACTCCGAAGGCACGCTCGACATCTTTTCGCACACCTTCTTGGGTTTGAGCAAATACATAATGCTTCTGAGTTTGTGATAGTCGGATAGATTGAATAAAAGTAGCCCATTTCGGATAAATACCATCCGTTAACATAGAAGTTAACTTTTGGTGCTATTCCGTTAATAACGTCATCAAAAACGGGTGATCGATCGAGAATATTAAGATCGTTCATAGTACCTGGAGCTCCAAAAAAGCGTGCCATATCCAAAGGTCATATGAAGCTACCGCCTCCAAGACAATAGTTGGTTTCTCGGATCCTCGTGAATACATTCCTTTCCAAGCGGTGGGACAATTCTTCCACTCCGAATGCATACAGTCAATGCTTCCAATCATCCCTGGGAACCCACGTTGCTCCCCAAAGTATAGTAGTCTCTGCAGATCTTCCGGTGTGGGACGTCTTAGGTATTCATCGCCAAACAAGCGGATTATTCCGGCGGCAAAATTGTGCAAACATCCTTGAGCAGTTGTTTCACCCATTCGGACATATTCATCCACTGCATCTGCTCCAACACCATAAGCAAATTGACGAATTGATGCGGTACATTTTTGGAGTGCAGTAAGACTAGACCGCCCGGTTGCATCTACTCTTTCTTGAAAATACCGTACTTCTGTGGAGAGACGATGCACAATATGCAGGAATAATGTCCGGTTCATTCGAAACCGTCGCCGGAAGACATTGTGCTTGTAGGTTGGATTATCGCTAAAATAATCATTCCATAGCAAATCTTGACCTTCCTCCTGATGTCTGTCGATAAAATTACGTGGTACACGCTCATTTTCTTCTAGAAATTCGTCAATGTCTTCAAATAAGTCGTCGAATATATCGTCATTATCAGGTTGGTGATCGTCTTGGTGGTAATGAAAATGAGAGGAAGAAGCCATTGATAAATTTTTGCAAGAGAGAAAATGCTATGGAAATTAAAGAGAAGAGAATGCTTTGCATTTTTTCTAATCAAAAGAAGTCTCTTATTTATAGATCTTGGTAGTTAGGAAGTAAGCATGTGATTTTTAGGTATAATTTTTAGGTTGATACAAAGCAAGCATTTTGAACATGTTATTTTTAAGTAGAAACAAAGGAAGTTAGGTATGATTTTTAGGTAGATAGAAAAGTACATGTGAAATTTAGTTAGATAGCAAACATACATGTGATTTTTAGGTAGATAGAAAACATACATGTGATTTATAGGTATATAGAAAACATACATGTGATTTGTAGTTAGAGTTAAGACTAACATGTGATTTTTGTTTTTTTTTTTTGTAACTCAAGACTAACATGTGATCATTTATTTATTTTTCTGTAAAAGAATTCTAAAACATATATGCAATAAACTCTAATATATGATTCTAATAGATGATTCTAAGACATAAATTTGATCATTTGACAAGATATTTTAAAAAATCTGAGTACAATGATCATGTTTGACGGTCCAAACTTGGTACACAAGTTTACAATGTTTGACGGTCCAAACTTGGTCACCCATTACATCCGAGGGGCTATAAGAAAAAAAAACACCATTACATCCGACTACAAGTACAATGATCCTGCCTAAACCCACACTACGACCATCCCTGCCTAAACCATTACACATACATAATCCCCAAGCCTATTAAAATTAGTACAACGACCATAGCACCCACAACATACTCAAACCCATCACTACAAACGGATTTCTCCTTAGCATTATCACACATAATCTTTTCTACACGTAGCAGCCTCTGCTCATTTTCGTAGTCACTCAAAAGGGACAGGTTATCAACCTTTTCCACCAGCTGGAGGACATGTCTATCTTTGGCTCTCATCTCCTCCATCACCGCCACGTCCCACCATTTCCAAACATGGCACTCTCCGTCGTCTTTATTCGCGCAAGTGTATACTAAGCGACCTGTATCACACACGGAAAATAACTTATCATTTCGGACATAACTGATGACTAGCTACATTGTGAAATTGCTGTTGTCTTACCTTGACCATTAATACTTCTAGACGGTACAAGCTGTGGCGGAGAACCACAGTAGCAAACCTGCGGGAACCCGAAATCCACCTCCGGTTGTGGAGGGTATATGACGGATGAACAACGTTCTAAGCTAAGCTCAGCTTGATCACTTCGGATTAGATCCTCCGTCTCGGAGTATTCACTGTCTGAATTGTTTCCAAACATATCCTCCGACTGTGATGGTTGGCTATAGGTGTAGCGCCCCATTTTCTAGTTTACCTGCAAAAAATTAGCAAGAGAGGAATGAAACATTTTCAAACTACATTAATATTAATCATAAAAAGCAGATAGAGGAACTTTTAATACCGAACAACATAGAGAGGAATGAAATATTGAGCACAAAGCAAAGGATCCATACATTGATCATACATAGAGCACAAAGCAAAGGAAACATTGAGCACAAAACAAAGGCTAAGCCACTAATGTTTAGAAGCTCTAATTGTTCAGAAACACTCCGCTAAGAGCTTATTCTTCACAGCTTCTTCCGCCTCACTCAATGGTTGAGTCTTGGCAAGGAGAGTGTCAAGTATAGCTAACTTCGACAGTCTCTCCTTCCTCTCCAAGTCCTCCTTCTTCATTTCCCAGTCCTCCTTCTTCATTTTCCAAACACTCGCATAGTCAGACACAGACTTTCCTTTACCACCATTTCTTCTAGCCTTAGCAGCCTTGATTCCTTCTGGCCTCCGCTCAACATCAATGACACCGTCGGTGGTGGAAGTTTGTGTCGTTGTCTCAACATTCTTCCTCTTCTCACCGCCACCAGCTTTAGGTGCGTTAAGGGAAAGCCACTTCTGTTCAAATCTCAACGTACACCACGCATGTTCAAGAGTAAACTTCTTAGCTTGATCAGCAAAGAAGATCTCATGCGCCTTCTTTAGAAGATCAGTGTCACTCTCACCACTTCTAAGCTGTCTCTCTGCTGCGGAGTATGCGGCAGAAAACTTGTTAACGTCATCGTTTATTCTATGCCACCTTTTCTTGCATTGCCCGGGTTCTCTCTCACCATCCTCTAATCCATGAGGACTTGAGGAATAAAGATGAGCAACCCTATCCCAGAAGGTCCCCGACTTCTGCTCATTTGCTACAATGGAATCTTTAGAAGTGTTGAGCCACGCACTGATCAACACCTCGTCATCAGCCGGGTCCCATTTGCGTCTAACACCACGGGCCACTGGTGGTACTTGAGATGGTTGTGAACTGAATGACGGGATATGTTGAGAATCACCAAAGTTAATACTACCATGAAAACTTTCATGAGGAAAGTTTTCATGGTAAACGCTCTGACTATGAATATTATTTGGATCCATAGCAGTAAGAAAAGAGAGGAGACATATTCGAGAAAGAGAAGAGATATATTAGAGAAAAGAGAAGAGATATATTAGAGAAAAGCGAGTGAGATGAAAGAAGTGAGAAGAGAAAATTGATTTTATAGGAGGAAGTGAATACTACAAAGTACAAACGCTAATAAATGGCTAACTCCGAACAAGAAGTGTCTAATCCAAACTTATTACACAACAAAAAAGCTATCTAACATTCCTAACTACATCATTAATATAATGAGATTTGGTTTCAAACAAACTCAGGCAAGGAAGATAGATGATAGCAGAAACATAACTATGGCAAGGCAAAAAGAATTACAAAGCAAGATTGAGACGATAGCAGAAAGATAACTAAACTACATCACAAAACAAAACGAGCAGGATCTAATCCGAGTACCACAAGAGACACAAACTATTTCGTTAATATCAAACTGTAAATATAGCAATCACTCAACCTATTTTGTTACAGGATCTAATCTCGAACCACAAAAGTTTTTAACGGAGGCTGTTATTTAGCTACGAATCACGCGTATAATCAAAAGAAAACAATCACTCAACCTACAAGGATACAAATCATACAATCGAACCATGTAAATCAATAAACTTTATTCTATTCGAAACCCTAGAATCTATCCATTTCATATAGGAGTTGAAGACCGTACCTTGCCAAGATTGGGACGATTCGCCGAGGATTTGGAGAAGAAAGAAGCTTGCATACAGGACCGGAATCGAACGGAAGTGGATTGAGATTTCGAAGCTGCGACCTCTCGATTGGAAGCTGCGACCTTTCGATTTGCAAAGACACGCCGACGGAGACTCCAGTGGAAGGGAGAAGACGCAGGTGGAGTGAGGAGATCAGGTCGTCGCTTTCGTTTGGAAAGGATCGATCTTCGATTCGGTGCTTCAGTTCGTCACCATCGAGCTCTCCTTTTTCGATTTTCGATTTCAATTTCCCGAATGCGAGTGAGCCGAAACCACCGTCCCTTCTTCTTTTCCATCGCCCAATAACGTGATGCCACGTCTCCTTTGGGACGAGTCCGATTGTCCCTTAATTACGGCCCGTCCCACCCATTTTAATTTCATTTTGAATTATTTTCGACCCAATAAAGAAGAAGGGACGGCCCAAGGCACGCCCGATGCAGATGGCCTTATATGCTTTGTATTGTATCAACGTATCTTCGTATATATTTTCATAATATTTTTTTCTCGACAGCTGCTCTGACCTTATCATTTTCTTAATCCCAAAAATATTTCAACTAATCTGGTTCATAGAACTAGTTTGGACGAGGCATTGGTAGGCCTCTCTTCCTAGATTTTCCGAAGCCTCACAACCTTTCTTATTTGTCAAGCCCAAAGAGTTGTTTGTTTTCACTAGCACACAAAATGTTTAAATAGTAGCTCTAATTAAGGGTGCACATAAAAACACTAACAAAAAAAAAACCAAACCAATATGAGTGATTTCGTTGATTATAGTTTAACTTAAAATTCAGTTTGATTCTTATTTTCATTATATTTTTTTTTTGTTTTGGTTTGGTTTGGTTAGAAGTTTATATCCAAATATTTGTTATCTTCAAACAATATTTTAAAAGATCCTATATTTCTTTGAATTTAAATTAGGTAATATTTTTATGTTTTTGTTTATTGAGCTTATATTTGTTGTTTAGTAATTCGAAATTATAAATTTAGAACTGAAAATATGTACACACAAATAAGAAATCTAAGCTTTTTCTAAAAAACATGTTGTAGAGTGTCTCCAAATCTGCTACAATATTTATGAATTACATTATTTATGAATATTATGCTATTTATCAAGCTTTTTAATACTGGATAGTTATATTTTCAATCGTTATTGAGTAAAATAACTTTTAAATTTTTTAGGAAGTAAAAAATAAATTATCTATCTATCTATAACAATAAAGTTGGGAAATCTGCCGTTTCCCGCTGCCACGTCGCTCAGGAGGGTGGGTGCTTTCTCGACACGTGTCGACTCGGTAGGGCAACGGTGTTTCCCACACGCTTTGCTTTCGTCGCGCGTGTCTTCTCTGAATTTTGTAATTCATTTTTATTCGTTCATGGCATAAGCTATACGGGCCAGACCTTTTGTTCATATATTGTATTTGGGCTTCTATATTTACGTTTTGTTCAGGCCCGATGTGTTTAGGGTTGAACATTCTAGGAAGTTTCAGATACAAAACCTCGCCGTCGCTTGCCTTCAGATGACTCCGCCTCCGAGCAAGTCTGTATAACGTCTTTGGTTTTCATTTACATGGTTCTTTACTCCAAGCATTTACGTGATTCACCCCACTTCTCCCATTCTGTCGCATTTAATCCATCTCATCATCTTTCAAGGAAACGTACAAAGGATCTATTAATGTGCATGCTCTCAATGATGAACAACGCTACAGAATTGGAAAGAACAAACTCTTTAAGTTACCAGCTCTAGCAATGGCGTCATCATCTCGATAATTTCCAACATCTTTTTTTTTGAAAGAATTTTAAATTTATTCACTTTAAAAAAAAACCTTTTTACAACTTAATGCCTGATTTGTAAAGGAGAAAACTCTATGTACTATTTATGAGAAAGAGCTGAATCAAAAGATATTTATCTACTTCCAAACCATATCTCCATGGCCTTCATATACTTGCTTCCCTCTTTCTTTGTCAAAGAAGTAATTCTATTACGGATCAACTTATCCAAGAATCTGATTAGCTGAGTAGGATGTTGAGCCACTTCACCCACTCGGCGCTTATTTCGCTCTTACCAGATTGCATACACTACTACTTGAAAGCAATAGCGGAATAAGAAAGTAGTGGTTTTATCCCTCAACCCAACCACCAATCGATGCAATAGAGCAGACCATTGATCAGAGATACCCGAGCCAGTCAGACCTCTTACAGTGCCTCTCCAAACTTCCCCAGAGAAAGAACATTAAAAAAATAAATGATCTCTTGTCTCTGTCGCTGAATTACAAAGCAGACAAGTAGATACTGCTTGCGAATTCCATCTTAAAAGCCTATCACCCGTTGATAATCTGTTATGAACAGCTAGCCACGAGATAAAAGAATATTTTGGTGTCGCTTCTTTAAACCAGATCCCTTTGTGCCATGGAACCTCCAATGCATGCTCTCTGATCAGATTCCAAGTTTGGGAAGTTCTAAACACCGGTTTAAACACATCATTTACCTCTTTCCACAAAAAACATCTTCCCCCTCTCCAAGACCTTGTTCTTTTAGTCTCAATATCTCATGCTCAATCTTCTTTAAAGTATCATTTTCGGAGTCTGCGCCTACGGTAGGATTGTATTGCTCTTTCCACAGTTGCATTCATCGGGATACCGAGTCCAATACAACCTCTTTCTCCAGCAATAGTAATTAGAACTCCCAATTGACTCCACTTATCAAACCAAAAGGAAGTCGTTGCACCATTATTCACTTCTCTCCGAATATGCTGCAGAGCCACAGGTCTATGCTTTAGAATCTTTTTCCACATCCATGAGCCTAAAGAACTGGATTCTTTGACAATCCAAAACGAACCCTTCCTGATGAGATACCTATGAATTCATCGTACCCACAAAGAAGAATTAGCAGAAAGAATACGCCATATCAGCTTCAAACAAGAAACTCTATTTGCTTCCCCCAAATCTCTCAAACCTAACCCCCCTTCTTCTTTCGGTTTACATAGATCTGACCAAGAGATTTTTGCCTTATGCGAAGACATCACTGGTCCTGACCATAGAAAAGCTGAGCAGAGACTATTAATCTCTTGTATACACTGATTAGGAAGGCGCAACGCAGACATCCAAAAATTTGTCAGGCTATATAACACCGAGCCTATTAACTGCAGACGGCCCGCAAATGTGAGATGACGTGCAGTCCAGGAGTGTATCTTGTTTTTCATAATCGAGATAAGAGGGGAATAATCCGATACTGACATCTTCTTAGATAGCAAAGGAAGTCCGAGATACCTGACAGACAGTGATCCAGCTTCAAATGGGAAATGCTCCATAATATTAGCACTATCCTCTTCCTTAACTCCTGCTAGAAAGAGAGTTAATTTCTCCAGGCTAATATTAAGACCAGAGATCTTAGCAAAATCCTGAAAAACCTCCAATATGCCTTCTATGGACTTCTTCTTCCCATCCGAAAAGACCAGAACATCGTCTGCAAAACAGAGGTGAGTAAGATTAAGATCCTTACAATAAGGATGGTAACCAATTCTCCTCTCTTCTGCAGCTCTATCCAGTAGTTTAGACAACACTTGCATACCAATCACATATAGATAGGGCGACAGCGAACATCCCTGACGTAATCCTCTCTTACTATTAAAATAACCTGCCAACTCTCCATTGATCTGGACAGAAAATGATGCAAGCTCAATACATCTCCTTATCCACATAATAAATTTTTCCGGTAATCCCATGGCTTCAAGAACAGAAACCAAAAACGGCCACTGGACAGAATCAAAAGCTTTTGAGATGTCAATCTTGATGGCACATCTAGCTGACACCGATTCTTTATGATAACTCTTTACCAATTCTGACGCCAGTAAGACATTTTCCATGAGGAGCCTATCTTTAACAAACGCTGATTGGTTCAGAGAAATGAAACCAGGAAGCAATTTCTTCAATCTATTAGCCAGAATTTTCGAGATCACCTTGTAGATCACATTGTAGCAGGAAATAGGCCTGTAGTCTTTCATATAAACTGCCTCATCTTTTTTAGGAATTAAGGCTAATATTGTTGAGTTGATACCTTTAGGCAGAAACTCTTTCTCAAAAAACGACTGCACTGCATGAGTAACATCCCCTCCAGTGATAGCCCATGTTGCCTTAAAGAATTCAGCAGTGTAGCCGTCTGGCCTTGGTGATTTGTCTGCGGCCATACCAAACAGTACCTTTCTTATCATCTCCGAAGATACCTCACCAGTCAGCATATTTCTATCCTCCACAGAACACTCATACTTCAAGAGATTCTTAATTTCCTCTATGCTAGCTCCTCTATAATCCGGAGGAATGTGAGTTAGAAAAGAACATAAGTAATCCACTGCTTCCTTCTTAATGTCTTCTTGGTTATCAGAAATCGATCCATCTCCTCTTTTTATTTCTCTGATCGAATTCCTCACTTCATGAATCTTAGCAGCTCTGTGGAAAGTCTTATTGTTTCCATCTCCAACCCCTAGCCAGTGAATTTTTGCTCTTTGACTTAATACCTTTTCTTCAAGCGTAGATAAGAAAGACCATCTAGCAAATGCAACTGATTCTGCTTCCATATTATTCTGAGAAGGCTCCTGAAGTGTCTTAGTCTAAAGCTCACACAGTTTCAAATAAGCTTCCTTAGTCTTCTTCACTATATCACCAATCTTTTTCTCTACTTATCCCCCGAAGAATAGGCTTCAGCGCTTTCAATTTTTTTGATAGCCTAAATAATGCAGAAGTAGAGTTGAACAGGGGCTCCGTCCCCAGCCAGAAGTTACCAACAAGAGACAGAAACTCTGGCATATCAACCACTGCATTTACGAACTTAAAAGGCTTCTTTGGCTTCATATTCTCTGTTTTGACCATTATTCTGCATCTCTGATGATCCGAACACCCTCCTGCTTCGAATACACAATAAGATTGAGGGTATACCCATAGCCACTCTTCATTTACCAAAACACGATCTAACTTCTTACAGATAATGTCATTATCTCTCTTATTACTCCATGTAAATTTCGGACCATGATACGACATATCAACCAAGGAACAATAGTTAACCACCTCCTGAAACTCTCTCATTCCTCTTGAATCATGATTTACCTCCTCAATTGAATGTTCCTCCCCATTAAGTATCTCATTAAAATCCCCACATACTATCCAAGGTTTCTTCCGGATGATAGATGAGTCTTGGTGAGATTTTATATCACTCCAAAGCTCTTTTCTCTCCTCCTCCAGATTATAACCATACACGAAAGAACTGAAAATTTCCTCCTTCATACCCTCCAACAGAGAGACTGTAATCATCTGTGCACACTGGAAACACGGAGTAACTCTCACCTTCGGATCCCAAATTACCCAGATTCTACCCAGTCGATTATGCACATAGTTTGTAATAGAAGACCATCCTGGAAACACCTTCTGCAGAATCCTCTTTGCTTTATTTTCTTTTACCCGAGTTTCAACCAGACAATAAAATTGAAAACCACATTTTCGGACCCACTCCTTTATTACCGAATGCTTAGTTTGCTTGTTGAAACCTCTGATATTCCAAATAAATCCAGACATTATTGATGGCGAGGTTTCTTCTTGTGCTGATCACTGGGACCAGCCTCTTGCAACCTCTGATGAGTTTTATCCCCCAGAACCTTATGTTTATTCTTTGATTCCCTCGGAAGCGACGGACGAAGATTATCCTTCTCCTTTAACCCCTCCAGAGAACCCTGTTGATCTTCCTTCTGAACTCTCATATCCTCCTTTTCTTGTTCAACAATCTCTCCTTCTTCCTCCTCCTCTGAACTCAACACCGCAAATCTAGAGTTTGTAAGTATGGAAACTTGACCAAACTTTAGATCATTGACTCTAGTATTTGGGGATCGACTTATTTTTCCTGGTGTAACATCCAACCATTCCCTCTCCGTCTTATCAGTGTCAGCATCTTTTATCTCAACTAATTCAGAACTTTCCAACACCTTCTCTTCCTCATTACTTGTATCAGTTGTTTCAGTCTGTGTAACCTCCGGAATAACCACATTCAAACACACATCTTCTTTCTTTAGCACTTCTTTTGCCTGAACTACATTGTTCTCATCCTGCAACTCACTTTTCTCCCCTTTATTTGGACATGTCTTGAAAGAGTGACCCCATTTCTCACACTTCAAACACTTTGATGGTAACCATGGATATGAGTATTCCACCAAGACTTCCTGACCCTGAACATTAAAATTCATCTTCCTCGGCAAGTCTTTTGTTAAGTCTACATTCACAAAGATCTTCGCCACCTCAATATTCAGGCACTGAGCAGTTTCTGGATGCAACCTCACCGGACTACCAACTGGACTAGCAACAAAACTGAGCCCTGGCCACGAAAACAGATTGATAGGTACGTTTTTTAGGTGAACCCACATCGGAAATAGACTGCGCTTGCGGCTTCTCCTTTTCCACCACCGGAGACCATTTTGTAACCACTACAGGAATACCAGCGAGGTTATACATTCCCTTCGAAGAATCCTTTTCCGATCAGCCTGATTTGAAATCCTGAACTTCATTGTGGTTGAGTTAACTTCAAACACATCAATTATTTGAGTCTTATCGTTGAGATGCCAAATTTTGTTGACTATAGCATGGATCTTCGCGATGTGTGGAGTAGTGTCGAGAAACTTTCCGATTAGAAAATCTTCCCAAAGCGGATCCACATCCTTCGTTATCTCTCCCGGAACAATCACCGATCCAATACCATCCTTCATCGTAACCTCAAATTCATATTTCTTCATCAATTTTTGACCCCGAACAGCACCTACCCATGATCCCTTAGTCCCACCTGGACCAATCAGAACTTTCTCCTTCTCAGAGGAGTTCGAGACCTCCCCTTGAACCACCGTAAAATCTTCCTCAGCCATCGGAACCACCGTAGGCGGCATCGATAATTGATCTAGCGAACGAGAGAAACCTAATCGCAAATCGCAAATCGCCTAATTTTTCGCCCAGAGCAAAACGGTGCGTTTTGTCTATTTCTTGGTACTAAAGTACCTTCGCAACTTCCAACATCTTTTCAGTCAGGGAGTGCTAGGCTCTCTTTGAAAAACCCCTTGCAGCAACGTCTCAGCCATAAGGTATGTGGAAACCCGTTTTCCCTTTTGTTTAAAGCATCAAACTTGAAGCTTGGATTTTGTGGTTATCCTTCTTAGCTTTCTTAAGGTTTACTCAGCTAACGTAGAGAAAATCCGGTGCCGCAAGAACTGCAAGACAGACTATGCGAGAGATCGAAGAGATGTTCTTGCTGTGGCGCAGCTTCAGAATCTAAAGCATCGAAGGTATAACATTTTATCTACAAACCATATTTTTAAGTATTCTTTATTTCCTTTTTGTGTCAAGGCTTTAGTTAGAATTGCTATGCTTGCTTTATTCAGGAATAAGTCTCAGCAACAGGTCTTCTCGAAGACAATACCTTGACGGAGCTAATATTATACCCAAAATTGAATTGCTTCTTCACCACTTACTTTCTTTCGGAGGCCACTAAAGCTATTGTAAGTTGAATTTTTCATTTTATTTTCTGTGGCTGACATATGCTGAGATTGATCTCTCTCTCTCTCTCTCTATATATATATATCTCTCTTGCGAAATTGTTGATTTAGCTATTTTGTGGCATTTTACGATTCAGTTGCATTTTATTCTACAATTTCTGTGGCTGTTTAAAAAAAAATTGTTGCATTTTTTTTGTATATATTCTCAGTATGATTTCTTCATCATTTGATTGATGCTGATTTGTGTTGAGTTCTTTGTGTTGAAGTTTTAGTAGATTTTCCTGCGTCTCTTCCTTTTTGATTTTTAAGTTTCCATCTTAGACGTCTGAATCCCTGTTGATATTTTATTATATGAAACTGGATTTGAAATACATTAAGTTATCAGATGAAGTGAGAAACTGAGCTGTGTTTCTAAGATCTGATTCATTGATCGAGTTTGTTTTTTCTGTAGGAGCAAAAAGTGGAATCTTTGGATGATTGGGGCGAGACCAGTAGCCGATGGTCGTGGAATAGTGAATCGTGTCGAGCCTGTGAGCTTAAAAGAACTTGAACGCAGAGGACTGATATTGTAACTGCTTTATGTGTTTAATCTTCAGGACATCTTTTGAGCCATAAACTGTTTGTGTTTGATAGTGATGCTCTGGAAGCAAAAATGACTGAGAAAAAGAGCAAGTCTTTGAGATGGCTCTTACTCTTAGCACTGCAGCAGTCACGTTCCAGAACCAAGCTACTGAATCCAAAGTCGTACAAAGGGATAACGTCTAGTGGATACGAAGGAGGAGGTCGTGAGATATAGAAGAGGCTCACAAACATTGTAGACAAGAAACATTGTAGTCAAAAGATGTACACAAAAAGTTCTACGAGTCTAGCCAATCAACTACTTCAGACTTCTTCCTTTTTTTTGTGCACCAGACTTCTTCCCTAAAGTGAGATAATTTAAAAGTGTTTGATGTGTTGTGATTGTGATAATGATCTACCCTCTATAATAAAAAATGCTCATTGACTTGGGCTTTAAAATTAAAAAAAAATGTCTATCTACACTATAATTATAATATATACTAACCCGAACTAACAACTTCTGAGATTTTATATATGAACTCTAATCCATTTTAAAACTGCAGGGATGTATTGAATCATGGATTTTAAAGTGTTTTGGTTTTGTTTTTAAATCCCTTGTTATTCAACTAGTGATTTCTGTTTTTTTTTCTAATCCTGTGTTATTGAATATGACATTTATCTAAAGTCACTAAAAATCACTTGTAATTCACTGTTATTCTTTTTTTTTTGAATTATACAGAGGTATCCTGGCCCTATAGAGTAGTCCAGACTAGTCACGTGTTGCCACGTGTCGGTCCTCTGTCCCTGGCGATGCCGAAATGTTAATTCCCCAGTGGCCGGGATTCGAACCCAGGTGGCGGTACTCATAGCTGTGAGCCCTTTACCACCAGAGCCAGAAGCCCGGTTAATTCACTGTTATTCAATTACAAAAACAAAATCAAATCCAGTGTTATTCAAAGATAAACAATTTTGAAAAGAAAAAAAACTTTGAAAAGGATTTGAAATAAACTTTTTTATTATTTTCAGTCAAAACTATAGTAAATCAAATTCCACCTCTATACATTTTATTTGGAAAGACTCAAATTCAATATTAAAAATTGGTCAAAGGAAAAGACGATTCATAATTTCATATCCCTGACTTCGACGGTGACGAACGATGAAGCTCACACCTCTGTACCTGTTACTCCGCCACCATTTATCTAAAATCAATGGTGGCCAGGATTCATCGTGATTTGGGTGTTCAACAAGGTGACGTCGTCGCTCGTGCTGCCTAATTCTGTCTGCAATGGAGCTAGTGTAAGATTCAATGCTTCTCAATATGAATACACATAGTCCGAGTAATTTTATGAAGTAGCTTTGTTATTGTGCCATATCTACGGGCTATCACTTGTTGTATTACTAGAAGATACGGTGCTTCTGATCTTGTATGTTAACAAGAGGTTTAAGATCACTCTTTTCATGTCTCTAAAAGAACAATTAGAGCTAAAAGGATGACTCTCATATCTTGGATATATAAAACACAAAACAATTAGACATGGTAACAACATTCTCACACTTACATTAACTTGAATAACAAGGAACATGTCAGGTACCTAGAACATTGAAAAAGTCTTTGGCTCACTAATTTTCATTGGCACGTTTTATTATTGGTTCACTAGTAAAAAAAGGCAAATAGCAACGACACTGCTACGTTATTTTCGTAGCAAATCAAAAACAGCTACGACCTTGCTACGCAATTGCTACGAAACCAAAAAACGTAGCATGACGTAGTAAATCGTAGCAAAATTTGCTACGCTCTTACTACGAAACATAAACGTAGCAAACATTTGCAACGATTTGCTACGAAAATTAACGTAGCTACAAGCTAGAAGTGCAAATTCGTCTACTAAGAAAACAAAAAATAATGAAAAACCTTGCTACGATCCGGAAGCGTATCAAAATCGTAGAAACCCACCGAAAAATACGTCCCACCGGTCAAGTCCTGAGCAAGTGGCAGTGATAAATACAAAGAATAGTAGCTACGTTAAGTTTTCGTAGCTATTATCGTGGGTGACTTCTAAGTCATGTCACCTCGGTCCGACAATGTGCAGGCCAAATAATGCTTGATATTTTTGAGCTTGCCACGGTTTCTGGTCGTAGCAAAATTCGTAGCATGTTTCGTAGCAAAACGTGGCAAAAAGCGTAGCAAAAAACGTAGCAAAATCGTTGCAAAATCGTAGCAAGCTTTTTCTATAAAAGCAACCGAGCACTTCACTCTCGTTACAACAAGTCTCATATCAAACTTTGAGAGACTTTATAGAAGAGAGTTCGAAATTGTTGGGGGGAAAAAGTGAAAATTCAATATGTCGGATTATTTTTATTCAAGAGATTGGATGGACTCGACACTTTGATCCAATCAATAATTGTGTTTCTCGTGAGTTTAAGGAAGGGGTAAATTTTTTAATCACATTTGCTTCCAATCAAACTTCTTTCAGAGAGGGGAAAACCATGTTATGTCCTTGTTCAAAATGTCAAAACCGAAAACAACGTGACGTGAGAACCGTGACTCGCCATCTTTACCGAGTCGGATTCAAAAGTAATTATTATTTATGGTCTAGCCATGGAGAAAATTACTATGACGTTGGCGGATCATCGACAGGAGATAAATTTATGGGAGAAGAGACAATGCATACGGAAGAAGAGACATATCAAGAGAACTTTCCTGATGTTATGGGTGGAGACACTAGATCAACTCATGTATTGGAGAATGTGATTGAAGCACCCGATGAGGAGCAGTATGAAGATAGTATGTTTCAAGCATTTGAAGCTGCTAATCAACCATTATACAAAGGATATGTTGAAGGTATTTCTCAGTTATACTTAGCGTCACGTTTTAATGAAAGCAAAAACCGATCATAATTTATCAGAGTCATGTTTGGATGAGATATCACAAACTTTTAGAGATGTTCTGCCACAACCAAATAAAGCTCCTGCATCATATTATGAGACAAAGAAGTTAACAAAGTCGCTTGGTCTCCCTGTTGTGAAGATTGATATTTGTGAGAATAACTGCATGTTATTTTGGAAGGAGGATCAAGACTTGGTGGTGTGTCGGTTTTGTGGGAAAGATAGATATCATCAGAATCGTGGAAAGGGGAAGAAGCGGCCAAAACAAATAATGTTTTACATGCCTATTACGGAGAGGTTGAAGCGGTTGTACCAACATGAGGCGGCAGCATCACAAATGCGATGGCACGCGGAACATGAGTCGCCCGAAGGAGAAATGCATCACCCTTCTGATGGAGCAGCTTGGAAGCATTTTAACAAGGTATATCCTAATTTCGCTGCAGAAAGTCGGAATTTATATCTTGGACTAGCAACAGATGGATTTAATCCAGTCGGTATGAGTGGTGAAGCCCACTCGGTCTGGCCCGTAATCGTAACTCCGTATAACTTACCTCCCGGTATGTGTATGAAAAGAGAATATTTCTTTTTATCAGTCTTAGTGCCCGGACCAAGACATCCAAAGAAGAGCATTGATATCTATC
Source organism: Brassica nigra (assembly GCA_016432835.1). Classification (NCBI taxonomy): domain Eukaryota; kingdom Viridiplantae; phylum Streptophyta; class Magnoliopsida; order Brassicales; family Brassicaceae; genus Brassica; species Brassica nigra. The sequence continues at coordinate 59,900,896 of CM028247.1, read as the reverse complement.
TACAGCCGCTGATTGAAGAATTACAAAGTTTGTGGAGTCACGGGGCAGAAGCATACGATATATCGAGAAAGGAAAAATTCACGATGCGAGCCGCATTAATGTGGACCATTAACAAATTTACGGCTTATGGCATGATGTCAGGTTGGATGACTCATGGTCGTTTAGCTTGTCCATATTGTCAAGAAGATACAAAGTCATTTTGGTTGAAACATGGAAGGAAGCATAGCTGGTTTGACTGTCATCGAATGTTTCTGCCTAAAGAGCATCCTTACAGGAGAAATGTGCAAGCGTTTCGAAAGGGAAAGACGATAACTGATGATCCTCCACCATGGTTTACGGGAGAAGAAATTCTCCGCGAAAGAATCAACAACATCGAAGGATTGAAGAAAACTGTTGAATGTGGAGGAACTGGACACGAAAACCTGCGAGCAACATAGAAGGATATGGACAATATCACAATTGGGTGAAGAAAAGTATTTTTTGGGAATTGCCGTATTGGGAAAACTTTCTTCTTCGCCACAACGTGGACTCTATGCATGTTGAGAAAAATTTCTTTGATAATATTATAAACACGGTGCTCAATGTTTCTGGGAAGACAAAAGATAATCCAAAGTCGAGGATGGATCTACCCGATTTGTGCAGAAGGAAAGAGTTACATATGAAAGATGATGGAACGATGCCGGTGCCGATATTTCGGTTGTCTAAAAAAGAAAAAGAAGAATTCTTGCGATGGTTGAAGGATGATATAAAATTTCCAGATGGGTGCGCTTCCAAGTTTAGTAGATGTATAGACGAGACAAATTTGAAACTTTCAGGCCTGAAAAGTCATGATTGTCACGTCATCATGCAACGACTTCTTCCATTTGCTTTTAAGGAATTGCTTCCCAAAAATGTCCACATCGCAATTTCAGGTAAATTAGTTTTAATTTTTTTGTATAAGTGTTACTACCCGCTAACTCAAAAATGTTTTGTGTAGAGATAGCACTCTTCTTTCGGAATATCTCTGCGAAAATACTAAAGAACGAAGATGTTGCCATTTTAAAAGAAAACATTGCAGTGAAGCTTTGTAATTTGGAAAAGATTTTCCCTCCTTCGTTTTTTGATGTTATGGAACATCTCGTAATGCATTTGCCAGACGAAGCTGCTCTAGGTGGTCCAGGGCAATATAGATGGATGTATCCTTTCGAGCGATACATGTACCATCTGAAGAAAAAAATAAAAAATAAGGCACATATTGCAGGTTCCATTATTGCCCAATGTCTCAATGAAGAGATGTCTACAGCTTCTGCACATTTCTTTGGGAATCCAGAAGTGCCCGCTCAAGTCTTGCAACCTGGAGATATTCGATTTACATATCCTGATCCAGATGTGCCAAATATGTTTTACCATGAAGGTCGAGTGAGTGGAAAGGTATCAAAGAGGTATTTAACCGATGATGACTACACTGTGCTGCAGACGTTTTTGATGCTCAATTGTCCTGCATTTGAACCATATGAAAGGTATTTGAACTAGTTTTTTTATATGCTACATTTCTTTCAGTGTCAGCTGAAAGTTTTATTCATTTTAAAACAACTACCGAACATGATGTTTAAGGAGTTTATGATGGACAGAAATCCAAATATATGTGGTAACGATCTACAAATAGCGAAAGACAACCACTTTGCAGAATGGGTGAAAAACTATGTAAGTTTTTGATATAATATGACTATCGATGTGAATTTAAATCATTCATACACATGATTTTAATTAACAGGTTGTCTATACGAGTGAATTATATGAGTTTCTGTTGTGGATGTTGGATTTCGTACAAGGACCAAAACGAAATTATAAAGTTTGGCCGATTTATTTCTCACGAGGATACTGCTTCCACACACATAGCCATGGCCAAGATAAGAGAACCCACTATTACGGTGTCCAAGTTTGGGGTACGACAGACACTGATTATTACAGGTAGATCGAAGATATAATGATGGTTGAGTATTCTGGTTCTGTTGGGCTTAAAGCCATGGTTTTTAAGTGTAAGTGGTTTGATACAGTTGTAGGTCCGGGGATTCGAAAACATAAATCAGGAATCGTCGATGTGTCTCTGCGCTGGCAGTACGAGAAATATGATCCATTTATCTTATCTGGTAATTGTGATCAAGTTTGTTTCATTCCTTATCCCCGAGTTCGTCACACATCAGCAAACGATTGGTGGGCATGTACGAAAGTTGTGCCTAGAGCGGTTCGAGAAACTTCTGAAGTTGTTCTTACTGCGATGCAAGATGATACACACAACCAAGTTGTCGCCCGAAGTGAAATGTTACGCATTGAATCTTATGTTGTGATGATTCAGATTATGATTCGATGCCAGTTGTTCCTCCCAATGACGAATACATTTCTGAAGATGAGTTAGAACGATCAAGTGATTCTGATTCAGAATCTGATTTAAGTTCTTAGTGTTCTTAAGATATATGAATGTATAATATAAGTTCTTAGTGTTTGTAAGATATATGAATGTTGAATGTATAATATAAGTTCTATCTTAAACCTATATATACCCTAGCTAACCCCTAATTTAAAAAAAAAAATCTACAAAATTCTATAAAATCTCCAAAGTATAATAAACCCTATCTAAACCCTACCTAACCCCTAATTTTTTAAAAAAAATTCTACAGAATTCTATAAATTCTATAAAATCTCCAAAGTATTATAAACCCTATCTAAACCCTAACTAACCCCTAATTTTTTAAAAAAAAATTCTACAAAATTCTATAAATTCTATAAAATCTCCAAAGTATTATAAATTCTACAAAATATTCAACATTTTATTATATATTTTGTAATTTATTAAAATATATAGTATACAAATTTATGAGTGTATAGTAATTTTAAAAATTCTACAAAATTCTTTAAATTCTCCAAAATCTCCTAAACCCTATCTAAACCCGAAATTCTATAAATTTTACAAAATCTCTAAAATTTTATTATTCCCTCCAATATTTTGGAGCCCAAAACCAATTTCCCTCCCACATTTTGGAGCCCAAAACCCATTTCCCACACTTAGTATTTTTTCACCCTAAACCTCCGTCTCTTTCACTCTCGTCTCTCACCTCTCATCTCTTTCGAGTAACGAGTAAAGCTCAGTCTGGCTCGTCTCTCACCTCTCACATCTATCTCTTTCGAGTAAAGCTCAATCTGTCTCGTCTCTCACCTCTCACCTCTTTCCCTCTCGTCTCTTATTAGCTATCTCTTCCATGGGTCCTCCTTCCGGAAACGCAAACACCGACCGTCGTTGTCCTCGCCCTTCCGGCTTGACTCTTCCAGGTCAAGTTTCCATTTCTCTCGGTCTTTCTTATCTCTCTGTTTCTATCGAGTTAGGGTTTTGTTTTCCAATCGCCGCACCTACATTTGCATGTTCTAGGATTTCGATTTGGGTTTCAAGTTATGGTTAGGGTTTCGAAATGGGATTCGGGTTTCCATTTGGGATTAGGGTTTGCTTTTGATTTTTGATTAGGGTTTCGATTTCTGTTTGGGTTAAGGTTTGCTTTCGGTTTCGATTTTGTGTTTGATTTTTCTTTTAGAATCTTAACAGCTTCTTCTGTTTCTCTGTCTACAGATGTCAGATACGTGAGACCCCGAATGAGAGCCGCGTCAATGCCTGCTGATACGAATCCTGGTCCTGCTCCTGCTCCGGCTCCGGCTCCTGCTCCTGCTCAACCAACAATACCTCCTGGAATGGCCGCCTCCTTAAGTTCAGTTTCTGCGGCTCCTCCAACCTATGTGAGGAGAACAGAAGATGCTCGCCTACGTGCTCCAGCCAGACTTAACCAGCCACACCTCCATCCTGATAGGATCAATGGAGCATTGTGGTAAGTGATATCATTTACTTAAATTTATAACATAATTATCAAGTATATATAGATATTGATGGAGCATTGTGGATAGTGATTTTGTTTTATATAATTTGGAATTAAAATTAATGACCTTAGCTAATTGTCTATTCTAAATCTGATACCTTTTTTTTAGTTAAGTGTTAACATTGTCCTTAGCTAAGTCTTCTTATCAGTGTGCTTAATGAACTTAGCTAAGTCTTCTTATCTGATGTTTGTTTGATGCTTAACATTGTCTTTGCAGGTTTGGAGTTGATCCTGAAGTCCATGCTTTCATCCGAGCAACATGGCAGGGAGATTACTGGGGGCCGTGGAAAAGCTTGATAAAGGTTCCGGAACCGAAGAGAACATCATGGTGGCACTCATTCATCGTAAGTGATCCTGAACCATTTCCATTCCCATTATTATGTATAATTTTGTAGCAACAATACTAATCACTTCTCTTATTTTCTAGCAACAATACTACTAGGAAGACAGGTTTCATGATGAAATCTACTTCAAATGGAGGCGTCAGACTCAAGTGACTATCTGCGGACGCATAAACCAGAAAAGGGAAAAAAACAAGCAACCAAGTTAAATCAGTGAGACAGACTGGGCAAAAATCATTGCGGATTGGTCAACACCTGAAGCAAAAGCCAAGAGCCAATCAGCATCTGCTTCTCGCTGTTCTGCTCCTGAGGGGCTGAAGATGCACGTCCATGGTGCAGGACCACGCTGCTTTGTAAATATTGTGCATCGTATGGTCAGCTTTCTAACTCTTTTTACTTGCATTTTTCCATTTATTTAACTTCTAAAATGTCTAACTTTCTGTTGTTCCTTTGTTGTAGATGGTCGACCAAGGTTTGGATGCACTGCCTTCATATCCGGACCTTGCGAGGGAGACTCACACTCGCAAAGATGGGACCTTCATGGACGAACGAACTGAGGCATTGGTTCTAGAGGTTGAGCAAGCAGTTGAAGAGATGTTACAAGATGATTCTCCAGTTGGAGAAAGCCAAACTTGCTCAACTTCTGCCACAGCAAAGTCAAAGCGCCTTCTCCTAAACCAAGAATACATCAAGGTAATAATAATCTCTCGTGCTCATTATATTTGTTTCTAGTTACTCTTGTATTGAAATTGTAACAAGATCACACTGCATTTTTGTGACTGAATTTTCTCTGCCATAATGTTATCTTGTTTGTGTCCTTTTCAGCGTGGAACGACACGCAAGGGCGCCGTTTATGGGCTTGGCAGTGTTCAATTCATTGACAAACATCCTTCTGAGTCAGTCCCTGCTGCACTCAACAGAAACCTGGACATGGAGATGCGGATTTGTGGTTTTGAAAACATCACTCAGGAAATCAAGTCTGATTTTCTAGCTGTCAAGTCTGATGTTCAGGGTTTGAAGACTGACTTCAATGCAGGGATGGCTAAAACTCAATCAAGTCTCGACATGATTCTGCAATTTCTTCAGCCTCAAGCTTCCAATCCTGCTGCCTCTACTGCACAACCAAATCAGTCTCAAGCTTCACCTGAAGGTCAAGGTCAAGGTCAAGCTCCATCTCCAGCTCATGATAAGTCTCCGGCTCAAGGTGAATCAAAACCTCAACATCTCTTCACCACTGACCATGCTGATTTAGATAGGTGGTGCAGTCAACTCGGTTTGTAGGTTTTAGTTGTGGCGTGCCCAAAAACAAGTTTATGAATTATGTTTTAATCTTTTGAACTTTCTGAATGTTGAATCTTTTGAACCTTTTGAGCTCTAAGAAGCTCTTAATGTTGAATCTTTTGAACTTTTTGAGCTCTAAGAAGCTCAATGTATAATCTCGTTTCTGTTTCAAAAAAAAAATGTTTCTAATTAGCTTTAATTTGATTTTCTAATTAGCTAAAAAATCATTGAAATAGCTAAAAAAAAATTGATTTTCGTAGCAAAAAAAGGAACAAAAGACACGAATCTAATCGTAGCTGAATCGTGGTAACTTGCCACGAAAATGGTCGTCTCTATTTCGTAGCAAACGTGCCACGAATTTACCGTGTCAAATTCGTAGCAACCTTGCTACGTAAACTATCGTAGCAAGCCGTAGCAACTTGAAACGATTTTGCTACGAACCAAAATTTGCTATGATCATATAGCTACGATGTCCAAATCATTGCATTTCATAGAAAACTCGCCATATAGCTACGAAAAATCACTCATAGCTACGATTATTGACTGTTGCTATTTGCCTTTTTTTACTAGTGGTTCTTCATCAATGAGAACAAAATCTTTTATTAGTCTTCTCTTCTTGTTTATGTGTTTATACGTAGGTTCAACTCTCAGCTAGCTACTGATGCAAGAGATTTGGCCGGCTCAGGAACAACATCAGCTAGAGAGAAACCGTTTGGTTGTGGATATTGTTTCTCTTCTAATCCCCAGAACTTTGCGGTTTTGAGATTGTCTTCAAACATTTGTCTTGAGAATTCCTCATGGTCATACTCTAGTGTTGCTTCTCCTCCAGACTACTTGGGGGAGATTCTCCATATGAAAGTGTGATCTCATCAGTTCATCACTTGCTTTGTCTTTTGGGTACACGAAGTTCACCTTTTGCGCTGTTCTTGGGTCCAAGAAGTACTTAACGGCCTACATGCAAAAGTGTAGGTAAATGAATGACTCCTTAACTAGCTTTTTGAAACTTTATAAATAAATAACAAGACTGCTTGAAGCCTGCTTGAAGCCTTCTTGATAACTCTTTCATACCTTGAAGCCTGCTTGGAAGACTCTTGTAGGATTGTAGAGAAAGGACATGACGAGTCTCTCAGAGTAATGGTTTTGTATAATGTAGATAATGTCTCGTGTTGTTTCATGGGAGCATTATTAGCCATGGACCAACCAGTAAAATCTATGAGCCAAGACATTTGTTCTTGTCATTTGGGAAGATTAATGATTAGCTTCTTCTGCTTCTATTATTACCTTCTGCTGATGTTGTGTTCTATTTATAAAATTATATAAGAGACATATATGTACATATGAGTTCTTGAAAAGGATTAAAAACAAACAGAAAATCCGATTAAATTACCTGTAAACCTGGTCTCATTATAAGCACAGTCCTACCTTGACAATCATGAAAACTAGCTCTTGAAAATTTTCCAGTCTCACCTTCATTGTGCCAAATATGCAAGCTAAGGTAGTAGATTAGAGATTTGGTTCTGTCCTTCCACTATAAAAAAGCGAGGAGATCTCTGTATGTAACATGTAAGGTACACGAGCTAGCAGCAACCATGTGGATAGATGCTATGCATATGGGATCTTGATGCAACAAGAAGTTCTCTTTTCCATTACGTTTTAAAATTTACATTTCATGTTGTCGTTTATGAATTTGATATTTTGATAAACATTTTGATCTATTTTATCTTCTTCTTAGCACCTCCACCAGACCTCATTTTACAGAGAACACTAGACATCTCCTCCCTCTTCCTCTTGGCTCTTTTGTGGGTACCCAACTTCCTCTTAGCAGCCTTAAGAGCCCTCTTGCCTTTACTAACTTTGAGAAGCTCAGTGGTTCTCTTCTCATAAGGAGCAAATCCAGTTACTTCCCTTATCAATGATATGATGAACAACGTACTCTTGCTCGTTTCTCTCTGCGAGAGTTACGACATGGAGCCAATTTATGTACGATGTATCCTTTGTTCAAAATGGAACAACATAGATTAATAATATCAAATGATCTAGAGTACTCTGAACTTTTATTTTATTTGGTTAAAAGTACTCTGAAATTTAAGAGAAAATCCCACCCAAATCTTTTTTCCTCTTTCTAAATCCCACCAATATAAATGAGATTTAGTCCAAGTCTTTTAAAACTCCAATATTTTTCCAAATCCACTCAAACTTTTAAAATCCATGATTCAATACACCCCCTCAAAGCCTAAATCTTAAATATTCCTATTAAAATTTTGAATGTAATTATTAAAATAATATATATGATATTTTAAATCTTACAAATTCAAAATAAATTGTTTTAATTCAAAATATGTTTTTTTTTACAAAATTTGAGAAAATCATTTATTTAAATTTATAAAATTGTTAAGCCATATTTATTTTTAAATATGTTGATTTTAAATTTTAAATATGTTGAATATAAATTTACAGTTATATATATATATATACAGATATTCGAAATTAAAATGTATACTTTTAAAATCTGTTTGTTTTGATATATAAATATTATTATTTTATTTGAATTACAAAAATTTAAGATAATGAATAGCATTTTAATCAATTAAATCTTATATAATAAAGTAGTCTTTTTCTCGTTGGAGGAATTTCACCGCGTGGCATCTCTTAAATTTCATTTAACTTCTGATTTTTTTTTGTGGATTTCTAACTGGGCTTCGTATTTGGTTTTAGGTTTACTTTAAGAAGACCTGGAATGTACACAAAATTAAATCCACATAGTCTTTTTCTTGAAGACTACGCCGACTTGATCGAAAAATTCGAAACTTCTCACCATCGCAGCTCTGTTTCTTTTCATCTTACCGGCCACCAAAACTGGAGACGTAACAGAATGAGGATCAAACGACGTCTTAAACACTGTCATTAACAATAGCTCCACCATTACTTCCTTTATGTGAATCCTGGAGATTCCTCAACTATAAAAATGTATTTTCTATCCCGTAAAATTTATCTGTTTAATTTTTTTCAATTATAAGTTTTTCTTCCATTTTTAGTGTTATGTTCTTCATGAGAAGAGTTTTTTTTGTTCTTAGCTTCTTCTGCTTCTGTGTTTTTAATTTAAAAATTAAATTAATTTGACGATGGCTACACGGCAGATTAATAATGAGAGTTTGATCTTATCTAAAGTCTCAATTCTTAAAAAACTTTGTCGTCTTCTTCTTCTTGAACCAGAGCTGTCTTTTTTTTCCTTTTTTACTTAGCCTTCTTATGTTTATGTTTTAAAAGTTCTTGGCTGATCTGTTCGATTGGGTTTGTTGTTTTTTTCAGTTTGTAAACTGTATATTTCTTTAGATCCTGTTGTCCTATGATACTGATTGTTTCTATCAACCAGCAGGAGAAAAAAGAGAACTGACCTCCGTGAAGAAGCTTCATCACTTTATTGTCTACTGGAAATGACAATATTGAGTCTCTTAACTCTTAACACTTTTGATTAGTTCTCTTAAATGACAATGTTTACCACAGATACATGAAGCTAAGCGTTAGAATCACAAGCCAAATACCCAAAACCAAATCAGTAGGACATTTTGTATTTCTCTGTTTTTAACCTTTAAGCATATACAAACTTAACCAAAAAGTCAAACTTATTTTGCAACCCACTATGATCTATGCAGCATTCAAGGCACCTTTTCCTATCTGCAGATACACTACATCAAAGTCTTCGATTGACGCCACCGTCTTCTACACCGTAACATTTAATATTTGTATAGTTAGCTTTTGGAAACAATTGATATTGATGTACAAAATGATATTAGAAAATATTAAAGAGAACTTATAGTTCATGAATTCACCTGTGTACATTATTTGGTGGTGAAAAATTGTTCATATTGTGGTCTTATAGCAAATGAGTAACAGAGTAAGTGATAAATTTTTAAGCAAATGGTCCCAGCATTAAGTTTTTTTTTTTTTGCAGAGGAAACGCTGTAATACATTTCACGTGGCGAGTTTCTTCCTTGAACCAAAGCTGCTACACTGAAATCTCGCCTCAAGAAGCTGGGAACACCATTTCCTCCCATCTATGTTTCAGATTGGAATAGAAGAAGAGTAAGATAAAAAAATTACTATCAGGAAAACGAGTTATGTTCAACATTAAACTCGAAGACGATTGAAGACGAATGGAAGAGAAGGGAGTTTCAGACTCTCAAATTACATGATGCTCATGTTTCTATCTAACAGGTCACATGGAACTTTTTAACCGTCCAAAAGGGCATAGCATCAAAACCTAGACAGATGTTTCTTTCTTTTTCCCTTTGAACATCAATTAGTGATAAAAACATTTTATGCTTGACATATTCTTCAATTTCCAATTTCAACAACTCTAAATGACTAATTCTGAACAACAATACAACCCTAAATAATTAGTTCTGAACGATATTTACATAACGAATATCAGGGTCTTATAAGATAAACGAGCTTGCTTATAAGAAGGCCCGTACTGATTAGATGAATATGGAAGCCTTATGTTGTCATGTTGCTTTGTGGTTTAAATAAGTCATCGCTTTTCTATTTTGTTTTTCAAACTATTACATATGTTTCTTAAATTAACCTAACTATTAATATTAGCATATTTCGAGTTAATGTTATTTTAACAGTCCATAACGCACTTACGAAGGCAGCCTTTATCTGATTTGGGTTTACGATGTGGTATTCTCCAACAAGTATTCATACAGTTACTTTTAGACTTTTACACCCAATAATGAGGGCTTCACTATTATGACTGATCAGTATGTTTAGAGTGAGAATTGAGTGTTTCGAGTTGTTCTTATTATACTTTGTCTAAACATTAATCATTCATCGCCATTACATAAAATATCAAAACACATGCATACTTTTAAATTTTAATATTTAATCGATAACGTAACAAACAATAGCAAAAACTTTAGTTTTCAGGTTATAATTACGTAACTGTTTCTACCTTACCTCTTCGCCTCTTAACCATTCCCTTGACTCTTAAGAAACTCTCAGCCTCACTTGAGAACGTACTCATCTGCACGCACTCTAACAAGGTGAAGCAGAGCTTGCTATAACACATACCAACACCCAAATCCATGGTGAAGAAGCCTCCTTGGGCCAACCGGCTTGAAAGCATCGTACTCAAGTACAACAAACACTATACAAAACTAAAATAAATCATCTACAATCACCGAAAAGAATTATAACACACATCACAATCAAACAAACATGCAGTACTACAAAATAAAATACACTAAGTATCGTACCAAATTTACATAAAGAAAAACACATGAAAGCCAAATCAATAGGAAAAATAATTAACAACAGAATAAAAAATATTAGTTATTCTTACTTTAGATTTTCTTCAAATTAAAATAGAAATCAAATAGGAAAAATGTAAATCATTACATTTTCCATAATTTTTAAATTTTATAATTTTGTGTTCTCTATAAAAAATAATGTTAGTGGTCAGTTTTGGAACTTATCTTAGTGGTTTTTCCAACTCAAACCAACAAATTTAATAAAATCTACAATTTGATCTTAAAATAAAAACAAATTCTATTTATTATTTTCAATATAAAGTAACTTTCCAAATGTTTTATAAAATTAAAATATATTTTATCTAAAATATTTTTTGTATAAACTCACCTGCCCGTAAGGCGGGCCAACCTCTACTACACATAATATAAAAGCTGTTAGAACATTTTTAACTCACTTCTAGATTTTCTCTTTTACAGAATTTGGTTACAAATGTAAATTTTGCTTCAGTGTATGTCTTATAGTAGAATTATTTTTATTTGTAGAAGAAAATATAAAAATTATTATTTTAAGTTCAATATAATAACATTCTTTTATTTTTATAAATAATTATTAAAGTGGGTTAAAGATGATTTTGTTACAGCTAAATATGATTAAAATCTACGAAAGATCTAAAACTTATCTCGAGGTAATCCAATGCTCCAATGCATGCCTGTTATCTGACAAAACAAGTAATGTACCATGATCACCAATTTATAACCACACACAGAGCCGGACTATGTATTAGGGCATTTCTAATGGTTAATATCAAATTTTCCTCAAAAAGATATAAATGTAAATTGAGTTTAATTATGTTTTACTTCAACATGGTTTCTCACTCTCTAAAATATTTTAAATATATTTTGATTAATTTTACTAATGCTTGTTATTTTAAAAACTTACAAATTTTACCTAAAATAATTTAATTTTAACTATATCTTTATTATATACATAAACTTAGTTTCTAAAAGAATATAAAATTATTTATTTAAAATTATAATTATATTATAAAAATTAATAATTTTGTTAAAGCATAAAATAAAAATATTGAATCTTTTTAGATACAAAAGAAACTATATAAAAATTGAAAGGCCAATTTATTATAAAAAGTGTTTAATATTAAAATGAGTTTATAAATAGTGTTCCCTCAAACATTATTCACAAACTCATTTTTCCTAAAAATAATGCACCAATTAAAAATGATTTCCCTCATTTCTTTATATTTTTTCTCAAAACGAAGGACTATTGGAGATTTTTTATGTCTAAAACACAAAAATTATTTTTATCCTTAAGCAATTACAATAAAAAATTGATGTCCTAAAACTTATACATAACTTCTTATAAATTTTGGCAACTAAGGGCATTTCTAATCATCTCTATTTTAGAAATATTTTATTATTCAAAAGAAAATAGAAATGAAGTTTTTACTCCAATGTGTTAATAGAAGAATATTATATTTTCTTCTATAAATAAATACAAATATGGCATTTCTATATTAATAGAAGAAAATATAACATTTTCTATTATAGATGAATACATTAGAGAAAAAATTAATTTCTAGTTTGGTACTATAATAGAGATGCGTTGAAAATGGTCTAAATCAAATGCTTCATAAATTTCAGCTCCAAGATCAATTCTAATCATATGTAATTTAGATAATAATATTATCGCTTAAAACCGGTTTGTAATCTGTCTTCACATTCGAGAGAAAGGATCTCTAAAAACATATTTTATTCTATATGAATCACATCTGAAATCAAAGTGAATCTTCATTTATATAGCAACTTACCGTATCAATCGTAGCAATCTATAACCGTGCAAACACGTGTTTCATCCGTAGCAGTTCTAAAAATATTTTTTAACCGAATATATTATCACGACTTAACCATAATTGTTATTATAGAGAGAGTTATATTATAAGACACATTTGTTTTTTTTTCTTGCACTAACAGACACATTGCATTTGCAGAGTACTGTTTATGATTTTGAGAGGATTTCTAGACTTTTTTGCTCCTGGTAAACCGAAACTTCTAATGAGCTTTTGGTTAGAAAGACTATAAAGACGTAACTTAGTTTAGTCTGCGGCTTCAACCAAGAAATGTTTTTTTTTTATTATTATTATTACTATTATCAATTTATCCTCTATTTCTTTATTTGATTATATTTCAAATATGAAAACATATAAATAAACAAATTTGATATAATAAACTCTAACTTTTTATCTTCTACATTTTAACATCCATTTACATATAGTTTACCAATTTGAATATAAAAAAACATATCAACACACAGAAAACATATTTGTAAAAATTAAATGTTTGTGGATAGATAAAATATGGACTTATATGTTGTGGATAGAGAAAAAATATTAACATATATGTTCGAATGTTAAAAATGTGGACAAACAAAATTTGGAAATGTACAGTGTGGACAGAGATCTCAACATTAACGAAAGAAGCCGAAAAAAGAAAAAAGAATCAAAGAACTGAGTTACCTCCTGACCATAAGTCCGATTTCTTTGAGCTCATGGGTGAGTGAACCTAACACAGAAGCATGATCAGCCATGAAGTCCTTCAAGACCGGAACAAAAAAAAACTCTTACAAAAAGTATAGACAACATTTTTAATTCTACAAGAGGTTTCGTGGACAAGGTTTTTGTGGATGAAGTTTTAGCATATTGTGGACGAGGTCTTGTGGATACGGTCTTGTGGACACAACAAAAGGATATCAATTAAAATCAAATCTACGAAGACAAAAAATAGAGAGAAATAATGTGCATGCACCTTATTCTGAATAGAGAAGTTGATGAAATTAATGTCCACCAAAAATTGGTAAGGATGAATCATATTAGTGTTGTGAGATTCCGATCCAACAACAAAATAATTAAATATTAGAAGGAAACACAAAAAGGATTAAAACTTTGGTAAATGAACTTAGCTAGCTTACACTTTTCTGGGAATTTCAGTAAGGTCCTTCTAATTTGGATTCAGAATCGTCTTCTTATAACTGAAGAAGACAAACAAAGCACCATTAAAGAAAACCCAGGTGTACATATGGAAATTTATGTTCGAATGTTAAAATATTTGGACAAACAAAATATGGACATATATGATGTAAATAGAAAACTCAACAATGAAGGAAGCAGAAAATGAAAAAAAAGAACCAGAGAACTAAGTTACCTCCTGACCATAAGCCCAACGTCTTTGAGCTCATGTGTGAGTAAACCTAACACAAAAGCATGATCAGTCATAAAGTCCTTTAAGGCCAGAACAAAACAAACTCTTACAAAAAGTACAGACAATGTTTTTAATCCTACAAGAGGTTTCGTGGACAAAGTTTTTGTGGATGAAATTTTAGCATATTGTGGATGAGGTCTTCCGGACGAGATTTTGTAGACAAGATCTTGTGGACACAACAAAAGGATATCAATTAGAATCAAATCTACAAATACATTAAAGAAAACCCAGGTGTAAAAATATCAACTTTGGGAGGAAGAAGAATCGTTTTTACTAACAACAAGCAACCATAGTCATGGATTAAATTGTCGAGTAAGAAAGCCAAATCCTAATCACCAAACAAAAAGATCATTTTTTAGAGAAAACATAGGCATTATTCCCCAATTCTATCAAACTCCAAAATGCTAAAGACGTGACTAAAATAATATCAATTCAAGAGAGGGAGAAAGTGAAATTGAATCATGGGGTGTTTGGGAGAGAATTGACTAACTGGTGAGACGACGAGGATGCTAGAGAGCCTCGACCAGAAAAGGATCCACCATAGCTTCCTTCTCGGTCATAACGGCGGCCATAGATAGCTTCTCGCTGCCCTCCTCTGTCTTTTGATCTCTGTTTGCCTTCTCTTTCACCTTCTTTCCCCTCGAACGCCTCCCGAACAGTGCTTGCAGATGACAATGATCTCTATCATTAGAACTAGAACCTATGGAAGTTTTCAAATCGCCGTTGCTTGTGGTCATTGGTGTTGTTTGGATCTGGATGGGTGTTGAGGAGAAGATCCACTGACACCAATAAGGTTTGGTGGTAGAGAGAGAGAGAGAGAGAGAGAGAGAGAGAGAGAGAGAGAGAGAGAGAGAGAGAGAGAGAGAGAGAGAGAGAGAGAGAGAGAGAGAGAGAGAGAGAGAGAGAGAGAGAGAGAGAGATTTTAAGGGTATAATGGACAAATAACAAGAAAAATGTGTGTTACAATTGAGATATGTCTTTTAGAGTTATTAGAAAGTCAAAATGTGTCTTCTGATGTAATTTTTTTTTTTAATTTGAACTGGGGCACATTGCCTATATGTATAAACTACATCATGACTGATTTTTGAGATTTTGAAAGTTATAGAAAATTTATTTGAATAAAAGTTTGAAATTTCTGTATATGTATACTAAACCCTTAAAACTTTGAAAATTATATGTCAATGTTCCAATTGTATATGAAGCAGTATCAATTCAAAAGCTCTGTAGAATTAGTTAAAGAGAGGACCAGAAGCAAAAGACTCAGTCGCAAGGGCATCATGTCGAACATAGCCACACCTCCTTGACAAAACCGCCAATGAACAAGCCGGAGTAGCGCAGATTGAGATCAAATTTCGAAAATTTCACCGATAGTGTAGTTGAGTGTATTCTGAGGGCAAGAAAGACATTGCATATCAAGTGTTTGCAATTCATGTGTAATTCATAATTGAATAATTGAGAAAGTGTCCTAAAGAGTAAAAAATTCAAAAAAAAAATTGTAATCATGATTATATGTGACGTAGATAAAGAAATGAAAGCCCACGACCGGTTAAAACCGGTCAGAATTTTCTCCTTACCGCTGAAAAATGGCAGTCACTTCTTACGGTTCGTCACCTATCTCCCCGGTAATCCCGTCTCCCAAGTAAAATATATAATTTTCTTATTTATTTATTTTTTTCACCGAGAGAGAGAGAGACAAAAAAAGGCTACGAAGCCAACGATACCATCCTTGCAGAAAATTCAAACTCCGAATTATCCCACGCGCCTCCGTACGCGCAACGATACCAATTTTTGAACGATGGAGCCGGCGAAGGTAGATTCCGAAGTGAAGGTTGTCAAGGATCAGAATCCGAATCCGTCGATGAGCGTCGATCCGAAAGCTGCGGATCAAGGGCCAACGAAGAAGGGAGGCGAGGATGCGAACACCGAGATCGCCTTGTCCGAGGTTGAAATCGAGACGAAAGGAAGCGATCCAACAGCGACGCAAGCGGAAGCGCAGCCGCCGGCGAGAACGTCGTCTGGATCGAAGAAATCGGTGCATTGGAGCCCCGAATTGGTGTCCGGGTCTCAGGAACCGGATCAGAAGTCCGCTTCGTCGTACCCGGCCGGATCTAATCCGTATATTGCTCGTTCTCCGGCTGAGACGTCCGATGCTTCCTTGAAAGGTAAAAGAGTATAAGTTATGAGTCGTGTGTATCTGTGAGATGTGTGTTCACTTTTGTGAATTGGATCAGATACGATGGAGTCTGTGAAAGGAGCACTTGGGAGATGGGGAAGGAGGGTTGCAGAAGCTGCTAAGAAGACGGAGAGCCTTGCCGGCAACACATGGCAGCACCGTGAGTTTTCCTATTTTTATTCACAATGTTGATTGTTTGGAAATTTGAATACTATACCTGTGGATAAACATTAACATTAGGGAAAGCCTTTTGTTTTATTGAAAAGCTGCATAAGATCACGGTAGAAAATGGGGTTGAGGTGAAATGTCTGATGAATAGCTAAAAAGTTTGACTTTTTTAGTTTACGTTTAAACTGTTTATATGTGAGTTTTTTACTTATTTCATATCACGTTTGAATCAGTTCTTGAATGTTTTGTGTTTGCACTCACGTTTGGACTTAGATGCTCATCACAATGTTGATTCTTTGGAACTTAGGATAGATATGATACGTTGGATGAACATTAACAAAAGCAAAAACGTTTGGTGAATTATGGTCATTCGTGATTTTCGTGTAACGGATAGGGAGTCCAGTCGTAGTTGCTTAATCATAAAGTCTTTTGTTTTTTCATTGAAGAATTACTTTCTAATCTAGAGCAAAGATTATGGTAACTTGAGCAATGGATGTCAAGGAGAAATGTCTGATGACTAGCTAAAAGGCCTTGAATTTTCAGGATTTAGAATGTTTACACGATTTAGCTTACGTTCAAACTGTTTGTGTGAATCTGACTCATGTCTTCCTTTATTGGATTGATTGGTTCATTTTTCATTCAAGATTTATTTGATTGATCTCTATTATAATCTTTCAATTTCATCGCATAAAGTCGTTTCATTCTGATCGACTGAAGTTCTTAGTGAGTTGGATAGTTGGATAGATGTTTGAGCAATGGAGTTTGAGGGAAATGTCTAATGCCTGCATAGTGCTCATAGCTAGGCTTGGCTGAAACTTTGGTTTTGGGTTTAGAAAATTTACACGATTTAGTTTACGCTTAGAGTGTTTATGTGCGAACTTTAACTGGTTCTTCTTTGATTCGATGTGTCTTGTTCGTTTCTCTTGAATTTTTCATTCTGGATAACCCTTAGTGATATCTCTTATAATCTTCTATATCAATCAGTGAGAACTGCTCCGAGTTTTGCGGATGCTGCTATGGGAAGAATTGCGCAGAGCACTAAGGTCCTTGCAGAAGGAGGATATGAGAAGATTTTCCGACAAACCTTTGAGACCGTTCCAGAAGAGCAGCTGCTAAATTCTTTTGCATGTTACTTGTCAACCTCAGCTGGGCCAGTTATGGGAGTTCTATATATATCCTCTGCCAAGCTTGCTTACTGTAGTGACAACCCCCTCTCTTACAAGAATGGTGGTCAAACCGAATGGAGCTACTACAAGGTAAACAATGTCATACTTGTATAATCAGAATTGTAGTCGTTTTGAAGACACGATTTCATATCTGTGATTACTAACCATGTGTGATATGCTAAGCTAGTAGATGCTTAAGAAAAATGTCTCGGAGCTGCCTTTTAGTGATAAAGCCATGGAATTTAAGTTTCACTCGTTCTGAATTCATCATGTTTTTATATATAATATATTGCCAAGTCACAAAGTCATGATGCTATTGTTAGTAACTAATGAGCTGCCTTAGAGTGTAATTCATTTAGATTGACAAATAATCTTGACTTGTTCTGACTTTATGATGATTTTATCGGACTTGTTGTGGAGGATTTGTGAGAATAGTAATACGATAGCATCAGATTTCAAATCTTGTTTCCTCATTTCAATATACTTTGCTACGCTGATCATTAGCTAACACATTAGTGTCTTGTATGTTAAACAGGTAGTGATACCATTACATCAACTTAAAGCAGTGAATCCGTCAACAAGCATAGTGAATCCTGCAGAGAAGTACATACAGGTAATATCGGTAGACAATCATGAGTTCTGGTTCATGGGTTTCTTAAACTATGAAGGTGCTGTGACATCTCTGCAAGAAGCTTTGCAAGCCGGTGGTGGTTTACGGTCAGTGTGATTGTTACACAACTTGGGTGGTTTCTTTGGTGACCCATATTTTATGAATTCTGGATTATTTTGATTTGTACTATTTTGTTTTTCTTCTTTTTGCCTAGCTATTATATATCGTTTCAATTAACATTATCTGCATAAATTTAATCTCTAAGTCCTCCCTAATTGTTTTTTTTTTTTGAAAATCTAATCATCGTTATGTGAGAGGAGAGCTTATTTGCAAATCATTTTCATTATGTCTTTATCTTGTGTGCCATCTCAATGTATAATCTGTAGCAACTGCTTTTGATTATAAGGGTGTTATTGATTGTTGTATAACGGAGTTGAGAAAGACCCGACCATATGAGTGTGTGTGTGATGCAACTTTTTTTTATAATAACTCAAACCGTATGTCTCTTCACTCCCTTTGACTTCTTGAAACCATCAGAATCAGATTCAAGTCCAACCTTTTATTCCCGAGATCACTAACTAAAGTTTGAAAGAATAAAAAATCTCATTCTTCTAATAATTTAACAAAAGTTTTCTTTCGAAATCATCCACTCAAAAAAGTTACAGTATGTCATTCTAATACTAGTAAACTAAAAAATAAAACATTGGCAAAGTTGTACATATTCATTGCAGAATTTGCAATCAACAATCAGGATTTTTTTTTTTTGACAAATGGGATTTGTTCAATTGAAAATTTGATAAAGAAACAAACTATATTATTTCCGTTTTATAGTATTTTTTTTACTTAATATTTTTAAATACAATTTGTTTAATATTTTATGCAAAATTTTCATTTATTTGATACTGTGTATCTAATTTTATTCTGATTATCTTGTTATATGTAATTTAGATATTTATTAATGTTTTTGAAAGTAGAATTTTAAAATCTCCACACTTTTAGCTAAGAATATTTTATATTATAAGATAGGAAGAATATAATTTCCGAATTAACTTTTTTACGACTGGTGACACAAATAATGACTGATTTTACAATTTTACTTGTTAAAAAAAAGAATATTTTCACTTGGATGAGACCTGCATAACACACTACTTTGCAAATCTGGAAATTCTACTGTGCATTTTTCATAATGGCTGTTCTACTCCTATATCAACCTACAGGAATCTAAAAACCTTCTCTTTCCTCTGTACTCAAAAACCCCAATATTTTTTTCCATCAAAATTATAATTCCTTCATTTTTAAAAGATCTCCAAATCAATCCAGAAAAATTATAGAGAGAAGGTCTCCAAATCTATGCTTATTCATTCTCTTTTGTTTTTATTTCTGAATTGTTTTATTCTCTCTCTACTATCTCAAACCAAAATCTCTACATTCTTTCAGCCAATCCGCCGCACACACGTCACCCGACACCAATGTCTTTTTCGGCGACTCCGCCTGTTTCTCTTGCAACGGTTGTTGTAGACGAAATCAGAGGAATCTTGATCGATTTGCAGCATAGGATCGAAGCTTGAGGTCGGGGACGTCAGATCGAGCAATTCTGGTGTGCACAAACCGATTGATTCCAGCAAACCTCCGGGTCATGGGATATCTGATCTTTGTGATTCTTTGATTTTTGGTGAAAGTTATTATATATTTAGCCGAACATTGATTGAAAAATCCATCTAACAATAACGATATCCGGATAATTGATACATTAGAGCATCATCAACCCTAGCAATCCATTAGGGATGCTTAAATTTTTTTATTTTTTATAAAAAAAATTCGGATTAAAATTTTTTTTTTTTTAAAAAAAGACCAATCGCGGGCTGCCACGTATCTGTAGGGCACGCGAGAGGAACAAGCAGCGACGCTTAAACAAACAGCAGAAGCAGTGCTTCTTATATTTTTCCTGAGACCCATTCAATTGTTTAATATTTTTTTAAGCACTCTCCCCCTTCCCCTTAAGCTCCCTGGTAGTTGATGCCCTTACTTATCTTATCAGAGTTTGAGTTAATAATGATAATCGACTACTGATCGAAATATTCAACTAACAATAATATTGTCTGGATAAATATTAAAGTTAGCCAGACCACTAATATAATAATCAGTTAAGATGTTAAATATCCGGATAAAATGGAATATAACCATCTAAAATGAACATAGATTTGTTTGATGTAAAATATCCGATAGATTGGAATATAATTATCTAAAACAAACGTTGGTTTGTTTCTTCCTCTTCCTCTTTTGAACACTCATAGGGATAATAATATAATTTTATCATATTACTTTCTCCAACTTTTACTCTTTTTCTATTTGTGCAAATTAACAACTTGATTGGTATTTTTCATGCAAATGACTCGGAAAAAAAAGGAGATCCGACTGTTTCGTACTTCTTCGTTAGTCTCAAAGGGTTTTTAGTCAAAACTCCCTCCACTCAAAAGTTGACTGATAGAGGAAAAAAACAAAGATCCGATCGGAACCCTCGCCCCCATGGAGACTCTTTCTCAGGCGATCACCTCGTGCGTCTCGATTCCTTACAGCAGCAGCTCCTTTCTCGTTAGGTCTCACGGTCTCAGCTCGTTAATCCTCCGGAAACCGAGATCTCCGGCGAATCCCTCGCTGACCTCTTCTTCTCGTAGCAGCTCTTTCACTCGAGCGTCGGCGGTTGAACACAGCAAAAGCTCGGTTTCGATCGATCTCAGCGATCCGAATTGGAAAACAAAGTACGAGAGAGAGATCGAGCAAAGATTCAGCATCCCTCACATCACCGACGTCTTCCCAGATGCAGAAGCCATCCGTTCAACGTTTTGTCTCAAGATGAGGTTAGAGTCTTAAAACTTGGTTTGTGTTGATATGTAATGTTCAAAAAAACTCTCTATGTTGATTACTTAATTGTAACATATTTCTATGAATCAATCATCTTTGTGATTGCTTTAGATCTCCGACGGAAGATTTTGTGGGTGGGTACCCTTCAGATGAAGAATGGCATGGATACATTAATAACAATGATAGAGTCCTTCTCAAGGTTATTAGTTACTCCTCACCAACTTCTGCTGGAGCTGAGTGCATTGATTCTGACTGTTCTTGGGTTGAGCAATGGTAACTCTTTTTTTCTTTTTTTTTTTTAGAGTTTGGTTTTTCATAATTTGTGATTTTTTCTTTTGTGGGATCATATTAGGATTCACCGTGCTGGGCCGAGGGAGAAGATATACTTCAGACCAGAACAAGTGAAGGCTGCCATCATCACTTGTGGTGGGCTTTGTCCTGGTCTCAATGATGTCATCAGACATGTGAGTTTATTATTTTCTGGCATTATATGGAGAGAGATAGTGTGTTAAAGTGTTTTGGATACATTTTGCAGATTGTTATCACTCTTGAGATTTATGGTGTTAAGAACATTGTTGGGATTCCTTTTGGTTATAAAGGCTTCTCTGATAAAGATCTAACCGAAATGCCGGTATATGTTTGATTCTCCCTCTTTTGAACTTGGAATCTTTTCTCTTCTTCTTCTGTTTAAGTTTATCATTTGCTCTTTGATCTTCTTCAGTTATCAAGGAAAGTGGTTCAGAACATTCATCTATCTGGAGGAAGCTTGCTTGGAGTTTCACGTGGAGGTCCCAGTGTGAGCGAAATTGTTGACAGCATGGAGGTATATCACTTGGTTTTCAAGTCCTTAAGAACCTTTCTGAGATCACAGAGTTTTGAATTCTGAAAATTGAATTTACTTAGGAGAGAGGAATCAACATGCTTTTTGTACTTGGTGGAAACGGTACTCATGCTGGTGCCAACGCTATACACAATGAGGTTCTTACTTAACACTTTGAACTACATATTGTAGTTTTGCTTTTCTCCTTCTTAGTTTAGTTAAGAGCATGATATATCTTGCTTTTTAATTCTTCTAGTGCCGAAAAAGAAAGATGAAGGTAGCTGTAGTCGGTGTGCCAAAAACCATTGACAATGATATATTGCACATGGATAAGACATTTGGGTTTGATACTGCTGTTGAAGAAGCACAACGAGCTATAAACTCTGCCTACATTGAGGTAACTGATCTATTTATATTCACTGTTATGTCTCTTTACCTTAAAGTACTTAAACCATTTTCTATATGGTCTTTTTTGTATTAGGCACATAGTGCTTATCATGGCATTGGCATTGTAAAACTGATGGGTCGTAACAGTGGTTTCATTGCCATGCAAGCCTCTTTAGCGAGCGGACAAGTCGACATCTGTTTGATTCCTGAGGTTACTTGTTTGTTTTGTGCTATAATTTTCATTTTCCCAAAAACATGTTTTTTGCTGAGTTTTTGTCTTCTTCACTCAAGGTTCCTTTCAATATTCATGGACCTAATGGTGTACTAAAGCACTTGAAGTACCTTATCGAAACAAAAGGCTCCGCTGTGATCTGTGTAGCAGAAGGAGCTGGACAGGTAAAGAGCTATAAGGAGCTTTTTCTCTCCACTTAAAGATAAGTTTAGTTAACATCTTTGCCGTTTTGTTGCAGAATCTCCTCGAGAAAACTAATGCAAAAGATGCATCTGGAAACACAATACTTGGTGATTTCGGTGTGCACATTCAACAAGAGGTTAGTTAGTTAGTTATAAGCTAAAAGATTGATTGATGATGTGTAGTTGCTAACTATATCTTCTTCTTCTTGTTTTTGGTATAGACGAAAAAGTATTTCAAAGAAGTAAGTATCCCAGTAGATGTGAAGTACATTGATCCAACATACATGATTCGTGCTGTCCGTGCAAATGCCTCAGATGGTATCCTCTGCACTGTTCTTGGACAAAACGCTGTAAGTCACACTCTCTCATCCCTTCTGAATAAAATATTTTAGAAATGTTACAATCTTTGAAGTACATTGAATCTGTTTTAAGACTTTTTGATCTAATGAAAACAGGTACATGGTGCATTTGCTGGATACAGTGGAATCACAGTAGGCATAATCAACACTCACTACGCGTATTTGCCAATCCCGGAAGTAATTGCGTATCCAAAGTCAGTCGATCCCAATAGTCGAATGTGGCATCGTTGCTTGACATCAACGGGTCAACCAGATTTCATCTAAAGAAGCTTCTTATTCACTCTGAAACGTATCAATAAAAGAAAGCCTCGAAATGTATATACATCATTCTTGGGGTTCCTCGTCATTTAATACATTATAAGTTCTAAAAAAAATAAGAAACTCTATTTCTATCACTATGGACCACTTTTTGTTTGATTCAGTTGTTCTTTGTCTCTTACTTCAACTTGTTTCTCCTGAATCTGTTCACTATGCAACGAACACTCACCTCTAAGATGACGATCTCTCAACTAGCGGTTCTGAGTGTTCAATTTATCATCTGATCCTTCCAGCTCAAAAGTTCACAAAAATTTGCTTATGCTCAACTTTCTTTTTGTATGTGTTTATTTGATTTTCCTTTTTTGGTACTTTGGCCTCTTCTTTAAGTTGAATCACAAGAGTATCTCTAAGAAGAGAGAAACCGACCAGAAAACCTACCAAGTTATATACTTTCACATTTCTGAATTTTAAACTTTTTGAGACTTAACAATGATATCTATTGCTACAAACCATTATATTCCAAGCTCTTAACATACACTAGGAAGCGACTCCCGCTTGCGCGAGATTATTTTATCATTTCTATTTTTATATTTTGTTGTACATTTATTTTTCATATAAAATTGTATTTAGAGTACAACTTTTATAGTTATAATAATGAGGCTTGTTTAAGATTCTAATTTTTGGATGATAAAAAATTGTATCGTATTTGCAAAAAAGTATCATATGAATATTTAGATTAAAAAGTCTATTTTTATAAATTGCTCTTTTTAAGTTATAAAATACATTTATAATATGTTTAATTTTACTATAGTAACTAAATATACATAAAATCCAAAATTCTTATTTAAACAATTATTTTAAAAACTGTCATTTTATCTACAATTTCTTTTGGAAGTTGAAGCTGTTATTATCATGAATAAATCATTTTATATTATGCTTAATTTTGTTAGCTAACTATTATAGTTATAATATACTTCAGAATCTTTTCTTCTTTTAGTATTTTTTTTTAATTCGTTTATATTTAGCTAAAAACTGTAATATATATTTATGTGTTAAAATGTTACTTTAATAGAATTTAATGTCTAGCTTTATGAAATTACTGATGTGGATAGCTTTAGAGGAGAGAAAACTCTCTCATTATATATATATATACTAGATTTTTTAATTGCTTTACGCACGGGTAATATATTATATGTATTTTTAATTATAAAAGAATGATGTATAATATTGTATTACATTATTTAAAGAACATAAAATAAGACTACATAACATAAATATATTTTAAAAAATTTCTTTGTGGATATCATTATATTGTTTGATTGTTGTACTTGATTCACATATTTGCATAGATATTTGTGATAGATGAATAACTATATTTTTTATTATCAGTAAATAGTATATATTTATTATATAATATAAGAAAACTAAAATTACTTACTTTTTAAACAAACTTGTCTAATATTGGAGACTCGGTTATAGACATATCATATTCGAATGAGACATTTTTACAGTTATCAATCTTCTTGACAATCAAGAAATAAATCTGAATATCAAAACAATATCTCATACGATCTCTTTGTAGAAAAACTGCTTTGAAGAAATTGAATTTAGGCATCAAAAAGGACTACTCATAGTTCGATATATGATTTATGTCCATCCTTTTTTGTCCATTTTCTTAAACATCTTGAAATAACTGATGCTAATTAATAATCAAACTTGTGTAATTATCGCTTAAATATTTTATTAATATTGTCTAAGAAGCTTTCAAGTGATATCATATTTTTATTAGTTTTTTTTGTTAATTTTTAGAGTTTTCTGTATTTAAGATTTTTTCTATATTAAGCTTCTATTTCTTTCACAGAGTTGATATATATAATCTGTAAGAAAGAAAACATTACAAACTTCATAAGTAAAGAGAAGTTGCATCAGATTTTATGAGAGCAACTTGATATCGTGACTTGAATGAGCTACTGTTTCAAGTATTTGAGAGAGAGAGAGGCAATACACACCATAAGCAAGATGAAAACCATTAGAATATGAAAGTGGTATAATTCCTTTTCTCAACGTAGTTATTAATCCACTGATTACACCACAAAGAGAAAAGTTAAGGGTAAACAAACAAACAAAAATATTTAAGTTAATTAATAGACCAAGCTAATCGACATAGGATCAGACGAAACCTTAACTCGCCTTCTTGTGGTCCGAATTCGACATCTCTGAAGAACAACACTTCATCGGCTTTGGCGGAGGAGTCGGAGTGGAGAACTACCTTGCCGTTTGGTTTCTTCGACATAGGATCTCCGGAGACAGGGTTGGTGGAGGAGACTCCGGTTTTGCCGGTGTTTTTGATCGGTGGGGATTTTCCATCGGGTTTCATCGCGGGTTCGACTTCTTGAGAGGATTTTGATTGAAACCAAAAATGGTGAAGAGGTTTATAAGAAATAGATAGAGAGGAAGTTGAAACGAAAGACATTAAAGATGGGAGTAAAGAGGAGGTCTGATTGTTAGTGCCCCTGTTCAAAAATTCGGTAACGTACGCTCGGGTTGGGCCTAGTGCCTAGTGTAAAAATCGGGGATTACTCGGAACCTAGTTTTAGGTTTATCTTGGATTTTTAAATACGTACATATATAATTAGTGATTCTTGTATATGTGTCCAAGAAAGTTTCAATGGCTTAGTGGTAACTGTCCTATATTTATGTCATACTAACCCGGGTTTGATCCTTTCTGTCGTATTGTTTTTTTTTTGTCTCAAGCGGAGGTGACGTGGCAATTTCAGACTCTCTGATTGGTTGATTTTCCGTACCTACGTGGACAGACTAAATGATGATTTTATTCTCTTTTTAGTATAGTATATATATAGATGATTTTGGTATATGCATATTTATTTAGTGACATCTTTGAAAAGAAATGGTTGTTTCATTAGTTGATATGGCCAAGACAACTTAAATCATTCGGTAAACAAAAACAAAACTACAGTGAAATGTATATACAGCATTCTTGGTTCCTTATTTTGATGTATCAGAATCATATATTTATTTAGGTTAGTAGCAAAGATTTTGAATCATTGAAGTTAGTTCAACGCATCAGTTTCATTCAATCATTTACCAAACTTGTTTGAGTTAGAGTCTTTTCAAAAAAAAAAAACTTGTTTGAGTTAGAAAACAAAAAACTTGTTTGAGTTAATATGTGTTTCATTTCATCATCACCGAAGACCACTTTTTGTTTTTCTTTTCTAACTGTTTTTTTGTCTCTTCATTGGACTTCCTCTCCTGAATCTATGTCAACGTTTTTGCTACTTCAAAATGGAAACATCTATGTATTTTGTAGTATTTAAGAATATCTCCAACTCACCTTTTATTTTATCTCTATATTTTTTTCTAAGATAGAGAAACTTTATTATAAAAATGAATTTTCTTTAAAATGTATGTCTCTATAATCCATGTTCTCTATTTTTGAAAAATAATATAGAGAAATACTAACTTTACCTCTATATTTAGAGATGAAAATAGCATTTCGATATATTTCCATCCAAAATGAGAGAAATTATATTATAAATGTATAGATTAAGTAAAATCATTTTTTTATAATAGATTTTTTTCTGTCTTAGAAGAAAATATAAAAATAAAAAATAGAAATAAGTTTTTCTTTTTGCTATGATCTTTGTCGTAATAATTATCGCAGGTTGTTTGACGGATACTAGAGCAAATTTTTTGAAAATGTCTCTTCCAGAACAAATATAATAAAAAAATCTATTTTTATCTTGCGAAATTTATTGTTTAGGCAATGAAAGTGATTGCAACCCTGCTCTAGTGCGGAAAAACAGTTTGATTATTAAAATGCACGGAACAAAATCATTTTGGTATTAATGTATTGACAAAATCCAATATAGTTTTGGTGTGGACTTCATCATTAAATTCTCTTGAAGTTGTATTTGATGTATCGTATCTTTTAATGGTTTAAACTAGCTTTTTGACCGCATGTAGTGTATATTCGATATAATTATATATTTTTCGTAGTTTTAAAAACATTCTTGTTATTATTTCATATGTTATTGAGTTTTGATATTGGTGTATCTTGTTTATTTTCTTATGTGCACATTTTAAAAATATGAGGTTATATACTTCTTAGGATAATCCTCCTAAATATACAATTTCCAAGTTTTTGTCACAGAAATAGACTTTAAAGAGGAAAATGATTAAAATATTTTATTTTATAGGTAAAAAGATTCTAATACCTTAGATATATAAATACAAATAAATAACTAAAAATTAAAATAAATAAAAATAATTTTATTTTATAGTTTCAGATTATATATTTTCAAATTGAACTTTTTATAATTTTGTTTTTGAACTTTATTTTTATTTTTCAATTTTTTATAATTGAAATACTTTTTGAAAATATTTTTCAAATTTTTATTTTCAAAATTTTCACATTTACTTTTATTTGTTTTTCATTTCAGTATTTTAGATGTTTTAACATAATATGAATTGCATATTATTATTTTTACAATAGATATTTTCCAATGTAAATGGTGATCATATTATTTTGTGTTTACAATTGGCGGTTGTATCATATATTTCTCATAATCTATTATTTATATTGAAATATTTATTATATACTAAATAATAATTTGCAAAAAAAATTAACTGATTTTACAGTGACAAAATCTATATTACTCTATTGAATTAAATGAGAGTAGAAGTTCTAGATATCTAATCTTCTCAAATATTAGATCAATCTTATAAATTTTGGATTTTGTAATCAGAACCAAGTTCTAGATATGGAAGAAAAGAATCATAAATTGAAGCTGATATAGATTGAAACTCAAAAGATAATAAATACATATAAGTGAAATAGAGCTGCATGTCAGTTTATCTAGTAATTTCCAATTAGTGTTTTCGAATTCAATATTTTAAATTTCGATGGTAACTAACATTTTCAAATGGTTTCACTGTGGCGCAGAAGTGATTTGTACAAAATAAAGAGTGAAAAAGAGAAGGACATAAAAATGAGAATAAATTGAAAAAAAAACATAGTGAAGAGACCAACGTATTTGTTAAACATTTCAGTCGAATTTCATAACTCCCCCGTTTGATTGTCTATGTAATGTCGAAATGATTCGTATATAAAATATGAAAGCTTATGTTGATATCTTTTGTTTGACCATATGCTCTTGGTAGCCAATGCTCTATAAACCTTATTATTATTCAAAAAAAAGCTTGTTAGTTTATAGACCCAATTTTGTGGCATCTTATTTTGCTAAAACTGAAATCATAGTATTTTATAAACATCTATACTATTAAAATATCTATACTATTAAAACATGAGATTTTTTTAGGTCTCTTTAATTTGTTTTAATGTTTACAGCAGTGCCACAGAATTTATTTATTTTCTTAAACGTTTAATTGAAATATTTTCAGAACAGAAAAATGCACTTACTTATTTTCGCTTACCGTATCCAATTATATGGTATAGTTACCGGATTAGTTACTTACTATATTTTCTGTTGAAAATCGTCAAAATTCAATATCAGTTAATGCAGTTTTATTTTGAACACACGTCATTAATTATACAAATATACACTTTTAATTTTTTTTTTAAATATAATAGGTCTTTCCTCTACTGTATGAGTTTATTTGGTATATCACTTACCTAACTACTAAAACCACTATGTTTATCATGTTAGTACATACTAAAATTTTAAAGGAGATCAACACTAATGATTTCAATAATCACATGTAAAAAAATTGTAACAAACTTTAGAAACTGTAACAGAATTGTTTTTAAATTTATTTTAAATAATAATATTGCATACGGGTCAAAAAATCTAACATAATTAATTATAACTATATTTTATAAAATGTGTAAAAATTCAAAATCTAAAATAACTTACCTACAAATATTAATCAAATAGATGATGTACACAAATATAAACTATATAAAAATTAAATATATAAATTGTGTAAATTTGAATTGAATATTTTTGTAAACCAAATAATTAACATTAACACGAGCTGCAACAGGAGCAAGCTCATTGTTTCCACCCCGAATCTCCAATTTCATTGACCTTCCATCCAACATGACACTGTTATATCTCTCATAGCTTGAAATGCATCACTTCCTCCCATATACACAACTTCCTGTATGACACACACATCCGTGAAGAACATATAAACCAGCAAAAAAAAAAAAAACTGAAGTTAAGATATGTTGGGACTTACATTTGGACGCCCATTCTGGTCATAGTGAATTGCATATCGTTTCATCTCTCCAATCTCACCAAAGAGTTCCTAGATACCACATGGTAGTAACAACGTTTTCTAAGGAAACTCCTCATCGAACCATAAAACAAAACACTGAGTTGAGGCTATACCCTGATATCTTCATTTGTGACTCCCTGATCAAGGTTAGTAACATAAACAGTGGTTCCAACCTATATTCCAGTTACTCCAACAGATCTCACCCTTTCTTCAAACAACCCATTCTGCCATGGCAAGTTCTTCTTCATGTGATTAAGCTGTTAAGTGAAACAGATAAAGTCTGCCAAAAGGGTCTGTAGAATCTTGAAGCCACCTTAATCAGAAAAAAGTGGCTATTAGTAAGGTGTCTGTCTGTTCAACTGGTTCATGGGTTGTATATTGCTATCACCAAGGCAAGTCTTCCTACATTAAGACTTTTGCTACGATCTTAATTGGTTAGCACACAAGTTAAAGGAGAATACGACCAAATAATTAAGAGAAATTGCAGAAGTCATTACCACAAGCAGATTACATTCTATATCACGTGGAAGCAGTAGTTACTCACTTCACTGAGATGGATTCGGAGCCGTTTCCATCGCCATCACTGTTCCTCTTCCAGCTCCGGTTAACCTTTTGCTCCACTGCAGGAAATTCCTTTACCACCAAACTTTTATCTGTTCATCAAGAGATATACTCAAAGAGTCAGCCATCTTCAGCTTTAAATCTGGAGAATACAATCAAAATTAACAAATCAAGCACTAAATTCATCGGACAGATATATAAAATTCAAGCCTCATATATACAAATTAAAGATCTGACGGAAACTCATCTCAACGGGCTAGATCTACATATTCTAGTAATCTAAACCCAAAACAGACATAAATTCTCAATCGAAAAGTGAAAACGAAATTTAATTCAATCAGACAAATCATATAATCAGATGAACAATTAGCAAAAAAAAAGAATCGAAATTTTACCAGAAATGCAAGATCAACAGACAGATCGAATAAGATGAAGAAATCAGTTCGTACAAATTAATCAGGGAATTATGGATCTATCGTCTTTGAGAATTTGGGAGAAAAGGGACGCATGTCGTTATCGGCTCAATGGAGAGATATTAAAAATTAAAATAGGTTTAGACCAATGGGAGTAAACTTAAATAATAGTATTTTAGAAAAAAGAAGCAAAAACGATGAGTTTAAAGCCAGTGGCATGAGATTGTAATATTTGTGCAACTCTAAGGGGTAATTATTATTTGTACTTCAGTCTTAATAGATTAGATGCGTTTCTGAATAATTTTTTTTGATTTTCTTAATGTGATGTATCTATCAATTTTTCTTTTATTGTTTTGATGCACTATATCGAATAAAAATCATTTTAGACAGAAAAGGATTCTCGTTTATTAGGTTGTTGATCCTATCACTACAAGAAAACAGAGAAATTATGAGGCTATAATCCTCGGAATTTCGTCAGAATACGCATATTCCGACGGACTTCCGAAAAAAAATTTCGTCGGAAAAATAAAGTTCCTCGGAATTTCGTCAGAGGCTCCAAGGAAATACCGAGGGACAGAAATTCCGACGCAATTCCGACCAACGCTCTTCATCGGAAAGTCGGAAGTTCCCGAGGGAGCGTTTCGTCGGCATATTTCGAGGAAACGTGTCCGTCGGAATATTCCGACGGCATCCTTTCCTCGGAATATTCCGACGGAGTAATTCTCTCGAAAAATTCCGACGGCGTCGTTTCCTCGCAATATTCCGAGGGAAACATTCCCTCGGAAAATTCCGACGGCATAAGTTCCTTGGAATATTTCGACGGACGCGTTTCCTCGGAATTTTCCAATTTTCTTTTTTTTTTAAAAAATATATATATATAATTAATTATTTTATTTTTTATTTAAATATAATAATTATTTTAAATTATAAGATTAAATCTGAAATAGAAAACATATTATATTTAAAGTCTTATAAATAAAACATTCAGAGTTTTAAAATGCAAAAAAAAAATACAAACTAGAATTAGTTCGAAACATCCGTGCATCATGTCCAGCAACTCCTGGTTCTTCTTCTTCGTTTCCTCCACTTCAGCAAGAATGTTGGCGTTCTGGGTAAGAATGGTGGCGTTCTAGGTCTCCAAAGCTACTATGCGGTCATCCTTGTTCTGTAGCTCCTCCATAAGTGCGGATCGACAAAAGTCGGTTCTGAAGTAGAAGGAATTGACTTAGCGACGAGCCAACCGAACATACAGCCTTTCTTCCTTGGAACAGCCTGAAAAAATTAGAAAAAAGACTGATGAAATCAAAAATAGTAAAATTAAATTCTAAATTAAAATGAAGATCTTACCGACTCAACGAGTTCGTTGATTCGAGTTCGAGGCAGGTTGGTGGAAGCCGCAGTAGTGCCGTCCTCGTCAGACTGAAGCTGAGATAAGCTGGATCTCTTCATCCCTCTGGGTTTCGACCAAGTCGACCACCTCCTTCTAACGGCATCCGAAATCTCTCGGTCTTCTTGTTGGTATCGCCTCCTTCATTAGCACGAGTTCATCAACGGCTCACCATCGTTTTGTTCCGCCTGAAAAAATAACATCTGTTAGTAAAAGCATTAAAATTGAAATAAATACGCCAAAATAAATAAAAAAGCAAAAAAAAAAACTTACTAGTCGATCCCCCAGAGTTGGCATACTACAAGCATCCAAGTTGTGCTTGAGGACGCCTTTCCCGCCACGTTCACTCTTGCGGTTGGTGGAATTGGTGTCCGAGATGTCTTGCGTCTGCACTTTCTCCCAATGGTCTGGCAACTCGAGCCACACCGTATCGTTAATCGACTTCGGTTTCTTTCCCTTGAGCCACTTTTGCTTCCACTCATAGATCTGCTTCCCATAATTGTCCATGACTTTATGGGTGAACTCATTACGGATAAAGTTCGTTTGGAGGTGATTCCAGTTGAATTCTTGCTGAAAAAAAAAATACAATTAGTAAAAATTTAAGTCAAAGAACAAAAAATAAGATAAAGCAAAATAAAAATAAATACCGCAAACTGACGGAACCACATCTCCTGATCCTCGGGAGGAAAGCTGGTGTAGGTAGGATAACCCTTTTTGAGGGTCGAGTACATCATCCGGTTGATGAAGGAGCTTATCCCGTTCCCCGACCGGTTGAACCTAATTAAAAAAAAATTCATAATCAAGCAAAATAAAATAAAAGAAAAAAATAAAATAAAGAAAAATCTAACCATGTTTGATGTCGTCCCTTTGGAAACTGAGTGAGAAAGAGAAAATGGTCTCGACCAGGCTGTTGAACCAATTGTTCAACGCTCATGATACCCGAACGACTGGAGGAGCTGGAGGGGGACCAATACCATCGAGATTTTGGTTTTGGGAAGATGCAGAACCACGAGAGGTGCCGGTCGAACAAGTCCGACCTCGTGGTGTGTAACGGCGGGACCTGGCCTGGTTATCGCTACCAGACCTGAAAAAAAATTATTATTATAAAAAAATATTAAAATAAAGATAAAAATACTTTAATAAATATAAAAATACTTTATTAATATAAAATTAGTTTACTATTTCCAAAATAGTAAAATAAATATAAAAATAGTTTCATATTTCCAAAATAGTTTTAATAATTATAAAAATCTTGTTATAGTTACAAATAAGTTTTACAAATTAGTTTTATATTTCCAAAATAGTAAAAATAAATATAAAAATAGTTTCATATTTCCAAAATAGTTTTAATAAATATAAAAATAGTTTCATATTTCCAAAATAGTTTTAATAAATATCAAAATAGTTTCATATTTCCAAAATAGTTTTATAAATATAAAATCATCTTTTATAAAATCCAAAACGAAATTTATATACAAAAAACGTTTTGATAAATATTAAATCGTTTTATAATTACAAAAATTAGAAACTTTATAAAATTTCTAAATCTCATCAATACAACTAATTACCCATCAAAATCACAATCCTAACAATTCAATACAACTAATTATCAATCACCCTAACAAAATTCTATCAAAACACTTTCAAAATCATCAAATCTATTCCAAAACGTAATCAAAAGAACCAAAGAGAAGGGGATAGGGGTCTTACATGGTATATGAACGGATTTGAGGAGGAAATGTGAGGTTTCGTCGGAGAAAATCGAGAGAGAGGAGAGAGAGCCGCCGGAGATTATTTAGAGAGAGATAGGAGAAATGGGGAAGAAGAGACCTTCGGGTGAATATATCCGACAATTCTGACGGACAGGGTTCTTCGGGATTCCGTCGGAATTCACTTAATTCGTTTCCGCGAAAATTTAGGCGGTTCACTTTCCGGGTTAATGAAAATATTCCGAGGAAATACCGACGGCCACTATGATATCCCTCGGAATTTATATTAATTGGTCAAAAACCGATTTTCAAGGATAGAATATGCGCTGCATGTCTTTCTATTGGACAGAAATATTCCTCAGAATTTCATCGGAAATTTCCGAGGAAATACTGAGGAAAGGTAGTTTGTGGGTTCAAAACCTCAATTTTTTAGACCCTGGATACTTTCTTACACAATTTTAATATTGTCAAATACATAGCATTCCTGCTTCTTTCTATATATTTACTTAAATATTAAAATTACAAAATTTCAAATTCGATTACAAGTATTGTCGTTCTCGTTTGTTAAAGTGTATAAGTGTTTCTCTTATGTTGTAAAGTTCATTCATACAATCGGAAAAAGTTCATTAGTTGGATACAAACAAATATTTGGACTCATAATCTATTTAAGACAGTTAAAAATGTTTATTTAGGTCTTATTATTATATTTTCTAACCGCAACATGGAGTTTTCGGTTACAAAAATGCATTCCGAGGAAATACCGAGGAAATGCTTACATTTCCTCGGTATTCCCTTGGTATATTATGAGGAAATTCCGAGGGAATGTATATCCTAAAACCGAAGAGAATTCGAGGCCGAGGAATGTAAGCATTTCTCGGTATTCCTCGGTATATTATGAGGAAATTCCGAGGGAATGTATACCCTAAATACTAAACCCCGGATTTTGGAAATTCTGAGGGAATACCGAGGAAATATAAGCATTTCCTCGGTATATTATGAGGAAATTCCGAGGGGATGTATACCCTAAATGCTAAACCCGAAATAAGGGAATTCTGAGGGAATGCCGAGGAAATGCTTACATTTCCTCGGAATTCCCTAAATAGGAAAAAAAAAATTTCTATGCTACTCTGATTCGGAATCATCATCAGATGAATCTGAATCTGAATCTTGGTGGAACTCTCCAATGACAGGTTCATCCTCTTCATGAACAAACGCCTCATCTCCAAAGTCGGTTAAGTCGACTACAAGGTCAACATTTTCTAAATCTTCTAAGGCACTTAAGTTGCCGGATGTGCTTGCTTGGAGTGGGTCTTGCTGATCAGAACTTCCGTGAACTCGACCTCTCGGGTGGAGTGATGTAACAGTGACCCAAGGATCATCCATGTTCCTAACCCGAGGATACTTGATGTAACAAACCTGTAACATATAAAAAATCATTAAGATGTATCATGTAAATTAGTAATAATATATACATATGAAAGAATCATTAAGATTAAATTGACAGATTTATATTTACCTGATCAGCTTGAGAAGCAAGAATGAAAGGATCATAATATTGTAGCTTTCTTCGCGAATGGACTGATGTAACACAAAATGCATCTGTTCTCACACCTCGATCTGCAGTGTTATCGTACCAATCACAATAGAAAACAGTACACCGCAATCCAACCATGCCCGGATACTTGATTTCCAAAATTTCGCTTATGTTTCCGTAGTACACATCATCTCCTGATGCAGACGATACACCAGCATCATAAGTTGTACTTGAACGTCTCCTCTTTTGAGTTGTGAATGCATATCCTCGAGTACAAAATCTCGGATATGACTTCACAACATATTGTGGTCCACACACCACCTCGCGTATCCAATCGTCAAATATTTCACCTCTGGCCATACCGGCGGACACCTATAAATAGAAAAAAATATTAATTATAGCAATATATATATGTAATGATGAAAAATAATTTGTTTAATGTACTCACATAAGCAAACATCCATCCAGCAAGTTCTCTCTGCTTCAGTTCTTCAAATTCCTCTTCTGTGGCGTGTCTATGAGCGAACCGCTTTTCTGCCATGAAAATCCTGTACATATGATGAAATTAATTAAGATTTAAATTATAACTTTCCCAAATAATAATGTTGTAAACGAAATTATAAATGTACCTCTCATATTGCAGAATTTCTTCGCAGTTGGTGAGCAAATATATTTGTAAATGACTGTGCTCCTGCTCACTAAGTCGACAAGCCTTTGATTTTCCGCTAAGTCGTCCAACATCTGTAAAGATGTTTGGAACCGTAACATAATATGTTGCCCTTTCGCCTCTATCATCATGCCAAGCAGGTCTTCTGTTTTTTGTCTTCACTTCTGCTGGAAAGTAGTACTCAGCAAAGTTTGAAGTTTCTTCATTGATCATCTGTGCGATTATAGAACCTTCCACCCTACTTAAATTTTTGACCTTCTTCTTCAGATGATACATATACCGCTCGTAAAGATACATCCATCTATACTGCACATGACCACCAAGTTCCAATTCTCTTGCCAAGTGAATAGCAAGATGCTCCATAACATCAAAAAATGATGGGGAAATATCTTCTCTAGGTTGCACTGGATCACAGCTATGTTAGTCTTCAAATTTTGGATACCTTCTGGAGTCACTGATCTCGAGCATAAATCGCGGAAGAAAGCACTTATCCCTGCAATTGCTTCATGAACCTTTTGTGGTAATAGCTCCGAGAAGGCAAACGGAAGGAGGCGCTGCATCATTACATGGCAATCGTGACTCTTCAAGCCGATAAACTTTGCTAAACTTTCTTCTATTACGCAAATTGGATGCATAATCGTCTGGAAATTTCACATCGTTTTCAATCCAATCAAAGAACGCTTCTTTTGCCGCTCCATCCAGTCGGTATATGGGAGCAGGGGCTCTACCATTCTCATCAACATGAAGTTCTGAACGATCACATATATCGACTAAATCTAGTCTTGACTTCAAATTATCTTTTGTTTTACCTTGGACGTTAAGGACAGTGTTCATAATGTTGTCGAAAAAGTTCTTCTCAATATGCATGACATCTAAATTATGCCGCAGCAGATGATCCTTCCAGTATGGCAGATCCCAAAATATACTCTTTTTATGCCAATTATGTAGATCTCCAACAACATCTACTGGATAATGAACATGTCCACCAACGTCTGGCGTCCTTTCTACACCAAAATCTCTTAGTTGTATCAACAAATCTGCCCCACTAATTTCGGGAGGTGGACTATCAAACACCTTCTTGTTCTTCGTAAACAAAGTCCTACTCCTACGATATGGATGATCAGGTGGTAGGAATCTCCTGTGACAGTCAAACCAACACGTTTTCCTTCCGTGTTTTAGTTGGAAAGCATCTGTGTTATCTTGACAATGTGGACATGATAGTCTTCCATGCGTTGTCCATCCAGATAACATACCATATGCTGGAAAATCACTTATTGTCCACATAAGTACTGCCCGCATTTGAAAGTTTTCTTTGCACGAAACATCGTACGTATCAGCACCTTCAGCCCATAGTTGTTGTAACTCATATATTAGTGGCTGAAGAAACACATCAAGTGATCTCTTAGGATGCTCTGGCCCAGGAACGAGAATGGAGAGAAACAAAAACTCTCGATGCAAGCACAAGTTTGGCGGTAAGTTGTATGGTGTAAGAATGACTGGCCATAGAGAATACTGTCTTCCATGCTTGCCAAACGGGCTGAAACCATCGGTAAATAATCCAAGGTAGACATTTCTTCTCTCAGACGCAAATTCTGGATATGTTGATTGGAAATGCTTCCATGCTTTTGCATCTGAAGGATGTCTAATCTCACCATCTGTCGAATGCTCTGCATGCCATCTCATTGGTTGGGCTGTGCGGTCAGATTGATACAACCTCTTCAACCATTCCATCAAAGGCAAATACCGCATCCTTTTATATGGCACTGGAACTCTTCCACTCGTATCTCTATAACGAGCCTTCCCACAAAATTTGCATGTAACCCGGTTCTCGTCCGTCCTTCAATATATCATGCAGTTATCGATGCATACATCTATTACCTGATACGGTAAATTAAGACCAGCTACGAGTTTCTGAACCTCGTAGTATGATCCCGGGGCTACATTATCCTCTGGTAGAATACCTTTTACAAAATCAGCAATCGCATCCACACATTCTTCAGCCAAATTATAATCTGTTTTAATGCCCATCAGTCTTGTTGCAGATGATAAAGGTGAATGACCATCTCTGCAACCTTGGTACAAAAGTTGTTTTCCTGCATCCAACATATCAAAAAATCTCCTAGCTTCTGCATTGGGTAATTCTTCCCCTCTAAAATGATCATTTACCATCTGCTCAGTACCTACACCATAATCTACATCCGTTCTAATTGGTTCTTCTAACCTAACCGCTGTCTGAGATTCGCTAGTACTACCATATTCATAATCAGTTTCCCCATGATGATACCAAATTTTGTAACTTCGTGTAAACCCGTTCAAATATATATAACTTTTTTATTTTTACAAGTAGAGCAAGGACATCTTAACATACCTGTTTTTGCTTCCGGTTGTCGCTGAACTAACCCCATGAATTCGGTTATACCTTTTTGATATTCTTCCGTAAGCAATCTCGTGTCAGGATCCAAGTGAGGACGATCAATCCACGAACGATAATAATTTGAAGAAGACATGTTTTTTTGAACCAGATTCGTGTGTAAATAGTAAGTGAGAGGATGAGAATATGGAGTGAATGAAAAGGATGAGGGGTGGTGGCTTTTATAGGGAAAATGTTGCCGACAATTCCGAGGAAATTCCGACGGAAATTCCTTAATTCCTCGGAATTTCCTCGGAATTTTACTGATTTCTCAACGGCTCTATAACGGTTATAATTTGCCCTCGGAAGGTCCTCGGAATTTCCTCGGAAATTTTACAGATTTCTCAACGGCTCTATAACGGTTATAATTTGCCCTCAGAATTTTCTCGGAAACGTAATAGTCCTCGGTATTTCCTCGGAACTTAGATAATTTCCCAACGGCTCTATAACAGTTATAATTTTTCCTCGGTTTGTCGTCGGTATTTTCCGAGGAAATTGGTTTCCTCGGAATTCTGTCGAAAATTTCCGAGGAAATTCCGAGGAAACCCGAAAAATTGTCTTTCCTCGGAATTTCCTCGGAATAACATGAGTATATTCCGATGAAGTTTCTTTCCGTCGGAATTGCCGTCAGAATATACATTGTTTTCTTGTAGTGTATATAACACAGCGGTGTGATAGTAGAACTCAGGTTCCAAATGTTACAAACTGCACCACATTGTAGTTAACAGTTTCAAAAATCTTTACAATCTACATGTTTTTGTTACTATTAAAACCCCACCACAGTTGTCCAGCATGTTGCCATTCGGAGACTAAACATTTGATATAATTTATAATTGTTTTCCCCTATAAATATTGTCATATTTTCTATAATGAACTAGTGTTTTCCTGCATCAAGAAAATTTTGAAAATTTTAGTAATAAAATTTTTATAATTATAAAAATAGAATTGAATAATATTTCAAAATTTGAAATGTCATATTTTGATATATTTATTTTAATGATGATGTATGAGTCATTATGGTTGAAAAAAGTATGAGTTATTATCATATTCTAAAAAATTACTAAACATATAAATCAGTATTAAATGTAATGTATGATTTTTTACCATATTCTAAAAGGTTTACCAAAAATATAAATCAACAATTAATGTAATTGTACATGTCATATTTAGTCATAAACCATATCATCAATTTAGTAGTAATGTCACATTTTTTTATGAAAATGATTGTAAGGAGGATACGTGGCAAATTACTTATTAATAATGTCTATGAGACTAGGTGATATGATCTACATATGTCTTTCTCAGTATCACTTTTGAAATTACAAAATAAAACTAGAAATAAGGACAAACTGAGCAAGCCAAAGGAAGAGAGGCAAGAAAGTGAGGAGTAAAGAGTAAAGAAGCTGGAAAACCTTTGAAGCTTGCAGTAAGTTACAGGCCCCCCTACCTTTATCAGTTATCACTTCCTCAACATGCACTCCTACCTTTCCCAAAAAATAAAAACATGCGCTCTTACCCCACTCATTTTCACTTTTTACATTTTGACCCCTGTTATTTTCTTTAACCTTTATCCCCATTTTACTTTTTTGTTCTTTTTTCCCTTTACAGAATAGTATAAATAAATCATTGATTCCGTTTGTCCAAGAAAAAAAAATTATTGTTTCCGAATCTTAAATCTGCAAGTGTGCTGATCAAAGTTGATAAGAAGGTTACAGAATAATAAATTTATACTAAAATTAATTACCTTAGTATAACTCTAAACATGATATAAAAGCGTTATGGCTTAAACGTGTAATTTACTATCTTACTTATCCTGTATAAAGTAAGCATAATCAGTTATCGTGGATTCCATTTCCATAATATAAGCTGACGAAAATTCAATAGTAAATAATGATTAGACAAAGGTACAGTGTCTTATTTGTGTTTGAAAGTGTTCAACAAAATCCAAAATACTAAATAGCTAGTTAATTTTGTAATAAAGAAAACAACCAGGCATGCCGCATGCACTTACTTACATCCATTAGGGCTTTTATATATTAAAATGCAGTTTATAGATATTACCGAACT
Organism: Brassica nigra; assembly: GCA_016432835.1. Lineage (NCBI taxonomy): Eukaryota > Viridiplantae > Streptophyta > Magnoliopsida > Brassicales > Brassicaceae > Brassica > Brassica nigra. The sequence continues at coordinate 59,860,624 of CM028247.1, read as the reverse complement.
GTATAATTATTCCGAACACTAAAGTTAAAAGTTGTGTCTGAAACCACTATGTCAAAACTAGATTCGATTCCGTTATTGGTATTAATCATAAAGAAAAATGTGCTCATTTGATTCGAATTCTGATTAGAGATATGTAAATATGTAATATATTATAGATTTTTTTACTCTCTCTAAGACACTTTTTCACTTATGAATTACACATTTAGACACATGTGGCTGGTGACATACATTATTGATATACAATGTCTTTCATGCCCTCAGATGAGACCAACTACACTCTCTCACACTCTTTTCTATCGTAAATAATTGGTCACTGTCTCAACTCTAACTAAAAGATATATCATAAAATAATATATAAAAGTAATTCAATTATCAAACTATCATCTCTCTCTCACTTTTCAAATTCCAGATCTACTTTTTCCACTGCCTAATTTCGCGACCCACCCTCTCCTTCTTCCTCATCAATTTTCAGAGAACACCATTTTTCTTCTTGGAAATGGATCGTCTTTTCTGAAGAACGCTTGTTTTTGCAACGAAGAAAAACTGGCGAGGCAAATTAAATCATCTCAGTTCCACAAATCAAAGACTCTCAACAACAAATATGTAAGCTGTTGATTCTGGATTTTATAGCTCTGATTTGGATTTTAGCTCTACCAATTCAGAATTGATGTTTTTGGTGTAAAGATGTTTGCAGATGAGATGAGATTGGTAAAAGAGTTTATGGTTGAGTTTATAAAGGGCTGGACTTGGAGAATGGAGACTTTGTTACTTTAATCTAGCTTTTTTCTATCTTTTGTTGTTTGTATCGTCTTAGTGTGAGACCAATTGTAGTTTTATATACATTGACTTGAATCTTTCTGGTGGTGTTACATGTGGATGTAAACCTTGAAGGAATGGGGGATTTTGGTCCAAGAATCTTGTCCTCATATTCTGTTTATGTCCACATTTTTCGTACACCGTCCATGTCCACATATTTTTATGTGTAAATGCTAATATATATAAAATATGTATATGAAAATGGATGTTATATAGATAATTTTATAGATTCATTCAATTGACAATATAGGCTGAAATAAGCAATAATAATATAAAATATGAAATAACTAAAAAATAAGAATATTTAGTCACTTTTTGTTGTCCACAGCAATAAATTATTATGTTTACAATTTTTGGTATTAGAGTTTTTATTCTACATTCATGTCCAATTGTCCACAATTTTGTGTCCACATTTATCATATCTATTGAGATATTTGTCCACCATTTTCATCCACAACAATTTTAATGTCCATATCCACAAATTTTTATAAAAATGTTTATATATATATATACTGAAATGGATGTCAAAAGATAGAGAATCTTATATGCATTTTATTGTATTAATTATATTTGTTTTATATATTTTAAAATTTAAGATAGAAGTAAACGAAAACGTAAGTGAAATAAGAGAAAAATAATAATATAAAATAATTAAAAATGTTTTAACCTTCAGATTAGGTTTCATGCTCCACATCTAACGGCTGTAAATTGAGACGCTCTCCTGTACGTCTCTTTTTGTAAGATCAGCAAGTTACTTTTTTCTAACTAGATGACAAATTGATTTTTTAGACATGTAACTAAACAAAAAAAAAGCAATTACACTACTCTCTCTCCTGTCGCTGAGTAAAGGGCATATATGTCAAGAAAATATTTCGTACACTGTGAAAGTGTGTCTCCAGCGCATTGTGTCTTAAAGTGTCAAAAAAGAGAAAAAAGTGTCTTATAGAGAAATCAACTCTATATTATATGTATGTTTAAGAAGAAGAAGAAAATAATCACTAACACATTATAATATATACATGAGAAAAAAGAAAGGGAAAGAAAATCACGTACAAAAAATTAGGAAAGTTCGCACGAGCCTAAAAAATAGAAAAAAAACACTTGAGTTTTAAGAACATCTTCTTATATATTAAAAGTCACTTGAACAATTTCTAGATCTATTTGATTCGATTTACACAAAGTCACACACAATTTAAGACAGACCAATTTTTAATCTATCCAAAACACATAGGTCGAGTTTCACTCACCAATTGCTTAACAATTACCATCAAGAATAAACTTCTTGCTCAAAATTTTTATCGTTGAAAATCATAACAATGACCTGATCCATAAGTTACTCACATATACTCATATTATTACATAATATTCTTATATTATAATAGCGGATTTAATTGTTTCTTGCCAACACAATCTTCTAACCAATAGTTGACTGCCACATCATCCTTTCATAGCCAATTCTCAACGGTATCTCATGCCATTTCACTTGTGTAGCATTTTCTCTGTTCCAACACTTAACAAGATCCTTTTCCTAAGCTTACATTCTTCCTTTTTTTATCTGAATGTGATAATCTAAGCATCTTACAAAGACAAACACTAGAAACCACAAAGAACAGCAAACCAACAGGCACATCGAGAGTTAACGCATAAAAAGTTCAAACCAAATTCTGAATTAAAACGTGCATGTGAAATCTTTGTTCCTTAGACATAGAACAACACTCCGAACAGAAAGAAATACAAGCACTTAGTCAACAGAGCAATAATTGATACGAGAAAACCCAAAAAATGGGACAATACTCAAATCAAAAGCCAAGACATTGACACACAAATACGAACTCACAATCAGAAACTTGCACTCTCATCATCATCTTCTACAGCACCGTTGTCACCATTCTGACGAGTGAGATTTTTCGTTTTCTCTCTCTCCTTAGATGCACATTTTACTAAAAAACAATTGTTACGACAAAAAATAAGAGGGCAATGAGAGAACTGTCTTACCCTTCATACACATACGCATTGAAAAAGATTTAAAAATACAATATTTATTATCAGAAATATAAAAATATAACATTTATTATCAAAGGTATAAAAATGTGAAAGAAACCTGCAGTTCTAATGAATAAACAGTATTAAACATAGTTATCATCTCATGAAAGATATATGAACAATTAATGTTAATTTGTATCGTCATTATAGATAGTTGTGTCATTTTCGTGTTTAATGAGTGACCCAAAAATAAATTTGAAAAACCCATTGTAACGATGATGTGTATTAAACAAAATGAATGACAGTATAAATGCAATTGTGTATTGATTTTGGTTGAACGTTTACTCTTATATTAATTCAATAAATATAAATGGCGAGAACCAATTTATAAATTGAATTAATAAGTTTGTTAGGATCACTATTATGATATATGATATAGGTCAATTTTAATAAAGTACTAGGCTAAGATCCGGATAAACATTATATATACAAATTATTTTTACATATTATTATTTATTTTAATTTTTACATATTATAAAATGATAAAATATAAAACTTATATTAAATAATTAAAAATTCAGTAAATATTATGTATATAATTAAGTTGACGTGAACACATGGATCAAAACAATCACTTTTGTTTATTTCAATCATCTTATGATACATAAATCAAAACAATCATTTTATCTATTCTATATGGTATATAATTAAATTTATACGATATTAGCATATTTGTAATATGATTATCTATTAAATGATGTTTTATATTCATATGATTTTATAGTCTTTTTTTTTTGTCATCGACTAATAACAGACTCAAACTGACTCTGTAAACCAAAACGGTAACTCCGCATCCATGTGAACGACGAAATATGGTTGCTTCCTGGCACTACGTGCTAGGCTGTCCGTCCTTAAATTCTTCGTTCGTGGTACATGAATGATCTTTGAGCTGATAAAAACTTCTTGGAGGGTCTTAATATCGTTCAAATAACTTGCAAAAGCTGGCCATTTTTCTGGTTCCGAAACCATCTTCACCAATTGAGAACAATCCGTTGCAAACGTGACCCGAAACTGACGCAAATTCCTCATACATTCCATTGCCCATATCAAAGCTTCCACCTCCGAATGAAGGGGGGAGAGACTAGCTCTAACATTTCTTGCTCCCATCAAACTATCAAACCCTTCGAGAGTGCTATACCAACCTTGTCCTGAGAAAACATCGCTATCCTTCCACGAACCATCAGTGAAGCACCAACGCCCTGGAATTGACGGAATATTGACTACCTCTACATGTTGAACCATCTGCTGTGTGTTCAAAACTTGTGCCTCGGACAGTGCTGATTCTGTCTCTGCTAATTTGAGCGTGTCTCTGGGATCAACATCTAAATTACTAAAAACCTTGTTATTCCTTCCTTTCCAAATGTACCATAAAATCCAAGCAAATTGATGATCATCCATTTTCGGATGCACTCGCCAAAATAAATGATCCATATTTGTAAAAAGGGATTGAGAGGGGAAAATAGCTGGATTTGAAGGGACCTGTGAAAGGGCCCAGACCTGACGCGCTGGAGGGCAATTAAAAAACACATGATTTATTGATTCCTCCGCATCTCCACATCTAGCACAACATATATCCCCTTGTATCCCTCTCGCATGCAGATTCTTCTTAACTGCTATACAACCCGACACCAATTGCCATAAAAAATGCCTGATCTTTGGTGGACATCGAACTTTCCAACAAAAGGATTTCAAGATATTAACTGTGGGTCCAAACACTGGGTCCAAACACTGCCATTGGTCGTTCCCTATCGGGATAAACCCTTTCTACTTGGTATCCTGATTTAACAGTGTATTTTCCATTATTTGTAAAATCATATGATTTTATAGTCATTTGCATCTTTTTAAAACCATTGATTGCAAAATTTTCACTGTCGGAATTTAATTGTTTTAATTTATAAGCATTTTAAAAATTTAATGAAAATTTTTGAAATTAAAATATGTATTGTAATACTTATTCAATACCAATTTTAAAATTTTAAAATTATGTATTTTATATAGTATGTATTTTAATTTAAGAAATATTTAAATAAATATATATTTGAACCTAAAGTTCATGTGATCTTATGATCATTTGTATACTACTAGGTGTTTTTCTGTATTCTGAATAGTAATAAATTTTAAAATTTAAATTATTATTAAAAATAAAATATTATTATTATTATTTTATATTTGATTATTTTACTACCAATATTTTAGTATAAATTTTAATTAATTAAACATAAAACTAAGATAAAATAAACAATTTAGTTTATTTTAAATTATATTTAAGAATAAATATGTATATATCAAAATTGTAATCTTTGATGGATTTTTTATCTTTATAATAATATTAAATGAACTTGTATAAAATTAGAAAAATAAATTTGATATAAAATTGTATAATTATCAAATATTACAACTTAACATTATTTCTAAAATTTGTAGATATATAAAAGAAGCTAATAATATTATGATTAAAATTTATAATTTTATAAAAATAGTTTAAAATTTTGAAAATATTTTATAGTAATCAAATTCTATAATTATAAAAATAAAATAATATTTCGAAATTATTAGAATACTACTATATTATTTAATATTGTATTTGAATATATTTACTTGAATAATGATGTATAATTTACTACCATATTCTAAAAAGTTTACCAAAATAAAAATAAGCATTAAATGTAATTGTCTATGTTACATTTAACCATAAACCATATGATAATTTTAATATGTCATGTTACATTTATTTAATGAAAGTGATTGTAGAGAAGACATAAAATCATTTTTCAAATAATGTCAAGGGGATTATAACAAAAAATTTAAACCACTAGTTAAAAAAAATTAATATGAGATTTCTAAGAGTTTTAGTAATTTATATTCATTTAAAAAATTTAAAATATAACATATACAAAAATCTCATTTTATTATATGATTAGTTTTATTGCTTAATTTCTTTTATTTTATAAAATTTAAAAATGATAGAAAATACAGAAATTATTATCAAATATAAATTATTCAAAATTATTAAGTGTTATATATACCTTGATCATATTAGGTAATTCCGTAGATTCTATTTAAAGAAAAAAATACTTTTGTTAATTAATAATTAATTTTATGGTTAACTTAATAAAACTATAATATATGTGTAGATGGATTAACATATTTCTCTAAAAATCCAAGAGTTAATATGGTGATGACACTTTAATCAAAAAATATAAGCTAATGACATATATTATAGTTTAAAGGTTGCAATATTTCTCTTTTAATATATAAGTGATATATAAATATATATATATATTTTCTTATATTTATTAGCTGATCCGGTCACAGTTAATAATATTTTTTGACTGATTACCACATTGTTTAATGTGAGTTTAGAATGAATTCCGACTAATACAAATAGATAGTCGTGTTACATGTTCTCGGACAACCATATTAATTGTTTGAACATTACCAAATCTTAGATTAGCCAAATGATAGTGATTTTGTTTTCAGTAGGAATCTAATTTAGAAGAAAAGGGTTTAAGCTGAATTAAAAAAAAAAACTGTAATAAGCGGCAAGAGAATATGTGAATAGAAAATACTGAGCGGATTACATACTATATTATAAACATGTAAAATATAATAAAAGTAACAAAGGAGATTCTAAAGGTTTCTTAGGCTCAGAGATTATTATCATATTTTTATTCTGAACACGAAGGACAGGGAGTAAGAAGAGATGTTGACCAGTCGCATAGTCAAAACAAAAAGTGGGCCCATTGAGACCTTTTCAGAGCCCATGATGCTTTTCCCTTCTCCAATCCCCAAAACATGCAATTCTCCTTTAAACCAATTACAATTTCATCAAACCAGGAAAAATAAAAACTTTAGAAAAATCGGCCACCTTGATCACATCAAACCAAAAGAATCTCTATTGCAAAGATAAACTTTTTTTAAAAAGGAATATTTTCTTTTCAGATTTTTCTGTTAATGCAAATTTATAAAATAGTATCTATTACATTGTTTGATAACTTTTTTAACTTTCACATATATCCTAAATTAAAATGCATCAAAATTTATTGAGTTATTATGACTAATCAGTCTACTATATAAAATAATTATGATTAGTTATGTATATGTATCAGAAAACCAAAATAGGTATCAATCTCTATAAAATAAAAATTAAATAATATCAGTAAAACAGAAAAATAACATCTTTTTTTTTTGTTTACAACTCACAATACTCCTTCCGTTTCAGTTTAATTGTGTTGTAGAACAATAAAATTTTCGTTTCAAATTAAGTGTTATTTTAAAATTTCAATGCAAAATTTATTAACAAGATTCTTTAATTTATTTTTCCATTAGTTGAATCATGGTTAGGTGTATAGGTAATAACGTTTTTATTTTTGAAAATATACAAAATTAAATGTTTTCTTAATTTGTGTGCATAAAACTATATGAATCCGAGAGGAAAAAAAACGGATGCACTTAATACAAAATTTTGGGTCATTAACCCAATTACAATATTGCCATTTTCAAATGCAATAATCATGGCAGTAAATTATATACTATTATTTACCTACATTTCTTTTGAATAAATAACTTAGGGTAACACTGAACAAAAATTAGGTTATCTTCATATGTATTTTCTTATATATTTGTTCTTATGTAGTAAAATAGGTCCGGTGGAGGAAGAACATGAACAGGATATTTATTTTCTTATATATTTGTTCTTATGTAGTAAACTAGGTCCCGTAGAGGAAGAACATGAACAGGGATGTCTCTCATCATCATCAATAATACATTAATTTTGCCGCCTTCCAAAGATCCCTCTTTATTTTTATTTTTATTTTTTATCTCTCACAAAACTCTGATAGAAGTTGAGAAACCAAAGAAAGGTAAAGAAATTTTTTAAAAAAAAGGAATAAACCAAAAATATAAAGAACCGCAAATGTCATGACCCTTACGGATTGGTGTTGAAAAAGCAATGTATAACTCTTTTATTTCTCTCTCATTGTTTTCTCCTCCTCTTGTTGCTATTGTTGTTGTTGTTGGTATCTGGACTACTCTGTGAGGAATTTGTACATGACTCAACTGTTCTCTCATCAGTCTTATAGCTCAAACATGTTGCTTCCAACACTCCAATTGGACTTACCGGTACCACTCTTGCCACTAATCTCGGCTGCTGTGGCGACAATGTAGCACCTGTCACATCCTCCCCTGTGAGGTTTTTCATCAGATTTAAACATACCTTCACTCTCTCCTGCTAAAGAAGGACAATGACCAATTGATCAAATTTCAACAAATTGATAAAATGTGTGATCTTGAAACAATACTACAAGAAGCAAACATATTAGATGGGCTTTACCTGTTTTACATATGTGAGATTAGACATTGTCTTTTCATCATCAATGCACTTAATTTCTCCTGAAATGGCAACAGACGCTGCCGCTGCCGCAGCTGCAGCTATCTCAGAAGGCCTGAAGTCCAAGAATTCAATTGCTGCATTCAATTTTTCCCAAACAGTAAAACCTATCAAACCTTTATCTAAACAGAGCAATTCAACTGCAAACAAGGAAACAATACTATACCTTTTGTGGTGTTCAAGATGAATTGTGACGCTCTAAAGATCAAATTCTCTGACACGTGACCACTGGTCTTGTAAATGAAATGGTCAATGAAGGAGAATGGAGTTAGAGCTTGCAATCTCCAATTCAAAGTGTTGAGTACCAAAAGTTCCATCCTTTTAACCGTTTTGGCCTCAAAAACAAACTTGGGATCTCCCACCTGCTCATTCAAGAACATCTCAAGACTACTTTACAAGACTGAAGGACTAGAATGTGTATTGCACCTGTAACTCAACAGTTTGAGGCACATCTGATTCTTCCATTTTAGCTGCTAATGATAGGCAAGAGACAGCTAGCAACTGAACAGCCCATGTCTTGTCTCTCTATGCAATCCAAACACACACACACACACACACACACACGATTAGTGAATTGTCTGGCACATTAGATTAAACTAATCCAAGAGAGAAAGATGAATCAAACTTACTGGCAATTCATAGGATGTTAAGAACCGATCCAAGTAGTTCATGGATAGACATATGCACAGTGTTCCAAAATTGTAATGAGCACAAACCTGTTTCAGACACAACGAGAAGTGGCATTAATTAGACAAAACAGATCAGAATCTCAATCTATTGAGAAGATCCAACTGATCTCAGCACATCAAATGATCTATGAACACTCTAAATCAATGAAAACAGAGAACAAAAGAAAGATCAAACCTTTAGAATCCAATCGAGAGCTTGGTTTCTAACACGCAACTGCCAGTCCCCAGAACGCAGCCTCTTGAGGTAATCAGGTCCTGGCAAGAACTCAACCTCTCGCTCCAACATCTCTCTGATTCTTTCTTCTCTCAACGACGATGGAGGAGAACCCATCATCGGGTTTGATCCGTAACCGTCAAAGTTATCGTCTTTACTAAAATGTTCATCGTTCATGAATCCGCCGCCACGGATGGTTTCATCGTCGTCGTTGTCAGTGATCCATGAATCGCTGGTTTCTCCACAAACGAGATTCTCAGCCATGGGGTTCGATCTTTTTGTTAATGAGTTTTCAATATCGTTTATTTTCGGGGTCTAAAAGTAAAGTATTCAGAGCGTTCGGACAAAACTCAGGAAGAAACAAAAGTCATCAAGATAGGAGGTTTCTGAGGAGTTTGTTGTGTCTGCGATTTTCATGGCAGGAGAGAGAGAAGAGAGAGGTTTATGCAGAGAGGAGGAAGTGGGTGAGTGTGTTTTAGGGTAGAGAGGGGAGAGAGAGAGAGAGGCCACCTCTCCGTAGAGTGGCAATGGGATACGCAGAATATACACTTAAAGAGACATTTGGAAATGATTAAATTACAATCATTAATGTATTAATACTACTTAAATCACTCTTTGGCAATATGTGCAACTTAACTTAAGCAAATTATAGCAGTTTTGACGTGGAAGTTTATTTAGTCTAGTGGTTTGATGAAATGATTAATGTTTTTAAGCGTTATTAATTACGTTATTTTTTTAATGTCTTCTTAATTATATTATTACTATTTATGAGAAATATTAAATAAACGATTCTACCTGGTATAAGAATTTATGTCTGACTGTACCATCACGAACCATTTTATGAGATCCACAATCTCATGGTATTCTTTGCACCATGTTGAGATTATTTTTAATTCTTTTTTCCATAATATGCATAATTTACATTTTCCGAATTTAAAACTATATCTTATAGTGTAGAATCATTAATGAATTGATTATCAAATCGTAATAATCAAATTATTATAAATTATAAAATAATACTGCATAGAGAACTTTACAACCGTTAATTTTATTTGTTTTACAAGGATTTACTTTGACTGAACCATTTTAAGCTACTATAAGAGATACTTTTTTTGATGAAATACTATAAGAGATATACATATGCTATTTCTACGGGTTGTACTATATTGAAGACCATGTCAAATTTTTACAGTTTTATTCATTTATAGTCGTTTTTAAATTCAAAATGTAGTATATATGGAAAATTTAAATTTTTATTATATGATTAATATGATTTTTAAATTTATTACCATATTATAAACTTAAACAAAAAATGATAGAGGATTCATAAATTGTTTTCAAATCTTTATTGTTTTTTTTGTAACACTCAAATCCTAAACATGTATGATATCTTTTTGAATTTGTAAAAAACATTTCCAAATTTAAAAATGTCTTCATAAACGTCTAATTAGACTTCCTAAATATATTTAGGAAGATCTTCCAAAGTTTGTATGACATCTTCCTGAATTTGGCTTATATGCATATTTAAGAAAATAAATTTGTTGTGTTCAGTGTTGCGTACAAACGTTTTGGTCATTGAGCGGCTAGGGCTTTGCGACTCAAAAGGCGATTTTGAAATCTGGAAATTCTCCATCTCTGACGACTTCTCACCATCAATCTAGGCTACCTAAGCGTGAGTTTCGATCCACAAGGGAGACTCCCAACACTCCTTGTGACGCATATCTCCTTCCTTCTCCTCCCCTCTTCGGCCTTTCGAAAGATCTCTCTGACTTCTCTGCCAAGCAACGAAATATTCTCTCATTAATAACTTGTCGGTTAAGGTAATATCTCCCCCTGTCAGATCTTACCCTAATCCTCACAATTCCGCACCCATATAAGATCTCCACCATTCCCTAGGATCAGTTTCACCCTTTTCAGCAGACCTTGACTCTACTCTCTCTAGCACTTGCTAAGTCCTACTACTCAAAATGAGCCAAACCTCTCTGATTGTGCGCAAAGGAGGCTCCTCCTCTGGTACAAGGCGCAAACTCAACACCGAAGACGATATCATCCAGCTCCCAGACTGCGACATCAACGATGCAAAGGAACGATTCCGCCTCACCCTCATCGGACGTGTTTTTCACACTCGAGGACGCAGTGTTAACGCCCTGATCAACCTACTTCCCCGAGCGAGGATCTGGAATGTTGAAGGAAGAGTTCGTGGACTCAACCTTGGAAACGGACGCTTCCAATTCGATTTTGATAACGAAGCTGATCTTCAGATGGTGCTTAACAAACGTCCTTGCCACTTCAATCAATGGAGTTTTGCTCTGGAACGGTGGGAACCTTTCACAAGTGAAAATTTTCCAAACACAATCCCCTTTTGGATTGGAGTTACGGGAGTCCCAGTCCATTACTGGAATGACCAAACCTTCACGCAAATTGCAATTGCTCTGGGAACAAAACTCAATATTGATTCGACCAAAGCAAGAATACAGGTCTCTATTGATGCAGATAAACCCATTCAGTTTGAACGAAGAATTGGCTTCCCAAACGGAGACAGAGGCAAAGTAACCCTCTCTTATGAAGGGCTCCATCGTTATTGCTTCACTTGCAATCTTATCTCTCATGATGAGAATACTTGTCCTCAGCTCACACCAGAAGAACGTGATCTCAAGAGGAAGCAGCGTGCAGTAAGCCATGCTCTCAATGACCATACGAGAACGCCCCTCCAAGGTTCCCAAGAATACCACTCAAGGAACCTGCTTAAGAGGCCTCGCTCTCCACCTTACGCGAGCCACCAAAGCTTGTCGACAACCTCAAAGAACAATGAAAGACCTCATGATGATAAGAGGAGAAAGAGCACCCCCTCCACTTACTCATCTCATGAGACAAGAGCCACTGGATACCAACACAAAGATCACGCCACCTCCGAGCGGCCTGATAACAGACAATCCCACCATAGCAAAGAAGTGTGAAGCAGACTGGCACCCCCTCTTAGGAGAGTCGACCCTCATAGACGCAACAACCAGCACTATTCTAGAAATAAATCGCATCATGAAGCTTCCCGTCACGAGAAAGACTCCTCCCTTGAATGGCGTCAGAGACGAGGATTTGAGGTCTCTCGAAGCCGTGCTCTCTCAATTAGAGAACCCCGGCCCTTTCCCTACGAACACGCAGAAAAGTCACGAGCCACCAATGACTCGCAAAAGACTATATCTGATAATCGTGGGTCCCTGGAATCAGGAGAAATCGACATAAACCACAGAAAGGAAGCTGGTAGCACAGCAGCAGCTGCTGAGGAGGAGAGGATCAGGCGTCTCAAAGGAAAAGCCATCGATACTGAAACCCAAGCGATCCAAGGCAAAGCTGCACATCCTGCATCACTAGTAGCTCGAGGTACCAATCTGACCATCTAAGCGCCTACATCGGCAGCACCTCAACTCAATTCGGCTCAAGGTCACAGGTACGATACTAACCTCACGAACCAAGAGGACAAGACCTTTGATTTTGAGTATGACCCTGACCAGGATCCAGATTTGCCAGTAACTGATCTTGAATTAGCTGAGGTAGATAATTTAGTTTTAGAAACTGAACGTCTAGAGATGGATGAGAATATGATAGATAATGATGATCTTCTTGGAGATAGTCCTGATGATGATGCAGAGAAAATTGAAGCCATATCCCAACTCTCTCCAGCATATGCTGTGGCAACAAAAACTGCACCATCAAACCGTCAACTAAGTACTACTCTGGCCGAAGCTCCTGCCTCAAAGCCAGAGTCAAAGACCCAACCTCCCTACGTCCCAAAAGGCCTGCTTAAAAAGAAAGCTCCACGATCTCCAGATATCAAAGGAGCCAATGCATCAAAAAGCTACAATCACTCAGAGGCCGTGCTTCCCCGAAGACGAAGATAGCATCGGGTAAAAAACAAGCAATGTCTTCGGCTATGATCCCTCGCACTGAGGTGTTTCCTTCTGCTCTAAGCAAAAAATCCTTGTCCTTTTCAGGTTCGATGGTGTCCCAGAAACCATCCAGTAAGAAGATATGAGTGCAATAGCCTGGAATTGTCAGGGGGCTGGAGCGTACCTGACTCCCCCTGACTAAGCAACATCTTCGAGAGTTGCACCGTTTTTTTACTCCTTCTTTTCTTTTCCTTTCTGAAACTAAAAACAATTCTACTTTTCTGCAAGATTTTCAGTTTGAATTTGGTCATAATAAATTGTTCACCGTTGATCCAGTGGGGAGAAGCGGTGGACTAGCACTTTTTTATTTGGATTCTTTTGAGGTCACAATTTTATATTCCGATAATCGTATGATTGATATCGAGGCTGTCATAGAAGGACACAAGGTGTTCATTACTTTTATCTATGGAGATCCGGTCATTGAGTACCGAGAATATGTATGGGAGAGACTTACTCGCATGAGCCTGAACAGATCAGGGGCTTGGCTCATGCTTGGTGAGTTTAACGAAATAACGAGCAACTCCGAGAAGAAAGGAGGGAAAAAACGTACTGAATCTTCCTTTCTCCCTTTTAATACCATGTTAGCGAACTGTGGTATGTTAGAGTTTCCATACAGAGGCAACCCGCTCTCCTGGGTAGGTAACCGACGATCAGGCAAAGTACAATGCAGACTTGATCGAGCCGTAGGTAATGAAGACTGGCACCAGGATTTTTCCCACACAAATGTGGAGTACCTGAAACTCTGGGGATCAGATCACAGACCCATCTACACTAGATTCCTCTCGCAGCGCTCCCCTAAGAAAAAAGGCTTTTGTTTTGATAAGAGATGGATCGGGAGGGATGGCCTGCGCGATGCTATACTAGACGGATGGACGAACCCAAGGAACTCTTTAAGCACTGATCTCCATGAAAGGATTGATATGTGCAGGAAAGCTATAGCGAGATGGAAGCGAGCGAACCCTTCCAACTCTTTGAAAAAGATCGAGGAAATAAAAGAGCAACTAGAAAAGGCGCAACTTGATGACTCCTTCACAAATGAAGCGATCCTCACTTTGAAATGGAACTTATGTCAAGCTTTCCGCGACGAGGAACTTTACTGGAAATAGAAAAGCAGAGCCACTTGGCTGAGAGAGGGAGACCGAAACACCAAGTTCTTCCATGCGACTACCAAACAGCGGAGAGCAAGGAACCATATCACCAAACTGAAAAAAGAAAATGGTTCATGGGCTGAGAAAGAAGAAGAAATCAAAGCAGTAGCCACCCATTATTTTCAAAACCTTTTCACGACTTCCAACCGGGGAGATTTTGTGGATTCGCTTCGTTACATTACCACTAGTGTCATCACGCCTATGATGAACGAATCCCTCACAAAAATTCCCTCAGATGAGGAGATCAAGAAAGCTGCTTTCGATATACACCCGGAAAAGGCTTCCGGGCCAAATGGCATGACAGGACTCTTCTTCCAAAAATTTTGGGGCGTTACGGCAAAAGAAATTTGCCATACGGTTAGGGATTTCTTCATGACCAACACTTTTGATCTGAGGCTAAACCAGACAAACATCTGCCTCATACCTAAGAATGAACGCCCCTCTGAGATGACCGAATTCCGTCCCATTAGCCTCTGCAATGTATGCTATAAGATCATCTCTAAAATCATGAGCAGCCGCTTGAAGCGTTTCCTACCAAAAATTATTTCAGAAATTCAATCCGCCTTCGTGGCGAAGAGACTAATTACAGATAATATCCTGGTAGCACATGAAGTTTTTCACGCACTCCGCACAAACCCAAGCTGCAAAGCTAAATTCGTGGCTATAAAGACCGGCATGAGCAAGGCATTCGACAGAGTTGAATGGGGTTTCCTCGAAGCACTTATGCTTAAGATGGGTTTCTCTGAAAAATGGGTATCATGGATATACTACTGTCTCTCCTCGGTGTCCTATCAGATCCTCATAAATGGCGAAGCAAAGGGACATGTAGAGCCTTCTCGGGGCATCAGACAGGGCGATCCTCTATCTCTTTTCCTATTTATAATTTTGACGGAAGCCTTAATCAGTCAGATTCAAGGAGCAGAACGGGAGGGAAGGATCATAGGCCTCAAGATCGCGAGAGGAAGTCCCCCGATATCACATCTTTTGTTCGCAGACGATAGTTTATTCTTCTGTAAAGCAGATATCCTGCAATGTGCAGAGTTAATGAGGATCATAAATGAGTATGGAAAAGCTTCTGGACAGCAGCTTAACATCTCAAAATCCTCCATTCTCTTCGGAAACAAAGTCCCACAAGAGGTGAAGACAGATATAAAACAAACGCTGGGAATTACGAAGGAGGGAGGCATGGGAAAGTATCTAGGCTTACCTGAAAAAATCTGTGGTTCTCCAGGCCTTTACTTATATTCAAGAGCGTCTCAACTCACGAGTCAACTCGTGGTCGGCCAAACTCTTGTCCAAAGGAGGTAAAGAGGTTCTTTTAAAATCAGTTGCCCAAGCCCTCCCGACATACGTCATGTCTTGCTTCCTTCTACCTCAAGACACCATTAAAAAGCTCACAAGCTCTATCTCGAGGTTCTGGTGGAGCTCCAAGCAAAATAACTGGGGACTACACTGGATAGCCTGGAATAAAATATGCAAGCCAAAGGACAAGGGAGGACTTGGATTCCGAGATCTCAAAAGCTCTAATCTCGCGTTACTTGCGAAGCAGCTATGGAGAATTCTTCATCACCCTTCCTCACTCTTGTCTAAAGTTCTCAAAGGACGATATTTCAGAGCCACGGATCCTATCATGGCAAAAAAAGCAAACTCACCATCTTATGTTTGGAGAAGCCTTATGGCTGCTAAACCCCTCCTTCAAACGGGGCTGAGAAAGACGATTGGATCGGGTGAAAACACGAACGTCTGGTCAACCAATTGGTTACCAACCACACCACCCCGCCCACCACTCTGCATAGGACCATCCTTCAACCCAGATTTAAAAGTCGCAGCCCTCATCTCATCTCACTCGAGGACATGGAACTTGGATACTCTGCATGAGCTGTTCACGAGTGAAGATATCACACTTATATGCGGCATTAAACCAGGTTCAACAAGACAGAAAGATGACTACTGCTGGTCTCATACAAACTCCGGAATATATTCTGTAAAATCTGGCTATGATTTAGCCATGGATATGCAAGAACTCTCCGACGAGACGCTTTACGATGAACCTAGTACTACGATACTTAAAGCTAAGGCTTGGAAGATTAAAACCTCAAGCAAGATAAAGCATTTCGTGTGGCAGGCCCTCTCAAACTGCATTCCGGTTTGCGATCAGTTAGTCAAACGCCACTGCGGAAACGATCGCTCCTGTCCACGCTGTGGATCAGAGGAAGAAACGGCAAATCATATGCTGTTCGAATGCCCCCCTGCAATACAGACTTGGGCGCTGGCGAATGTTCCGTTTACTCCGGGATCTTTCCCGTGTACCTCAATTTTCAGTAATCTCGATCATCTCTTATGGAGACTATCTGAATACAACGTCCCCGAATCTATTTCCTTCAAGATCCCATGGATACTCTGGTATCTATGGAAGGCACGCAATGAAAAGGTATTTAATGGGAAGGATGTTTCCCCGCTAGACACACTCCAACTTGCCTCGAGTGAGGCGGATACATGGAAGCTCGCCCAGATAATACCAACTACGCAAGAAGAAGAAGAGGTCCATCAAGCACCAATCATGGAAGAACGCACCGGACCTCACTGCAAGGTAGATGCCTCATGGCATAACAATGCTCTTTTCTTTGGAGGAGGTTTCTCACTCAAAGACGGAGAAGGGAAAGAATTTTTTGGTTCATTCGCTAGTAACCAAACGATTTCTCCCATTCAGGCGGAATTTCGTACCCTCCTATGGGCTATGAACTCCATGCTTCTCCTCGGCTTCCAAGCCATGTCTTTCGAGTCCGACTGTCAACAGCTAGTGAACCTGCTCAATAACGAAGAAATGGAAGAATGGCCAGCTTTAATGGCTGAATCAGAAGAGTTTATCCAACTTAGTTATAAGTTTAATTTTTGCTCCATCAGTTTTATATCTCGCACCTTAAACTCCTGAGCGGACTCTCTTGCAAAAGAAGCCCGATCTCGTAATACTGTATTTTTCCATATTCAGGTTCTGAATAGGTTGGATGAAACCAACCTTTTAGAACCACGATAATAATATATGGAGCTTTCGACGCCAAAAAAAATGCATATTTAAGAAAATATTATTGAATATATATATATTTTTTTAATTTATGAAAATATTTATAGTATATATATTATCTTTATAAAACTTAGGTTCAAAGTTCTTCTTAAAACTTTAGAAATATGTTATACATATTCAAAAACATATAATTCAGATTCTGTAAGAAAAAAATATATATATGTTCATGAAGGTCTTCCTAAATACGTATTTAAAATTATTTGAAGTATACGTTTATGAAAAGATTCTTAAATTTTGTGAAGATATTATAAATATGCATATACCTAAAACCAGAATGATATCATGACATTCAGAAAATTCTTCCTTCATTTTTTTCTTCATTTTTAAAATAAATAAAAAATTGAAAAAGAAAGAATTTGAAAACTCTAACTTTTTTTAGAAAGCACTGAATTTTATCTAAATAATATTTATTTAATATATCTGTAAAAATATAATTGTTATGTATCCCTTTAATAAAACTTAATCTGATCATTTTGACCATTGTGTGCTAGTTTGAAAATAAAAAGGAACTAGTTTTGATCCGCCTCGGCTGTTATTGTATCCTTTCATAAAATATTATCTGAAAATATGTATGTTTTGGTCGTATTTATAGGAGGTTATAATTTGTAATGTTAAAGCGAGCATCAATATTGAAAAAGTTGTCTAAGTTTTTGAAATAGTGATGATATATATATATATATATATATACTTTAATAGTACATATGATTTTTATGGTAAAGTTTAACTTGGCAATATGTTATCGAATTTTATTTTCTTTTGTAAGATTAGGATAACATGTAGTTCAAAAAATAAATCGATCGATAAAATAATAAGAATTTTTTATATAATTTTATGTAAATATATGATCCCATTTAAATTATAAATTAATAATTTAAATGTACATACATTTTACATAATTATATACCATACATTATATTGTTTGTTTTACATTGATAGTGGACTTATTTTTTATTTGTTAAGACTTCATATATTTTGATGAAATTTAGTAATATTTTTCTTATTTTATGACATTCTATAATATTTAAAAGAAAATTCTAAAATGGTAATTTTAAATTTCCAACTCTATAAACATTAAATCTTTTAAAAAAAAAAACTAAAACACTTTTTAAGATTCTACATGATAATAGTTAAGATAAATACACAGTAAAAATTCTAAAAATTAAATATTATTAGTACATTATAATGTTGACTTCATTATAAATATATTTTTTTATTTGCCACATAATTATGATATGTTTTTAAATGGACCAGAAAATGGATTGAATATATTTAAACCATACAATTCGAGATGGGGTATAATTTATATATTTATGTTAAGCAGATTCGAGTTACTTAATGAATTCAATAAAAACGGTCCAAGCCCAAACAAATTAACGAGCTTTTACTCGATAGAAACAAATTACCAAACAAATGACCCTTCATCCATTTCTTTTTAGATACTGTATTTTCAGATGTAGCTTATTTTTAATTCTATTATGCATGTTGGATCCGATGATTTTATTTCTTATTCCGATGAGATGGAAACTTGTTGAGTTTGTTCGAAACCAAACTCAAAAGGTATACAACTAAATAAAGTCCCAATTGTTAAAATTTTAAATTAAAATATAATATAAAATTAAATATATATTTATAAAATATATTAATCTTCTAAAAGAAATATTCACATATGCTCGAAAACTTAAATATTTACATATAACCTGTAATTTCTTTAAAAAGAAATTCAAATATATACTTACTATCTTTTGTTTTTATTTTGAGGTTTGCAACGAGTGTTCACAAATATATCTACAAATATAAATTATGTATCATTAAAAATTGATAGAGATATAAACTATCTGAGGTGAGTATTGAATGAAAGATTTTGATTCGCGCTTTTAAAGTGTGGTATTATTTTTTGGTTGAAAATAATGTAATAATTTATATATCATATATCTTTTCTTGTTAAACTTGTGTAATGATTTATTTAAATTTTTTCAGATGTGTTAAATTTTGGATGTTGAAGAAAATTGTATTTTGTGATTTACATTAAATTTTTATTCCATATTTTTAAATTATATGAAAAATAATCATCAGAATTGTAATTTTTTTGCTTTATACAGTGTTCATTCACGACCCAGACCTGCAGTCAAACCGATAAACTCGGTGATCTGCAGTAAAACCGATAGACCCGGTGATCCATATATAATCTGATTCGGTTTAGTGAAAAACTCGTTAATTAAAAATTCAATAAAACTTGGTAGAAACCCAAAAGCCAATCATTAACCTGTGACTGGTTGTCCCAATAAAACCCAAAAAATAGATTATATTTATAAAAGTTGAAAAACTTCTCATATAATTTAAATATTATATAAAACTGAATAAATTATTTAGAACATTATAAATGGAACTGATTTTACTCCTTTTTGTTATCCACCGATCTGTTCTGAAATGTTTAAAATTAGAGAGGCGAGTGATTTTCATGATAGATGCCATTACAGAATTTTTTTTTGAAAAATTTTAGTTTTGAAATATTTGTTAACATGTTTAATATTTTGAGTCTAAATAGGGATTGGATAGCTATCTTTTTTTTATCATAGATAGATATATTGTTCAAATTAATTATTGATATTTTAATAAGTAAAACCAAATCATGGAATAGTTTAATAGATAATTTATTTTTGTACTATTTGTTAACATGGTTTATACTTCGAGTCTATATAGGGACTGTGTAGCTATCTTTTTGGTTATAGAATATATATTGTTCAAATTTTTTTTGATATTTTAATATGTTTATAAGAGGAATATATTTTAAAATTGTACTATCCTATCATAATGTAAAAATAACAATATGATGTCAGATAACTATTTATGTAAAATATATGGAAGGTACTCGGAATAATTTTCTGGGTTTAGTGTCTCATTGTGATTTCCATTGCTTAAAGATAGTGTTAAGAGAACATCATATGAGAAGAAATGATTTTGGTTCATGCACGTTAGTTTTCAGTTTATATTATTAACATATTCTATGATTGGATAAAGTTGCTGAATATTGAATGTCGAACCAAATATGTATATGTATGTTGCTTTCTAAGCATCATCGGATAAAAAATCAGTGTTTGATCATGAAATACAGTTTCCATTTTGTATGAACATATTTTATATTTTATGAACTATATCTTCTTCTTTTAAATTAGTTAATCATCGTAACATAAGGTTAAATATCGACTTAAATGTAAATGTATTTGTTCGATGTCTACAAATAGTTATTATGTCGACTTGTAAGCTTATTGAATAAGTATCTAATTATTTAAGTTTTGTTAAAAATAAATGGGAGTGGCATGGTTGTAAAATACTTTCAAAAAAAGAAGGGATCTAAAATGTTAGATATTTCTGTTAATTAAATCTATGATTTTCTGCTGTATAAATAAAAGAAAAATCAGAAAATACAGAATTAAATAAAAATCATATGTTAAAATATGTCAGTGGCATAGGATGGTAAATAATCTAAAACTCTATGGTTACCTCAAAAAGGCATTTCAGTTTTAATAGTATTGATAGAACTATTTGTAATAATTTCTTTTTTAATTGTGTTGCTATATTTGATCTGATTTACTCTTACAAGCACATTTTATTTTATTTTTGTAGCAAATTTTATTTATATATTGAGTAAGTTATATTCATTATAATGTTCTTATACCTTGATTTATAATTACTTAAAAATAAATATAAATTTATGGTCAAAATATGATAATTTATATATTCTATTAATATGTATTTGTTTTATAATTTTTATAATTAAACGGATCCTTTTACATATCAAAGATGGGTTTATACAACATGCTTAGACGATTATATGATGGGGAAATGAACATCTGAGGAAGCTGATTACCTTTTTACATGCAGATGTGAAGTCTGATTTGGGTTATTGAATGTATGAAGATCTTACTTATCACGGAAGTGGTTTTCGAAACAGAATATTCTCAGTTAGTAAAGATAGTGTTGACACGAGAAGAATAGCCAGCACAACGATGTAAAGAATTATTTCTTAATTTCTCGATCATACATATACGTACTAAGAGCACAAAGTAAAATGGCGGATAAGGTTGCACGTGGTACTAGAATTTTTTCTTCAACTTTATTATATGTTGATTTTTACTCCAGTTTGGTTATCCGAATCATGGTTGCTTCAGCTTTCGAGACTTCAACATAGTTTAGTTATTGTTATAAAAAAAAGAATGTCATCAATTGAACAATCAATCTAATCACAGTCCGGGAGTAGTATCGGTGCCTTTAAGAAGCCCAAAGTAAGTAGCTCAAAGCCCGTTAGCTAAAACCCTAGAGTCTTCCTCGATCTCTTTTAAACATCTCACCTTCTTTCATGATATACTCATCTCCTGTCATCGTGTGCGGTTTAAAACCTTAGTTTGCATTCTTGCTTTCTGAAAACAAACAGAAGGCAATCTTTGGATGTTTCAGGTCTTTATGGTATGTAAAATTGCTCCTGGTTAGTGCTCATTCTCGTGGTTTGGTGTTCGATATGGAAGAAACTATGTAAAATGTTCTCACTTATGGGTTTGTGTGATAAATTCATGATACAACGGAAGTGTTTAAGAAACGCTAAATGGACGGTCAACAAAATGTCGAACCTGAGCAGTTTAGCTGAGCAACCATCTTATTGTTTTCTTCCTTGTCAATCAATCAATCTAATTTGCTACTTTTCTAATAATTATTTTAGTTGCCAAACTCGGTGAGCGTTATAAGACTTTTTTTTCTCGGAGCAGGCGTAGTAGCTAACTGTAAAGGCCTCTGATATGCATGCTTAGATGGGCATGACAACAAGCCAAGTACAAAGCGTAACAGTAGCCATAGCAAACCATACTCATATTGATCACGCTTCAGCCCAGAGTCTCTAATCTAACTATCTAAGCCCATGACAAATATTGCATTTCTTTGCCGTCGCCAAAAGTTTATTTTTTTGACAATGAAACACTACACAGAACCAAAAAAAAGTAAGATAGCAGTTCTGGACGAATATGTTTTGTCTGAAAGAAGAGAACAATCCATATCAACGCAACAAACGATGATGGAATCAGATTCCGATGACTTAAAATTGAATCAGTTTTTAGTCGTAAACGTGTGGTAACTGCGTTCTCGTAGACGCGGTTTAAATGATACACTATTGAATATATTCGATGTCTTAACGTATGTGTAAAACTAAAGCATCTTATACACAACACATACGTGGAAGATTGCACCGATTCTCGACTTTTTTTTATACACTTTTGGGGTAACGTTGTCATGTTCACGTTTTCAAAGATTTCATTGTCTACATCTTGATCAAAGATCAATTATTGATCTCTCTGATATAGTGGAATATGTATATACTTAAGAAAGGTTCTTCAAGTCAATAATCTATAGGATTATTATTTGAACATTTCTAAGTTTTTAAACTCAAATCAAAATAATTATTATAAGAAATTCATTGATGTTGTCGTCTGTATAATAAGTTAATAACTATTACAACTACAAGTAACACCAAGTTTATCAAATAAAATGCCACCTGTATAACATTCAATAAGTAAACTAGGTTTTCAATACTCGTAAAGAATAAAAACGTTAAAATGGGCTCTATCTAATTTTGAATGTGAATTGAGTAAAATATTGTTGATCATATTTTATTTAATTTTCAAAATAAAATAAAAGTAGAATAAATATTATCATCATTCTGTTTTTCATTTATAATTTATTTTCCTCAAAAATAGAATAAGATTGAAACAAAATCCAACTTTAATTTGAAAACAAATATGAAATAACAACACTGAAGATGTTTATGCCTTTTTTCCATCTAATAATTGTTCTCTTTTAACTAAACTTTTGTTCACCTAGACTCTCTACTTATTTTCTGAGCATTGAATACGGGTAGTAGGTACCACAAGATTTTCAATCATTCATAAAGATTCATCTTTGAATAGTTCAAGATTTTCCGAAATAAATGAAAAGAGTATTACATAGTTCAAAACTAGCATCAAAATCATGAATGAATGTATCAAATATATGACTGAGAAAACCAGAAAAAATCTCTCTTCAAATCGAATCAAATGAACTGTTTCTTCCTCTCATAGATAGAAAATTGCATTCCACAGAATTACTAGATAAATGAAGGACAAATAAAACTTTAAACTATTATATTAATCAAAAGAAAATACAATAAAGAAAAAACAAAAATTATTTTGTTTAAGAAAATTATCGCCACCATCATCTCTAACTCTTTTTCTCAAAAGTCAAAGTCCTTGAACACCTTCTTAACTTGTTCAAGTGTCACAAACATAATCACCGTGAACGGTGCTTGCCTCGACACCGTCGGCAGAAACCCTTTGTACAAAGCCATGATCCCTTCAGCTCTCACCGTCTTCAACGCACAATCAACAGCTCCTCTATACGGCGCCGTTTTCCCCGCCTCCACCTTCATATTCATCACTCTCGTCTTGATCACATCCACCGGGTTCGACGCGACCGAAGCCACGAACCCCGCGGCGAAACTCGACGTCACGTGAGTCCCGAGCCCGTCTCTCATCAACCCTTTCTCCAGAATCGTCTCTTTCACCGAGTCGTAAGTGGCCAGCTGCGAAGCCGTCACGAGCATCGCTCTGTTTATCGTCATGGACGATCCTCTCCACAGCGACGTGACACCTTCGCCGCGGACCATCTGCGCGATCGCGTCCAAAACGCTCTTGTAGTTCCTCCGATCGACCAGCGGGAGACGACCGTCGGCTTGCATGCGGACCATGGCAACGTCCGCCGGGTTCCCGACGGCGGCTCCGATACCTCCGGCGATGAATCCGGCGGCGAGTTTTCGGGTCAGAGGTATGGATTTGGTTTCCGGGTCGGTCCATTTGGTTTTCAGGATGTCGTATAAACCCATACGAGTGGTTGAATAGAGAGTTTGACGGAGAACGGTGGCGGAGACGCCGGAGAACAGAGCGCGAGTGCCTTCCTGTCTGATGATACGAGATCCGATGGTGAGTATACCCACGCGCGGAGGAGGAGGTGAAGGCGCGTGAACGGCGGAGGAAGTCTGGAAAGCGAGCGCTGGTCGGAGATTCGTCTGAATTGAAGCTGATTCGCCTTGGAGCTGCATTCGGACCTTGATTAGATCAAGCGGGTGGGTCGAACAACCCGCTACGATCGATGCGATCCCTCCTTCGGCGAAACCCTTGAGACCCATTTCAGAAAGATCCGAGAAAATTGGAGAGAGAGAGAGAATTGAAAAAGGTTATTTGTCTTAAAGAGACCAGTTAGAATTAGAGCTGATCTCACTGGAGATTAAGAGATGAGAATGGAGACCGAAAGCAATAGAAGAAGAATGAGGAACTTGAGGTCTCTGAGACATATGCCGTTCAGACAAAAGTTTTTTTTTTCGTAGATGGGGAGTTAATGTGTTTTAAAGAGAGAGATTGTTGTGAGGTTGGAGACGGAAGAGAGAAGGAAGTCGTTTAAATAAGGAAGGGACGGAAAGGAAACGCGGAGACTTGTTTGCTATTTTGCGCCGATTACAAAGGAAAAAAGCGTTTTCCTTTTCAAAATTTGGTAGTATCTTGTGACTTTCCTTTGTTGTTTGTTTGAAATATATGCTACATATCTTTCTTGACCAAAACAAAAGGAAACTCGCTTTAATATGTACTAATTATTTTTAAAAAATATTAGCTAAGCTTAAAGAAAAACGAAAATGAAAACTCTTATAAACAAACCATTAAAGTCTACTGAATCGCTTAAATTCATAATTTATGTTCACACAAACGCGGATTCATTTTAAATATTGAGTTTTTTTAACAAACATTTTAAATATTGAGTTTATGTGTGTGATGAAGAATATTTCTTTTAAAACTTAAAATTTATAATAAAATATATATTATCAAAACTGCTGGGCCAATAACATGCTCGTGCATGACACGAGATTAACACTTGTTTATTTCTTCACAAATACAGCTAATCAGCTATACATCTGAAGACAAATTCCGTTTCACTTTATTATAGGGGTCGTGAATTTTTAGAGAAGAAATATACAGAAACTGTGCCGGTGAGGATCTCTAGTTGTATTTCGATTCATTCTCATCATTTTTTTAGTTTTCTATTCTTTTTTTTTTCTTTCTCTATCCAATCACTCTGTAAGAATAACAAAACTTCAAACAAATAAAGCTAAAGTAAAAATTTAGCTGTAAAAATTTAGCTATCATTTTGATCTAAAAGCATCAGCAACGAGGAAAACTCTTCTCCATAATCTCTCATAATATAATAACCATATCTGTAATAAAACAAATAAACTTTAAATAAAAATATAACTCAACCAGTCACTGCATGACAACACACCATAAATGTCTTTTGTAGCTTTTGCAACGTCTCTAGATAAAGAGATGATTCTCTTCCTTCACTTCTTGTTTTTCTATTCTTTCTTCTTTTTTCTATTTATTTCTTTTTAAATGCTGAGAAATATGGATGAGAGACTCACCACTACAGATGCTCTAAAGTCTGGATATAGAAACCAACCATTGTTCTTGTCAGTAGCGGTCCTGAGAAGAAGTGGGAGAAGCACCAGCTTTCGGCCTTTCTAAAAATAAATAAAAGATCAGCCCTTGTTTTTGGAAAGTTCTCATTGGTTCAACCGGCAAAACACATGCAATATGTAAATTTCTAACCATAGATTCGAACCTACCAAACTTCACCCTTTTTCTTATTTTCTTAAAATAATTTTGGCCTAGTTTTTTTTAAAGTTTCCAACCCAAATCGTTTTTATAAGTTTCAAGGCTGGACCTGGTTCTTGTAGATATAGTTCATATGGAACCTTTTTTAAACGCATATGTACCTCGTTTCGTAATCCATCTCTCTAGATTAGAATGAAGGCTGAATGCAATTTATATCTCTTTTTATCATTCTCTTATGGTGTAGCCAAGGCTACGTATAACGCAAGAAATCTATTGATTCTGAGAATACCTAGATTAGATGCCTTCTTGAGGTCGTTGAGAGTCAAAGATCTATCCGAAAACAAGGTTTAGAGTTTATAAAAGCTCTGTTTATTAATTAAATAAGTTGTGACCTTACAACACCAAGGCATCGACTATATATATGAGAACAAAACACCAATGTTAACTTGATAAAGGAATTATAACTCTTCCTTATCGTTAAATAAAAAGGAAAGTGAAACCTTTAAGTAAAACTAGATAAATAAGGAAATATATAAATCCTAAGTGAATATGGAAAAGGATGTAGGCTGCATCAGGTCTCCCAGGATAGAAAAAGATTAGTCCTCGAATCATCGGTAGCGTCCTAAGCAACATACGGAACCAAATGTTTAAAGACATCAGAACACCAGACGTGAGGTGGAAGTGAAACCCGATATGCATTGCTATTGATCTTCTCCACAATATCTAAGGGACCAATCTTCCTTGCTTTGAGATTATTGTATTCGTGTAGTGAAAATCGTTCCTTCGTCAGTATTGCCCAGACTTTGTCTCCTACGTTGAACTGAACATCGTGACGATGTCGATCTGCAGCTTCCTTGTATTTGGCAGAAGTAAGTTTCAAGTTGTCATGTACCGACTGATGAATATGAGTGACACTGGCGATGAAGTCAACAGCATCTCCATGATCCCGCCTAGCATCAGGTACGACACCAAGGTCAATTGGACCACGAGGGATGATACCATGAACCACACGAAAGGGACTGTAGGAAGTACTTCGATTGACAGCATGGTTGAATGCAAACTCTGCCTGGCAAAGGACAGAATCCCAAGTACGTACATGACTTCCAACCAAACAACGCAGCATGTCTCCTAAAGAACGGTTTATCACTTCGGTCTGGCCGTCAGACTGAGGATGATATGCTGAACTCATGTCCAAGCTAGTGCGCAGGAGTTTCCAAAGTGAACGCCAGAAGTGACTCAAGAAACGAGAATCACGATCTGAAACAATTGATAAAGGAAGCCCGTGTAGGCGGTAAATCTCTTTAAAGAAAAGCTGAGCAACCATAACCGCACCAGTTGTCTTCTTGCAGGGAATAAAGTGCGCCATTTTGGAGAAACGATCGACGACAACAAATCCATACTGATGTCGGTCCAGGGTTGAGTAGGAACAGGTAATGGCATATATAAGCCTCCATTCGAAGCGTGACCCTTAGACGTTTGGCACACCACACAACGTTCAACAAACCGGGCGACGTCCCATCGAAGTGAAGGCCAGTAATAGGAGTCAAGAACGAGTTTAATCGTACGATCACGACCCATATGCCCTTCATTATGCAACTCTTGAATGATACGTAATCGCCAACTTCCTTCTGGTATGCACAATTTGTCTCCTCGAAAGAGAAAACCTTCTTGGATGATAAAGTCACTGCGCATATGCGCCTGAACCTCGAGCCAGATTCTTCCAAAATTGGGGCCAGTGGTGTAAAGCTCACTGATAGATGTAAGGCCAGGCACTGAAGCGTGAAAAGTTGCCATGAGAGTATGACGTCTGCTCAAAGCATCAGCCACCTTGTTCGTTTTGCCGGACTGATGACGAATAACAAAAGTAAACTGCTGCAAGTAAGCGATCCAAGAAGCATGACGGGAAGAGATTTTAGATTGACTATCCAGATGCTTCAAAGCGTCATGGTCGGTAAATAAGATAAACTCCTGGTGGAAAAGATAATGACGCCAATGTCGTCTAGTTTGAACAATGGCGTAAAACTCCACATCGTACGTACTATAGCGAACTCGTGAACCGGCAATCTTTTCACTAAAAAAACGTAATAGGGCGACCCTGCTGACTTAGAAACCGTTAATGCTTGCTTGCATCATACAGTGAAGTTCAAACACCGTGGAGAAGTCTGGTAACGCCAATATGGGAGCCGAGATTAAATGCTCCTTGATAGCCTGGGAAGCGTCTTCAGCTGCTGTAGTCCAAAGAAACGCTGTTCCCTTCATACAATCTGTGAGTGGTGCAGTTAAAGCACTGGTACAAACGGAAGCCATGTCCCGTTGTCCGAGGAACCGGCCATGATTTAATTGCTTCAATCTTGCTGGGATCAACTTCGAGACCTTTAGCTGATATAATGTAGCCTAAGAACAACACCTGTGATGTACCGAACACACACTTCTTTTGAGCCACAACAGAACCCGCTAGGACGCTCTGAGATGGACGAGATGGCTCTCAAGAGTGGAGCTGAAAATCAATATGTCGTCGAAATACACTGTTTGTAACAAGAACGGTTTTGAGTAAGGGAAAAGAGAGATGTGGGACGAACAAAGACGTTCTTTTATTAGATCTGAACTGGAGGTTACAAAGAGGAAATAAAGGGACAACTAGCCGGTGCTCGGAGAGCTAGGAGAAGCCCAAGCGTGAGTATCTATGAAAATATTGGAACCCGATCTAGCCACCTAGTAAGTATATCAAGTCCGGATGCCCTTCAGCTGTCGCCTCCTCGCTCTTTATAGGCGCCTCATTTTGCCCTAATTCACCACGCCTTGTTGGGCTTCTTTTCTGGTGGGCCGGGTTAGAGCCCAATGAAGACGCTTTCACCGACTTCACTGCAGTCTTAGCCGCCGGCTAAGACCGCTACCAAGTTGAGCCGCTCCCATTTGCCTAGTCGAGCCGCTTTTATCGACCAAAGAGGACGTGTGGGCCGCCTTCCAAGATGACTTTATTTGATGGGCCTACGGAGGGGTGAAACCCATCTCTACAATAAGTCCCCCTAGTTCCCTTGTGGGCTACGAAGTGATCTCTGAATTTATAAGGTCAGGGTCGATTGATCGGAGTCTATCGCAAAGATGTTTAATTTGATCGGTACCTCCTAGCGCAGTTCAGTCAGCCGACTAAATTAGCCTCGAGAGCATATTTATCCGCTATTATTCTGATGTTCCCACGGTACTGTCCGTTTAGTCGGTCTTTTGGACCATCGTCTCTTAATCTCAATGAGAGATAGTCTCTAACCGCTCTCTCCAGACCATTTTTGGTAGGTCAGAATTAGTTTTATGAACCGTTTAGTATAACCGATGTCGGTTCGGCGAAGGTGAACCATCGCGGTAAACTGATGGGTTTTAAGCCCAATTAGCCTTTAGTGTAATTAATGCGACGGAAAGTGCCCTAGATTTTACTAATAACATTAGGCAAATGCACCGGGCTGGCTATCTCGCTTCTTTTCTTCTTTTCTTTCTCTCTCTAGATTTAAAGTAATGTACATAGTTCCTTCGGTCTTTTACTCCGCGAAGTTATTCGCTATTATGTCTTCGCGATTCATCCCGGCTAAGAGAAAGGGAAAGCCGCCACGGTCCCCTCTGCCGGTTAGATACGGCTCATGGAGTCCCATGGAGAGTTCAGCCGATCCATCGACGCTATGTGAGATACCGGAATTCGATATGTCGCAACGCCTTAGGCCCGATGCACAGATTGATTCGAGAGGAAAGGTCGGCTATGGATGCCAACAAAGAGAATGACGACGTTCCAGCCCATGGTAGTGGGTCTTATCGAGAGGATGATGATACGATTCAAATGGTTCGGTAACATGTCCGGGACAGACAATGAGGGAGATTCTAGCCGGTAAACCGTCTGATGTTGAAAGCGGCGACCTAAATTCGGAATGACGGAAGAGCGATGATCCATCAGATATAACGGCCAACAGGAGCTGTGGAGAGGTATCGGCGTTGTCCGGGTTCACCAGATCCAACGCCTAACGCCTACTTCATCCCCGGGCGGGATCTTTCGAGGGAGTTAGCTTCCTCCTCCTGAGCTTCGCTGACCCTTGATCGAGGGTCAGCGTTGGGGAACGACTGGACCAGTCTGACTTGAGTCGGGACGTGGATACGCTGTTAACAGGCTCCGGATAATGAGAGGTATCCCATGCTGCTAACTGGCTGAACTTATTATCCTCGATTGACGCTTATCTTATTTGTAGGTGTCCTGCACTTTGACCGAGTCGACTACCGCTGATAATCGGGTCCGCGAAATCTCGCTTGAATCTCTTCACAAGGAAGCAAAACAGAATTACTCAAAAGGCGAGTGTCCGATTTCCGGAGTGCCTTTGCTTAAGGGAAACTTCAGTTGTTATGTCAGCTGTCATATTCGATCAGACCGGACGGGATCGACGCCCAAGAATCATTCCAACCCGGACGATCATAATAGTCGATCCTCCGGCTTCCAAACCAAGAAGAAGGCTCAAGAAAACTGAGGGAAAGATGGTTCCCCGGCAGTTGTAAGTCTCCGAGGGTTCTTCGAAGGTTTATCGCCAAGGAAGAAGAAGAAGACGGCGCGTCCGCCGAGATCTTGAGGGTAAGCGCCGACCGCGATGACCCTTAACTTGAACCACGGAAGTCTGGAGAACGAAGCGCCCGAGGAGCCAAAAAGAAAAAACAACCAAGAAGAAGGCGACCAAGGCCACGTTCCATCTGGTCTGATCCCGCTGAAGCACCCATCACGTCACTCGATAATACGAGGTTGAAGTTCAACGTACCGAAAAACTTTCGCTCGAGGATGCCCAA